>JABSTQ010011390.1:0-600000 GCA_013358835.2 Ixodes persulcatus
TCGAAAAAAAAAAATATAAATGCACAAACTGCTTGCGCCGTATCAACGAACCGTGATGCGGAAATGCATCGTGTATCAGATGTAATACGTGAAGTGTTTCTTCGTGTTTGAGATACAAAATGTAATAAAACTTTATTTAATACCTTGTGATGCATGATTGCATGCATGAACTCTTGCATGTATCAGAAAGTTCTAATTAATTTTATATTAAAAAAAAACATCATGCATCATAGGATTAAAGCTAAAAAAATACGCGCAAACATTATTGTGACTTAAAAATTGTGGCTACTTGTTCAGATGTGTCCAATTATTTATTTATTTATTTTACACCTTAAGGGCCCGCAAACATTACATAGGGGAGTGATACAAAAATAAACGAGGCAAAACAAAAACAACATAAGCTAAGTAAAAAACACAACGCTAAAACATGTCAAATCATGTCGCTGGTACCATTTTGGCGGAACTGCTATATTGCGACATCTTCGGCAGAACTTAAAGAAAAGGTCAGCGGAGACGAGAAAGCTTAGAGACACTTAAGCTAGAGCTACCACATCTTATTTACGCATCGGCGGCACTCAGAGAGCCCGCAACCGGCGTTTGTTGCTCGGTTCACGTGCGTGGGACGTCCACTGCCGTTCCATGCTGGGAACGTTAGAAGGCTCTGAGACGGTGTCGGAAGAAAACAATCCAGTATGGGATAAGCGGAAAGGGTATATGCGGCATTATCTCTATATCTCACTACACTGGCTACCGGAAGACGATAGAGTGACAATCCTCTAATCCCAGAAGGAAATTGCTCGTCGCGGGAACCCATCGAAGATATATAACGCCGACTCTTGCGCTCGCAATAATGCGATCACCGGATGTTTCTATTTTTGGCGACGACAGAAGGTCGTAGTGCAAGTGGCAGATGGCTATGCTGAGGGTGTATTGAAGTATTAATGTGTAATAATAATAATAATATTATTATTAATATTATAATTATTTATAATTATAATATTATTTAATAATAATAATAATAATAATAATAATAAAAATAATAATAATAATAATAATAATAATACATTTATTCACACATGTAGAATCAACAATGGAATTACGGGTCCGGTCAAAGCCAGCATGGGCTTGTGGGACCAGGCCCTGCAGTAAAAGAATTCGGAAGTGCACATTGTCACGAGGAAGAGAAAAGAAAAAAGTCAGTTGCACGAGACCATGGCAGTGGCACAAGACAAAACAGCGGCACGAGATAAAAGGCATAGTTTCATGAATCCAAACCATCACATGTTGTAGGCTGAGCACTATGCACACGATGCGTTGCCCCCGTTGTCTGAAGAATTGTAGCTCGAAGTGATCGAACGACGAGGGATCACTGACACTCATGGACACGAAAGCTTGCACATACCGTAGATGGTAACTGTGTTGCTGTTAAGGTGGCATCGCACACACACACCAAAGTACCGAAGTAAAGGGAAGAAAAAAACAACCATGAGCACATGGAAACTATTGTCAATGTCCTTGATGGGTGCAGGCCTGTGACAGCCGTCTATTTTTGGTATTGATTGCCAACATAAAAGATAACAAAGTACAAGGTGCCGGTGCATATCTGAGATTAGGGTTGTATTGGAAGCGCGCTGGCCAAGAAGTATGGGGTCAAAATTTGATACCAATTTCGCGTGCTTTATATCATTGCATCGATACGGCAGAATACATCTTTCTCAAGCTTTTCATCAAAGTTTTGTTGGAAGTAATTGCCAAAACCGACTCAGGGATGCTATTGAAGACATTAGGCACATAGAATATACGCAAACTTTCACCATAATGGGTCCTTACATGTGGAATTTGGAAACGAAGATAATTTCTTAGGTCACGAGATGGTAAGGATGGTATAATAAACTCACTGTCCCAAAAATTTCTTCGTATTACAGTCTGAAGGAACAGGGAGTGAAACGTAGGCAATTCCAAGAACGAGAAAAGGTTGACATTTTTTGAACATTCTGTGTTGTATGCAATGCTCTTTAGAGTATTTCGTAGAATTCTATCAATTCTTGACTGCCATAGAAGGGGGCAATTAAAAAAAATAGTGATGCCATATCTCAGGACACTGTAGGTAAGAGCATGCATTATACATTTTCTTATAGTTAGCGGCAAAAATGCCTTAATATGGTACATCATACAAGCGACTGTTCTCAGCCGTTGACATAGGTATGACATGTGGGTGTTCCACGATAGGTCGCAATCGAAGTGAATGCCCAGGTATTATTATAATTATTATTATAATAATAATAATAATAATAATATTATTAATATTATTATTATTATTATTAATTTATTGATTCGCGTTAATAGTCGAAAAGTTTTTAAGCTCCGTCACAGCCCCTAATGGCTTGTGGGACTTGGGCCCCTCAATTGCATTAAGCAAGCACAATCTGATGACAGATAGCGATGACATTGCCTATCAACAGTAAGTTTGAAAAAAACGAAGAAGCCGCACAAAATGCCTAAATTACACAGGAGAAACGTGCGAACCGCACAACAAACCAGAGAGAAAGAAAAACAAAAAATACCCCCAAAACTGCTATCAAAACCGAGAGCGTAAAAAGAAAACTACGAAGTTACAAACATTACAATAGCCAAATTGAATTGCGAAAGCAAAAATCTCATATCTCTTGCAGACAGAAAGTTCTAGTAGGTATAAAACAACTCAGCTTAGCAGAAAACTTGCTGTAACCGCTCTAAGCACGACTTGCGTCAGATACAAAAAAGATACAGTCATGTCTCGGTAATATGGACCCCGTTAATATAAATACCCCCCTATATGCACACCAGTTTTGGAGACAAAGAAGGAAAATACATGCATTATTTTCTCGTTAATATGAACCACTCTCATTATGGGCGATTTTTTGGAGGAACGGAGGCGTCCATATTAACGAGACATCATGTAGACCAAACGAACATTCATAGCAGAACAGGTTCAGTAATAGTTACTAAAGAAAAGAGATTTAGCGCAATGTTCGCGAGCCTTTTTTTTAGCTTTCATTTCGAGTTCAGCAGGAGCAACGACTCGGGACGTCTGTTGGGTTGGACTTACAATACAAATATCAGGAACACAGAAAGACCGCATTTTCTTTCCATATTTGGTTTCTACTCGAGGTACTGAAAAACGCTCGCCGTTTCTTAGCGAGCGCTGAACAATATGATCGGTTTTAAAAGAGCTAACCCAATACTGTATCGTTATCCCCCATATTTCTAAAAGGGGTGGAAAAATGTGGGAGATCAACAACTTGAATAAATCCTTGTTTGGAGCATCCTCTGTGGTGTATGCAACTTCATGTACAATTCCCTTTAGAATAGTGTCAATTTTAGTTTGCCACATTTGCGAACAATCTGCATATCAGTGATTCTAATACGCAGTACGCCAAATACCAATGCATTGGCAACCGGTTTTTGTACTGAGAGAGACAGAAACGTTTTCGTGGAATGCAAAAGGTAGGACACACTACGCAGTTTTCTGGCGATGTTGGTAAAAATGGGAATTCCAAGATAGATCGCAATCAAAAAGATACCTGAGTATTTAATTACATTAACTTACTCAGTGGGTGTACAATAATATTACTACTACTAATATTAATAATGAGGTGGTGAATTGGGGCAGTTGGTTGACGTTATACATGATAGAAAAAACAGCTCAGAAAACACGGACTACCACGAGGAACATACACGACCGGACAATTCTGTAAAGCATTGTCGTGTCGTGTATGTTCCTCTTAGTAGTCCGTGTTATCTGAGCTGTTTTCCGCATCATGAATAATAATAATAATAATAATATTTATTTTACCCATAGGAGCAGAGTGAGTTATTTGATTATGGGTATATCAAACCAACAATGGGCTTGTATGATGACACCCCAAGAAAAACAATTATCCACAAAAATGCAAAAAGCAATAAAAATAAAAAAATAAATAAAAATGAACACAGAAAGGTGTACATACATGTCAATCGGTACTAGTAGAAAAAAAAGTCAAAGTCAGTAATTAAATTAAACAAAAAAAGAGATCGAAGAAAGAAAAGAGAAAAAAAGAAATGGAGAAGAAAGAAAGAGAGGGAAAAAAAGTAAACGGACGTAAAGAAGCAATGGCAGGAGAAAAGTTAACAAGACCACACTAGACGAAATACACGGAAAAGATACAGCACAGGAATCCTATTTGAAAAAGAAACAATTAATCGAAATAGAAAAAAAAATAGAAATAAAAGAACATGCGAAAAAAAAACTTTTTTAGACGTATTGAGTCGCGGATGGAGGAGCAAAATGCGAACTAACGTCGCTTGACGAGGCGACGTTAGTTTTTATACATAAAAGTATCTGTGAAGTGCACGACAGAAAACCACAATCTTATATATTCACTCTTACGCACAACGACAATCACACAAACCTACCCTATTTTAAAACACACAAAAAAACAATTATGAATAACAAAAAAAACTGCAAATACTTAAACAATATAACATGTGCACATAAACACAATTACATCCATCGCAGTAAAAGAAAACACAGTAGTTCAGCAAGATGTTTCTTACATTCTTTTGAAAAATATGAAACGATGTAGAATTTAAAACCATTTGTTCAATTTCCCAAAATTGTTAAAAACATTCAGCTACTTGATATTCTGAGTCTTGTACGCCGTAGTGTGTTCTTTGGTTTCACACAATTTTAACTTGAGATTGTATTGTCTTTGTTTACTTTGATATAGGTTACAAAGCCTCCTGATCACTTATAATCATTTTATATATTTCAGTTGCAAGTTTCACATCAGAAAGCTGTTCTTTACGTAATATGCGATGCTTAAAAAATAAGGGCTTCTATGATCTGTGAATAACAAATTTTCAATGGGCGTAGAGCTTTTTTTTTTTTTCTTTTTTTAAGGGTCATTACGTTTTCTATGTTTTTTTTTGTGGTAGAACCCCCAAGAAGTAGGCAGTAATTAAGACGCGAGTTGACAAGCTGCTAATAAAGTTTTGGTTAAGCGAGGTTGGGAGAAGGAAATTGATTTTATTCAAATTAAAAACTTATCTGGAGATATCGAAACGCATATCATTTACTGATCTGGTTTGAGGAAACATTAAAATGAAAATATCATGTAAATGATTTACATGATATTTTCATTTTAATGTTTCCTCAAACCAGATCTCTACAATTTTTTCGTGAAAGAACTTTTTCAATTAGAGAATTCTTAAATTGTCTATTTATATTATTGACCATTGACTTAATATTTAGCTTGAACACTCTGTAATGTGTGTTGCTAATGTTCACTTATGTTTTGTTTATTTGTAGTCATAATGCTAATTAGAGTACCCAAATGTACACCATCTGTAAAGAAAACATTAGTGTCATCAGCGTATAGTTGTGGGAGCCGACGGTGAAGGACGAGGCAGAGGGCACGTGACAGGTGGTCGGCGGAGAAGTCACGAGCTGGCGCGTGACAGTGCGTGCTACGCGAGGCTGAAGCTGGGCATGAACGACGGGGACGGGCTGCCTGGCCTGGCCCATGGCGAACCCCGGAGCGGTCCACCAGCGAGGTCTGGAGCATGACCGGTGGAAACGGCGAGCCCTGGCCATATGACCGTGGCTATGACAATCCCGGGGTGGTTCCGCAGCGAGACTCGGGCAGTGCTAGCCCTGGACAGCCAGCCTACGCAGCGCTGGCGTGGGAACGGCGATCCGCATGCCCGGACACGGACTCCGACTGTGAGCTCTGAACGACGGGCGACAACAAGGGTCGGCGGGCCCGGACTACCGGCTCTCGAGGACGGGCAACCAGGAGGTACAGTAAACCCATTCGCTGTCTTCTCGTTGTGCTATGTCACTCCCTGGGTGACAAGCGGAACGCATACCGATCGGGCCTCGATCATTAGTAGAGGGACCTCCGTAAAGAACCCCACATAGTTTAATGACAGGAGCTTTAGGTATGTTGACTAAGTCATTTAGTTATAAGAAAAAAAAGCAATCTCCCTGAAATGACACATGTTGCACACCAGATACTATATGCTTTAGCTCCCAGTGAGCACCACTGATGACTGTCTATAGGAATCGGTTAGATAAGTAACTTCGGATGAAGTTTAATGTAATACCACTTATTTCTTAAAATGATAATTTCTCAATACTATGTACATCATGTTTGATAGAATAAAAATATTTTCAAAAAAGAGTCCGAATGTATATAAGTGATTCAAATCTACTATAGTCCGTTGCAACTCAAGAAGGCGAGGGTAAGACGGGCAGGGGAGGAGGAAGCAGACGGGACGCTGAAGACAGAGGGAGGTTTCCCCCTTTCGTCTCCAGCGTTCCGTCTGCTTCCTCCTCCCCTGCTCGTATTACCCTCGCCCTACCTTCTTGAGTTGCAATGGACTATAGTCATTCATTTTTTTTATACGTAATTAATGCGTTTCATTAGATTTTTTTTCTGAAACCCATAGTGCTGATGCGTAATCAATCTTTTTTTCTAAATGCAAAGTCAATTTACTATGAAGTACTTGTTCTAAGATTTTTAAAAATAATCGAAGTACAAGTATTGGTTTATAATTTCCCATGTCTTTCAGTGACCCACCTTTGTGTAATAGGTAAACTGTAGCTATTTTAATTTCATCTGAAAGAATTCCGGTAGATAAAGAGGAGTCGCACATATGCATCAGAAGGGTAGATATAACGTGAGAAATTGCCTTAATTGGTGCCGCTTTTCATTCATCTTGACCAGTTGAGGTATTACAATATAAATGTATGATTAAGGTAGTACCCTCTCATTCACTAAACGGCGAAAAAATATTGAGTTTCTTGCTGCAGCGGAATATAGGAGCCAATAGCTTTTTCACAACTGGAGCAAAAAAGGAACCACGAAGCGTAAAAGGAGCGAAAAAAAAAAACAAACGTTTCCATAATGTTACCCCGGAGTATGTAAGACCATCGTTCGTAATTTCAAGCGGATATCCACTGACCTGTCGAGAAATAAAGTTCGCTACTTCTTTCTATATTTCTTAGGATCATTACAACCAGTCTTAGCGGCAGTTACTGCAAGTAATCAAATTATTTGTAATCTATTACTTTTTAGAGTAAGTTTGTAATCATTTCAATACATTTATTGGGCAGTACTCACAAGAGCAATTTGATTACTTTTACAAGTATTAAACTTACTTTTAACCATAAGAAACTAATTTTCGCTCACCTTTCTAATGGCGCCCTATGTTTTTACATGCTTCCTACCTTCTTAATTCACAGTTTGTGATTTAAACATTCCCCTCCAGGAGAATGGTTTACCTTTTGGTAAATTTTGGTAAACCATTCTTCTTTTGCAAAATGGTTTACCAAAATTGGTGAATTAAGAATATAGGTAGCTTCTAATTAAGTGATTTTAATCCTTCGTTCGATTAGTGTGAGTGGATTTCGCCTGCCGCAATACTCTCATCGCTATGCGCAGTATGTGGCGAGGCTCTTGAAGATGCTGCAGGATGGCAGGATCGTTTCAAAGGATCGCGTTTGGCTCAACGCAGAAGGAGGTGAGTTGAGAGGGCTTGACGGCTGCGTTCGGGCATCGAGTACCTTCACTTCGGAGAGAGCGTCGGCAAGGTAGTCATGAAGATGGGCGAATCATAATGGGTTGTATAACCCCGACACCAGAAAGTTTGTAATCTTTGAAGTTTCGATAACTCAATGCACAACCCACAAACGTTTTGTTAGGTGAACAAATTATTTCATATTAAATAAAAAGTACAGCCTTAATTCGTTATAATGAAGGAATTCTATTAAGAATTCATGACGTATCCTAGCTTCTCTAACACGCCGCTATTTAAGTGTTTGATTACTTTTTTTTATTGCGTCATACAGTGTCTGGTGGTATGAGGTCTGTCACCTTTATGGGAAAAGGTGCGCGTGCTGAAGTTTATAAAGCATAAACGGCAGAAATTACTTTTTTAGTTGGTGAAACAGCGTACAATTTTATTCGTTATCCTTACATGTATAGCAGCTCTTTCTCTTAGCATCCAGAGGGCACTTGTAGCTCTTGTGCCTCATACACACATATACGCAAACTCGAACACGCCCACGTCTGCAAATACGCCCACGTGCGGACGTGCAAATGCAAGTGCAGCTAAACGTTATGCAACATTCATCTTTACATTTGTAAGCAGAAATTTCTTAAGTGATGCCTTCAAAACAAAAAAAAAACTGTTCTGCGTTTGTGGGGTTTGATTCATTTTACCATGCATTTATGTCTGCTATGCATTAATCAGTGCCTGAAATAGGAAAAAAAGAAACTCGCAGATGCTGTCAATGTTCATGACTTACACAGGGCGTCTCCTAGACATTTAGAAGAAAGTTCTAGAAAGGGAACATAAAAATAAAAAAAGAGAATATGCGGAAGGGGCTCGTTTCACTTGTGAAAATACCTAGCTCCCCTCGTACCCTTGTTTACACTTGAAGTGTAAAACAAATATTTTGATCCACCAAATGGCCAGGAAAAATCATTTGAAAACGTGAATTACTGTATACGACTCCCTGGGTCACTAAAAAGCTATTCGGAGAGCAAGTCGTCTGCTTCTTGGGCAGGGACTTCGGTGACGTCAGAGCGACGCCGAGTTCTGATTGGCTTTGATTGAAAGAATAATGGGTGGACCTCAATGCTAGATCCCCTGAGGTCTACCAACTATTTTTTTCAATCAACTAATAAGAACTCAGCGTTCTGACATCATCTCGAACCCTCTGCTAGATCAGACGAACTTGTGCTCCGCATTGTTTTGCTGATAGACGAATTTTGTAGTTTATTGAATAATGAAATAAGTCATAACAGTTTTTCTTTTGTAAAAAGAAATGACTTGAAAAAATACGTTGTCTTTTTTTAACCTTTTAAATGCCCCGTTTGTTTCTCTTGATAGACACTATTGTACAACATGAAACCGGTCGTGTGATGTCAATATTTTAACTGGTCGGGATATTTATATATATATATATATTTTAGTTCAGTTAAAGCGCTATGCATTGTGATGAGCTTCGAGTAAACCTGTAATTTAGGCGTATAATATTTTGTCTTAAGCAAGCAACTGTGAGAGATGTTAACATGAACCACCAGGAAATTACAAGGAACGAAAGATATGGTGCAAATACATTAAAAGCGGATTTAACGAATTCGCCTATAATAGAAGAAAGAAGCATAGAACCGTTCATAGAGATACCACAGAATGAAAGTTTTTGCTGCTCAAAGTAGCTTTCCGCTTTTGATCACTCCTTCACCAAGTTCGCGGTTTCTTCACGAGCATATTTACAAAACCGAGGCTCCCGATTGCAACGCTTTTTTCAATGTTACATGAATTGACTACCGTCATGTCCAAACGTTTTTCACCGTAGTAATATTTGTGCATTTGGGCTTCGAGGGTAGGGAAGGAAGACAATGCATTCTAAATAAACATGGCGTTCTGACAAGAAGCAGCCGGGAACTCTGAGTTTGTAACGACGAATAGAACATGGTGTCAGAAGTTCAGGACCCCAAGCTTGGATAGGAATGGGGAGCGATGGCATCCGCCAACTCATCCGAGTGCCCACCGCGCGAGGAAATCGACTTTACAAGCCCAGATGAATGGACTCATTGAAAGCGGTGATTCCAAAGCTTCCGCATAATCAGCAGTATCTCCAAGCAGCCTGTGCCAGAACAGGTGAACGCTCTGATCTACCTTATGGGTGATAAAGCAGACAATGTTTCCATATCGTTGAACCTTAACACATAAAAGATGGCGAAGTATGAAGAAGTACTTTCAGCATTTGAACGGCACTTCGTCGTCCATCGAGACATATATCACCAACAACAAGAATGCAGACAAGTGTGAACAATCTTGGGCATGAAAATTTTGATATCTTTAATAGCTATGTAAATCTCAGTAGACAATTAGATGAAATTATTTTCCGTCGCTAAAAATGTACTATCGTGTTTTGTTGCATGCTAGTTTTATCAGTTGAGCATGCTTTACAGCTGTGCAATTTTTTTTCACTGTGCCACATTGCAGACCATTGTTGGTTGTTGATTGGCACAAATAAAGGCATTATGATGATGATGATGATGATCATTTATGAAAGAGTGAAATTTCACAGGCGAAGAAAGCGAGAAAGTCAAGGCGTTGAAGAATTCATCATTGACCTTTATAGCCTTGCCAAGACTTGCGACTTTGGAGTTCTACACGAGGAGATGATTCGAGATCGCATCGTCGTCGGCGTTAGCAACCACCGACTGTCGAAGAAGATGCAACTAGACCCGCAGTTGACACTCGAGAAGGCTACGAACCTGGCTTGACAGTCAGAGCCTGTGAATAAACAGGAAGTTACACTCCGCACTTCACATGAAGAAAAGGTTAACAAAGGAGTAATGCCTCTTGAAAATAACGGAAGTCAAAGAAAAGGGAAGCAAGAAAGGAAAACGACGACACCGTCTCCTTCTAGTTTACAAACGAACGAAAACGTTTGTTCGAAATGTGGCTACGAGCTGTATCGGAAAGACAAGTGTCCCGCGCGTAAAGCTACGCGCAGAAAATGCAGAAAACTGCAATTTGTGTGTTTGCAGAAGTCCTGCCACACTGCAGGAAGTAACGACTACGGAGACAGTATTCCTCTGCACTGTGTCAACTTCATAGGGAAAGCGGTGGAAAGTCCAGGTCGACGTTCGAGATGTCTCCATGGCATTCAAGGTTGACAAGAGTGCTGACGTCGCTGTGATCCCTGACAGGATATACAGCGACGTTTTCAAGAACGTTTCTCTGCAGAGTCCCAAGAAGGTCCTAAGGCTCCAAGTCAGAAGGCCCTGACTATTCTTGGTGTCATAAAAGAGACACTTCAGTACAGAGACAAGAACTTCAGAACGGATCTGTATATTGTAGAAGAATGAGAACAGCCGCTGCTCTCTAGAGATGCAGGTAAACAACTAGGCATCATTCAACGTCTTGACCATGTTGACTCCTTGCGGAGTAGTAAGGCCGACTCAAAAAGAGAATATCCTAAACTGTTTTCTGGACTGGGCCACTTCAAGATACTGTATACAATCAAACTGAGGCCCGACGCTGAGCCTTTGGTGCTGATGACACCTCGAAGAGTGGCTATTCCACTACGCGGTAAGACCAAAACAAAACTTAAAGAAATCGTAAAAATGAGAATTATCGAGCCCATTGAAGAGCCGACTGAGTGGTGCTCTGGCATGGCGATCGTTCGAAAACTCAACGGAGATATCCGATTATATGTAGACATGACCGAACCCAAAACGTTCGTCGAGCGGGAAGTTCATCCCCTCCCAATATGAGAACACTTTCTTGGGCAGCTTGCTGGAGCAAGATATTTTTCTAAAGTCGACAGGAACTTCGGATTTTGGCAGTTAGAACTTGGTAAAGAGTCTCAAGCTATGACGGTTTATATTACACCCTTCGGAAGGTTCAAGCTTAAGAGAGTGCGTTTTAAAATATCATCGGCTCAAAAATTAAAAAAAAAAGATGTCGCAGTTTTTGAACGGCCTCGAGGGCGTAGTATGCAACATGGACAATGTTGTCATCTGTGGCAGCTCTCGACAAGAGCACGATGACGAACTACCGCGAGTCCTGGAGCGCCTTCAAGAGCAAGGAATGACTCTGAACCCAGACAAGTGCGAATTCGGCGTGAAAAGGGTCAAGTGCTTGGGTCACATTATTGATTATGGTGGGATACGCCCTGACAGCGATAAGGTCAGGACTATCGTTTACATGAAGCCTCCTTTGAATGTCCACGATATCAGGAGTATAGTAAACTATTTGACAAAGTTTATACCAAACATGTAACACATCGCCTATCCGCTTAAATCTCTATTGAGCTCGAAGAGCCACTAGATTTCGGCTACAGAACAGCAGATACGTTTTGTTCAGCTCAAGGGTGCACTTACAACAATCCGGTACTTACATTGTTTGATCCTGAAAAGCACATGGTAGTCTTAGCCGATGCGACATCATACGGTTTAGGAGCTGTGTTTCGTCAACGTCAGGAGGATGAATCCTTCAAACTGGCAGCGTACGTATTACATACACTCACATACACGGCAAGGAGGTATGGGCAGGTAGAAAAAGAAGGACTAGCTGTAGTTTGAGCATGCGGGAGATTTCAAGATTTTGTAACTGGACTTCACATAGATAGTGAAACCAACCACAAGCCGCTTGTCCCAATCTTCATGTTGAAGAACCTTGCCGACATCACTCCTAGAGTTTAAAGAATGAAGATGAAAATGATGCGATTCTCCTATGTAATGAAACACATCCCAGGAAAGGAGCTGATTGCAGCTGACACATTGTCCTGATAGCCTGAAAAAGAAACAGGAGACCAAGACTTGGAACAAGAAGTGGCTGCATGCATCAAGGAGGTGACTGCAGATCTTCCAGCGACTGAAAAGAGATTACAATAGATCATAGAAAAACAGGACAAGGGCACCACATGTAACCAGCTGGTATGGTACAGCAAAGGGGGCTGGCCCAATCGGAAAAAACCCATGCAGCACAAGGTGTTGGGCCAATATTGGAAGAGCATTGGCAAAAAAAGGTCCAATGATGGTCCACTTTAGCCAATCTGCTCCCAATATTGTCTATGCCATTATAAAGAATCTTCAGTGATGGCCCAGCTTCTCCAATGACCAACCAATATTGGAAGCACATTGGCATAAAATGGCCAGTCTTGGCATGTCAGTTCCATTCGCTTGCGAATATTGGATGAACACTGGCAAAACATGGGCAATATTTTCCTGACAGTTTCAATGGCTTGCGAATATTGGATGAACACTGGCATAAAATGGGCAATGCTGGCCTGACAGTTCCATTGGCTTGCGAATATTGGATGAAAACTGGTATAAAATAGCAATCTTGGCCTGTCAGTTCCATTGGCTTGCGAATATTGGATGAATACTGGCGTAAACCGGACAATGTCGGCCTGTCAGTTCCATTGGCTTGCGAATATTGAATGAACACAGGTATAAAATTGGCAATCTTGGCCTCTCAGTTCCATTGGCTTGCGAATATTGGATGAATGCTGGCGTAAACCGGACAATGTTGGCCTTTGAGTACCCTTGGCTTGCTAACATTGGATGAACACTGGAATAAAATGGTCAACGTTGGCCTGTCCGTGCCGTTGGCATTCCAATATTTGATGGGGACTGGCATAAAATGGACACTGTTGGCTTGTCTGTAGAATTGGCTTGCCAATGTTGGATAAACACGAGCTTATATTGGTTACTGTTGTCCTGTTAGTACCATTGGCTCATCGTCATTTCAAGAACACAGTGGCATATAATGGCCAGTGTGTGTTAGTCTGACAATACCATCGGCTTAATAGCGGAAGCATGTTGGAATAGACTGGTTTAGGCGTGTTCGTTTTACCTCAGCAATATGAAATTGCTCGAGCGCTTGTCAATTGTATGTTATTTTGTCAAAGCGAGATTCAAGTACGTGCTTTTCTGCAAAGTAAACAAGACAATAGCAAGGTAGGTAACTTAATGTCGAAGTTTTTTTTTCCTTCACTGTGCATATTAAGGAGTCGCCAGCGATATGGGCTCATCAGGACCGCCAACTGAAAAAAAAAAACGACGTCCGGGTTATAGAATCAACATAATAGATTATTATGTTGACTCTACGATCTCGACAGAAAAGCTTCGTACCCTAACTACGGGCTTGTGAACTGCACCTCGTGTCAGGTGAAGAACTTCTTTGCGATTGACTCGAACAAGACAATATATTCTGAAATGTGGTTATACAATGACGGCTCTATGACTTTACGGCACTACTGGTGCCACAATAAGAGCCCTAATGCTTCCTAAATGGCGCCAGGGCACTGATAGCAGACGGCCCCTGCCTGGAATTCCTTTGCCCAGCCCTTCGCCCAGCCCTCTGCCCTGTCAACTACCGAGCCTGCCGGCGACCCTGCCGCCGAGTCTGCCTAGGCCCCCCTGGTTGCACAATATTTTAAAACTTTTTATTCCATTTAAACAAATTATAAACTGTCAAACGTTATGAACAATTCATTTGCATGCTTTAATAATTTCTAAACTGTCCAAATATGGTAAAAGTGCAGCATATTTTAGATTTTTATTATCAGAAAGAAAACAGTGCTTGAGGAAAAAGGGCAAGGGACTTGCTTCGATCACTGCACTGCTTTTGTGACGCTGGTTAAAACACTGGCTGAAAAATGGCATCCAATAATGGCATAGACAATGGATGCAAAAAAAATAGCCAGTGTATTAGACTGGATGCAAATATTGGAATCGTCAATATTTAAGCCAATGTTGGAAGAACCTGTGTGTAAGGCGCTGGATGCCAATGTTGTTTCAGCCAACGGTGAAACCTCTATGCCAATATTGAAGAAAAAAGCGCAAACCACGTTGGCCCAACGTGGGCTAGAACGTGGCAACCCAGTGGTCCAACATTTGCACCAATGTTCAACCACCATTGGATCGGGTGGCGTTTTCAAAAATGCCAACGTCAGACCAATATTGGAACCATTTTTTGCCAACATTGGGCCAACGGGGGTCCAACAATGGTGTGCTTCCTGGGAAGCCTTTACGAACTGTAAAGAGTACTGCAACACCGGTCAGATATTGCAGTTCAAGATGGACAACTCATGAGAGGATCAAGGCTCATAATCCCAAGTTCCATGCGCTCCGATATCCTACAGAGGATCCACCAAGGACACCAAGGAATAACCAAGTGCAGAGCGCGAGCACGGGAGTCTGTATGGTGGCCAGGACTTTCCGCAGCCATTGAGAGCGTAGTATGCAGGTGTCCTGACTGCTTCAAAGAAATCACTAACCGTCATAAAACTATGATCCCATCAAAGTCCCCGGAGCGTCCGTGACAGAAAGTCGCAATGAACATGTTCTATCTGTCACGAAAGAATTACCTTCTGGTGACAGGTTCTTACTCGAGATATTCAGAAATTGCACTTCTCACCACTACGACTGTGACGTGTGTCATAACACACATCAAGTCAATTTTAGACTACATGGAACGCCTGAAGTTTTGTTCAGCGGCAACGGACAACAATTCCAGAGGGTTGTCGGAAGTGACTTTTACCAGATTGCCCAAAAATGGGGTTTCGAACATAAAACGTTGAGTACAAGATATCCGTAGAGTAACGGATTTAGGGAAATTACTGTGGGGTTATTAATAAAAACTTCAAGGAGACATCGGACAGCTCCATCGCATTGCAGTTTTATCGTGCAACACCATAAGGCGATGGATTTAGTCCTGACTAGAGTTGCTGTATGGGCTCCCTACGGGAGCCAAAGTTGTGAGTTCATCCCCGTAGCGCCGTCTTTCCTGCATGGCATGTTGATCCTGCTCCTCACATAACTGAATTCGGCGAATAGTGGCGCCGCGCGTTTCAGTGGCGCGGCGTGCTCAAAAACAGGGGAACGTACGCCGGGTCGCATGCAACGTCTACTTTCCTGCACGGCATTTGATCCGGCTCCTCACGTGATCGGATCTCGACGAATAGCGGTGCGGCGGCACGTGGACAACACGCTCAGGAACTCTAGTCTCGCCGAGTTGCTTATGGACCGCAAGTTGAGAACGTCACTGCCAACGGTTTCTTCTAGTTTGGAACCGAGATTGTGGATCCCCAGCGACTCCAAAATGAGAGAAGTGAAGAATAAATGAACAGAAGGCCAACTATGACAGACGACGTGGTGTGGTGTACGACAGCGGAAACCATTGAGAAGAGGTGACGTTGTCTGGGTTACCGATCAACGAAAAAGAGGAATTTCGCGGTGTCCAACTCAGAGTCCGAGATCGTATTTAGTGGACACCGACACAACTACACGTCGAAGAAACAGCTTTCATCTTACACCGACACCAGAGACTGAAAGGGGCCATGAAACGAATTTTGGGCTGGGATGAATTATTTTAAATTGGGACTTTATTAATCGCATATCGTTTAGTTGGCCAAAAGAAAGAGGGTAAAAGTCAAAAGTCAGCTTTTCGGTACGAGCATTTGAAAATATAGCGGACTATTTTGTACCTTCTTTCCTTCGAAAGCTCTCCGCCTTTTCGGATACATCCGCGGTTCCCAAAGCGCGTCAGCGGTGCCAACCTGACGTCAGCCGAGCCCAGCTCACGCATTGGACACTCGGACGTATCCGCTCGTCAACAATAAATCCGTCGACGAATATTCGGATTCGCGTTCGTGGCCAATGAGTGCTCTGACGGAACTTATCATCACTGGGGAATGACAAGTTCTATGGTGTGCATAAAAAGCACGGTGGAAGCTAGGAGTCATCGCACCGGTGCCGAAGAATGTCACGACGACGTGATTTCACAATTCGCATTTGAGTTGAGAATTAAAGCTAAGGAGGAAGAAGTAGAAAAATTGTTTCATGACCCCTTGAAGCTACGAAAGGAACTTCTTTACCCGACATCGGATCAACTGCGTACACTACACAGAGTATAAGACTATTCTCGGCGACAACGTTTCTTGGCAATGCTGCCAAAGCTACAGAGCCGAAGCACGCTGTCTTCTTGCGCAGCTGAACTCAGTCCCCGGGTCTAAATTGTGCTTTGTCTGTAACGTAAATTGCAATCTTAATATTCGCCATTTGAATAATAATTGTGACATCACTATGAATCTTGGACTATAAAAATATAAAAGTGAAATTATTTTTCTAGTTACTAAAGATCTGGTAGTAGGTAACAAGAGGAAACGGAGGTAGAGGATCACAGAACCTCGAGATCATGAACGGCACGAGAGGGAACGATAAACCGACACCATCGAAACGGACGTGCCCGGGATCTCTTCCTTAACAGATGGCATCTGCTCTGAGCCCGGGTATGTCCAATGGAAACGGTTTCATAGACACTAACGAGCTGTATAAGGAGTACTGGGCGCCATATTTGTGGGTGCGGTCTAGAGCGCATGCTCAGAACGAGTCCCCATTAATAGGCTGCTAAGACCGGCCATTTTGGCGGTGTGGAATGCACGTTGCAAAAGAACCCTGGAAGCTAGCCATCACCACGCGCTCAGCAGTCGCGCACACAGCTATGGCCGCCAGTGAATACTTCCTATAAGGAGTATTCACTGGGCGCCATATTTGTGGGTGATGTCTAGAGCGCATGCTCTGAACGAGCCCACATTAATAGGCTGCTAAGACCGGCAATCTTGAGGGTGCGGAATGCACGTTACAAAAGAACTGTGGAAGCTCGCCATCAGCACGCGCTCAGCAGTCGTGCACACAGCTATGGCAGCCAGTGAATACTTCCTATAGAGTGCTTGCCTTGAATGCCGACAACGAAACCAAAACTGAAAACGAAACCAAAACTGACGTAATGAATGCGCGGATGCTTGGCGGAGTGATACATGTGCAGGAGCTCCGCCCCGCCCTAGCATTCCCTTCATTGCCAAGAAAAGTTGTCGCCGAGTATAGTGAAACCTCTAAATAGACTTCAGTTTTAAAAGGGGGGAGGGGGGGATGTGCTTTTGGGATTTGAGTGTACAGAAGGAAGACGAGGGCATTGGAAATAAACATGGCGTTGTGACAAGATGCTGCGGGGAGTTAGTAACAACAAGTTAGTAACAACGAATAACTTAATATGTTTTGTTGTTTTTTGTTTTGTGGTTTTATTAACATTCGCGTGGTCCATTTCCGATATTTACACCTGGGTGTACAGAAATTGCCACGGTGTGGTCAACCTTGTGATGCAAAGCGTTGGACAAGGTTGCCCGCGCATTACATCGTGTGTAATCATATTCACTACGAGGTGGCCAAATGAAATTGGCCACGTGAGCGGCCCTCTGCCGCTCACGAAAGGGCTTTTGGGTCGCGGCTCGTGGCGATAATAGTCAATAGAGAGTTTTAAAATAGGGGGCACTAAAGCTTGGGAGCCCAAAAGAAATAGATTCTCACCACTGCGCATGCGCAGAACGCAAACTCAGTTTGGGGTTTTGGGTTGGCGCTCGCCCTCAACGCACAACTCGAGAAATAGCATGGGGCCCCTACAGGGAGTGTTCACTGGACGCCATATTTGAGGGCGATGTTTAGAGCGCAAGCTCGGAATGAGCTCACGTTAATAGGCTGCTAAGACCGGTAATTTTGGTGGTGCGGAATGCACGTGGCGAAAGAACTGTGGAAGCACGTCGTCAGCACGCGCTCAGCAGTCGTGCACACAGCTATGGCCGCCAGTGAATACTCCCTATTTGCCCCGTGCGCGACCGAAAGCGTCGCTGTGGTCGGCCTTCCACGATTGGCCGAACGCTGACTATGACGTCGGAAAGGGGATTTTCATCGACGGAAATAGGAGGAATGAAAGAACTTTAATTTTGACGGTGTTGGCAGTGTTCCTTTGAGAGCGCAATGATTTCAAGCTTCCACCATGCTAATAACAAACACCATCAAACTTGTTGTTTGCAAGGTAATGACATCACAAGGGGGAACCACAGGAGGGCGCCACCAAAACATCTCGCCGCTAATAGACCATTGGCTATATTACCCAAGCATCAAGGAGAATGCATGGATTGGTGTACCACGCGCCACACGCGCACGCCTTCTCCGCATAAAAGATTCGAAGTAGATAACCAAAATAAAGTATTGACGAACACGCGTGCAAGATACCATTTGTTTTAGGTATTTCCTTTAGAAACGTTACTACTGCTGAGGCCAGCACGTGCGGCGCGTGGAACACCAATCCCTGTATTCATTTATGCTTGGGTAAAATTGCAATAGGTCTATTTGCTTGGGGCCGGGTAGCGTCGGCTAGCGTCGGCAAACATGGCGGCGGCCTTTCCGCTTGCTTCGGAGCAAATTCGTCATGGTCGCTGCAGTATTAGCCAATTTCATTGCCAATGAATGGTGCAACCGAGTTTTGCTTTACTTTATCTGGCTCAAGTCGCAAAGAATGAGTGGTGGGCTCGCCCTATTTTAAGGATCGACCTTGATTGTCGCCGTTCCTAAACCTAAAGGAAGGCTGTAACCGTTGACATGGCAACGTATTGCTACTCCGTGGCTCCTCGTGGACCTTGTTAACACAGAGGTTCGGGCGAGTTGGTAGCTCATGATCTACAGGGGGAACAGCGCACCAGCAAACCGGAAGATGTCTCAACGATCGCCTTCGTGAGCACAAGAACACATACACCAACAAAAACTCCGGACATTTAGGCATTCACTGTCGAGCCTGTTGCTGCTCAGTGCTGCTGAGTAACTGCGCTGTGCTTGGCAAGCACCACAACCAGCTCACAAGAGAAATTATCGAGGCAGAGAATATCGCTAAACTTAACGACAGATGTGTTAGTACTCCCTGGATAACCTTATCGCAAAAAGAATTAGACTACCTAGCCCTACATTAATTTCAATTTAGTTAGCTTTAAATTTAGCTTCATATCGAAAGAAAAGAAAAAAGACCAGTTATTATCCCATGCCCTAGCCTATAATACAAATAGAAAAAGACAAGGAAGTCTAAATACACCCGAGAGTTGACAGTCAGCGCTGTGTAAGTGTCTCTTTCTTTTGTATGTGTTTTGACTCGAGTGACTGTTTTGCTGGTGCGCTGTTCCCCCTGTAGATCCTCGTGGACTTCGTTCGTGGCGCAATAACGGCAGCTTGAAAACAAGTATTTTGAGGCTTCAAAGTCGCTCCAGCTAAGATTTCAATAGAGCAGCTGCTCGCAGAGTATGCTCGCTCGCGTTCGTCTCATTTTCGGCATAGCTGAAGGCCCAAATGTTTGGCGACAGACGGTCAAAGCGCACACGAACGCCCAAAAATTTCAAAAACGAGCGCCGAATTAGAGCACTACGGATTGAATGGACCTTTTGTAGAAATACGCGGTGCGCATGCGCGGAGTATTTCATGCGCCTGGGTTCGAGAGTATCTAGTTCCAAACAATCCGCCATCTTGCATTTCTCGCCTTTGAGCGGTTTTTTTGTGTCGACCTCGGGGCGGAAGATTACGCACGATGGGGACAAAGGTGAGCTTGGGGGAGCCGTATCTAGGTCACATCGCCTTAATGGGTGAACAGGATGTAGCTGACGTTTTGGGTGTGGAACGGGTGGGAGAGGCCTTGGGCGCGCGTTGTTTTCCAGTCACCTAGTCTCGAACCGATTCGCGTGTCTAGGTGGCAGCACATATTCGCCAAGAGGTCCATTGTTTCGGCTGAATAGAGTAAACACAATTTATACTAATTTTAGATGGTCTCTTGTTTTAGCCGGCTCGATTGTGATTTACCTTAACGATTATTTGTGAACAAAAAGTACTTGCTAAGCGCTCATGTTTTACGTTTTTTTTTAATTTTTTTTTTCTTTTTTAATTATTACGCTCGTTAGCCGCATTGGCGCTGCAAGCGGTAAACATCAGCGCGCTGCGCTGCGTTGCAAAACCCGTATTCTCTAAGCCGTCGACGCCAACCTCGTTGCGTTTGGGTCCCCCGATTTCTTAGGGGCACCCAAACGTTGTGGCCTCCTATTACTAAACTCTCTAATAAAAGACTACGCGTCGTTGAACCAGTGCGTTGTGTCATTTTCCGGGACGACCACCAGCAAGGGGAGTACCACAAACTTGAGAAGTTGAGTTGAATTCATAGCGTCCCCCTTGCGGGGGCACCATCGGAGCCGCAAACGAGGTGCCCTTAAGAAAAGTATTACTTCGCGACGAACGAAGCTCGTCGCGAAGCCAACGTTAAACGGCTAAAGTGCAGGCGAGCTGGTGTAAATTATATATGATGATTGAAACCTGATACTGTGGTTTGAAAAACGGGAACTCGTGAAGAAGGAAAAACAAAAAGGGGACAGACAATGTCTCAGGCGTTGTCTGTCCGTTCTCCTTCCTCCTTCACGATTTTTCGTTTTTCAAACCACAGTCCCAGGCTTCAATAATCATGTACAACGGCCCTTGACAACCGGTACTGTTTCCGAAATTCCTCCTAGTGTAGTTAAGAGGTGTCAGGGTCGTCTCTGAAGCCTCGTTGACGGTGGCGGCAGGTAAATTCGATCTCAGCGTACAGCACCGCCATGCTGAGAAAATTTACCTCCGCCTCGGTTCGAAGCGAAGATTTTGAGCTCTTACTGGGTGATTTCAGAGAAGATCGACCAAAGGGTGCATGGTCGAAATTTTTAAATCAACTGATTTTTTTATATCTCATTGCCTTGTGTCTGGTATAAACGAATCCACACTTAGTTTTGACCACAAAAAATATTTGGGTACACAAAAAATCGTAAGGCATGAAGAGGTGGACAGTTGGACAGCGCACAGATGGAGGGGGCACGTTTGAAAGTGAATAACTAAAAGGATAACATTAGGAGAATCCTAATACTTTTTAGACGCAAACTATGGGTAGAGCTTGCTTGTAATATAAAGTAATAATATTTATTTAAATTTTATCTATTTTTTTCTAAAAATGGCCAAACATGCCTGCTCGAACGACAAATGGCTAATTTGGAGGCCTGTATTGCATGAAATAATTTAATCACTATTATATATTATGCAGGTAGTATTCTACTTATATACTGCTATTATTTAAAAAAAAAAGGAATCTGCGTTATGCGATAGTTGGGATATATTTAGGCAAACATGGGAAAAAAATCAAACAACGAAAACTTCCGATGCAAATGAAACAAAAAAAACACCACCTTCGATTTTATTTTTAAATTTGGGTACCCTGCCATACTCTATTTTGGCATTCATTTCTATTAAATTATGTTGCATTATTTCACTGATAAAGAAGACACAACTCACCAAAGTAGGGTCCTTTTTCAAAGCCTACGCTAAGCAGTGCCCTATACGAGAAGTGACTCTGAGTTCCAGTTTAAGGAAACTAACACACATCTTTCATATATTTTTATTCAGATGAGGTCACTTACAACTAGAGCAATCGGTCACACAGTAAACGTGAGGAAAAACTATATACAGCATTTTACATACAGCGTACAAAGAGGTATCATATTAGAGACTAGTGATTCGAGAAAATATGATGCAGTGTGAAGTTTTACTTTCCGGTATAATTTATATTTAAAATAAAAAAACCTTACTTTCACACACAAAAATAAATATGGAATACTAAAATTGTTTAGGTTAGTTATGTACTTCCGAGGACAAACGATTTCAAGGTGAGCGGTGCCACCGCGCTGGACTGTAAGAGCTTCGATACTCTCGGTATACGAATGGATCGTGGAAAGCCAAGATATTTTATCCTGCGCGAGAATAACGTTTCGTGATTCTCATATGGTGATCAGATAAAGATTGTAAGCTATCACCAAGTAAAATAATAGGTTAAATACCCCGCGAAGATAACTGTGATAAATAAGATAACCCTGCATTCAAAAGGAGCAGTCCTTGGGGATCTAATTCGGCACTTTACACTTAAACTTTCCTCGATGTACCCATTTAATATAGTTTCTTTTAACCAGATCCGACTGTCCGTGCTACATATATGTCACAGGTTCCTTCTGTTGATGACTTGCACAGCCGTCACGCGTGCCAAGACTGAATGCCAAGAAAGGCGCGGCGCCGTCAGCCACTCTTCTTTTTTTTTTTTTTTTGACGATACCGTACAAGCTTATTTTCGTCCAGATACGCAAGACGCACCCAGTTTCTCAAATAGAATGCTCAGAATTCTCCTGGCCGTCTGAATTGCGTTTATTGAACGTTCTCTCAGGTGGTTCAGCATGGCCTGGTGCTTCACAAACCACAAACTCCGTCGCATGCATTTTCCCATGTTCAGATTCAGAAATTAACCACTGGGCTTGTGGGCAATCATTCTGTGCAAACTGGTGAAGCTGGAAGCGATTCTTAAAATGACTGGTAGCCCCGCCACTTACGTACTATCGGAAACAATATGAGTGTGAACGCGCCTCCGCGAGTCGCCGCACGGCTCTGTGTCGCCGTTACCTGAGGCGCCGCCCTGCGGCGCCGTTCTGAAGTTTTGCGCATGCGTGTAAAAATCCTGTCGCTGTTCTCGCTTTGTCTGTTAACCCCCGTCTGTCGTCTGCTATGCGCGCGCTGGCGGCCGCTCGTGCTGTCGTCTGCTTGCGACTCCTGTGTGGGCTGGCGGCCGCTCGGGTTGTCGCCTGCCGCACAACATTGCGTGCTCCGGCGGACACCCGCGCTTCCTACGCGAATTGTGTTTGCCCTGGACAGCTTCAGTGGTGTTGATTTGGGTGAAAGTCTTCAGTGAAACACAATGCTTTTATTCTTTCAAGACGTGGGCCTAACACGTGAAAACATCTGTTATGCCGTCGGCCATGGGCTCAACAGGCTCATTCGTAGAGTGCTCATAATGTGTCCTTTCTGGACACAGGAAACTCGGAAACTGGAAGCAGGAACGGAGCGGGGACTCGGAAACACAGGGACAGCATAAACTATGTTGACCCGTTCGTCGTCAGGAACTCTAGCCCCTTTTCACTCAACTGAATCTTTTCCGGACTCCCCGTAGTTGAACGCTAAGCTTAGCAGATATTTTGTCTTGAATCTATTTGCATGTTATCGCTGTATCTCGACCCAATGAAAGAAGCCAGCTTTCTATCACGTATCAAATGTGGGCATTGCGTTATCGCACAGGAAACTCCTGAATCATGTTAAGTCGTTTGTCTGAGTTGTGACGGAAATACACGAGTCGCGTTGCAGACGACAGCGCGAGCGGCCGCCAGCGCGCGCATAGCAGACGACAGACGGGGGTTAACAGTCAAAGCGAGAACAGTGACAGGAATTTTATACGCATGCGCAAAACTTCACAACGGAGCCGCAGGGCGGCGCCTCAGGTAGCGGCGACACGCGGAGGCGCGTTCACGCTCGTATTGTTTACGATAGTACGTCACGTGCGAGTGTACCGCAGCGTTGTCTAAACCCAGTCTTTCACTTTTTCTAGAGACAAGCACGTGAGAGCGACGTCGTCACACAGGTCCTTACTGATAATAGCAACGCTGTTTGTAGATTTTCTTGTCGTCACTACACATGTAAATATCGTAACTTTTTTTCTTCAGTGGCATGCTTTAACTTTGTCAGGAAGCACAATGGTCCAGTTTTCAGCAAAGTCAAAATTAAAGACAATGCTCCCGCGTTGCATGCAGCTGCTTTTCATCTTAGATCGCTTTATCTTGCGTTTGTCGGATATGGTTGTGAAATATCCAACTTTCAACCGTTACTTGAACGACTTTTAGGAAAATATCAAAATCCTTTTTTTTTTTTCACAAGGTCGTTGGACTTTAATGTAAGCACAATTTCTTCATCCCCTGGGCTATGAAGTTCCTCGAGTGTAAGAAAATAGCATCTTGGGCAGTGATAACAGTCTCCTTAAAGACAAAGACTTGTTAGTGGGTCGCACAGAAATGCTGAGTTCTTTCACCAGTGTTGAATGTTGAGCCTGTAACGCTCTCTACAGCGGCAATACAAAGGTAATAATTGGCGCAGCGCACACAAACGCACACTTGCTGGTGTGGAATACATTTGACCCATCTAGGGCACAAGGAATAAAGTTTCGTTAGCCCAACGCCGGAATCAGGATGCTTGTCTCTGTATACACGAAAGACCTCTCAAATTAAACGTGTCAAGAAGCGCTTTGGCAAAAATGTTTTCTCCCCGTTGAGAATGACAGAGATTACGTCCTTCTGGCTGGGACCCTGGCGCAAACATTGTAGCTCGTCTTTCGTGAAGTACTCTAGGCAGCAGACAAGTTATAAGGGCTCACCTTGCACCTCGTGTAAGGATCCAACTCCTACCACGAGCCACGCTTTTCCTTACCTAAAACGTAAACGCTGCCGCCATGTTAAACTTTCCTAGGTTAATATGGCGACAGTATTTATGCTTTATTGTATTTGGGTGGGGCTCGAGTATTTGGCGGTTCTGCTCCCTGTTGGTGTGCCTCTTCGTGCCTGATATTATCGCCCGCAAAGCCAGCGATTGGGATGGCGACAGGCACGACTGCTCAGTAAACAGGCATCGGCGGCCATATTCTGCTGGTTGAAGCGAAACCCCTCATCCTTGACAGCGAGCGGGGAAATGCGAAAAACGATGGTATTGGCCGGTTTGCCAGAACTAGCGACGAGTGTCGCCTGCTACTTCCGTCAACTATTGCGCCATAATCGTGATCTTCGCGAGGAAAGGATTGTTGCTAGCCACAGAACACTATCACGCAGAAAGGGAATGCTTGAATATGTCTTTATTTAAGATATAAGTCAGGGATATGTATAAAAGAGAGCGATGGAGATAGAGGGTAAGAGAGTGGAGCATATAGTGCCGTAGGAAAATAAAGTAAACAAAGTTCCCAGTGGCCGATGACTGCAGAATCTTTCTCGGATCATTTAGTTCGTAATATGATAGCTCTTTGTACACAGTAGTTTCTCCTCAATTTTAGTGTGTGAACGATTTCTATAGTTATCAATGGCCTCATTTGAATAAAAAATATATAAAAGATGTCTGCTAGTTTCATGAAACTGGAACTCAGAGTCACTCCTTGTATAGGGCACTGCTAAGTGTAGGCTTTGAAAAAGGACCCTACTTTGGGAAGTTGTTTCTTCTTTCTCAATAAAATAATGCAACATGTCTTTAATAGAAATGAATTCCGAAATAGAGTATAACAGGGTACCCAAATTAAAAAAAAAATCGAAGCCGGTGTTTTGTTTTTATTCACATCGGAACTTTTCGTTGTTTGTGTTTTTCCCATGTTTGCCTAAATATACCCCGACTATCGTATCACTCAGATACTGTATTTATTTTTTAAAGAATAGCCATCTATAATTAGAATACTATGTGTAAATTATGTAATAACGATTAAATTATTTTATGAGATACAGGCCCCCAAATTTTACCGTTTGTCGTTTGAGCAGGCATGTTTGGCAATTTTTAGAAAAATAAATCAAATTTAAATAAATATCATTACTTTATATTACAAGCAAGCTGTACCCATAGTTTGCGTCTAAAAGGTACTATCATTCTCCTAATGTTATCGTTTTAGTTATTCACTCTCAAACATGCCCCCTCCATCAGTGCGCGTTTATGCACCTGTCCACCCCTTCATGCCTTATGATTTTGCCTGTCCCCAAATATTTTTTTCTGGTCAAAACTAAGTTTGGATTCATTTATACCAGACGCTAGACAATAGCATATAAAATCATCAGTTGATTTAAAAATGTCGACCCGCCACCCTTTGGCCGATCTTATCTGCTACACTTTTCGCAAATTTTTGAAACGTCACGTTTACGTCTGTGACAACTTCGTAAAACGGCGGGTCTCGCGACTATTGCTTCCACACTAACTTTGGAGTGATTTGGAGTGTCGACAGCTCACCTAGAGACAAGCACGAAACATTGACACTAGCGTGGCGTAGGAATGTTGGGACAAACGGGCGCTACGTCCTTGGAGCAGCTGTTGAATAGGCACGCTCCACGCGCACTTTGATCAACTTCGCCATGTTGATTTATTTGTATTTATTTACTTATACACAACCTCAATGCCTCAAGAACATTATCGAGGGAAGTGCGTTAGTAGAAGCGGTTTTGATGGACTAGACGGAACGTTCTACAAAGTTTGCTAATCTTGAAGGAATGAGGGAGTTCTAACTATTGACATCTCGCTCGGAGGAGCGGCAGCGTTGCGAGAGTACAATTAGCGCGTTGCGCAAACTTCGGCCTAAACTTTGCGTTCAACGAGACTAGCAACCCAGGGTACTACATATTGTCTCCGTACAATGAGACACTAGATCACCTTTTTTGTCGATACAATCTCAAAGAAACGTTTGTGAATACAAAGAACCCCAGTCTCCACCAAGTACAAAACCAACCCAATGAAAAGCAGCAAAACATCACGAGCCAAACATTATTATAAAAAAAAAAACAGCGTTGCACGTCACTCGTCGTAGTACGCTGGTGGCAGTAAGTGGCCTAAATTTAGATTCTCGGCGTAGCTCCCCTCACCGCTCCCCATTGTGGTACGGTTCGTTCACCATGACCGGGACTGTCGCGCCCCGAGAAGAAACACACCCTGCATTTGCATATAAAGAGTATCTCAGATAGGAGCTGTTGTCCGTCAATGGCACATACGGCGTTACCTAGAAGGGATTCGAAGGCGCTCTCGCGCTAGCGGTAAACAATGTGCGCCACGCGTGTTTTTTTAGAGTTAACCAACATAAAATGCCTTAGTTGTTAAATAATTTATTTAGATTAGCGCAGAAATGCGCGAGCGCAAAGTAGAATGTCGCGTGTAAATCTTCCAAGTAAATATTGCGCCCACAAACTAAAATGTAGCACGTCGGTAGCCCCGGTTCCAAAACAAGCAGAATGAGTTGAATCTTTTCTGTTTGTACGTGAAATAAAGTGACCGACCGTATGTATAGCTAGGATCATTCTCACCGAACTTGCAGAGTGGTTTGAAAGCGGAGTTATCAAACCTTCAAAAAATATTAAAAAAAAAAGACACAATGAAAGCCGTTTACAGCTTCCTGTAACGCTGAATTAGAGCGCAGCTCTTGAGGAGGAGGAGGGGAAGGTATGGAGAGGGGGCTATGCCCCTCCTCCTCTCCTGCTCGCCTCCCATTCAGGGGAAAATTTTCCGCTAAATTTAGTGGAAGAAATTCACCGCTAAATTTAGCAAGAAAATTTTTCCGCTATATTTAGCGGTGAAATTTTTCTGCAAGTTTTAGTGGCGAAAGTTTTCCGCTAAATTTAGCGGGACAATTTCCCGCTATATTTAGCGAATAAACTTTTCTGCTAGTTTTAGCGGGGTAATTTTTTCGCTAAATTTAGCGGGAAAATTTTTCCGCTATATTTATCGGGGAAATTTCCCGCTAAATTTAACGGGAACTTTACCCATCATGCACCGCGCGGTTACGCCGACGGTGACGGCGACGGCGTCGCCGCTCAAGCCGGAAAGGGGCTCCTAAATCCTCGACCACATTGGCGTCGCGGAGGCCTGCGGCGCGACGGTCAGCGCTGCCAGTTGCCGACCAAAACCAGTTTTCGGCTTCAACGGCGCGACGTACGGCGCCGCAGAGCCAACCGCTCCTCGCGCGGTTCAGAGCTCGCCGCCGCTGGCCGCAGAAGAGAGGAGCCAATGGGAGGTGGCGTAGATAGTGACGTCGCGACGCCATGGCAACGCTCAAACCGGTCCTCCGCGCGTCTTTCACGTTCCGAAGGACGTGTAAGACGCGCGTCCTACACGTCCTGCTATCCCTATTTCCCCCCGATGCGTTCCGCAACGGAGTGGTTCTTTGAAACTGTGCGACTGTTTCCCTTTTTATATGGCACGACGCAGCCACACTACCTAGATAATGACGCTAAGAACAACCGCTGGGAAATTATAGGAGAGGAATTCGGAATTACAAGTGAGTTTCTCCGTGGCACTTGTTGCATGTCGTCTGTGTTGTGACGGATGCCGTGTTGATTTGGTGACACTTTCGAAAGTAGCCTTCATCTCTGGCGCGCCGCCGGGGCAGCAAAGCACTCACCTGTCCTTCGGTGTTTCGGTAGAACCAACTCGGCTGGACCCAAAACCTGCGCCTCCTTCCCTTCAGAACGCGGCGACGACGCAAGATCAACGAGCAGGCTAGGATAATCACATTCACGCTGATCACGAGGTCATCATGGACTCCTACCATGTTGGCAGCGAGTGCGGTTTCGATGCTGATATATGCGAAAGATGAGAGCCGAAACGGAAGAATCTAACGAAGAGCAGACGACGAAGGAGCGGGAAAATCCGACGGGAGGCTCGATCGCGAGATCCAGTGCTGTCACGTGACGCCCGCAATACGGAGGCCAATGTGGACTCCTCGCGTTGGGACGCCGGACGGCGGTGCCACCCGGCGCCGTTCACGCTAGTGTGGTCAGGCCTTAAGAGCTGCGGTCTCAAAACAAAAAAAAATAAGAAAAAACACAGAAACAAAAACGCGTAGTTTTTGTATGAACGCTTTCAAGGTTCAACGAACATAGTTTTTGTCTTCTAGCTTAAAATTAATATTCACTTTTTCTGCTTTTAGATTCTCTGGTGCTTTACGTTCGTGCTCATGCAAATCCAGATGGTCCGGGAGCTACTCTGCAGAAAGAGACAGGTTTCCTCTCTGAGAAGCAGATAATAACATTCAGGTAATTCCTTTCTTTCTGGATTTTTGTGGGATCCGTGGGCAAGCCGCTACACTAACTAACAGCATAATATGGCGATACAACAATATACAGTCAGTTGGAAGGCTTTTCACTTTCTATGAACTTACTGCCACTATATTCCGTTCATTTCTAAACTGAGACTGCAATGGGAGCTACGTACCCGCCGGACGAATCAGGCGCTTTCCTCTTGTCACCTGAGCCGGCTCTCTGCGCGTGGGTATGGGCGAGAGCGTAATCACCTGACAAAAGTGAGGCGTATGACTGGCCCAACGAGGACGTAGCTTACACTGCAGTCTCAGCTTATGCCTGACCGGAGTATATTAGGACCCAGGCATACTGGCAAACAGCGTCACTGACCGAAAAGCTTCTTTGTTTGAGTGTAATCGAAAGTATAAACGCGAGGGGGGCTTCTTCTGTCAATGGGGAGTTTCAGCAAACCGTAACCGTGTTTTGCCTACCGCACTACAGGAAGCTTTGAAGCATGCATTTAAGTGCACGCCCTATGGTCACGGGTTCAAGCTGGAGCGCGCTTCAAAGCATGCTTCAAAGGCTCCGGTAGTAAGGTACGCGGAACACGGTAACGGCTTACTAAAACTCCCAAAGGTCTCCTTTTCTTTCTTCTTTCTTTCTTTCTTTATTGATAATGTCAATCTCTTGCGAGATCGTAACAGGAGTGGTACATTGAAACACTTTCAAGCAGGGTGCACTTGCTTCGACAACAGAAAACAAAAATCTGAATATGTGGTAGCATTTACAACGTCAGGTGGTAGGCTGTTCCAATCGATGATTGTACGAGGAAAGAAGGAGAACTTAAATGTATCGTTTTTATATTTATATGGCTTTATTGTTTTGTTATGTGTATATTTGGTAGACCTGGGGCAAAAAAACTTTATGACGTAGCATAGAGATATGTAAGTAATTGTCCTGTGTGTATGTGTATGCCGCCGGAGGTTAGTGAGCTGCAATGGGCGTCTGGTGTATTAACTGTAGAAGAGCAACTTAGCAAGTGCGGTACGACCGCTCGAGCGGGGTCTTTAACGCGCACCACGCGGCAGTGAAACACAACCGCACACTGAGACGATGCTCATCCAGGTTCCCTGGGTTCTGCAGCAAGAGTTTTTGCTCCACTTGCTCCGAGCTGGTTTGCGCTAGCGCACTCGGACACCGATCCCCCTTAGCTCAGATGACGCAGTCTCGGCTAAAGTCACTCGATCCTGAGAAAGTAGCGCCATTGCCTTCCCTACCTGCTAGCCGGACACAAACATATACTAACATAGAGACGACCAAAACATCGCAAGGCTATTGGCTTATCTGTCTACGTTGCCATGGAAATCGCCGTATTGGTCCATTCAAATCTTCGAAGCTTCCAGAGGGTCGTTCTACGCCTCTCGCGTCAAAATCGTCATAAAGCATCATCGTACTTGAAGCGTTTTTTCGCCAATATAAGCGTTTTTGGCACTGTGTATGCGATGAACTTATCAATCATACCCATCTCACGGATTTACAACAATTATATTATTGTTTTGCGTATTTTAAGAACGTAAGCTTTTTTTTTCGGTGCCTCCAAGTACCGACACACAGCACGTGGTGGTGGTAGGTAGATGTACGCTTGTTTCGCCGGTTTGTGGATAGCAAAATCTCGGTATGCGAGAAACGTCTGCACGAAACTACCAGTCACCAGCGAATTTAAATCGGCTCACTTAGAAGGGGAGGTGTAAAGGAGAAATTACTCATTTCACGGACCAAGGTGGAGACCATAGGGGGAGCTTGGCGCTACTTTCCCAGGATCTAGTGACATTATTTTCGGCATTAGTCAACCACCCAATTATTTGCCGAACCCTAACAATATCTGGAACACAGCTGATAAACACTGGCGGAATATAATCGGCACCACATCACTTGGCCTCTTGCTCTAGCTGCTCGTTGTTTTTCCGTTTTCTTTTTTTTTTTTTGTTTTGCGCTTACCATTGCGTGGAGAGGAAAAACTAACGCAGGTTTCATAGGTTATAAACTCAAGGATTCAGGGATTCATTCTAAGCCGTAATTGCAGGGCGGGTGAGTCCTTAACATGCAATTATCGCTTTGGAGTCAATGAAATCGTGGCGTTTGCTGAAAAGAGTGCCGAAGAGCGAATCAGGATCGAAGAATGAAACCTTAACACAATGTCACTAACTACATCAAAGGCAAGGCACTCAAAAGTCTAGCGTTTCGGCGATTGAAAAAAAGAGAAAAAGTTGAATGTATTGATAATGTTTTCTGCTACATAGAATGCGCTCTTTCACCGACGACAAAGATGGAGGGAAGGCCAGCCACGCAGAGGAGCTCTTTCGCCTCCGAATTTCTGTAGTGGCGAATTCCGCGGGCGTTTTTTTAAGACGTGTATTCGTCTAGACCCATGAAATAGCTATAGGATTAAAGCATATCGGAACTCCATTACCCGTTTTTCCTTGCGGGTGCCGTAACTTTTGTGCTTAGCGCAGAGCGGGTGCACTCGGCTATCGTTACGATTCGCAAAAGTGACATCCTTAGCTTCGGACACGCTGTCGGGGATGTCAGTAGAAATCCTGTTGCTCTTTGGCGGACTTTTTGGACGATAGTGGAGGGCCCAAAACAATTTCAGCTGAGTTCAAATATATCTTTATACAAGTGGCAACCATGATTTTAAACAACACAATGAGTACGGTGTTGTTCCTCTGAAACGTATCCTATTAAGGGGCTCTAGCCGAAATTGGTCATGGAGCTCTTCTCAATCTGCACAGAGCCCCATACCCGAGTAAACCTTCATGGACTGATGGATTAGTGCGGCTGATCCCTTTTAATTGGTCGGCTCGCGCCACCTAGCAAAAGCTTTTTAAACTTGTGTTTTTTTTTCTCAGGGTCGATATCCGTCTGGGGAGTTGTGTGCGAAGTACAATTGAAGGGCAGCCCAACATTCCTTCGCTTGTCAGAATACATTGGCATCGTGCCGGATTATGTCTTAATTGATATTTATGACTCACACTACCAATTACAAAAAAAAAAAATCAAAACAAATACTCGCAAAGTTAGGTGCTGAAGGTGTTGGTCTACGGGGACTTTGCCCTCCGCAAGTGGAGAGAGCGGGAAGCCAGGTAAGGGGAGAGGGTGCACAAGTGCGCAAAAACTTACTGGGAAAAGGCCCATTGCATGGTGCAAACACTTCGCCGTAACCAGGCGAGAGAGTCGAAGATACCTGAGTCAATTGATGACCTTGACAACGAGCTGTTGTACCAAGAAGTTTAGCAACAATCCAACAGCACCTAGAATAATCCAGGGATGCGAACTACCTCCACTTCCTTCCTTCAGGGATTGAACCCAAGCCAGATGCCGAGCGTCCTTCGACCCGTTATTTGGACATCAGGCAGAGCCGAACCCTCACGCAACATTCGAGTCCAAGATAAGCCTTCGCTCAATCTGACGGTGATGACGTCAAAACTCCAATTCACGGGGTTTTGATTACTCTGGGTGTTGTTAAAAGTTCTGGTTGTGCTCTGTAAGACAAAGTCAGCCGGCTCCCGGCTGGCTTTGCCGATTGTTGCGGCGCGCCGTTCGTTCAATACGTAGGTAATCCGGAGTTGGCTCTGCTCCAGAACGACCCGTGGAACGCAACGGTTTCGGTCCCGATCGCCCCTTGAACACGCGCCACAGAGACAAGATTTCTACCGACGCCAAGAGGAGCTCTGTAATTTAGTTTAGAGTCATTCATTTCAATCGTGTGCTCCGTGGGGCTCTAATCTGGACACTTGGCAAAAACGTCGGCGAGAAATTCGGCGGCCACGATTGGCTGGATCCGCGCTTGACCTTGGCGCCGACCAATCACAGATCTCGTATTCCTCGCCAACTTTTTCGCCAAGTGCCCAGATTACGGCCCTTTTCACCACTTCACCGAGGGATGTGGACAAGCGACGCCGCGCATGCATCCAAAGCCTAGTAAGTCGGCATTTTTTGCACCGTTAGGATAAGTGCTAAAATAGGGTCTATAGACCAACACGCGGCCCTGACGTCACGCGGCTGCGGTGGCGCTGTCGACGGCACTGCGCATGCGCAGACGCTTCACTTCACGCGAATTCGGTTTCTGCGCATGCGCAGTGCCAACACCTGGTGTGGGCAAACGCGGACTCGTTTGTAGACAGCGTGTCGGTCTATAGATTGACTCAACTCTATGACGTCACGCCACTGGGGTGGCGCTGCTGTCTACGCTGCACTTGCGCAAAGGCGTCACACGACGAGAATCTGGTTTCGGCGCACGCGCGGTGCTCAAACCGGGTGCGGGCAAGAAGGTGGGCTTGTTTTCTTCACAGTGTGTTGGTTGTGCTACGGTTCACACAAGTCCAACCGCAGCCAAACGCTGTAATTTGACAGGGGAAATCAAGCAGCGTCAAAAGTGCATCGTCACGGCGCGTGTCGTCTTTGTGCGTTCGTTACCACCAGGTTAAACAAATCACGCGTCCAAAAAAAACAAACAAAAAAACGGGATCACGCTGTTTTGACTGTGCACCATTGGTTTAGCCGGAGGTATCGAACGCACAACGATACACTTTTAGCGCCGTTTTATTGGCTCGACTGGGTTGTAGCGATGGGTGCTGTCGGACTCTTTGTGCAAAAGGGAGTATGCGAGTGTTACTAACGCGAAAACCTGATACGCCCCTTTACGCGAAAGGGCGTCGGCGTTGTGCCCGAAAGAAGGCCATAAAAATATGTCATCAAGCGCGCGCCGCTCAAGGTCAAAGCGGACGCGCCTCAGACATAAATCACAAAGCAACATACAGCAACGCAGATGTCGCGTCACGGAAGCCGTGAAACCGGCGGGAAAGAAAAGCACGCGCCGCTAAAGGTCAAAGCGGAAGCGCCTCAGAAATAAAACACAAATAAAAGCACAGCAACGCAGATGCTTCGTCACGCAAGCCGTGATGCCGGCGGGGCGCGCGCCTGCGCAGGGGGTGTGTGTGTGTGGGGGGGGGGGGGGGGGGAGGCGTGATGTCACCGCCGGATCCGCGGAGCCAAAATGCATTCCATTCCTACACGTAAGCAGCCTTAAATGCCTTCGGCGTGTTATTTTTATACCTCTCTGAAGTCTGCACTCCAAGATATTCAGCGTGTCTCAAAAGCCACCATTCACCTACGATACATTAACCGTGCCCATATTTCCCAAGGGCTGTATAAAGACGAGTCCGCAACAAGAGTACGGCGCTCACATTTGAACTTGGTCCGTGTTCGATTTCTCTCTATAATGAAACCGGGACTCAGGGAATTCCTATCTTGCTTTTCTCGGTGGATGTTCTAAATTTAGCCTCCACGTGTAGACAGCCGAGTTTCCGCGGACAACAAAACTATGTGCGTGTGCCCCGTTCGCTCAGAAGTGGCGAACCCGCTCATGAATTATTCGACTAGTAGAGAGAGTCCTTTGATTTATTCATGCGGAGGAGGCCTAATGATTTTCTTTCCTGGATATCTTTTTCTTTTTTCGTTTGTGTGCCATCGGGGTTGAATGAAATGCGAACAGTGACAGTACATCGAGCCCATTAACGGCGCAGCTTCCAAGCTTGGGTTCTGCCTGGTGAGGTTCGAAAACATTAGAGTAGGAACCTGCGAGGTTGTGCTTCCTACTTTGATGTGTTTGAACTTCGCCAAGCACAGCCCAAGCTTGAAAGCTGCGTATGTAATGGTATCGAAGTTCCGTCACTTTTCGTATTTCATTCGAACCCGATGGTATAGGAGAGCTTAGGAATAGACCGCCGTTTACAATGGTGCTTAAAAATGGTACGCGAGTCAAATATAATTCGAAGAAGAAACATAGTTATTTGAAATTTCTCTTTTCATGCTCATGGTACGGACGTTATTTTCCGCTTAGACGCTTATTTTGACGGAGAAGTCAAAATAAGCACCAAAAACTCGATTGACAGCTCGGCATTTATTTTATTTGCATAACGGGTAGCATGTGCGTAGGTGCTAAAATATGAATATTATACGTGTTATTACCTTGGTGAGAAAGAGCCTTTGTATAGCTTCATGGGGCCAACCAAAGGCAAGTTAGATGTAAACGATAATCGTACAGTAGGATTAGGTATACGAAGGTACTGCGTCGTCTGTGTTATTATTGCGTGTGTTTGTTTATATATCCTGCTCAACAAGACGCTTTACATTTCATCTTTAAATGTGTGATGCACAAAGACAACAATTAATAAAAAAACGGGGTTTCATGTGTTTTAAAAAATTAGTAATTACTATTCCTTGATTAGAAGAGTTATGACGGTTATGTACGTTTAGTTTTTACAGTTAAATATCAAGGTGATCTGGTGAATAGCCGTTTGCATCAGATGCATACCGTCCGGCTCATATAATATTACGAACTGTAATTAGGTTCATATAGCAATTTTACACCTAGAATTCGTAACTCACTTCGTAATTTAAACGAGAAAATATTATGTCGGAAACAATATCTGCTACACACTCAAACCTGTTTAGACTCCTTTAGACCCTCTAGTTATAGCCTCTCCTTTTATAGCCTGTCCCCATCGGAAAACCAGAGCTGGTTGAGGGTCAGATGCAATGCTGAGATCGGAAACTGATTCGCTGATTTTGAAACGTTGTTTTTTTCTGAAAGCTTTTAAATTGCCCATGAAAGCGGGGTATAGCACAATAAAACCAGCAAACACAAGGTGCAATTCTGGAGTGAACGCGTCAGCTTGGAGCTGAAGAGCGTCAATCAGTTTTCTTCGTTGGCTGGTTGAACTAACATGAAAGGTCAGAAATAAATATGAACCTGAATAAATAAAAAGAAAGAAGAAATCCACATTTAATGTTTCAATATCTGAAACCTAGCAAGCAAGACCGACTCGTACATGAAAACACATAGGGATATTTCACATTTTGCGGGTGCACATGGTCGCACTGAATGAATATTAAAGCTGATAGGTTCTTCAAGTTTTCTTTTCTTAGCTTTGAGGCTGCGGCACATATTTTAGATATCGTGCTAAAAAACGCACCTTGAGGAGGTTTCATATATTATATTTAGGGCTCCGTGTTTTCGAATAAATCCGAAGAACTCCGAAAAACACCCGCCGGTAAAATTTTGTGAATTCGGATTTATCCGATAAACTCCGAATTGTTATGTGCCCATGCCACCCCCCCCCCCCCCCCCCCAAGCAAAAAAAGAAAAAGTTTATTTTTTCTTTTTTTTTTACAGTCTGAGCAGCGCAGGATCAGTGGTCCTGGGAAAATGACACCATAATTATCTTTCAAGCCTCGGACCGTTGTCAAAAGGGGGTCTTACGGCTTGCCTCGTCAAGGTTGGTTCAGGGAAACAGGTCATCGTACCATTCGTGTCACGACAAAAGCCACTCTTTTGGTTTCGAGTTTGGGCCATGGGATTTGGGATTTAGAGAAAGGAGAGGTTATGTTTCTGGGGGGTAACAGTGAAAGCTGTGGACCATAGAGATTGTATAAAATAGGGAAGAGGGGCAGCTGAAACTTCTCTATTACATCTTTAACCACTCCACCTCGCGCGGCCGCGGGATAGATTGATGGGATGACTACGAGCTTCCTTGTGGCTACCTCCGGCAGTTTATTGATTTTAAGGTGCCGACGTTTATCGAAGCCACACTTGTGTACGACTTTTGTCGTAGGACAAATTAGTATTGCCAATGACACAAACGCCAAATTCAACTGAAGAAATCTTCATTGATACAAGCGCGTTTTTTTTTTATCTGGCATACGTTTGCATCCGGTTATTATTTATTATTTTTTTAATACGAAACACTGCGAAATAAATCTCCGAATTTCGGAGAATTGTGGATTTACGAAAATAAACTCCGATAAACACCGAATTTTCGCTAAAAAATAAACTCCGAAAAACACCCTCAGAATTTCACAAAAAATGAACTCCGAAAACACGGAGCCCTAATTATATTAAGTACGGCTTGCAAAAGATTGAAGTTCAATTCACGCTGCAGGGTGCAGCCTTGCTGCGAATTATGTTTACGTAGGCACCCTTGCATGTATAAAGTAAAATCTGGGTTGGGTTTAGTCGATCTGTGGCATGAAAAATATTCGCCGCAAAAGCTGCCTAATGAAAAAATATGCCCCTATTGCACTTTTATCTTACAGCTGTTTACCCTATTGCAATTCGGCCCTATTACAGTGCGGCTCAATCGCGGGTCGGCCCAATTGGGGAGGAGGAGCGACCGTGACGATCCAAGCGGTTAACTTTAGAACTACACGGATGGGGACAACAAAGACAATGACTCAACGCTCGGCCGACATAACCGAACGCGGCGTCAACGTTCGGCTGGAGTTCGTGTTCTCCGGTGAGGGGGAGGAGGGGCTCTTTTGTTTCCACTCCGGCCTGCATGAACAATGCATCATGCACGGTCCCAGCTCAGCACAAAAGCCGAAGTCGGTCAAGCTCGCATTCTCTGAGGATAGATCCGGCACTTAACGTCGCTTCGTCCATTGTTAATATTTTTTACATTAAACTGTGCCCCGCGCTCTATTGTAGAAGATGGCATGGACATGCCCATAAGGCCTCTAGGCATGTGCACAGGCCTTGTGTTGAGTAAACACCGAGTATGGGGACAACAAACGGGTCAGAGCGCCCCCTATAGTTTGATCTCCAGCCCAATAGCGGGTCGACCCTATAATATGTCAGTATGTCGGCCCTGTTTCAGCTAGGCCGTGTTGTAATGAGACCTTATTGGGAGTTGACCCTATAGCATTTAGCCCATAATGCAGGTAGAATGTATTATAATTCGGCCCTATTTCAAGTCGACCCTATTGCATTTCGGCACTATTGCAACTAAACTGTATTCTAATTCGTTCTTATGGAGGATCGACCGTATTGCGTTTCGGCCCTATTGCAGCCAGGCCGTATTGTAATGCGGCGAAACAATATGTAAAAAATCGGGACATTCTATATACAACTTACTTAAAACCAAGCAGTATTTTGATTTTAAAACGTTAAGATTAATATAATAAAGTATTTTTTTCCGTCATCTACAACAGTGGTTCTCAAATAGGGGTCCGCGGACCTCTTGGGGTCCGCGAAGGCATCCAAGGGGATCGCGAAGCCCTGCCTCCTCAGTCAAGCCCAAGCAATAAAATTTGTATTCCTTTTAGATTGAGATGAAACGTTCCAATTTTCGGGTGAGTTGTCTCGTGTGTATGTAAATAAAAAAAGTCTATTCACACTAGCCCTTAGTTCTATTCACCTATTAAATCATTATAATAATTAACTTATTGCTTTGCCTTCCCCTCACCACTAACCGGGTCCTCCTCATTTCCGCGGATCCACAAGGGGTCCGCGAAACATCAATGGTTGAGAACCACTGATCTACCATATCGTGTAAATTTTTTTGGATTTTCATATAAAACCTATTTATAACGAATAATAACGATTTATAAGGGAGCGTTGCGTATAATGTCATATACTAGTATAAGGCTAATTAAACTCCTTTATTTAAAATACAACAAATAATTCATTTACTAAGTTAAGAGACTATAAACCAGTAATTCAGGTACGTAATATTCTAGTGAATAATAAATACACCACTCATATCCTCCGTATTTATCAAGTCAGGTATTGTCAAGAGAAACGTGATGGTAAATCATTTTATGCTCTACCCTATAACAATGCATATGACAACGGTTAATACAGTATACTGCTACAAATTATTGGAACTCATTAAGCCCCAACATAAAAGAAACGAGATCATTTATACCGACTCTAAAAAAAGCACTATTTAGAAATGTTATAAAAAAATATTATAAATATTATGGGTTACATTTTATTTTTGAGTATGCGTGCCAGGATGAACCCGCACTTCTCATTTGTTTTAAATAGGTACGGATCCATTACTGGCCAAAGAGGCTGAGGATCCAGATGCGACTGCAGAATTTTTTTATGTTTTACTGAGGCTGAATAAAGACCGATTGATTGATTGATTCTAGTAACGCCCTACTGAAGCTAAGCCGTATTGTAATTCGGCCCTATTGGTGGTTGACTTTATTGCATTACAGTCCCATGACAGTTAGGCCGTATTTTAATTGTGTCCTACTGCGCGTCGACCCTCTGCGGAGCGCAAGTCCGTCTGCTTCCTGCACAGGGGTTGCGATTATATCAGAACGCCGAGCTGTAATTGGCTGACTTAAAAAAATAGTGGGTAGACCTCAAGGCCTACCCAGTATCCTTTCAATCAAATCCAATCAAAGATCGGCGTCGTTCTGATGTCACCGCAACCGTGGTGCGGTGCTTGGAGGTAGTAAGCCACACTAACAAGGAGCGCAAATCGGTTGTTGTGGGGTTGAGGTTCAACGGGTTCAGTCCCATCGTCGTCAGCTGATCCAGTCCAGCTGTGGCGGGCGTCTTTAAACGTAAATCTTCCTTCGTTCCATTTCAAAATGTGGAACATTCCCGACGCATACGGTGAGTAAAAAGCTGCAGGCGTTTTCAACAAAATTACGTCGTTTTATTTGAACAATGGACTCCGGATTGTTGTCCTTAGTCTGCCGTTTTTATGCTTTGTGTTCGACTGCGTTTCCACAGTGACGTGTTTGCACAGCGACGCATACCGCTCGAGTAGATGATTCGGTCCTGCAAACGACCGGTTATACAGAATTTCAGGGAAACTTAAGTCACCACCGATATTTTTTCTGTAAATCTCGTGTGAGTTTGTTGCTCTCATCATGCGGTAAATAAATTTGGGCAAGATTTCTTACCTGGCCACAGATGCATGAACTGAGACGATTTTTTACGTACTGAACATAGCGCTTTTCATGGCCTCCGAGATCCCGAAGCGCGCGCGCGAAGGCTTCTCCGGCCGTCCCATTCGAGTCGCTCCCCAGCAGAAGAGTGTAATTGCGCTAACTCCGTCGCTCGCCGCGAGGCGGCGCTGTCTGCCCAGTCATAACAGAGGGGCGAGCCGGCAGTGTCGAAGGTAGAGATCTGCACTGATACGGGCCAGACCGCGGGCCACGGGACAGCCCGACCCTCGGGCCGGGCTCGGGCTTCACGGCTACATTCATGAAGGGCCCGGGCCGGGTACGGGCCTTGCATTCAAGTCTACAAGGGGGGCAAAACGGGCCAAACCAACCACAACTTTTTTTTTTTTAGAGCGCAGCTCTTAGGCGCCTGTTTCCGGCTTGAGCGGCGTCGCCGTCGCCGTCGGCGTAACCGCGCGGTGCATCATGGGTAAATTTTTTCGAAGAAACCCGAGGTCCTCCCGAAGGAACCTGAGGTCCTTCGGGAGGACGTCGGGAGGACCTCGGGTTCCTTCGGGAGGACCTCGGGTTCCTTCGGGAAAACCTCGGGTTTCTTCGGGTTCCTTCGGAAGGACCTCAGGAGGTCCTGGGGTTCTTTCGGGAGGACCTCGGGAGGACCTCGGGTTCCTTCGGGAGGACCTCGGGAGGACCTCGGGTTCCTTCGGGAGGACCTCGGGAGGACCTCGGGAGGACCTCGGGTACCTTCGGGAGGACCTCGGGTACCTTCGGTGACCTCGGGGAGGGGGGTCACGTGACTCCCCCCCGAGGTATCGGCATCGTCATCGTCACTGAATGACGTCATCAGTGACGTCACTGATGACGTCATCCGCATCGTCATCGGCATCATCGCTGATGACGTCCTCAGTGACGTCACTGATGACGTCATCGGCATCCGCATCGTCATCGACATCGTCACTGATAACGTCATCAGTGACGTCACTGATGACGTCATCGGCATCCCCATCGTCATCGTCATCGTCACTGATGACGTCATCAGTGACCTCACTGATGAGGTCATTTCCCCCCTTGAGGTCACGTGACCCCCCAGGTCACGCGACCCCCTCCCAAGGTCACTTGACCCCCCCCCCCCAAGGTCACTTGACCCCCCCCCAGTACCGTTCCCACCTCCTCCTCAAGAGCTGCGCTCCAATTCGGCGTTACAGGGAGTTGTAAACGGCTTTAATTTTTTAGCGGCATGTTTTTTGGAAACGGCTTCGGGGGTTGGGAGAGGAACCACACTGGGGGATAAACAGATGCTGAAGCATGTGTGTGCGGGTATATGTTTTTGCATGGTTCGGGGTGTGCAGCGAATGCTCTTCCAGAGGACTAGCAGCGCGGCGTTCCTTTTCGTCCCCGGCGGCGCCGCCGCCATCATACAATCGCTTCTCACCACAAACACGCACATACACACGCCTATACAATGCGTACCCTCGCCGGCGTAAACGATCTGTACGCACGAGTGCTTGCATCCCCAATAGGGGTGAAGAGGTTCCCCTGAGGGGTACTTTTCCTTAACAATTTTTCGCAGACCACCGCAAAAGACGACGACATTACTGGGTTTATTTTTTCTTTTTTTTACGGTTGTGCGCAGCGGAAATGGAAAAACGGGCAAAGTGGAAACTTTGCCCGTTTTTTCGTACAAACCCGTCGCGATGTGTCCCTTCCTTTCCAACTGTGACACGTGGTTTTGTTTACTTCTGCTTGTCATTTTTGTTTTTCCGTCCTTTCTGTGCATGTTTGGTCGCAGAAAAGGAAGATCGGATCATTTTTCATAACAAGCAGCCTAGGGCTGCAGATTGGTCCAACTAATAATAGCAGCTAAAAAAACGGTTACAGTATTTACTATTGGGTATCGTAATCAACTTATGTGTAGCCGTTGCAAGCGAGCTGCCATGCCGCGCAATTTGTGGGCTATTCATACTGGTCTAAAACAAAGCGCAGCTGGCCCGTGAAAATTAGCTTCGGGTCGGGCCGGGCCGCCTGTCGGAAATGGATAGCGGATAAACCAGAGTTCTTTTTCTTGAGATCCCATTGTTTGTTTGCATATCAATTAAGTTATTACATCACAAAGTGCATTACGGGATACGGTGGTCTGTGCTACATGCGCCAAAAACTAGACGTTTACAAGATAACGCCCCACCTTTTCAATGAGTACCTACAATTATCAGGAAGTTTATAAAAAAATGGCGATTAATCATTGCGAGGTAGTTGTACCTCACCGCCGAAGGTTTTCCCCCAAAGCCGGGGTCACGCTGCTTGTACATCATACAAAAGACAGTCTGCAAACAGATTCAAACTCGAGTCACCACGAGATCTGAGCTTCGAATGCCGCAAGGCAACGAGTTCAAAGGGACACTTGGCACGCAGCATTTGAACCACGGATATCTTGTGTGTAATGTATAAGCAGTGTGACCCCGGCTTAAAGGTACTTCTAGTAGAAGCAAACGCCACAATACGTCCCGCGAAAATTGCATAATAAATATTAAAAATATTAAAAGAAGGACAACGCGGGCTTCACAAACCTCGTGAGGCTCAAAAGGCTTCGCCAAACAACGTGCGAAGGTAAAAAAACTATATATATATATTGCAGCATGAATATTTGTATTTAGGGAAATACTATTTTTTTATATACGGAGCTTTTTTTTTTAGTTTTATACGTGCTACAGATTGCAATCAAATATATCAAAAGGCGCGCTTGTAGCGCTAGCCGCAACATGTTCAGATGAATATCTCAAGTTAAATAATTAAATAAGTATCACAAATTTTCTATCTACGTCCCCAGAGCAGCTGTTCACCGTTCTACCACAATACACAACAATTTTTAAGTGCAAGTTTCAGTAACTCGACGTAACAAGACTTTTTCTTGAACTCTTCAGCCTCGCGCCATGCTGTCGATGATTGGGTTGGGAGCGCCTCCCCGTGGAGACACGCCGCCTCCTTCTCTTTTTTCGATTACGCCCTCTCCGCACGAATGGGACGGCCGGAGAAGCGTTCGCGCGCTCCTTGATCTCGGAGGCCATGGTGCTTTTTTTTTTTATTTTGGGAAGAGGCGTTGGTGCATTTATTATTGTACAATCACTTGAAAGTTCAGAAATTGGGGAGAGCGAGCAAGCTTTCCCAACTTTGTGTCTTTTCTCTCTGGCACTGCCCCTAATTTCAAGTTGCAGTTTCAGTAGCCATACCTACTAGCAGGTACAAACTGCTCCAAAGCAGGTAAAAGACTGGGAAGTCAGGACGGTGTGGACTCCGTGTTTCGCGCTTTTCGCAAGGTGACTGGGGAAGTGCTTTTGAGAGGTATGCGGAATATGCAGACGATTTTGTTATGGCCGCCGTTTGCGTCTCTCCAGCAAAACGAATAAGTTGATCTAGAAAGGCGCTATAACAAGCCAAGATTTACGTTACCAGTTCGTCTGCTTCAATGGGTCGTGTGGTTGTATTTCACCCTGCTCGCTGCAACGCAGAGTCATGACGAAGAGCTGGAACGTTCACGGTTTGTGCTGGGCTCACGGGGATCACGGTCTCCGAAACCGAAACCAGGTCAGCGAGATAACTGCCTCGCATACTCCGAAATGACGGTAGCAGTAATTTGTCAAAAGCCCGTTTTTAGGGTTTCGGACCTAGTATACAAGACAAATATAATTTAACTTCGTTGTTTGTATGCAGGAGGACTTATGTAACACAACAATACATTCTCTTTTCCCAAACAAAAGAGAAAAGTAACACTCAGTCCGCCGTATATGGCAGCAACCTCTTCGCTGCTAAACCTATGCTGGCACCGTAAGCGGTTTTCTCACGAGTTCCTTCTCCGCCCCCCCCCCCCCCCCCCCCCTCCCCTGGGGGAAGCGGCAGCAAACTCCGTTCTTTATTTGGACCTAATCGTGTCAGCTATCGTCGCAGGTGGCGGGCTGTGCTGTGCGGTCTCAGGTAATTCTTCAATTATTTGTTTTCTCTTTGTTAGTTATGAGGGTTTCTTTTTTTTGCCAAAAAATATAGTAGGATCGTATGATTCGCGTTGTTAGTAAGAGCGTACATATAGAATTGTGGTTTGCTGTCGTGCTCTTCAAACATTCTTCTATGTAACTTTCGTTGTCCCTACTCTGCGATATTCACGCCTGGTGGAGCCTCGTCAGGCGGCTTTATTTCGCCTCTTGCACCTCGGCCCATACTCGATAAGTCTGATATAACATATTATTATGATTATTATTAATTTTAATATCCCTCTCACACAACCTAACTTACCCTCAGTTTCAAAGGTAGTCTCGGACAACTTAAGAAACATAGAGCAAGGCGACACTCGAGTCTCTCAACATCGCCCAGCAACCACTAAGTTTCCGGCATTAGGCAACAGAAATGCCCAAAAGAGAATCACGAAATCAAAAGTGAGAACATAATTAGCCATCACCTGCACTTCCTAACCTTTCGGCGTCTATAGTAAACTGGAGCTCGTCGTATGTCAATTTCAAGTGGGCAGTGCAACACGGCATAAAATATGAACATAGGGTTAGGGCGCAGAGGAGTTCGGTGTAGTTGAACATAGGAAAAACAACCGCGAAACTGGGAAAGAAGAAAACACGGACAAACACAGGAATGAACCCTGCGTTTCTCATAAATTTATGTCACACCTGTGTTTGTCACAAATTATCGTAAATCGCAATAAAATATCATAAATTCGTGTGTGGTGAAACTGGCGATAAGTAAAATAATGGCGCTGAGTAATGCAGGTAAATATTAAAAAAAAACAAAAAAAACATGCCCAATCTTCTTGGCAATATCTACGCATATATATACAGTTGTTAAATACAATGTACGGGAGCTGATGCATTCATTAAAGAGACACTGAGAAACCCCAAAGTCGTTATGTGTAATGTCTCAAACACTTAAGCAGAATCTGATAAACCTAAAAAAAATGTGAAATGCAGCAGATATTTTTTTTAGCGCGCCAACATGCGTTTTCTAATACCTCTCTATCGGATTCTTCTCTTCTTTTGACTTTGAAATGATGTGAATGGCAAAATAATGTACAGACTTTATGAGTTAAACTGCTGGAACAATTATTAATGATACTAATGAAGTATTTTTGGTGCTCTTGGGAACGGACTACTCTGATTCTTTTTGGGATGTCAAGACAGAGCCCGAATATGGCAGAGACGATCGCTCCGCCCCCTTCTCGCCAACTGACTTTTCTTAATGTGAATATTTTGGGTGGTCGAACTAGCTGTACCTCGTGTGACTGGTAAATTAGTGGTCGCTTGCTTTCAAACTTCTTCTGGGCCAAGTGACGTTCGCTCTTCGAGGAAGACATTAAAATCTATAGTACTTTTTTTTTTTAGTACAAGCGGTCTCGAATCAAGTCTGTTTTGTCGAAATTTTGTCAACTACCGACGACTCTGATTATAATTTTTGGGCTCCTTAGCTTCCTTAGATATGAATCGGGGTGAACCCTCTTATGTTTGAGCACTGCCTTCGACGCACAATTCAAGAACGACTGATGCCGGCTCAAAGATTTTTTTAATTAAAATTTGAGTACAGTTTAAGCGCTTTTAGGAAACAGTGTAAGCAATATATACCGTCTCAAGATGAAAGAATGTTTAACTTAAGAGCTTGCCTCACTCTTCTTTATCTTCTACAAAGTACTTTCAATATTAAATGAAGATTTTAACTGTGAAAACATTTTTTTAGTCGAATTTAAAACTAAATAGAGTCGTACATCATACTTGGAGCGCTCTCTCAGCGTTTCGCTCATATATGATTAGTATTAGTGCTTCAGAAATATGTTTATCTTTCTCGCTTTGTATCCTGATACAATTCAGGCAAAGAATCTAAATTTGTTTTTATAGAAATAAACATTCGAATGTATTCCTGGTATATCTGTACCCTCAAGGGCCGATGTATGCTACAAAATTAAAAGAATCTTTAAATTCAAAATTTAAAATTAGTTTGACGGATTTTGTTTTTGCTTGAGATGTGTTTAGGGCACTGTGTAGGGGACAGTCAGGTTTTGTTATTATGCAGACTTAAGTTCTCTGGGGACAACATTTTTGTTTCACCTGTTGTGCTTAGAGTATGGGTTCTGCGGTGCATGTTTGGAACACGAGCTACTCAGCGCTAAAAGTGAGTGCCAGAAAAAAAAAGTGGTTGCATTTTTTGTATTTATTGATATTTAAGGATACTGTCCTATTCTTGTAATCGTTTGGTCATTCTTTCTTGCACTCGTCAATAAATGGGAAATATTCGCAAGTGTGTACGAAGTGTAGATATTCCTTGTCAATATTGCCCCATCCGAAGCGTTATTGTCGCATAGGCGCAAGAAATTGTACTCGGAAATATTTTATTTACTGTTTACACCAATTATATTTTTTTTATTGACAACACGATACATGTTTCGTCCAGAAAGAGTGCTGAAATAATGATATAGCAAACTCACAAATTTTTAAGTACGTTCTTTGTAGTTTAATGTTAATTGGCTTAAATGTTTTATATATAAAACGAAGCGTGTTTATCCACCTCTACAAATAAACTAATTTCAATCACGAATAAAACAAAATTTGGGACTTTGGATGTCTTTTCTGCATATTACAAGAAAATGGCAGATGAATTATTAAATTGCTAAACATTCTCAAGTTGCTGGTGTTGTGGCTAATTATACATTTTTTTTCTACTCTTCGGTAAGTTAATACTTTATCATGCGCTATTTCAGTTTCTCTCAAATTTTTGTAGTCTTGATTAGGCGAATGTAACCAAAACAAACATTGAAACAAATAATTGATGCACAAAAAATGTTTCCGTTGGATTGAAGGTGTTGTGCATGCAGATCAAACAAAACCTTCTTTTTTAACTATATACTTGCTATAAATATCTCCGACAGATCCCTTTCGAAGATGTTTACTATTAAAACTTCCCGTGAACACGTGTACCACTTTCCTTTGCCTTATTTAATTCGCCTCTCATATACAGCATGCATGAATTTTTTAGGCAATATTTCTCGACTACCAAAATATGAAAGTTGTATAAGCACGTGCCGCTCAGATGAATAAGGTAGCCCTCGATGTCGCACAAATTTCGATTAATAAACCTTGTATAACACAAGGAGGAAGAAGAAGCGATAAACAGGACGAAAAACAAACAGGGGAAGATGGTTTGTGCGGTCCTTGTCGTTTCTTCCACTTTTCTTTTAAGTTTTTTCTTTGCAACTGACCTGAACACTCGAATTCGTTGAGCTCGTATTGCAGTTGTGCGTGAATGCGGTTATTTTAAGTACCTATGCATGACCAGCTCATCCCCGCTAATACGTGTTTCAGCAATTCTACTCAGTTCAAGTCTTGAACCGTGTTTTGAGGCTTCTTTGGTGGACCTTCTCTAGACGTCGTTGGGCCTGTAGGCTGTACACTTAGATTTTTCTCAGCAAGATAGGGACAGAAAGTTAAACAACTTGCTTTAAAGGCCGGCGTCTTCAGATGGTTATGGGACGTTGTTGTCCTTCCCGCTTTTTCGTGCGTTCTATATCCCAGTTTTTCAGTAACTATGCATAAAAAGCTTGTCTGCGCAATAACTACTATTTCAATAGGTTTCATTATAGCTAATATTTTTGTTATTTTTGAATGTTTCGAAGAAATTAGAAACTTGATTTATGGACTTTATTTCTCATGGTAAGCTCGCTGTGCGTCGATTTGTTTTCGTATAAATTTTCAGTTCTCAGAAATATGATTAAACTTGATGCATTCTCAAATGTACAAGTAAAACAAAGTATGGGTACGTAGCTCATCACATACCCGTAGAGTAAAAATACTAATGGTTCAAAGACGTACTCATTGTATGCAGATGAATTTTCTTCAGCTAAATGTAACGTGTTTGCGAATTCTCTGCAATGAGTTACCAATGCTAATACTACCTATTAGTGGACACATCCCAAGCAGCGGAGTTCTTTCGGGCGCAACTTGGCTTTGTCGTTTGCCAATAATTGGGCCCTGAAAGTGCAAAGAAACCAGAGTATAACCACAATTAATATTTAGCAATCAGAGACTGGGTATTTCGGCTCTCAACTGCCACACAAGTACCGCAGGTAGGATTCACTTCCCAGTTGTTCGGTTGCTATTGTGTAGCCGGGCTGCCGCACGGGCTCAGCGAGTGAGCCGGCCGGCGACGATAAGCTCTGGCCCGATGCGCGTGCTGCGAGCGCTCGAGTGACCGAACCGGCCATGACAAACCAGGTGGCTGATATCCCGGGTGACCCAAGTAGCGGCCAGGCTCTTTAAATCGACCGCAAACTTCGGTTTCTTAACCTACAGCGCTACGATTTTGTGCAGCGTTGCCCACAAATGGTGCATTTTTCTTTTGTAAAATTTGCAAAGAGCGAATTTACCTAAGGAAAAAGTAATTAAAGAAAAAGGCTTAGCTCCTATGGAAACGCAGCGAAGCCACCGGTCTTCAAACAATACAGCGCCCTATTTTTTGAAGACCGGTGACTTCGCTGCGTTTCTATAGAAGCTAAGCCTTTTTCTTTTTCTACTTTTTTATCAGCTAAGTTCGCTCTTTGCAAATTTTATAGAACAAAATGCACCCCCTGTAGGGTAACGCTGCACAAAATCGTAGCACGATAGGTTAAGAAACCGAATTTTGCGGTCGATATAAAGAGACGGGCCGCCACTTGGGACACCCGGTTCGGGTTCCTACCATCCTTGTAGGTGCTTCAAGACGATGACGGATGTGATTTTTAGCGGCGGACCATCACGTTAAAGAAGTAAGCAGCGATGGCGTAACACCCGCCGGAGTTTGATGAAACGACGATCACCTAGAGCGCACCGAATACGCCTGGAGGCTTATTTCGAAGGTTATGGTGTTACGAATCAGAGGAAGCGCCGCGCCCTCCTGGTATCGTCACCCAGCGACAACTTCATTTGCATCCTGCAAGGGCGCTACCAGTTGACGTCCGTCGACATCCTGACCTACGAAGAAGTTGTGATTTAGTTCGAAGAATACTGCGAACCTAAAGGTAATGAAATGGCTGCCAGCTGCGCGTTTTTTTCGCGAAAACAAAAGAAGGGATGGAAGTTTCCAGAATTCGCAGCTGATCTGCGGAGTCTTGACGAAAATTGCCATTTTGTCGAGACCTTAATCCTTTGATGCCCAAAACCTAATTAGAAATACTAGAGACCAACAAACCCTGATATGGTTTTAGAACATATGGAATAACACAAATATGGTCTCAGAAAGAAAAAATGCATTTTTTCGTAAGGTTTCTGAAATGTTGTTCGCAGGCAACATTGGGCATTTTCGTCTCTTCTTTTAGTCAGATGAATGAAAGCAGTTACGACATAGGAGAAAGCCGAGGTGCATTTTGAATTTTGCGTATTAGAGAAAGCTAGAACCGAAGTTGTATTATTTGCCCCGCTCTTTCTTCTCGCATTTTTGAGGCTAGTTGTGCACGCCAACGTATACCTCATGTCCGCTGTCGGCTTAGGTTTTGAATAACGAGTAATTTGTTTTGAAGATGCATTTCGATCCTCAACTGCTAAGTGAAAGTGTCCTTTCTCTTGCGACAGAGGGCACTAAATTCATTGAGGCGCAAGTGGTGCGGTAGAAAATAAGTCATTATAGAACAAAAGGTTCGGGCGCAAACGAGGTGGTGGTGGCGAAAGATTTGACTAAAAACCCTGAGACTGGGAAGAGAAGGGACGGACAAACACAAGGTCTCAAACACAGCTGATATTTATTCGACAACAAAAGGGCTTATATAGGCATCAAATCCTACACGAAACAATAGAAATCGAGTTGTTTCTCCTGGGAAACGTTGGGCATCAAAGGGTTAAACCGCATGCTGTGGGACCAAATCATCTGTGCCGTCCGAGATGACCAGGTTCGTCCTTTCTTACTCGCACGTAAAGAACTGAGCCTTAAAAGGCGGACAAATTTGCAGCTTCATTTGAGACAGCCGGCAAGAACGCCCGAGCAATGAGAAAAAGTGATTCCACAAACAGTGATATTGGTGTTCATTCCGCCCAAAGTAGGCTCGGGAACCTGCGACCAGCCACACAAGGTACCAGCGCTACCGATCCATGCATGTCGTGCTGGCAATGCGACTCCCACCATGCAGCGGACGAGTGCCGGCACCTCAACTCACATGTGTGCCAAGAAGGGACACCAGGCCAGGGTATGCAATTCGGATCGCGCTCTCCTGCAAGGGGCGTACGGATTCGGACAACGAGGAAGAGAGATGGAGGAGGCTCCACAACCTCGTGTCACTCACAGCTCGGCTGAAAGAGATATCGTGCGACCGATCAAGGAGGACCTGCTTTGGGAAGGCCGGAAGCTACGCATGTCTGTGGACACTGGATCACCCTTGGGCGTGATTCTCGAGAACATTTTCAAAAGATACCACAAGTGCTGGTCTGCGTTGGAAAAGACACCCCTTCGCTTGCCTTGCTTCCTGGGGTCTCTGCAGGTGCTCGGCAGAATTCTCATTAGCGTTGAGCAAGACCAGGCGAGAGTGAGGACCGTGTTGGTTGTCGTAGATTGCGAATGACTCTTTTTCGTCGCCGTAACACGATCCAATCATTCAACGATGCGGGTGAGTAGCTGCTGGAAGTGGAAATGTCCACCCACGTGAATGCGCTACGCGAAGATGCCCTGGTGCACAATATGTTGAAAGAGTTTTCGGACATTTTTGAAAAGAAGTCGGGCTGCTGCGGCGGTCTATCCGTGAAGCTATGCAAGAAAGAAGGTGCTCTCCCCCGCTTCTGCAAGGCTCGACCGGTGCCATACGCAATCCGTGAAAAGGCATCGGCGGAAATCAACCGTGTTGTACAGGACACGGTACTCTCTCCGATTTGCATTTCGGAGTGGGCCACACTGGTGGTGCCGGTGTCGAAGAAGAACGGTGAGGTAAGACTGTGTGGTGACTTCAAACTAACTGTAAGCTCTGCTATACACCTGGAGCAGTATCTACTGCCGAACATTGAAGACATCTTTGCAAAGCTGTGCGGCGCAGAAGCATCCAGCACGTTCGATTTACGCAGTGCGTAAAATAATCTTCCCCTCGACGAGAAGGGCGACTAACCCTAAATTATTACACTTCATCATTAAACTGATCTCACCCTTGAGCTGGCTATAATCAAGACTGGTGGCGACTGTTAACTTTCGTTTGCTCTACTGACGGTTAGCCTCTGGTTAGCTCAGTTGGTAGAACACTGCGCTAGTTTTGGACAGGTCCGGGCTTCAATATCCTGACCAGTCGGATGTTTTCAACTTCCACCATTGGTTTTGAAAGCCCGAGTTAGAAGTTTATTTTTGGTGAAAGTCATTTCATTCTTGCTTCAAACTTATCCACCTTGGGGACTTCTCCGAAATTATTTGAACTAATTTCAGAGCCTGAATATTTTTATGTTTCATGATGTTCATAAAACAATATATGTACAAAGCCTTTTTTATCCCAATACTAAAGACATGCTTTTGTACCAGAAGATTCTAGATACCAAGGCTGATTTCCATCGTCACGTACAAGAGGCCTGCCTGGTGCACAAATTAGACAGGAGTCGTGCGCATGGTCTTCACAGAGAGTTATCTTCTCACTGTATCAACAAGGATTTCATGCAAACATTGACGCAAAACACTTACGATATCCCCTATCTGTGCTCTACGCTGGCCTCCGGTAAGTAGGCGACGTAAACAAATTCAGCACTACGGCCCTATTATATAGCAGGTGTTGCTTATACACTAAAGAGGAAATTAAATATCGCATATCGAATCCCTGTTAAAGCGGCACCACCGTCTTTGCGATGTTCGTTCCAGATGGGAACCTATGAATAAGCGGAAAAAGGAAGTTGCATTGGTAGCTTGTCTTGGAAAAATATTAGATCCCGTTTGTAGGACTCCCCCGTACGCTTTTGTAGGTACGTCGCGTAGCCCGTGAGCTGGAAGTCAGTGTATGGTTATTCTACAGCATGTAAACTAACGCTTTGAAGGCAATTTAGACTGACCGCAAAAATCGGTTTCTAATGTATCGCGCTGAGACATGCTACAGAGGTATTGTTAGTTTACCGCGAAAAAAGTAACGAATGAATTTATCGCGTTCGAAAGGAAAGAAAAAAACACAAAGCTGTCTGGGCAATTTTCGCCGCCACTTCGCAGACGATACACGCGTAGTGAAAAGTGCTGCCGACAGATGGCGCACGCCGCGCCGAGGGAGTGCCGGCCGATTTGTGTTACGATACCAGACAATTCCGCAAAAGAACACGTATTGGTCGGCGCTGCCTCGCAGAGCCATATGTAGGGGAGAGTTTGGCCAGCTGGCGTGGCCTCGTTGACAGCTCGTCAACTAGGTCACTGACACGCCACGCGAACGCCATGGCCATGCCAATTTCGGCGTTCCAGCCGAGCGCAACAAACGCCGGGGACCGACGCTTGTAGGCTTGGTTTTCGGTTTCCTCCGACGTATGACTGCTTTAATCAGTTTTAATTCAACCGCGAGCTGTATTTGGGCTGTGTCGTGTTTATTGAAGAGTCATAGTAAGGTAGTTCCCGGCCACCTTTTCTATTCTCCCTCCGTACGCGGTGTTGACATCAGCCCGTTTATACACTTCGCGGGCGGTGGGTGCGTCGAGCAAAGGACGCTCTCGTTAATATCGCAATTTTTCGTTCCAGTTGACGCCTCTTGCAATTTTAGCGGTGCGCAACTATAGCAACTTTTTATTCGCGGCTGAGGGGCTTTCCGTAAAGGGTTCTGCTTCTGATACTCGAGCGTAGAGAATGTTATTGTTGCCCGTGTTTTCGAAGAAAATTATCTGTTAGATTGTAAATAGAGCTAAGGCCCTTCGTCCAAGAATTTTCCGCAGCTTTATTTCTTCCTGGTTGCTTTTCCCCTTGACCATGCGTCAGCGTGTAAAACGAGATGGCTTGATCGAAGCGACCCCTATCCTGCTATGTGATGGTCACGCCATGCATGCTAACAGCGTTCCTCCACGGAACTTACTCAGCAATGAAATAGCGATCTTGTTCTCCGAACATCAAGGAAGCCGGAAGGTTACGAGGAGAAAAAGAAAGTACAGGAAGGTTGTGCGAGTTTGAATGGATTCAAAACGGCGCCGGCACTAACCTTCGTCAAAACCTTAGAGCCGTCTATTTCGTAACTGAAGGTTGCGAAGTAAACATAGAGCGACTCGGCGTCAGGCGGCTCCTGGCGAATGGTAAGCTTGACCGTTTTGATATATTTTAACTCAACTGATTGGTCGTTCTTAACGGCGCTGAGATCCCAGCATACACCGTTATGTCAGTACATTAAAATTTATGAAAGAAAGGTAACAAAACAAGCTTTTTCATAAAAAAATAACATTTATTGGAAGGCAATAATTCAATAATAAATTCATTCACTTCGCTTTTTGGTGAACAAGGCAGGGGGAAAAAGTTATAGTGCTATGAGATGTCCCTGTGTCGTGCTGCAAATATTTACATTAAACATCACATTCGATCTTTGTGTAGCAGATATAGTTCGCTAGTTTTCGTCGCTACTGCGACTAAAAGAAAGTTTCGAGATGAAACAAGCATTCTTACCTCACAAAGACGGGAGCCTTCCGTGGGCGTCAACAATTGTCGCGCTTGATTTTATTTAATCATATATTGCGACGTTCCTTTCTTTCTTTTTGGGAATCATAAAATAACGAAAACCGGGACGGTTATGATTGGAACATCCGAACCGCACGACAAACGACCATTTTCTCACAAGAAAACCTAAACAAATAAAGGTCTGTACGGAGCATATCTTGCGTCTTGCGGCCCTGCATTGGCGCGCTCTGTCCTCATCGGTAATGGTGGACAGGCCCGCGGCATTTTCCGTTGCTAGGCGGTTGCTAGGCCTTACGTTAGTTCTGAGGGAGGAGTCTGAAAGGAGCGAAGGGGGCACGGCGAGAGCTCACCGAGTGCAATAGGTGTCCACACCCTCCCCTATATAAGGCTGTGCCAACACCGCCAAGACAAAACCATGGTGATGACATTTTTGCGTCATCAGCGAAGGCCAACGCTGGACGCAGATTGACAACGAGTGCTGCGTCAGCGCCCGGCACCGAGTCAAGTTTGAGCCGAACGTTGACGCAAATCGTCGTGTCCAATCTATCGCCAGTGTTGGCCTTCTCTAACGACGCCATCACTATCAGCACTATGGCTTTGTTATCTAGGAGGTGTTTGCTAAGCTCCCTCGACGCCACGTACGCAATCTGTCGGCAGCACTTATCACTACGCGTGCATCGTCTGCGAAGTGGTGGTCTAGACTGCCTAAAACAGTTTTTTTAATGAAGTGTATTTATTTGATGTTTTCAATGTAAACTTTTTTTAGCCGCTTCCACGTCTGTAGCAACTGGCAGCGCGCTGCGTTTATAAACAGATGTTTGCTGGTCGTCTAATATGCCCTATACGCTTTAATCTACAAGCTGTATAACGTTAAAGGTCACCGCTGCACTTTTGTTTGTTTAAGTTTTTTTTTTTTTTTCTGCGCCGGTTTTATTTTCTACAATATCCGTTGGGAGTGGCAGTACGATATTTATTGCTCAAGTGGAATAGCTTTTCATTTTGAGATTTTGAGGTAGGAATCAGCGGAAAGTGGGAAAGAAGCTTTGTGCGGCGTAACTCAAGAAAATTTGTAAAATGAAAGCCGACAGTGTGATTCTAATGATTCTGTTCGTAAAAGGCCTTCCTTCAACTCCATATTCCTTATCGACGGGTATGTATCTCACATGCGTTGCACGTACTTTTTGCAGAGCGCGTTTTCCGCCCGGGGGTTATGATCGTAATTTGATAAGTTGATAAAGACTCCCAAAAACCAAGCTTAGAAAACTTGGGGTAGATCCATCTATAATTTGTTGATTTAAAGCATGGATTGTACCGTCTCAAACTAAACAAAGTAGCAGCTGGGTTGCAATAACCGTAAAATTATAAATTCGATTCCTTTGTTTTTGTCTTGCTGACGTTACGTCGTGCTGCAGATAAACATGAAATGTATTTATTTGTCTCAATATTTTGAGCTGTTTTCACGTTGCTGCCTTTTATTTAGGCAACACCGTGCCGCTAACATCACTGGTGTGCATCTAAAAGTTGCAATTTCTGACCACCCGCAAAATCAGTCCAGGTTTACATTTTCTTAAGTTCAAAAGGGTTTTCAATGAGCCGGTTACTACTACATAAAATTGTGGTTTCATTTTTTCGGTTAGGTTATATGATAAAGTAATTGACTTCAGATCTGTAACGATTCCGTCAAAAATAACAATTATGATCAGGCATTCGGTTGTGTTTCAGCCCGAAATTTTGCTCTTGATAGTGTCGAATTTGATGTAAAGTTAATTTCTATAAAATATATACTTTGACGATATTTGTATGTCTTTTGCTATTGGGAACCGTTTAATAGATGTAGCAACCTTTATAAATATCACCATACACATTTCAATGAAAGCGCCTTTTGTACATACCTCGCATCCTCGTACATCCTCGCATCCTCGTCGTGTGGGTGCCGATCTCATACCTGGTTTCATTATCAAGGCTTGCACTGATTTGTTTGCCCCTTCGCGGAAGCACATATTTAAGCTTTTATTAAGTAAGGGAGGTTTCCCCTCTTTGTGAACAAATTCGATTGTAGTGCCAGTGCACAAAAACCTGTGACGTGTCAAAGCTAGAGAACTATCGCTTTGTATCTTTGCTGTGTTCTTTATCAAAGGTTTTCGAGATTGTCATACATACCAGTGTTTCTTTTTACTTCAGTCGAAAACTAGGCACCGTTCAGCACGAAGTTATAAAAGGTCGCTCAGTAAAAACAAATATCTGTTGTTTCCTAGATTATATAGCACCGCGATTGTTCTTGCGCGTGAACAAGCTGTCACTGTTTAGTTTGATTTATCGAAGGCTTTCGATAAGGTGAATCGTAAATTGCTCTTGTATAAACTATCATTATACGATATAACAATACCACTGTTAACTTGGTTTAATAGTTATTATACTGAACACCAAAAAACTGTCAGTGTATTGAGCAGTCTATCAGAAGTTCTTGTACCCTCTTCCGGTGTCCCCCAAGGATCAAACTTAGAGCCCCTTCTTTTTTTTTATTTATCAATGACATAAACTTGCGCGTAAAGAATGCGCAGATGCTTTTATATGCGGATGACATCAAACTACTTATGAGAATTCAATCAGAAATGACTGGGCTCTTTTATAGAATGATATATTACGCATTTATGAATGGTGCTCTGATAATTGTTTTTCCTTGTTAACCCAGTCAAAACCAATATACTCACTACGTGTAGAAAACGCAAAAAACATTTCTTATCCGTATGTACATACTTGGCAATTGTACTATTCGACGGGTTGAACATGTACGTGACCTTGGCGTTTATTTTGATAGCAATCTTTCCTTTTCGCATGATGTTAGGGAGATTGTTGCTTCAGATTTTCGAGTGATGGGAATCATATCACGCGTACCGCGTAACTTTTCTAATTTTTTATGTGTCGTCCGCTTGTTTTGCTCCTTGGTGCAAGTTAGACTCGAATTTTGCAGGGTTGTATGGAATTCGCTTACTGCAGCTGATGCAGGGCGAATCGAAAGGGTTCAATAATGATTTGTTCTAATTGTTTATGATAAATATTTTGGGAGGAGATGTTATTACGAATATGAATACATTCTCAGGGAACTTTTCTTGCGCAACTTGTCACAAAGACTGAGTGCTCGTGATGTTTCATTTTTACATAAAGTTTTTCGGGGCCATATGATAGTGAACTGGTGTCATCGCTGGGATTTCATGTGCCAGCTCGTGCTATTAGAGGAACGAGTGTATTTTATCCCTCTGTGCAGTCGAAATGGTCACCATTGGTGCAAATGCAAAATTGTGGCAATCAATTGTCGCCTCATGTCAATGTGTTTTTCAGAATTTTCAGTATTTCAACGAGAGCTTGATTTATATCTTTTCGGCTATTGATCCACACCGTACTTTGTAACAGAGGCATACATCGTTATGGATTTTTCGTTTTTTTATAATATTTCATGTGTCACCACATTATAACCTATTAGTTGTTCTGAGGCACGAATCAAATAAAGCATTATTAATGTTATTATTATACATACCTTGTTTCATACATACCTCGCAGCGTTAAATGAACAGTAGAAACTCCGCTGATGTAACGTTAGTTGGAAGAAACAGTATCACTGATGAAACGCCATCTCAGCGCTGTACCACCAATCATCATCATCATCATCATCAGTGTATTTTTTGTGCTCACAAACAGTCAGATTGACTTGATTATGATTCACATAAGAAATATTACACATTTGAGATGTCAATGCCGGCTCTATAATGTAGATATACAGTATTCTATGTATGTGATGAAATTAGCTAAGATGGTGTAGTTAACAAAGGTAGTAGCCATAAAACTGAAACACGAATAACGAATGTAAATTCAAAGTAATATAGCGCGAAGTCAGCGCAGCATCATCAACGTCATCGTTATATAGGTAGCACTGTGGAGTATTTGTGAACAGGTTTTTAAGGTGTCCGAGCTAGAGCTGGGCATTAGACCTGAGAGGTTTCACTCAATAAATTATTTTAGAACGTTCTTTAGAGAACACTTCGCACTTTCGTGCCTGATCTTCGTTTTGTGACCAACGTAGTTGCCATTGAGTTCGTTGGTTACAATCCTGAGCGCCTCTGGATTCTAACCACCACAGCCAACATGCAACCGCAGCCCCTTAACTCCGCAGGTGAAGAGTTCCTCGAGATGTTACAATCTTGCCACCGCGAAGCGCAAGCAGATGTCAAACGAATGACCTCTCAAGTGTCGGCGTACATGTGCCGAGGCGGAGCAATGGCGACGTTCGGAGACTACTGCGAAGCCGCGTGAGATGGGTTTTATTAAGGAGGCAAGGAAAAACAAGATCGGTGAAATGGATGATGAACGGCAACTTCGGCTCAACGTGATCGACACGTCAAGCCACAAAGAGTCCTCGCCAGAAGGAAATATGGAGGTAACCTTGACTGCAACCCAGGCCGATCATCGAGGGAGCAAAGACGTTTAGCGAAACGGAAGGAGAGAGGCAACATCGGCGGCGACGAAAGCGGAACGCCAAGGAGGCGAGACAAGCATCATCAACGAAACGGAGAGAAGGCGAGCGGATACAAACGTACGTGTCGGACAACAATCTCTTTAAAAGGCATTTTCTCAACGACCGGTTGGGAATGGCGTGCAGCGTGTGCGAGCCGTCCCTGTGCTTCCAGTCGGACGTGAGTGTTCTAAAGGACCGCTTCGAGCGACTGCCTTCAGCATTGTTCCCCGACAAGTCGGTAGACGCTCCGTAGTGTAGGCAGCGTGAAGAACACGACTCACTGTCGGTAATACGTTGAGGCTTGTCTTGGTCGTGTGTCCCGCAGCAACGCAGTACAAGAAGGTACACAATTTTATCGCATTTCAAGGGTTAATCTGCTCGACGATTTTTTCAGCAATTCTTGACATAAAATTGTGATGCGTCTTTACAATTCTATAAAAATAAAATGTATGTATCAAAGACTTTTGAAATCTGTTAAAAATATTGTCCTAATTCCAAAAGTTCACTTGAGGACAGCCGAAGCTTCAAGCACAAGCACATTGCTCTTAATGATGCTCGCACTGCGACAGCACGCGTGCTTGCGTGGGATAATTTTTGTAATCTAATCTTATTCTGTACATCATTATTCCCAAGAATCCTTCTATTGTTCGCCCGGCTTTGCTGTCTCCACCTGTTCAGGAAGTGAATTCACAGATTTCTTTAGAGTGGATATTGCGAAATAGAACACTCTTTCATAAAATCCGTACTTTTCTTTCACGTTTGCATAAACAAGATGCTTGATGTCATTCAAACTTTTTTTAATAGAACTAGTTGTGACAATTATACCACTTTATTTGGACAACTATATTTGAATAGATAAAAATGTGTGCCTGATTTACCATATATGTAATGATAGCAGAAAAATACTTTTTTCGTCACTTCCCTTTGTGTAATAATGGCAGAGCGCGATAATATAAAAGTAGATTGTCCTTAAATTGCCAAAATATTTTAATTAAAAATATATTTGTTAAGAAAACGCATAAAACGAGACAAGCAACATAAAAAAGCCCTTTTCTTACAAGGACATTTATAATACCTTATTAATAATTATTTATCTTTGGACTAGCTACAAAACCGTTTTCACATGCTTCCAACGATGTGATACCTCGTTGGTCCCTGCTTTGCCTTGTAACTTTCGAATACGCGGTCTGTAACCACCGGTTATAACTTCATATTTTAAGCTTCAGAATAAAGCTGCAATGATTATGATTATGAATCTCTTCAAGATTATGGAGGTTAAGGAGACGCCGCCTCGAAAATCAAGTTTAAGGAGACGTCGCCTTCAAGATACTTACGGTTTTCGTGTTTTATATCTTGATTCAAGTAACGACATGTTTTCAGGCTGTTGCGTCTTATCCCCACCGCTACTACTGTGTTCCGGTGGAGTTTAAGTTTTCTACTACGCGCAGTTTTTTTGTCATCAAAAAGCCAGGTTTTACTTTCTCTCGCGGACCAGGTATAGTAAAAACAGTATGTTAATTTCTTAATTTATTTGTATTTTTAGAAAACTGCGGATTTCCAGACAAACAACCGGACCATTCAGACTCCGTGATAAAGGAACGCATTTTAAACGGCATGGATGCGATTCCCGGAGCTTGGCCCTGGCAAGTTGAAGTGAGGTTTTCAGACAGACACATCTGCGGAGGAGTACTGATTGGCCCACAATATGTCCTGACATCCGCCCACTGTCTAACGTGAGAAACGTGAATTTTGTTAGATTTTAACTTCTCAATCTAATAGCTCAGTAAAACTCAAAGCCCCTTTCTTTAAATATTAGTCATGAGCAAAAACTAAATGCTTTACAAAAAAAAAAAAAAAATATTGCAAGCGACCCCACAAAGTGTTATGAAATGGCATAATGAATGAGATTTGCCTTCAGCCAGTGTGTATGCTTGCAATGGCCAGTGAGGGGATCCTGGGCGGTGACAGTGGGGACGCCAGGGAAAATGTCGTTATAGGGCGACCACGAGGGGATTTCGCAACGGCGGCTGCCGGAGGGCTGCAGGTAAGTTAAGGGGGGGGGGGGGGGAAGCGTCGTTGGAGGGTACGTACGTCAACACCTCCTAGACGTCAAGGCCGTAGCGCTCCGAGTTGTGACGTCACAATGGCCGGGGAAGGGAGGCCACGCCGAGAAAAGGCGCCCTCTGTGGTTCTCTTTACCCTGGCCGCGTCTTCTGCTCACTCTGGTCACGTGGTTTGTTCATGCGCATTTATCCGACATTAATATACGTTTTTAATGCGGAGTCTTGAATAATTGAACATACATATTTATATATAATACAAACTTAATATACAACCAGCTGTCAAGTTTGAAAGTTAAAGAAATTGTATTTATGATTATCCCCGTGACCGCGGGACCACATTCCAGTCCTGCAGCTCCTCACACTTTTCGAATGAACTGGCTCTGGTGCGGCATTTTCTTCCCTCATACGGGCTCTGATTCTGGTAAATTTACGCTGTGTGTGAGCTGCTGACTTTCTGAAAAGGAACGCCGAGACATTTTGAGTCGACGACGTTAAGCCTTCGTCCCACTACTCTTCTGCCGCTACTCTGCTGTGTGTTTTTTTGTGTTCTCTTGACACTACGGAATTCGCGAGGACTCGCAGAGCAAGTCCTGCTACAGTGCGAGTGATATGTGTGGCGGCAAGTCAACGATGACAGTGGTCGATTATCGATAAATCTCTTTTTCGACAAAGAGAAAGACATCTTGGAGATCTAGTTCTAATTGTTCTGTGACGACGTATGAATACAATTGCCAGGTGAGAAGCAACTAATTTACTGGTATTCTTGGCCATATAGGACGCCAGTAGAGCGCTGCAGTCGCTTGCTTTACTCTAGTGATAGAATGGAATTTCGTTCTTGGTCGTTATCCGTGTGTACTTGCGTCGCCATTTGTAAATATGTGTGGTAACAATCAAGTCTTCACTGGAAGGTTAATGACAAGTTTATGATTGATTATTGAAATATCGTTTGTTGCGCTTGTGTGTTTATTTATACTAATGTTTTTTTTTGCCTTTACCGAGTTTATTTTAGAATACTAGCTGCATTAAGGTACTCGTAATATTGTATAAAATATTATATTGTTTTATTAAGGCAGCTCGAGCCCTTAGAGAGAAGGCAATTAGTTGACTGAAAATAGAAAGTTTAGTACCCCTGCCACACGGAAACGTTAATACATATTTTATTAAATGGTATGTGATTGAATCAGCTCGCGATACTCAATGACTATACAAGCGTCACGAGCTGATATGCTGACCCCATAGAATCATTCTAGCGAAATTACGTTATTTTTTTCATGTGGCCGGGGTTTTAACGCAAGAATTCCGTGACTGCGTGCGTTAAAATCGTTTACATGATTGTAAGTGACACTTGTCTAGCCACGTCCGCGTTTACTACGTTTACCTGATTTTTAGTGTGATTAGTTTTGCTGTGTCCAATGACTGCGTATCTCGCCAGTTTGTTGGCGTAGTTATGTATAAAATATGCATTCCTACGGCAATATTTGCGTGGCTCAATGTTTTCCACTTAAATCAATAAGATTTTTCTGTAGACGTCATATACGCGCACCTCGTACCATTTCATCGAAAATATTTAGCGGTGTAATATTTTGCCCGTATAATGAAATGTTTTCTAGCCCCGTGGCTTTGTGCAGATTTCATTTGAGCCCATAAGACACGCTTAATGAACAGAGGTTTAGGGCGCAAACGAGCTGAGGGTAATTGAACATTATGAACTATAAACGCTGAGACTTAAGATAAAGACGACGATGAAAAATAGGAAGAACAGGAGTCTCATATATAGCTGAAATTTATTGAGAAAATAACCTGTTTATATAAACTTCAGGCACCTTCACAAACAGAAAAAAACAAGACAGAAAACGAACACAAAACAATTTGCAGTGGCTTAGCTCGGTAATGCCAGGATATAAGTAGCGTGAGCTAAGGTTCAGCTGGTTATTCTTAGTTTTCCTGGTTGTCTACGATTAGCTTGATTATCATGCTTACTGCTGCTCCAATGACACACACACGGTATACGTATTATGTGACACAACTACTTCGGGATCCGATGAGCTAAGCTTCTCCGCTCTTCTGCGGCGTTGAGCAGAAATTTTACTCTCCTTCTCCATGGCTATAACACACTGGCAAACGCCCCGCTATATGTATACCCCCCCCTGATACCTCTGCGCATGCGCACAAAATGAGAGGCGCTATCAAGCGGCTCCGGTGCAGCGTCAGACTTGGCTACTGCGCAACGGAGGCGCACAGCTGGGCACGCGCCGGCGCCAGTGCGTCTGCCGCGGCTATGACGTCACTCCTCTGGAATGCGCAGACCGGCGAGGCGCGCGGCGACGGCGGCTCCGGCGCGCCAGCTGTGCGCCATGTGACATCACTGCTCCTCGCGCATGCGCAGCACGGCTCTCCAGGAGCCACGCGAAACTGCTCAACCTCGGCCAGTGTAGCTCACGCTACAAATGGAAACAACTTTTCTGCCAACGTACGAGTACAAAACACTATCACGAAAGAATAACCACAAGAAGTTAAAACAAGCAGGGTGTTTAAACGTTTGTTAAAGCTTATCAGTCACCTTCAGCTTGAAACAAAACAGAAACGTTGAGACAAAAAGAGAACTTAGAAAAATACCAAAAGAAAAACAGAAGAGCCTAAAATAGACAAATATATATAAACCTTTCCAACCCTATGTCCAAACCGAGGGAGGGTTTCTTTTCCGCGTTCGTGTGCTGAATAATTGTGATGGACTTTTTTACCCACTCTGTCTGGTCTCTTTCGGACAGTATACCACCATCGTTGACTGCCATAAGGGTATACAATTTTGACACTCAATTAAATGTTTGACACAACCGAGTACTGATGTGTGTTCTTAAGACTACGTTTATGTTCTGTTATATGATAATTTAGGCAAAGTTTTGTTTGTTCTATGTAACACAGAAAACAATCAAACGTAATTGTGTACACCACTCCACATACACAATCGCCCTCCTTTTGTCTGTGCTTCTTATTACAACTAATGTTTTCTGAACGAAACGGGGTTAAACGACTTAGTTGAAATCATCCCTAAATACTGCTCTGACTCCATATTTGATTCCGATAAGCATGAGGTTATGAAGAATTCCATGAAAAAAGGAGAGAACCACTCGCTTCGCCGTCGTTTCGCTGTCCTCTCATTTCTTTTTGAGGGAAGCTAAGTTAACCAACTTTTTAAATACATATTCGTCCGGGTATCCAACTATATGAAAGCGGTCGAAACGTCGCTGTAGGGCACTCCTTATCGAATGGAAACAAGATTTACTGACAGAATTGCTCATTAAATTTCGAACAATTTGTCCTTCACACCTTTTTGGTGACAACTTCTAAAATGTAAGCAAGGCTTCGATGACATCTTGCCGTATTCCCAGTACAAAGAGTAGTCGGGTCTCTTTACCATTATGTTCGAAAACTGTAAGCAACCATCGCGTGGTCTCTCTGCGAGAACTCGGGAGCTCCTTTGTAGACCGAGGTTTCTATTGAAGCTGCCACCGCCGAGTCCGTGGTGCAAACTAGGAGGTTCTCAACATAACGCCTTGTGAGGTCAGCTCCAGCGGACTTGCTGTGGGCATGTTCTTGCAACTCATGTGACTAAAAGCACGTCGTTACGACGGTCGATACACGTGCGTTGCCTCCGCTTCGGCGCTTCGACGCGCGCCCCTGATGGCCTTCCTTTGCGACGTCACGAGAATAGCGCTACGGCCTTAGCTTCTGGGAGGTGTTGGTACGTGGATGTAGCAGGAACTATTGGGTTTTTTAGAAGAGCAGCAGCCGATGGGCGAAACGGGAAAGGGGGGAGGAGGCGAGAGAGCCTTGCAGCGCTAGGTGTGTATGTGAGGGAAACACCGGGGAGGGGAACTGCAGGGGCTCTGCTGTAAAGTGCGATTTTGCGTTCTTACATTAGCATTGTTTTGCGGGATAAAAAAGTAACACCTACCGCTGTGAAGAAAAAAAATACACCCTTTTCCCTCAATATCGTGGCAATGGCAATGGTAACACTGAATGTGATGCAAAGTAGAGCTGGATGGGGCCGCGGCCCCATTTAGCTCGACTTTGCCTCGCAACGACTCTTCCTCTACCAGTATCACTTCACTTCGTTATCAGGTTGGTATCCGAACACTTTTTTTTCTTCGAAGGCTCTCCCGATTTGCGCTTCTTCATGAAGTATATTATTACAATCCGCAGATGAAAATGGCCCTTATCAGCGCCCCAAATCGGATTTCCTTAGGGTTGACAATATCTGTAAAATTAAATTTCTCTATACTTCATCCTTGTTTTTCGCAAATGCCATGCTAACACTTGTTATTGACGTTTGGTATTCATTACCAAACCACATTTTACTAGAAATTAACACCTGTATGTTTTGTGAACTTCTGAGTGTTTTCTTGGATCGAATGAATGATTTATAGATTTGTATAGTGATTTGTTAACTTGTTATCGTCATTTCACATTTGTACCATGCTTTTCTTTTCTTTGATTTTTTCCTTTCTTCTTTCAACAGTGGCTTCTTACCCTCCCTTGTGTAATACCCGGAAGCGAGTCCTCGAGATAAATACATAAAAAAAAAATAAAATGGAATCCTTATTGGCGGCATGCCTTCTCTCGCCACCCTAAGTGGCAGAGGGGAAAACTACACTTCCCTCTCCTCGTGCCATGAGGGAAGAGAAAAAGGGTTTTTCCACAGCGGCGACGAAAGCCTATGAGCTCGAAACCTCTCTAAAATGTCGCCCGTAAGGCTATCGCTAAAAAATAATAATAATAAAAAATGAAAAATTCGCCCGCTTGGGAGAAGCGCTGAAAATCAGAAGTGCACTCTTTTACTGCGTGCTAGGGGTTGACCTCATCGCAGGCCTCACTAAATGTTTGATCACCTGAAGTGACTCGCGAGAGTGTCTTAGATCTAATCAAGCGAGACGTTCGGTTGGCACTCTTCTCCGATCAGTAAGAAAACGCGTGCTGCTTTTGCGTAAGGATGGCACTTTTGTTTAATGATTAAAGAGACGATCGTTGAGTCGCTATTCTGCTGACACTAGCCTTTTATTTTGCCGGTTCACGAGCGTCAAACCGGAAACAATTATTACCAGACATAGAACACATTTTTTTATTATTCAATATGTGATCCAACAGTACCAGTCTTGAGTTCCGGATATTTCTCGAATAGGTTATAATTCTTTTAGTAATTGGTTGCCACCAATCTTCTCACCTAATGTTCCCAAACTATGTTTGATCTATTAAAAAACGTTTCTCAGTAACATCTTGATGAATGTGCCAGATAACAATCACATTGCGATGAATGTAAAGCGTAAATGTCCGGCAAGACACAGTACAATTCAAAATTTTGTTATAAAGTATTGTTTGAAAAAAGAACTGAAACAGTAATGCACACAAAGGTTTTCGCTTTTATGCTCTAATGTTCGCTTACGCTAGGTAGTGAGCGGAATGTTAGTCATATAACGTATCTTATTATTGCAGCGAATTGGAATTGTCAGTTTAAAAATTCGGCTTGGAAGCTATTCGAGTAGCATAAAGGAGAATGCATCAGAGGCGGCAATTGAAACCATTTGCATTCACCCTGCTTACAATAGAAGCGGGGACGAGGTAAGTTATCGCACATACGTTCCGATGTTGCGCCTAGAGGAGTCGTATATAATTGACAGAAAAAAATATATAAAATATATTGTACTCAAGTTTAAAAGCTTTATTGGTACTCCTTACTTACCTTCACCTGAAAGAATAACCTTAACCTAAATTTTCTTGTTAAGGTTGTTTCTTTATCAACCATATCGAAATCTTTCGCCAGGTGCGATGCTAACTTTAACTATTTTTCGAACCTGCAACTACCTGGAGGCCAATCTGTTGATTAAGTTTGTAATTTCTAAAGTAATATTATTTTGGCTTTACAGTTAAGGAATTGGTCTAAGAATTCTAATCTTGAAACGTTTTAAGCAGTATGCTAAAGTAAAAAAATAGTAATTACTGTTTGCATGTATAATAAAATGCGTCATTATTGCGAATGTATCTAGAAATATAGCCTGTTTTTTTTAAGGGGGTGGGTGGGTTCAGCCAGTTTTGTTTGATTGACCACGCCATGTTTTAACGTGCACGTGCTTTAAATTGAAGATTGACACCAGTTACTAGAAACCAGCACCGTTTCAGACTAGAAAGCAATCAACAACTAAAATTTATAGAGTCCAAAGAGCGTTTCCAAAACATGTCTGAAATTGATACGTAATGAGAAAAATTATCACTCCAAATAATTAGAGAGGCTAATTCATTACATCTAACAGAGTTTTAATGTACTGCATAAGTTAACAAATAACAAATAACTTAACTAAACAAAAAATGTGCAGCTAACATTATTTCCCAATTTCCATATTAAATTGAATGTAATATTTAAAGAGCGATCGTTTCAATTCGTTCAAAAGACGGTTTGGGAGCGAAAAAATATATATTTATCAATTACCCCGCTACATTTAGCGGTGCAACTAAATTGTTGTGTTTGTCACGTGACATTCATTTCCCTTTTAAACTTATCAGGACAACAAAATTGGCAAATATGTCTCGTCACGTGAATATTTTCACTAAATTAAGCAAAGTAAAATAAAACTGTCTTTTTATTCCGTAACGTGAATTACCTCGTTAAATTTAGAGTGGAATCTGAATCCGAAACGGGACGTCCGGGAACTTGACTTATATTCCCCTCTAATTTTAGCAAAGAAACTGAACTGGTCTTTAGGTCATGTGATATAAATTGCCACACTAAGTTTAAGCAAGGACACTAGATTGCTGTATTGGTCATGTGACGTCAATTTCGCTCATAAATATAGTAGGAGACTGAAGCAGTGTTTTGAACTAAAAAATAAAAAAAAGAATAAATACTGTAGGCTTCAAGAAAAACTCCTGGAAACCGCTCAAATTTAGGCGCGCACAATTTATTGGTAAATTGTTTTTCATAAAGTGTACACTACAAAATGAACCCTAAGAAAGTAACCATGTTACCCAATTCAGGTCGCTTCCATGCTGGGGAAAATGTACGCTCAATGACCTTACTATTACCACGTGTTGATATGTGTTGCCAGGGTTCTGCCTTCCACATCTGCTGACTAATTACCTATATAGTTGCGATTTGTAGTGCAATATATTGTGGCAGTTCAGCGCTCCATCGATGAAGTTATCATGTTTAGGAATAGCGCAATGTTTCAGGGTATCTGACTATAACGTGTCTTGGAGCTCCCATAAAGCGCTATGTAACCTTAGAATTGTATTGTACCCATGTTTTCTTAACTTTTACCTGGCAGACTTGTAAAACGAATGCATACATTCACATGCAGATGAGACGAATGCGTGTTTCAAGGTGTGTCACTGTAATATCTCAATTGCATCGCAAGCCTTACTCTCACTGAAATCAATTTTGCTGCCAGCTTAAGCCAATATAACATCCCTATTACTCTAACTTACCAGAAAATTAAGGTAGTTATGATTCATAAATATAAATTCAAGAACATTTGAGACCGGTAGAAAAAAAAAAAAACACTAACGTAACTTGAAAACCTATAAAACTTGCTTCGCCCGAGAAACGGATATCTCTCCCGCTAGACGTCGATTTCCCCGCTAAAGTTTTCACGGTAAATGCGCGGATTGACAAACGGACAAACATGTGGATTGGGTGCTCCATCAAGAAACTTTTCATACATTATAATATGTGCTGATTGTTTCTGAAAAATATAACCTTTTTTGTTATTTTTCTTTGCAGTATGACATTGCCATCATAAAACTGAAAAACAGCGTGAATTGCTCGCAAAATATTAAAACAGTTTGTCTCCCGGACAAGAACGACGAACCAGATTGTGGCTATCCCATGTATATGGCGGGATGGGGATACAAAGAACGTAAGAGAGACTCATTACGTTGTGGTTCAACACAACACGGAGTGTAAAAAGAAAACCTATTCGCGAACTCCAGCGAAATCAACGCCGCGTAGCGGCAGCGCTGAGAAGCTCATGAGTGGAGGTCGTTTCGACTTTGTCGTCTGCTATCACTGCTTGGCTTCTCGTAGGCAGCCTAGAAACAAACATCGTTTCCAGTAATTATTTTTATGATTCCGCCATGTCATTCCTACGCACTGACTAGAAGAAGGTTTCTACCGTCGAAAATTCACTTTGTTTTCAAATGTGAGATTGATTTTACGCTGCAGTGCAGGAATTTGTGGTGGTCCGCGTGCTGAACGACGAAAACGACCTCCTTTCGTCCGCCATTTTGCGTGAGCAGCGCGCCCCCTATAGTTCGCTGTAGTCACGAATAGTCTGGTTTTAGACGCTTTCACAAGTTGCTGCCCCGTGAGCTTGCCCGCGCATAATTTCATTATATGGAGTTGAGAGTTAGATGTCTCAAACAATAAACTAATGTGCAATTGAACATTATTTTGTTTTATTTACTACATAGTCGGTGACGAAACAGAAATAAAAAAGTTACAAAGTGTTACTTGAAAAGTCCTTCCACCTTATAAACATACATATTACGGTCGAACCCCTTCGAAAAGTTGATGAAGACGCCTATAATTAACTTTCGTACTTGAAACGACTTTAAAATAATTTATTTTGCTCTAGCAAAACGAGCTCTGTTGATCGACTTTTACGAAAACCATACTGTGAGTCTGTGATTAATTCGAATTTGTAGAAAAACTCCTTTCTTATTGTGAATATTTTTTCCAGGAATTTCGAAATCACAGGTATAGGTATACAAATCAAGAATTTGTTTTGTTCCCTCACATAAACAAAATTACTAATTTCGCGGTGTGCAACTCTTTATGAAAAACACCGGAGGACAATGAAATATTCATTATGCGTGTTAATAGGGCGAAAGGAAGTCTACAACGTGCTTAATGGGTTTGATCGGCTAATTGTCGTGGTCACATGAGTTGCTGTTCTTAAGGGATGGCATAATAGAAAATATCTCATTTTGATCCTTTAGGAAAGAACAGCGCTTTGTCCTGGAAGATTGCACACTTAAATGTACGAAACGTTATGTCCTCTTTAATATTTAAAAAAATGTTCACTTGATCAGGCCTTAACATATAAATGTCTTGTGCTATATCGTTTCAGTTCACTCGCAAAACCTAATTCACACCAATATTCAACATATCTCACTCAGATCAGCCTCTTGTAAAATCGTGATAACAGGTGTGCCGATCGCTTTTCTTACGTGTATTTTTCCTTTACCGACCCACACATATTGCCAAAGATGCTCTCATGTTCCTTGGATATCGTAATATAAAGCAGTTTGTTTTAAAATACGGACACAAATGCTTCTGCACGTAAGTAGGAGCGGAGCCTTGGTCAAGGGGTCAAGCTCGCGACAAGAAATGCGTTTCTTCTTTGCCTTTTTCAGGACGGAGTCTCGCTTGTTACGGTTGTAGAAGCGCACGATGATGTCTCACAAAAGCAGGAACTCACTCAATTCTAGACACATAAACACACACACAGCGCTGACGTCTATGCACACAGCTCAGACGTTTATGCGCTGTGAAGTACTAAGATGGAGAACCAACTAGCCCAAGCTGCGGTGTTAAATGAACCCTCGTCCATGAAGGAAAGTCTTCTTGTTTCCATTTGATCATCCGTGGTTTTAATATCGAAACTACCCCAACGTATCAAGCAGCGATGTCCTCCACAGAAGAGAGTTTAGCAGCTGCCGAAGCTGCTTCAATCACTTATAAACTATCTGCATTTTGGACATCAGATTTAGAATTTTGGTTCCTCACCATCGTGTCGTTGTTCCGCAAAAACAAAATAACATCCCAGCAGTCGAAATTCGGCCATGTGGTCTCATCCCTGCCACAAACGACGGCAGCTGTAGTTCGGGACATCTTGCGTGCACCTCCTCAAGAGCCGCCGTACGACAGTCTCAAGTCTGAACTGATACGGCGTACAATTGAGTCTGAACAACGCCGGCTTCAACAACTTTTGAAATAAGAAGAACTTAGAGACCGGAAACCATCAGAACTCCCTCCGCGTATGATACAACTTCTCGGTGAAAAGCCAACAAACTCACTATATTGACACAGGTCTCAAGGGCTGATTGGAAGTCGCTTCTAGATGAGTCCCCTCGGCTACTCCGACCAATTAACACAGCAGAGGAAGCAAAGCACACCATCACACATCATATAAAAACAAATGGCACACCAGTCTTCGCATGACCTCGACGCCTTGCTCCTGATCGGCTCAAATCGCGCGGGAGGAGTTCGAACATATATGATCGAACTCGGCATCGTACGTCCCTCAACAAGTGCTTAGTCATCAGCCTTACACATGGTACCAAGAAAATCCGGCGATTGGCGAGCATGTCGGGACTATCGTGCTTTCAACAACGTGACAGTGCCAGATCGTTACCCCTTTCCAGATCTTCAAGACTTTGGGAATTTGTTGCAAGGGCACTCCTTGAACTCCAGCTCGAGGTCATCTTTAAAATCATTAAACAACTTGACTACCTCTTTAGTCATAGTAATAAACAAAAACAAAATCACAGACACAAACACGATAGGCTTGCTAGCAGCTACAGCAAAAGTAACACTTAACGAGGTGTTAAGTGAAGTTAAAACTGACCTGCAAGATTTCGTAGATTTAGAACTTGTTTTTGTTGCCGCCGCCGCTGTCAAATGATGGGCTCGGTGATGTGCGCCTTTTTTTGTAGACGAGTTGCTCACGGCACGTTGTGTAGTCGGCCAATCGCTGATAGGCAGGAAGGGACGAGACGATCGCAGTCCGTAGCAGAAATCGTAGACGGGTGGTGAATCCAGGCTTCCTTGTAACCTTGATAAGCTGTCACGCTTTACGCTGCATCAGCGTGCAAGGCTTCGTAGATTTACAACGTGTTGTTGCCGCCGCCGCCATGACAAATGATCTTAAACGCTTGTTACTGTAATCGCCAAGCCAGCAAACCACGGGTAACATCATGCCTCATTTTCAAACACTCTGTTTCCACACAGAACTAATATATACTCGCAAGGGATGACTCCTTGACTCCAACAGATGCATCCTCAGGACACTTAGCAGTACATTAGATGCAATGTGGATGTTCACTCCAGTTTGGTAAAACAAATTCTGGAAAGAAAAAAAAACAACAACAACGGCGAGAGAGATTTATGAAGCGTATTACATCCAGATACACAGTTAATACCGGCACGTAAGCACAGTCCATCCCAATTTTTACAGGGAGTTCGACTTCATCAAAGTATTGGTCTAATTTGTTTGAAGGACTGTGCAACGGGTGATGGGTGGCTAGACATAAATATGTCAGGCCTGAATTTGTTTTTTTGTGTCTTTTTATTTTCACGCATATACGTGTAGAAACAAACCAAGACGACTGTCATTAGTCAGGGAAGCGTCTTTGTCCTTCTTCTTGTCCTTGTGATTATTTCTTCAATTTACTAATATTTATTTATAATCATATTGGCCACCCCTTTTTAATATAATAATAATTTCCGGAACAGGAGTCTTGACGCCGGATGGTTCTTAAATTACCAGCTTCTTTGCAAGCCATGCTCCTGTGTTAACCTGCCACTGATAGTGAGTTCTTTCTACTCTGTGCAGCGTTGGAGTATAATGACCAGTTTATTTCCTGGGCTGCCGAAGGGATATCTTCGAAAGACTACGAAATTGTGCAAGAAGAATCTGATTCGGAAAACGAATCGCAAAAAGAAGATAAAGGTGCGGTGTATTGATGCGCGAAGGTGTGGTTAAGCTTTGACATAGTTTTCCATAACGGATGTGTCTAGATCACTGGAGGTCCATGTAGACGCTAGGCGTTGTAAACATCCTTTAAGCAGGAATGATCCAGACACTTCAATGCAGCTATAATTTTCTCGCTCTATGTTGACAGTTACCGCTTAATGCCTAATTATTCTTATTCTACCCTGGTTTGAAAGCGTGATAATCAAACCACGAAGTAGTGATGAATAGTATTGTGTGTATGTTTATACAACCGGAAGTTAGCCTGAATTGGTGTCTGGTATCTGAGCTGTAGATGAGGAATTTAACCGGTACAGTACAACCGCTAGGCTGAAGTCTTTGACGTGAACTACGCTGTTGTGATAGACAACCGCACGCCGGTACGATGCTCATCCAGATAGAAACGGTCAGGGGTGGGCAATGAGCCCAGGGTCTCTGGCTTCTGCAGCACGCGCTTTCACTCTACAGGCTCCAAGCTGGTGTGCGCTAGAGTCTAGTGTGCGCTTGCCCACTCGGCCGCCGATCCCCCTAGAATGTAGTGACAGAAATGAACCTTTCTAACCGGAAATCAAGGCTGCAACGGCTTAGCGCCTTGAATGCGTCGAGAATTGTGTTCTAGCAACCTAAGCCTAACTAAAAACACACTAATAGCACAGATGAGCGGGTGCAAGGTACTCATAACATGCCAAACACGAGACTGTCGTTAGAAAAAAAGTAGTAACCTTTAAGTCGAAAAAAATACAAAAATGTGGAGTCTCATAACTCAGCCGAGTTTAAGACGTTCCTTGCTCTTTCTCTATTTTTCTCTTCAATGCTTCTTTATATTTACCGGAGTTTCCGGTTTTGAAATTATGAGTAACAATCCATCCTAAATGCCTCATAATTTCCTTTCCAGCGATTCATGTTTAAGGGGCGATGCAACAATTTTAATTTCGAAAGAATTTGCAGTTTTTAATTCTTACATTCTTTATCTTACCAAAATAGATAAAAAAACGCTTTATAATTCTGAAACATCGCGATTCCGTTGCCTAATAGCAAAGCAGAGAGCAGGAATATTTCGCAATACGCAGCCACGATGTCGCCGCCATGGAAAATAAAGCGTGACGCACTCCTGTCTGCATCTTAAGAAGTTGGCAACATATGCCATTATGTGCCCAATCTGACGCTATATTTTCCAAATATTGTCGTCTGAAAAAGAGTAAATTCTTCAAAAGCCTCGTATCATAGACAAAGTTGTACTATATTCAGTCTTAGTGACGCCATGTGCCCGAGGTAAAAAACAAAAACACAATAATATTCCCCCTTGAGCCATCTCCACATCAACGGGGAGCTCTTCCCGCCCCCTCTCCCTCTCGCCCTTTCCACATCGATCAAACCGAACTTGAAGTTCACCATGTGAATCGCAAGTACAGGCCACGCGCGCTGGAGGCTCTGAAATAAGACACAGTCGGATACTGTAAACTACTTAACTTTCGCGAGGACCTAATTTTCGTGAATTTTGCGAATCGCCTACACTTCGCGAAATATAGGTCCCGCGAACAATTCTGGTAAAATGTAAATACATTGGAATCTATATTGAGAGCCCATCGCGTCGCAAATGTTATAACCTGCGAATTATTCAAAAACTTCAGCTTTGACCTAAATCGCGAAATATAAAACCCGTGAAAAATAAGTCGTTTGCTGTATTTTCCACTGCAAGCGGGAACACGTTATTGCGCATGTGACTCGGAAAACGGTGTAGGCGTAGAGAGTGCTTAGGAAGCGCTTAAAACGTCTATTGTATGACTTAATTAAATAACTGATGCGCGCAGGAAAAATTGGCTTTCAGGTTTTTAGTCTAGACGTGACAGGGAACAACTCCCTGAATTATCACCAAAGTTCATAGATTGTTGCATGGCCCGTTTAGACATCCTACCTTCAATGACAATAGAGACTGTATTTCTAACTAATACTTCAATACACCTCACTAGCTGAGTATCACAAAAAGCATAGCAAATAGCTGGGCAATTGTGTCACACGTGAAACTAGTGACGTCTACGATCTCGGCGAGCTTCATCAGATAGTTTAGCAACTGGCTTAACGCGTGGCATGTACACCTGATACTAGTTGCTGGAATTCAGATACCGGCGCACACCCAGGTTCAAAAAACTGTGTAACTAAGTGTCAAGTTAGTCCGTTTCTAGTTTTTCAGTCTAATTAATTTAAGCAAGTGGAAAGTGCATTTTTTATTTGGCTGTTCAAGCCCGTGTCTCAAGGCCTGTTAAACTGCTTCTTGATATGCTCACCACTTAATGCGCACTGCAAAAGCCAGCAGTGAATATTTAATGTAAGGTGACTTGTGCAACTAACCCTGCAATATAAAAAATAGCTGTGTCGTGACATGATAGAAAGACTAGTAACTTCTTAATTTAAATGGCCTGGGTTCGATACGCCTGGCGCAAACGCATTTTTATTGAGATGGCTTCCCCCCACCCCCTCCCCGCCTCGCCCCACTAAAAACCAATCAGTGTCGAGACACGCAGCCTACGATTTTATCTGAGCTTCACCAAATGCCTAACCCCTAGCCAAAAAATGTTTTATGTTAAAACAGCCTGAGTTGAACGATGCAATGACAGAATGAAGACGACAGGGAGAATATTTTGTAGGCCCGCCCTTCGCTTGGCGATTGGCTCACAGCTTTTCTACTTACTGCTCAAGGGGCGTTACCTGCTGGTGTGGTAACTAGGTCTCATAAGATTGGCCACATCCTGAAACGCAGATACGTCAAAAGGGCGACACAGAATTAAAAATGTGAGGACACAGGATTGACGGACAGTTTTAGATACGATGCCTTGTTGCGAGCTACGCTACCAACTTCTCATAGGAAGCCGAAAGTTTTAAGAGGGTAAACGAGGTGTCAATGTTCATCCCTTCCAAGAAAGCTGAGGAGCGAAATGTCGCGAAACAACAGTGCTTTCTAATTTGACTTTATATCGTTTACATTGGATGAAATCGAGCACATATCTGCATATTTGTCTTTGTGTATTTTGTTTCTTTTGATGTTGTTGTTTATTTGTCTGCACTGCACTTCACACCATTTTTAAGCGGCAAAATGGATCCCAATTCTACCAGCAGAGGACTTAAGCAAGCATACAGAGCAGAGTATACTTGACTTAACTGTTTTTGAAAGAGACTTCGAGCCTCGATTAGTTGCGGTGCATGACAATCGGGCTAACTGGATAGCGGTGTTGTGTACATCGGGTCACGCCTGGCGTTCTGACGTTCTCACTGGCTAAACAACCATCTTTATATGTAAAAAAACACAACACTTTTATATTAATTGACCTTGTTTACGTTATTTTCGCACATCAGATATATATCAAACCGCATTCATCATCACGCTTTATTTTGGTGTCCATAAAGGACCAATTGTCTTTGATGGGGCACAACGTGATACGTTGAACCCTTGAATAATGTTTTACTTGTATCAAAACAAGGTCGACTTTGAAACATAGGTTTATATTGTGCTTAACCCTTTGAAATAAAAAATGGCTGAAAAAGTAAAGCCAAAGGACGGACTAGTAACTCTTTCAACTTGTAATAACACCTAATGGTTCAAATATCAACGAGCAAAAAGTTTTGGTTATAAGTGAGAAGGTCGTACGACTCCGTTCTTTATCTCGCCTTGTTGGACTCGTCTCACACTTTCTATCAATATATTTTTCAGACCTGACGCCTTCTGAATACGAATATGAATATGATTCTAGCGAGTTCGCAACTCCAACCTCTGAGGTCCATAATGAAGTTCCTGAGATGCTCCAACAAGCCCAAGTGCAACTAATCTCGAACGATGTTTGCGCGAAGTTAATGAATGAGTCCTCGATTTCAATGAACATCGTCTGCGCCAATCATAACTTTGGATCATTCTGCTTGGTGAGAGCAAAAAAAAAAGTGATGAGTGTATACACACTATTGATATATGCTTTAATTTTCTGAAAACAAAGGCACTTGTCAAGCACAAGCTGGGCGTAGTTTACTCGCCCTTGCCCAACATCTATGCTGTTGCTATAAAATAACGGGACTGGGCGCGTTGTACGCGTTATGCTGGTAGTAGTGGGAAACGCGTGCAAGGTGAGTAACCTAGAATCCTTCGGAAGCAGACGATATAAACCGGATTCAAAACAGACATCCCGTTAGCAGACGAGAGACAGACCAGACAAGGCAAGCGTGAAAGAAAAAAAAAGACGATATGGCTGATGCTAAACTCGAGCAGCGGATAAACGTCAAGTTTCTTATGAATTTGAAGAAATCGCCGATTGTGTGTTTGAAACTGTTGCAGGAACTATTCCGTGATATTGTGATGCCACGCACGCGAGCATTTGAGTGGTACAAACGATTTGCCGCGGAACGAGACAACATTGCAGACGACGAACGACCCAATCGCCCTGTCACGACCACAACGAAACGGGACATTATGAAAATTTTAAAAAGTTTTCACAATGATCGTTGATTAAACATTCGGATGGTAGCAGACATGGTGAATATTGATGAGGAAACTATGCTACAAATTTTACATAATAAATGAATAGAGCATGCACAAAGTCTGAGCCGAAATGGTGCCAAAAATCTTAGTCAGGAGCTAAAGTACATTTGGAAACACATTTGCACTGACTTCATAGAACGACTCGCAGCGGAACGCGAATTGCCGAAAAAAAACCATAAAATGCGGCGAGACGTGGCTTATTCAGTACGATCCAAAAATGAAAAGGTGATCGATGCACTGGATAACTCCCACTTTACCAAGAATGAAAAAGGCAATTAGCAAGTCGAAAATGAAGGCAATGCTGATTGTTTTCTTTGATATTAATGAGGTGGTCAGGGTTGAATGGGTACCACAGGGTCAGGTGGTTAATCATAAATATTACATTGAAGTTTTTTACAAGGTGAGAGAACGAGTGATGAAGGCGAGGCCCATTTGTGCGAAGAACGAAGCGTGGATTCTACATCAGGACAATGGCTCCAGCTCAGAGTGCTCTGTGCGTAAAGCAGTTTCTGTTGTTTGAGGAGATCCGAGTACGGGTACCACGCACTTTACTCGCCCGATTTAGCTCGATATGACTTTTACCTGTTTTCTAAGGTAAATCTACACAAAAATGAATCCATTGTCAGACTTTGAACGAGATAAATAAGTAAACGGCAGTGCTGCTGACGAGCTTGACACGTAATGACCAGCAGAATTGTTTCCAACAATGGAAGCCTGGTATGCAATGGTGCAGATATACGGGAGGGGAGTATGTTAAAAGGAATACTTGTTAAGTGTTAACATTTTAATAATAAATGACATTTTTGCCACCAGTGGCGTTATTAAATAGCTACACATATGCTAGCGCGTTCGGGCGTTCACTCCAACAGACACTGACAGTATAATCGTACTAAAAACAGCCGACCATATTTCAGTATTTCCTAACAGATCAGCTAAAAACTTGCGGTGAATGGAAATGTTCGCAATCTGTGTAAATACCTTGGCAGTTGCCTTTCTTATTATGCGAAATTTTGAATCAAGAGGCATGTTGCTTGCATGACAATGTTGTTTTCCATATCCCGCCATTGTTAAAAAAAAACATTTATACTGGTACGAACGGATACAAACGGGCACCTAATACTACCCTTAATTTTTAATCCAGGTAAGCCAGCAGTACAGTTTGGGTAATAGAATAAAATACTCTGTAAAAATTAAGACGTCATTTTAATTTTAAATGAAACGTCACCTTGTAGTTACAATATCTGTATTATCTTGTCGCCACTTAATTACACTATTATAAACAGCTGCAAAATATATAGATGATCGACAAAGAGTATCTGGAGGACTCTGAGCTTTCTCTTTTCGATTTAAAGCCTTTTATTACCATGCAGCAGAAGCTTCTATTTGTGGTTGCAGAGTGGGATATAAAATGATTTAGAACTTCAGAAGTTATGAAAATATTCGTGCTGGTTTAATCCATTCATTTCGGGATTGAACGGTAAAGGTATAAATAAGCGTATCCCCCTGTATTCTGGTAGCAGTGTTAGTTCGACCTGTACTGCCGTAAACGTCAATAAGACCTATAACATAAACTCCCTTTAGCACTTAACTTTTTTTTTTTTTTTTTTTTGGGGGGGGGGATGTATCAAATTGGTGTTGCCACGCAGAAAAGCATGACACTAAGGTGGCAGAAGCTAAGGAAAGTCGCGGTCAAAAGAAATACGAACCGCGGAGTTGCGCACCAATTTATAATTAAAGTGTCATAAAGCCGAATATATGGTCAAAGTTTAGAGCTCGGGACCGGTTCGCGACAAGCTTTATTTTCGTGATTCACCAACAGCGGTGCTGGCCTTATGCTCTTCGGTGGCTGGCTGCAAGAACGATGTTCTTCCTTAATAGAAAATGTCGGTATCGCGGCGATTTGTCCTGTAGCTGCGGGAGTGGCTAATTTTATTTATGAATTCTGTTTAGTTATTTAACTGATGCAAATCCCCATTCGATATAAAAGGGGCGCCGTTCTTTAATAATCCCGTCGCACTGTGGTTTATACGCTATCAACGCATAACTGTGGTACCATACATTTAACCCTCGTTGAATGAAACAAGAAATGCGCAGTGGGATCACTCACTTCTGTAGAAAACAGTGCGTCAATTTGGACGCTCTTCTTTCCACGCGATTAATATACTTCGTTTCACCTTAAGACGAGACCCAGCCGACACTAGGAACTCATAAGACCGATCAGGCACCGTTAATCGCACCATCAAGGCTCGTTTACAGTTTCTTTTGACTGCGTTTGACTTTGTTAAGACTGCTTACGTCGAGCTGTTGCTATGGCGACCCTTACCACGAGCCAACGGGCAGGCGCTGCGCTACATGACGCAACGCAGCACAGTGCGGTGGACGCAAATGTGGGGAACAGAATTCGTGAAGTTCGTCCTGTTTCTTGACGTGTTTCATCATCGTTAAGCCGATAAAAAACAAATTGAGGGCCTCCCCCCTCCCCCCCCCCCTGAAGTGGGAACTCCATCGAATCTGGTCCTCTGGTGGGATTTGCTATGTTGGGGTTTAGCTGTATTGGGGATTCACTATGCTACGGTTTGGCGCCGCGGTGATATGCGTCGCGCTTGCGTTTGACCTTCTCTTTCTCGATCATCGTCGGTGGAATTGGCTCGACGGTGGCGGTTGAATTGATGCTGTTACTCACGTCGAGCGCCGACGCGAGCAACAGCGGCAACGGCGGTTTCACGTTGGCAGCGTGCCCATTCTCACTTCTGGTCTCGGCGGCGCTCCTCGTACTCGCGCTGGTTCTCTTCGGAACGTATAACACGGTTGCGACCCATGCGAAGTCTGAAGTCCAACTGATGACAGGGGCGCGATCTCTACGTCACAAACAAAGGACACACACGATTGGTGGGTAGGGACAATGACGTTTATTATAGCGCGGCGACGCCAATCACGGCGCAGGCTCTAGTTTGCCGCACGGGCGGCCGCCGAAGAGCGCGCGGCATTGCGCAATGTCAGGAGGGAGAGACACGCTGCGCGTGCGAGGAGGATACACGACTCGGGAAAGAGGCGGCGGCAGTGGAGAGGACTATAAAGTGGGGCATACATCGTTGCGTTTGAAAATTGTTGGTCTACGCTCGGTCTGTCGCCGGACACGATCCGCTAGAACCTAGCCATATAGAGCTTCGCTTATAAAAGGCCTAGCGACTTGCTTTTAACTTTACTTCAATGGTCCCATCAGCTTGTAGGGTCTGCTGCGCATGGACTGAAAGGGGTACAACAACGAAATTCTCGCGCCTATTTTATTGACTTAACCCTTTGTTGCATAGTGGCCACTACAGTGGACAAAGTTATTTAATTTTTAAATAAAGTCCCAGGCCACATAATACATGTACGCATGGTGTCCACTTCAGTGGACATATGGGTTTTCGATTGCCACTCTTAGATGGCGCCACCGTTCCACTGGTGTTGACATATTCAGCATCTAAGATGGCAGCTTCCACAAATTCCAGATAATTTAGGCACGTGCATCCATGCAAAAGCGTCGTAAACTACAGAAAAAAACTTATTACCCCTCTGTTAAACACTTTCATGCCTTCGAGGAAGTCTTGAGGTGTAATCTGTATAAATATGAGTGTTCAATAAGTCTTCATTGTTCAGTAAGTGATCTATTTGTGGCTTGTCCACTCTGGTGGACACCATGAACAGGAGCATTGCGGGGCTATGGGCTATGCACAAATTCTTTTTGGTCGCGGCTCTGTAAATATACTGGAATGGTCCTATTTTCTGTAGTAATGAATAAAGCACCATAATTCTAAATATTCGAAGAAAAAAGAAACTATATTTAGTTATTTTTGTTTTAGTGGCCAACGGCCTGCTACCAAATCGCCTTTGAGGGAAGCAGACATTGATGTTTTATTGAATATTCCACTATCTGACTCAGGAATCAATGTCCTAATTAAAGACGGTGTGCCGTCAGGAGGTGATGAGAATCTTTTAGAGAGCGAGGATGATGACACCGATTATGCCATAGAGGATGATCAAGTGAGTTGTGCTGATATATCGTAAGATACCAGCCAAAGTGATGAAAGTGATGATGAGGATCGCGACACGGCAACCCAAACTCCGTCTACAAGAAAAAGACATCGAGTTCAAAAGGAAAAGCCAAAGTTATGGTCATGGGACGAAACGCATTTGAACCCCCAGTGCATGCTGTCCAATGTAGTGGACGTTCTGTAATCAGCTCAATACCAATGGTCACAAAAACGCAAAATTTTATGATTTTCATGGACAGTTTTAAGGTATGCAACAAAGGGTTAATGCGAGCGACGTTCTCGCCACACCACGGAGACACCGACGTTTTGCTCAAAATGACAGCTAACATGATTTAAAAAGGAATAAACCGAATGTACAGCTGCAAGCTGCCTGCGCGCGAGAGCTGTCAAGCTTGGACGAACCGGAGTTTTCTTCTCTTCCGCGTCTATTCAACTCCCGCGGGGAACGGGAATCTCGGACGGCCAGGTTGTAACGCGTTGACGTCACCGAGAGGCGAAGCTTACAACCACACCAGCCTTCCTGTAGCCTTGCCAGTGAAGTAGAAAATGACGTCACGAACGCGCTTGGGGCACCGGATCTCCAGAGACGCATTGCGCTCTCCGATGGCTGCACTTGGAGCGATCGCTGAAATTGGCCGCTTGGAAAAAAATAACAATAAATAAATAAAGTCATTCGTTCAAGATTGAAAAGTAGAATTTTCATTAGCAGATTTCGTTGATCATGCTTGAGTAATTTCTGAACGTGAGGGGTACATTTCAATTTCCATGGCAGTATCGCTTTAAGCTGAAACGAAATGCAGCGGTCGCTCGTTCAAAGTGCCCCTGAAATAACAAGAATGTTTTTTTAAACAGTCCGGTTGGGACACGCTTGTCGAAAAATCAATTTAACGCGAAAAAAAGTTTTAGATCAATATTGATGGCGCGAGTCTCGATTTAAGCGCTAGTCACCTCCTTTCCACCTGTTTTCTCTCTCTGCATTTTGGGCACGAGGAGGACAGGATGATCGGCTTCGCCTTTGCGTTGAGGTGGAAAGAGCGAATTTTCATCTCGTTGAGCGAATGACCATTCCGTGACGTCATGGACTTTGTGCGCAGAATTTCAAATAAATCTCTCGCCGTCAATATTGCTGTAAAACTATTTTTTTGTCGCGTAAAATTTATTTTTTTGACACGGGTGTCCCAACCAAACTGTTAAAAAAAAAAAAAAAATTTTTCTTCTTCTTCTTCTTTCTTTTTTTTTGGGGGGGGGGGGGGGCGGGGGGGCTTTTAAGAAGAACAGCAATTCAAGCGTGCGTCTACGATTGATATGGCGAGTGTCGGGCCAGGTGTAGACAAGAGAAAAAAATCCGGGCGGGAAATGCCTCGATAGTCGCGGTTCGTATTTCTTTTGACCAAAACTGTATATTTAAATATCTTCAGCAGGTATACCTTTAATAAAACCAGATGGGCGTAAAGTTCGATCGCGACACACGTTAACCCAACTTTGGAATAACGACAAATTGTACTTTATCTCACCACGGACTATACGCGATACTGAATGCATATCCACCTCCTTCTTTAACAGGGAGACAGCGGAGGCCCCTTAGTGTACAAGAACAACGATAGCCGCTGGAATTTGATGGGATTGGTGAGCGCTACCGAGATGCCATGCAACGTCACTGATGTCCCGATGCTCTTCATTAGAATCAAGCCCTTCATGGAAGACTTCATTATGCCGTGCATTCAGAATTCTACGTGTGAATGCAAACAACTGTGATTGCATTGTGATCGGGTGCGTACATCGGCCAATGCCGCAACATCAGAAAATGCGGAGCAACAAGACGATGCACGGGGATCGCGACACCCCACGTTTATAATAATATTAATCACGGTAATGTGTCCTTCTCTGTCTTAAATAAAACCTTAATTTTGAAAAGTGAGCTAAAATCATCCGCAGCGCGAGATCAATCCACGCCACATTCTGCTCTTCAATTCGCGTCGCAAACATAGTTATAAAAATTATAGTGATTTTACTTGATGTCAAGCAGCTCGCTTTGTACGTCGAATTTCAGTTTGGGGACGATAGAACAAATGATTTATTTAACATAGTGAACAGTACGGCGCACAAAAAGACAGGGACATAAAATAGGAGCATGCACGACACAAGCACTGACTCGCAACCAAATTTATACGCATCATACTATGTCATCATGCCAACTCGCAGCTTACCACACTTTTGCTGAAGTAATTACATCCAGTTCAATATTCTATATTTTATTTTTATGTATTATCCTTTTTTTTTTTTAAACAGAGTCCCCGCTGATATCGCGGTCTGTCAAACTGCAGCTGGTTCAGCCATCGAAAGTCTCCATATTGAGAAAACGCAAAAAAATACGGAAGGGCAGAGTGATTATTTCCGCCACTTTTTTTCTCTGCTTTTTATATTAAAAAAAAAAAACCAAGCTGTAGTGCGCTTGCCAGAGCTGTAAACCATATGCTCCATAAATGGCATTAATAAATGTCACAGAAACGGAACTACAGAATATTTTAAATTATATCACGTATAACACAGGTCTTTGCAGAGGCAGATAATGCTGCCAAAATGTTTCGTAGTCGAGTATGACAATGTCGACATTCTTTAGTCCAGGACGATTACTGTTTAAAAATAGAGTTTGCAACGTCTCTCTAATATGAATGCGGAGAGCTGGGAGAAAGCTCAAAAATCTTCCAACCACGAAAGAACAGAACAATTGAAGGGACTGTCCATGCGTAAGCCCTTTTTTTTTTCCTTTTTTAACAAGCCGCTCCAAGCATGCTGTCCTGCTTAAAATCAAGTGACTTAAGATTGCCCGGCGTCGCTTTCTCCAGAGGACGAAAAAGTGACTTCGAGATGCAGGTAGATGCTTCCGGTGTTTGTTCAAGGAACACACCTACAAGAAATGCCACTGAAAGTATTCCAATGTAAAACAAAACGGAAGCAAAGTAGGAACACCGCAACCTAGGTACACTCCGCAGCAGGCTGAAGAGGAAAAAGCTTCTCTTGTGCTATGTTCAAACGGTGCAAGCCTCAGCTTACTGGAAACAACGAAGAACTCTGCTACGTGTTCCTTCTGACAAAAAAAAAGTCAACAAACTTTTCTAAAAAAAAAAAAACTAATTTTCTAAGCAAATGGAGCCCAAGGCATTTGACAAAAATACATTACCTTCTACCCTTTCAAAATAGCAGAAAACGTCATAAAAGGAAACATAGACGAGCACGAATTTCGCTGAAGGATAAGCATAGCCAAAATAAACATTGCCTGGAAGCCCGGAAGTGGCATCGGCATTCGTATTCGTGCTGCCTATTACAGACCCTGGCCTCTGGTTAAGGGGCAAGGAAGCTCTCAGAGCATACATATCATGCTTCAGAGCGTTGACGGTCAAGGTGAGGTAGCCCTTCCTTGAAAGCCAGTGAGCCTTCAGTTTGTCGACAAGAAATAAATGGCAAGAAAACGTTTGGCGTTTATCACAAAGAAGCTGATGAACGACGGAATGATGCTTACGAAGTACAGTGAATTTATCTGTCAGTTCCTCCCACAAAAGTTTTAAAAACAACTTCCATTAAAATCATACATGATAGAAAATGGAGTTTATTCCCTAGTGAAAAATACACCAGGCAGAGGGCTGGTGTGACTTGACGTGACACCAGACTTTTTCACAGATGTGATCTGGGACAATTTCACACCAGCAATCTGGTGTTCTGGTGTGACACCGGAAATCTGGTGAGCTGGTGTGACACCAGCAACCTGGTGTTCCGGTGTGGCACCAGCAATCTGGTGTTCTGATGTGACATCAGGTTTTGTTGTGGCTTGATAACAAAGCACTTGTTTACTGAGTGTTGCTTTACTCACAAAAAAGGGTACATTGATAAGTTTAACAATAACGCTGATGTCATACTTACTTTATTCAAAAAAGCAAAAAAGAACAACAATAAAGCTTCGGAAGCTGTACTGTTGTAGGGAGTTGACCGTGATTAACTGGTGCTTGTCCGGAGCTACTGCCCTGCGTCGAAGCACCAGACGCCCTGTCGTTCCGCAATTCTTGGCCTTTCAGCTTGCGGTTGACTCGTGTCTTAGTTACGCTGATCCGCTCCACGTACCCCTCCGTGCCAGTTTTCTCCTGTTCTAAGGCATCATATTCGACAGATGACTCGATTTCCTTGTCCAGCTTTTTAAGGGAAGCCTCCTTATATAGGAAGAATATCCAATCTTTCTTCGAGCTCACCGATGTCGGTTAATATCCGTGGCCAGCAGGACGCAAGGCTCGTTGATGATCTTTGTTGTGGCGGCTCGCAGGGTAGTCCTCTTTCGCTTCAGGCGGTCGATTCGCTCCTGCCTCGTAGTAGGCATAATCTGGCCGTTAATTCCCGGGTGTCGGCAACAAAAACTAATAATTACTAGAGGTCTTTGTTGTTTTGCTACCAGACCATGTCTAACTATCTTCAGCTCGTCGAAACTAAGGAAAGCGCACCAACAAACATCTTTTCGGCTTCGACTCACAGAGAAGACTCCTTTATTTTCTCAAACTTCAACAAGAATACTGGCGAAAAGGGAAACGAAAACCCCCGAAAAGTGAGTGCCCCAAGTTGCTCAAGGCCGCCCGGGAAAGTGCTGGGAACGAGGGGGAAACTTCCTGAGCACAAAGGAGCTTGCCACGGGGTCCTCGGCGACCACCAAGACGAGAGAAACAAGGCACCACGTCGGGGGAAGGGGCGTCACACAAACTAATCAAAAACACGTTCGCGGACGGGGGGAAACGTCCACAAAAATACAACACTGGTGTCACATCAAACTGCGTGGTGTGCACACCAGGCTGCCTGGTGGGCACATGAGCCCGTGTGGTGTGACAGCAGACTCTCTTGGTGTGCCCACCACGCTGGTGTGCGGGTACACCAGCATTTCTGGTGGGCACACCAGGCTGGTGGGCTCGATACACCAGATCTTCTGGTGGGCACACAGATCTTCTGGTGTCACACTAGGATTCTCTGATGTCCCACCAGGATTGCTTGGTGTATTTTTCGTTAGGGTTACATGCCTCAACATGTCGTGCGTTGGCCAGACAGCCCCCTAACTATAACCAGAGCCACGATTTATGCGTCACCAACCGTAGGAACATGTGTGCCTGCGAATAAGGTTCGAAACTAGGGGCCAGACCTATCCCTGGAACTTCTCAAGGTGATATGCATCTCTTGAGTTCATCACATCGGCCTTGACAAAGTATTTCTGCTGGTGTTCTTGAGACTGGAAGATTGTGACGCGTTACGATTCTCCAAGTATGAACATGTGCCAGCGAAGCAAACGTCAATACACCTCTATTGCCCTTAGGAGGATTAGTGGGGTGCTTATAGGAGCCGCAAGAAGTTTTGATCTTCGCTACCTGTCTTGAGTGTGGTGATATGAACGGCTCTGCTCGCTGTGACCGCAGTACTCAACGGATGTGCCCCGACACGCATCCTTAATGCCCATACAGACAGTTGCGTTTAAGTGCGGCGTGGCAGCGGATGTAGAGTGTTACGTTGAGCTATTGCTGTAAGCTTGAATACACAATTACCTTAGCATGCAGGCGACCGTTTTCAAGAGAAATAAGAACGGGCTATTGTCACTTTTGGCTCACCAATAGCAAGCAAATTTCACAGCAAATATGATGGCGCCCGGCGATAGCGTCGACATGGCCGGTCTTTTGGCGATCGAGCTTGCTTCCCCTGTTTTCGTTCAGCTTGAAGCTTTGCGACCTTGGAAAATCAACCGCTGCCATGCAGCCACCGCTACCCAGCAAAAAATATGCAGGATTCTACTTCTGGGCAGGCGGATGCGCGTCTCTGAGGGCCGCAACCAAACACCTGAACCTCAATTTATTTTATCGGCTTCTGATTGGTTCACTGCCACACGCCGTGCTAGAGATTTGAGTCCGGCTCTACTATTTTGTATTGCGCTGCGTGGTCTTGCATTACTGCACGTTTTGTACCTGCGCTCTTCGTACACAAGCAAACCGTTCCGCACTCAAACGCGTTTAAACGCAAATGTGTGTAGATGCCTTTGGTATGAAGGAGGTGAACACAAATATCGCGCCACACTCCCGCCTCTGCTACAAAGGAGACGAGGCGGCATTTACGCGCTTTGTCCTCGGGGAGCAGTACCGCGAGCGCCGAGAAGTTTTCAGATACAAATTGTAAAGTAAAAAAGGCGTTCAAATTTAGTGTTTTTGTTTTCTTCATAAGACCGTTTAATATACGTCCCTTATATTCTTGCTAGAGCATTACTTTAGTGGTTTTTGTTGGTGCTCAGAGCGTTTGGAATGAAAATCGTACCTTTAAACGTAAAAACCAATAATTGTTATCAAAAGTAATTAATAACCGAAATATACAGAACGGTAATAATTTTTTGTAAAAAGGCCCTTTGGCACATAAACCAATAAAACGCAAATCTTTTTGTGCTCTCCGTATTTTTTGGAGAAACAAGTTGGCAATCGAAAAGCATTGATTTTGTCCGGGGGAACGTGGCACTGATGGCTCTTTTGCTTCTGGAGCATTAGAACGAGGGTCAGTTCTTGATGGTGTCGGCAGTACGAAGAAAGGGCTGGTTCCAGCGGCTTGAGGCAAGCGCGGGACCCACGACTTTCGTAGGTGGTCTCGGTGGCGTTGATTGACACTCCCTTCTGACGTTTGCACTTCATACATGACATAACCAAGACGTCGTAACATGCAATCTGCTAACCTCTGTGGACCTAGACAAGCGTTTCGTACGTACACTGAGTTGCCGCGCTGGAAGCTTCGTGAAGGCAATTGCAGTTTACATCCCGCCTCCTCGTTCACGTCAAGATGCAATCTTGAAAGATCAGATCGTACATTCCTTCCCAGCATGAGTCTGGTTGGAGCCTTCGCTGTCTCTGGCTGCTTGAACAAAAACCGAAACACTTTACTCGATATTGACCCACTGGTTTGCTTCTCGAGTGCTCTCTTTAGCTCACGAACCATACGTTTAGTACTTCCATTGATTGAGGGATGGTACCATGCACTATAGATGTACCGGACGCCAGTAAACTTTAAACAAAGCGTACATCTCCCGGCTTGAGAAAGTGGTGCCTCTATTAGACACTACCAAATCCGGTATTCCGTATCTGGCAAATATTCTGCGCAGCTTTTCGATAACTGCGAACGAGCTAAGTGAGGACATTATCTCTACCTCAGCCCAGTTGGATAGTGCGTCCACGACAACTAGGAGACACACACGCTTGACAGGTCCCGCGAATTAGAGGTGAAATCGGCTCCAAGGTCGCGGGCTTCGTCCAGATATAAGTGTGCGTCCTAGGTTCGCTCTGCCTGTTCTCTTGGCACGGCTTGCAGTGCCGGACAAATTATTCTATCTGTGCGTCAATCTTAGGCCACTTCACATGTTACCTCGCGATTGCTTTTATCGCGATAGCTTTCTTTGGATGGTTAGCGTGTAGAAGAAAGAGTATTTGCTTGCGTAAGGCTTCAGACAGAACAACTTGGTTTCCCCAGAACACGCAGTGACGATGAATGGACGGCTCTTGTTTCCTCACCTGGTATGCCGAGTGCTCTTCAGCTTCCCCTTCCCGGGGCCACATTGTGACGATCTACACCTTGAACCTTGAGAGCTGGGGGTCTCTCAGCGTGAACGATGCAACTTCAGCCGCTGTTACTGGCGGGTACTGTATGACCTCCAGCAGAAGGACGCCTTAGGGCGGTTCGATCTCTCGTCGGGTTGCGGAGGTTGGTAGCCTGCTCAAGCAGTGAGCGTTGTCGTGGTCTTGAGTCCATCTGTACTCCAGGCAATTGTCACACGCTGCAAGCATCAGAGCCCACTGCATCATGCAAGGGGAGAGTACTGCTGATATTGGCTTCCCAGATGAAAGATTCTAAGTAGTGGCTGGAGGTCAGTCAAGCTCAGGAATTTTCTGCCACGTATACTGTTGGAAATGGCGAACCACATAAACCATGGTTAGTTTCTTTTCATCTATTTGGACATAATTCCTCTCGGTCTTTGTTAGCGTTCTTGACGCGTAGGCCATGGGCTGCTCTCGTCCCTCTTTGTCCTGATGCGTGAGTACTGCTCCAACGCCCACCGGCGATGCAACGCAAGATAACAACAAAAGGGCGCCTGCATCATGGTGCACGAGCAGCGACTCGGATGTGAGTAGTTGCTTTCAAACGTCAAGCGCTTTTTGGTGTTTTTTCGTCCCACTTTCACGCAACACTTCTGTCCAAGAGTCGGTACAGCTCTTCGGCAAGTATGGCTCTACCCCGTATGAAACGGTTACACGTTGACCATAGCTAGAAAGACTTGGGAGTTCCTTCTTGTTCATTGGCGCAGGGGCTTGGTGGATAGCCTTGACTTTCGCTCCGGAGAGTAGATTTCCTGGCCGACAATCCGATGTCCCAGGAATTCCTGGCTCTGCTTGTAAAACTCGCACTTGCTGCCCTGAACCCGGAGTCCAGCTTTCGCCAGGCGGCTGAGGAACTTGGTGGGCACCTGATCAAGCTCCTCGGTAGACTCGCTGGTCACAAAGTTGTCCTTCACATACACTGCCACCTGTAGTAATCCGTCTAGTATCGTGTTCATGGCTCTCTGGAACAAACCAGGAGCTACAGATACCCCGTACGGCAACCGACGAACCTTGTAAAGACCTTTCACCGTGTTAGTAGTCCGCAACTTTGCTGTCGTGTCATGGACCCACAGTTGCTGATACGCCTGTTTTAAATCCAGCTTAGAGAAACCAAGGCCCTTTCCCAGCTTGGCAAAACGTTCTTTGCTCGTAGGTAAGAGGTTAACGTTGCTCATTACCGCTTGATTCACTGTGCTTCGGTAGTCTCCGGAGATCCTCAGGGAGCCGTTCTTCTTGCGTATCACGACGACAGGGGTGGCCCAGTCTGAATACTGTGTGGGTCCCAATATCCCTTGCGGTTCCTACTTGCCCAGCTCGGCCACGACGTCATCCTTGAGCGCAAATGAAACGCTGCGGCATTTCAGAAACCTTGGTTGGGCGTCTTGCTTGAGCTCGATGTAGATTGGCGGTACAGCAGCACCGGGGAATGAGTCGCCGAAAACGTCGGGAGACCTCGCAACAATGTCACCCATGTTGTTGCTGATTTTGTGCAGACCCGTTACCTTGATGACGAGTGGTCTGAAGCAATGCCAACGTTACTAGAACCCTCAGTTGGGAAACTCAACGTTGAAACCTGGGCCGCTGGCGTCCACCGAGACCGAGCTAAATACTACAACAGCGCCACTCTGTACCATTTGTCTTTACTGTGGTTAGCTTGAAATTTCAGAACGCATGTTTTTGCGTAAAAACCAACGGAAAAAAACTCTTTTAGGAGTAACTTTTATTGGAGTTTAGTCAATTTGAGGGCGTGTGATGTTTTCTAAAATTTTTAGTTTGCAAGGTTTTGTGGCACAATTAATAATGTTTTTATACAACCATGCCTCAGCGGTGATTTCAGGTAGCGCGTCCCCACCTAGGTGCATCTTAGTTTCGGTAGTAAGTTACGGCGCGTCCGCTGGGGAGACGGGGTGGCGCCCTGTAACCTCTTCCATCGTATCTATTTCGGCGCCAAAATGGCCGATTAAAGCTAAAATAGAAGTCACGTGCAGTTCCTCGAGTAGCCGCTGCGGGAGAAATTGCTGTGTTGTGATCGCCATTAGCTCGGTTCTCGTGGACGGATCGGTGCCACTTTTTCAGAGCAGTCTCTATGGCAGTTTCCCTACTTAGTGGTTCTAGTAACGTTGACCAATGCCAATCCAGCAGCATATTGCCTTCTTTCTTTTCCACCAGTAGCGGCAGATTAAGATTCCACTCTTAAACTTGACAGGTACCGAGGTTTTCATAGGACGCCCAGACGTCCTTTTTGTCCAGGTGACGAGTTGAGTTTCTGATTTTTCTAGCTGGACTCATTTTGCTACTTGCAGAACTTGGAAATCGTTTTTGCTGATAATCGAACGCGCCGCTTTCGAATCCACTTCCATGGACACCTTCTCGCCACCAGTTTCTGCGATGACAACGTATTTCGAGGATGTCCCTACTGAAAAAAAATTATATGAATTTATTTCTGATATGTTTATTGGACACATTTTTCATATCAGAACTTATTATTTCAAATCAGTTTCATACGCTGCATATCAGTTACACTAGGCTAGGTGGCGCTAGGTACCGCCCAATTCATGTGCTACAAAAATATTTTTATTTATTCACGCCACCATGTAGATGCATTACGCATACCACTAGCATCAGCTGAACATATACATTGAGCGCATACACATACACGGCACAGCAAACATGAATACAACAGCACACCCAATAACTACTTCTGAGCTCTGCGTTTCCGCCTTTTATACAGGTCGTTTTGTAAGTACGGAGTTGTTCGGTGACCACCTAAGCAATAAATAATATTCTCAACATGTTGAATTTTTTTCAGTAATTTCATACCTCTGAGAGTATTTTGAACGGCTCAGGGGATGGATCTCTTAATAAAAAGTAAACGCTCATGCCGTAGGTATTTGAAAGTCAGTAAATCAAGCCGCTCCTCTGCGGTTCCAAGTCACGTGTTCGTTATATATCATATAAATATGAATTTATTTCTGATATGTTTATTGGACATATTCATATCAGTTGGCAAATGTTGCATATCAGTTCTTATATGTCGCATATCAGTTTTTAGGTATCTCATATCAGTTTCATATATCGCATATCAATTTTTGGAAATTTCATATCAGTTTCATATGTCGCATATCAGTTTTTAGGTATCTCATATCAGTTTCATATATCGCATATCAATTTTTGGAAATTTCATATCAGTTTCATATGTCGCATATCCGTTTTAGGTATCTCATATCAGTTTCATATATCGCATATCAATTTTTGGAAATTTCATATCAGTTTCATATGTCGCATATCAGTTTTTGGATATTTCATATCAGTTCTTATATAGGTTCATATAATTTTTTTCAGTAGGGGTGCTACTTACTTGATTGATGTTCAACAACTTGCCGTACTCTATCTTTGCTGGAGTCGCGGCACCGTCGAAGTTTTGCTGCATTTGGGATCTATTCTTTGTTTGGAACACTCTAGAATTGTGCCCACTTTTCGAGCAGCGGAATCAAACGGCGTTCTTGAACTTGCAGCGTAGCGCTTCGTGATTGCCGAAGCATCGAGAACAACGCCAGTTGGAACGCTGACTCGACTGTTTCCCGTCCTGCGGCTTATCGGCTGTTTCTTCATGGTGTTTTTCGGCGTTGTGCACACTTTCGCCGTCAATTCTTGATGATCTTGTTCTTGCCGTTTGTTGCTTATAATATTTTGCTCTTTAGCGGTAGTTTCCGTTTTGACTGCTAGCTCGAATTCTGCTTGAAGCGTCAGATTCTTTACCGCCAACAGTCGTTGCTGTACCACATCGCCTGCGATTTCAAAAACCAAACGGACACGCAGCATTATGTCAAGAGGAAACTGCCTTGACGAACCCACAGTTTTGAGCAAGCTTACGCAAGGCGGTGACGCAGTCAGCGATAGACTCCCCATCTTGCTGGTCACGTTTCAAAAAGACGTATCTTGAGTACAGTTCAGATGGCCGCGGGTTGATGTGATTTTTCACGGCGTCGACGATGACCTTGTAATCCACAACCGGCGGTCGAAGAGGCTTGACGAGGGTTGCTCTCCGGGAGTAGGTTTCTTGCCCAGAGCGCAGCTAAGCAGCACAGCCCTCTTTTCGAAGTCTTCCTTCAGCTTGTTAGCCACACAACAGAGTTCAAAGCGCTCGACGCATTCGTCCCAGGAAGAATTACTGTTCAAGTAAAACTCTGGAATTCGACTGCTGAAAGTCATCATCCCCGTGGTGTCCGGCCCGAATGGGCTCGAATCCCATCCTCCTCGACACAGTAGGGACCGATGCGAGTGCACGAACTGCGATTCAATGAAGGTACAGTACATTCGTTTAAGTAGCCTCGGTAGCGGTGCTTATCCGACGCGCGAGTCGCGATGCAAAAAACAAAAGTAGGCGCGCTCGCCTTCTTGCTGAGTCATCACGGAGGCAGATATGCTTGTTCGAACGCCAGTTTATACTGGAATGGTTTGGCCGAAGTGCGTCAGCAATGCTCTATTCGACAATCGTGAGTCACCTACCGGAGGCGGGCATATTTGTTCGAACGCCAATTTATACCGGAAGGATTTTGGCGAAGTGTGTCAGCAATCCCCCATACGACCTGGTGCCGGGGACTATTCCGCACGTTCGAGATGCGGATGACCCAGATTCGAAAGAAGAACAAGTTATTAAGGGTGCGAGCGGAAGTCTAGAAGATCCGACACATGAATAGACGTTCTGAAAAGTGTGCGGAGGGCCATCATGAGTGCAATCCAGAACATTAGAACAGCAAGGGTGCCAAATAAAGGCACCAGAAGTCGCGGCAGCCGCGAAAACGAAGGCTGGTCTAAATAAAGCTAAGTAATACACGAATTAGCTCCTGAATGTACCCCAAGTGTTAATGATCAAGACAAGAGCGGAGGAGCTTGTGGAAGAGATAAAAAAGATGACATTTTTTGTGGTGTTTTGATGAAGTGAGGAAGATCACCAGAAATCCTAAAGTAAGGACGAGGTTCGAGTCTGTCTTGAAAATTGGCCTGATATACAGAACCGTCAAGGACTCCGCTGGGAGGTAAACAGATCATCTAGTGATTCTGAAGAAGTTAAGATCGGCGGTAGTAACCATTGACGCATTGTGGAATCATGTCTGGGCACCAAAGAATGAAAAATACGCCCAACCTGGTGACAGAGAAATGTTTTCAGCCCAGGATGCAAAGTGAGATAAAGAGATATGTCCGTTCACATGACGTTTGTCAAAGCACGGTACCCAAGGGCAAGGTGGGCAAGCTACCCCTAGAGAACATGCCCACTTTCGAGACACCTTTTAAGATGGTGACAATAGACATTATTGGACTCATTGCGCCGATATCAAGTTCACGCGACAAGTATATCCTTACCATGGTAGATACTGCTTCCAGACATCCGGATACGGTGGCCTTGCTAAGCATTGAGTTTCAGCAGGTAGCCGAAGCATTGATGGAGATGTTTACTATCTACGGAGTACCTACGGAAATACTCAACAATCGTGGGACCAACTTCACATCTGACCTAATGAAGAAATCCAGTTGATTGTTTTCGGTCAAACACCGTTTCTTATTACGCCGTACAATCCTACGTGCAACGGGTTGGTCGATAGATTTAACCACCCTGTAAAACGAATGCTAAAAGCAATGACCCTAGAACGGCCAGGAGATTTGTATATATACCTTGCAGCACTGCTATTCGCACACAGGGAAGTCCCACAAGCGAGTCTGAAGTTTTTACCTTTTTAACTTCTCTATTGCAAACTAGTGCATAGACCGTTGGCTATCCTCAAGGAAGTGTGGTCAAGCGAAACGTTGAAAGACGTGAAAACATCGAAAAGCTATATGCTTGAACTGAGAAAAAAATTGGAAATGACGTTCGACGGGGTACATAAATGCTCAGAAGAGGCAAGGGCGAAATACAAGGGCTACTACGATGGGAAAAGTTCAAACAGACAGATGAAGCAAGGTGACCTTGCTCTGAATCTTCTTCCAACAGATAGAAACAAAATGATTATACAGTGGAAAGGGCAGTTCGTAATAACAGCAAAAAAAAGTGAAGCTGATTATGATGTGTTCAAGGGAGGGAAGACAATGGCGTTTCATGTCAACATGCTAATGAGTATGAGGTAAGGAAGATGACTCCAAAAGAACGAGAGCAAACTTATTCCTGCAGTGCTGCAACAGAAAAGAAAGATGACGCTGTAGTCGTTTTAAGCTTCGAAGATGCCGAGAAAATTTCTTCGCTGCTACTTCTTCCAATTGGACGAAGTAGCAAGGATGGCAGGATGGCACCATAAACAAGAACTTCGAAGGCATCTTCCATATACGCTCGGTACGTTCCAGGTACGCCCCAGAAAGGCCAAATCTCCTGAGTTGTTACCTTCAACTCACTACGGTGCGACCAGTACATGTGAAGCAATACATGCTACCGCCGTCGGTCAAAGAGGTGGTCGAGCAAGAGGTCTCCGATAGGTCGGAGTTCGGCGTATTCGAGAGATGTGCCTCCCCATAATTGTAATTTAAACAAAAAGAAAAATGGGTCCAACATGTTCTGCATTGACTTCAGAAGGCTAAATGATGCTATCGAGCCCGATGCAGAGCCAATACCACAAATCCAAGTTAAGTTCGCTAAAATAGGACACAGACGCTTTTTCTGAAAGCTCGACGTAGCGAAGGACTGCTGGCAGATCCCTGTGAAAGAAGGCTCCAAAGAAAAAAATCAGCATTTTCTTTGACGAGCAGGCTCTACCAGTTCAACTTCATGCCTTTCGGTTTGAAGACTGCATCAGCTATTTTCACAAAACTAATGAGCAAGTTGTTGGACGGTATCAGAGAATCACATCATTACATTGACTACATCCTAGTCTCGTCAAGCACGTAAAGTGTGCACATGGAGACGCTCCCCCGCATTTTCAAATGCCTACACGAGGCCAACATCACGATAAAGACCAAGAGATGCGAGATAGGTTTTGAAGAGAGCAAGTTTCTGGGACACGACATTGGAATGGGGAAGAAACATCAAGACCCTAACATCATATAAGGATTCAAGATATACCAAGACCTAAAACTTAGCGAAAAGTCAGGTCTTTCCTTTGGTTCACAGGATTCTTCCGAGAGTTCGTAGAAAACTACGCGCGGCTCGCTGCGCGGTTGGTTGACCTCACCAAAAAGAGAGCCCGCAATGAGCTTGAGTGGGAAACAGAGCAGGAAGGGGCCTTCGGGCAGTTAAATACCAGATTGGGACATCCTACCCTCTTGTCGGCGCCAGACCCGGAAAAGGCGTTCGGGCTTCGAGCGGATGCTCAGACGCAAGCGTAGGAGCAGTGCTTATGCAAGAGAGAGCGACTAGCTACTGCATCCAGTAGCGTACGCCAGTCGCAAACTGAGCAGGGCATAGAAAACGCTTGCGATAGTCAAATGAGAGTGCTTAGCACAATTGTGGGCCGTGAAAAGGTTCAATATTTATTTATACTGCAACAAATTTAGCGTCCAACCGGATCTTCAATCTCTCCAATTTATTAACAAAGCACAACACAAACAGTAGTGTAATGAGATGGAGTATGAAGCTACAAGTCTATAGCTTCCATGTTGAGTATATAAAAGAAAAAAAAAATAATGTGGGTCCAGATGTCTAGATCAAATTTGATGGAGATCCGAGATTTCAACGCTCCTCGACAAGTATGCCCTAGATGTTGTTTTAGAGCGCAGGTCTTAGGCACCCATTTCCGCGTTGAGCGGCGTCCGCGTCGCCGTCGCCGTCGGCCTAACCGCACGCGTTGCGTTGTGGAACGTCAAAGTTTCCCCGCTACATGTAGCCGGGAAACTGATTTGGTGGAGGACATGTGGCAAAAGGTTTACCGATAAATTTAGTGGAGAACTGAACGCACAGTGTTCCATTATGGGACGTCACAGACCTACACACCAATTCAGTGTCTCCGCTTAATTTAGCAGGGAATTGAATTGGTGTTGAGGTCACCCGACATGAATTTTTCCGCTAAATCTGGCGGAGAAAATAAATTTGTTCATATGTGACGTGACACGAAGTCGTGCGACGTCCGTTTTCTTGCTAAATGTAGCGGGGAAATTGAATTGGTGTTGAGGTTGCATTGCGTTAATTTTCCAGGTAAATTTAGCGGGAACGCTCTAGAAGGAGGGAAGGGTACGAAGGAGGAGGAGGGGAGGGTGCAAAGAAGGAGGAAAGGAAGGTACAAAGTTTGATGGGAGGGTACGGAGGAGGAGAAGGTGAGGGTATGGAGGAAGAGCAGGGGAGGGTACTGAAGAGTTGGAGGGGAGAATACGGAGGAGGAGGGTACGAAGGAAGAAGAAGGCACGGAAGAGGAGGAGGGTGCAGAAGGAGAATGAGAGGAGAGTGATTTATATTTTTTTATATAATGTCACGTTACACAGATTTTTAAACGTCTTTCATTTTTTTTTTTGTTTTTGTTTTTGAGCGTAGTTTTCTTCAAATGTAATCCAGCTTACAAGTTATCTGGTGTGAATTTCGGTCCCTGACCGTTCTAAATATTTGGATGAAAGTGAGCACTGCAATTGAAGGTTAACTCATGTACAAAGACTTTTAATGGTGTTCTTGAAGTGTCTGACATTCATGTTTTAGTTCTGCGCGTGTTAGTGCTTTAATAGTTTAACGGTTCGACGCCTCAGGAACTGAGGCTTTTCAAAAGGGGGGGGGGGGGGGGGGGAGTCTGAGTTTTTTAAGAAAAAGGTAAAAGAAGAAGAGAAGAGCAGGAAAAGAGAGAGTGTGAGGACCATGTGACAGAAATTCGAGCACGGTTTGTCGGAAGAGGCGCTGTGTCCCTCGGTCCACTTCAGAAAAGAAGAGGTTCCGAACATCTAGCCGATGGTCTCCTCCTCAAGTCCAGCCTTGGCCCGCACCAGGGAAGCATGACCACCCCAACTCAGGTCCAGCCCCTACCCCGCACCAGGGACGCATAACCTTTCCAGGACAAGTCCCGGGCTTAGGCGCGGATGTTGGGTTGACCCACATGAGTGAGTCAACCCAAAGCGCTCAAACAGACCGTCGTGATCGATGGCACTGTACTTGTTTTTCTACAGAGTTGCTTTCACTATTGAGTCGTGAGATCCGCGTTTGATACTTGTAGTTTATTTCGATATCTTTTCTTTTTCTTGTAACTTCCATAAATAAATATGTTTTCTTTTCATGCACGTGTCTTAGGTCGGCTTCCTTTCTCTCGCACCCCAGATGGAACGTGACAGTTTCTCACATCGCAATCTTTCACCTGGAGTATTGGGAAGCGGTATATAAAAGTCGTAGATCTGAGGCATGGATAGTACCACACTCCAAAACAACTTACAGCAGTAAGATATTAAAATGTACCCTATTTTGGCATTGTTTTTAAATCTTTTATATTTAAATATAAATTAGGAATGCATTCAACGCACCCACATTCCAGAAAAGGTTATGAACTTTACTTATATTTACCCTCAGTACTTTCTCAATATAAAGTAAGAGTCACGACTACAGACCTAAACGATTCGATGTGGTGTCCAAGCGTTGCAGGAGCTCCATTAAAGGGTAACTGAAGCGGTTTTGTATTTGAAAAAAAAAAAAAAAAAACACTTCAATGGCCTTCATTCGGCCTCCAGGATCGCGAATATCGAGATTATTTTTCAACTCGGTGCATGGAGGCTGCATAAATTAATTTTTAAAGTACCGCCGAAGCCCCTCCTTTCTGGGGCGTGACGTCACACTAGGAGTTTTCGGAATCTCTGCTCTCGCGCATCTTCAGCGCCTGTCAAAGCTATGCGCGCGCACTCTTGCTATTTTCAAAAAGGTCAGAAAGAGACGTCACGGCTGTGGTCAGTGCGCAAAAAAATATACCTGTCAAGCTTGCAATTGCACGCGCTGCCCACACGTGCGGCACGCTCTTGGCGGCCCAAAGATCCTAGTATGACCTCACGCCTGGTCGGAGGTTTTGGGTGTTTTCTCGCGTTTAGTTACATGTTCGGGGAAAATGAACGTGATATTCAGATTTACGGGATAAAAATACGCCAGAATTCACCTCTAACTCGTTTTGTCCAAGAAGTGTTTCAGGTTCCCTTTAAGTGATCGAGCAAGTAATACTGTAAAATGACTCCGTCGCACTTACGTCTTTTTTGGCGCATTTCACCCAATACGCGTTCGTATTCTGTGATAACTATAAAAAAATATTAATAAACAAAGGTATGCACCAACCGAATCCTTGTTTAAAGAGGGAACCCTACGTTTCAATGCCTGCTCGGTCTCTTCTTCGGGGGTTCACTGCGTCTATGGCCGTTCAGGAGCAGTATACCCACAGTCAACCCCAGAAGAAGAGACCGAGAAGGTCTCGAAACGTAGGGTTTGTTAAATATTGTAAACGAAGAGGAGGAATGTGCGCGCGACAAAGGACTGAAGACGAGGAAGCCCGGCAAAAGAGGCGCGAGGATAGAGAACATCGAGACGATCGAGGCAGTGGTGAGCGTTGTACATATCTGCTAAGTAAACGCGATTTCCCATTTTTTTACACCGTGGACGTTGTTCCTCTAACTATATGAACCATTAGTGCCGAAACCCGGAACTCTGCTACCTTACTGACCCGACCGAGAGTAAAGATCGTCAATATTAACGACATGGAACGCGTGAAAAGCAAGCGAACCAGCCAGCGAGCTCTGCATACACGTATACGAACCGAAGCAAGACAAGTCATCGACTCCAACCAGCTCAGCCTTTCTGCTCTGCGGGTTTTGCACGATAGACTGAAGACGTGCAATGACGGCCTGCAGAAGCTCAACGAGCAACTAGAGGCCTTCCTCACGGACGAAGAGGCTGCAGAGGATTTCGCTTCAGTAAGCGAATACGAGGACAACGCAGCTGCAAGCTTGGCGCTGCTCCGCCATCACATTGAATCGCTCCAAGCTCCCGGCCAACCGGCCCGAGGAATCGATCAACAAAACGAAGACTTCCCACTTGCTCCGAGCGCACAACAGAATGATCACGGCGATCACGGAGGTCCAGGGCGGGTAGGTGCAAGACTTCCTAAACTAGAGCTTCCTCGTTTTGACGGAACCGTATCCCAATGGCAGCCCTTTTGGGATATGTTTTGCCATACTGTTCACGAAAACAACCATTTGACCAACATTGATCGGTACCACTACCTGAAGACTCTGCTGAGCGGGCCCGCAGCGAAAGCCATTGCAGGAATCCTCTGCAGCCTATTCGTCCGTGAGGAAGGCCTCTAGTTGCTCGTTGAGCTTCTGCAGGCCGTCATTGCACGTCTTCAGTCTATCGTGCAAAACCCGTAGAGCAGAAAGGCTGAGCTGGTTGGAGTCGATGACTTGTCTTGCTTCGGTTCGTAGACGTGTATGCAGAGCCCGCTGGGTGGTTCGCTTGCTTTTCACGCGTTCCATGTCGTTAATATTGACGATCTTTCCTCTCGGTTGGGTCAGTAAGGTAGCACAGTCCCGGGTTTCGGCACCAATGTTTCATATAGTTAGAGGAACGACGTCCACGGTGTAAAAAGTGGAAAATCGCGTTTACTTAGCAGATATGTACAACGCTCACCACTGCCTCGATCGTCTCGATGTTCTCTATCCTCGCGCCTCTTTTGCCGGGCTTCCTCGTCTTCAGTCCTTTGTCGCGCGCACATTCAACTTCAACTGGACAAGTCATAGAATACACAAAACTTAAACGTTTGGTGAGTGCGACGAGCCCAGTTTTCTCGCGGGCTTCCACTTCTATGCGCAGGTAGCATAAGAGTTGTTCAAGCTCTGCTTCTGACGACTGATTTTCTCTTGTGTGGGTCAGTAAGGTAGTAGAGGCCCGGGTTTCGGCACCAATGTTTCATGTAGTTAGAGGAACGACGTCCACGGTGTAAAAATGGTGCTGAATCCCGGGTTTCGGCACCAATGTTTCATGTAGTTAGAGGAACGACGTCCACGGTGTAAAAATGGGAAATCGCGTTTACTTAGCAGATATGTACGACGCTCACCGTTGCCTCGATCGTCTCGATGTCCTCAAGCAGTACACTTAAAGCATCTACCTGCCTTTGCTGAAAGTCCTCGAGTCAAGAGATCCGCTGGATTCTCATTTTCAGGGCAATGGCTCCATTGAGACGGATCTGTTGCTGCCTGTATTTCTGTCACTCTGTTAGAAACAAACTGTTTCCGCTTGGCTGCAGGACTTCGGATCCAACATAGAGTGACAGTTGAGTCGGTCCACAAGTGGTAAATCATGCTCCAATGATTGTTTGCCAGCGTCTCTTTTAGGAACTTCATTAAACAAGCGGCCAGATCTGCCGCAACTAGTTCCAAGCGAGGAAGAGTGACACGTTTGATAGGAGCTACCCGACAATTTGAGAGCAAGTGTTGGACGCTCACATTTCCGGTTGTATCCTCGATCCTGAGGTAGGCCACTGCACCATAGGCACTCGAACTGGCGTCTGCAAACACGTAAAGTTGGGGGAGTGCAGAGTTATCTAAAAAGTTCTTCAACCCACATCTGGGAATCGAAAACGTCTGTAACGCCCTGAATTCTTCACACCATTCGTCCCATTCTTTCTGTAATGCTCCAGGCATGTCTTCTTCCCAGTCGGTGCCGTGTTCCCAAATCCTCTGGAAAAGGATTTTAATCCTGATGAGAAACGGAGACAACCACCCCGAAGGGTCAAACAGTCGCGCTGTCGTCTGAAGAACAAAGCGCTTAGTGTTGTCTTTGTCTCCGAAGAACTGCAGCGCTGTTTCGACATTAAGGTGAAGCTCGTCGGTGTCGGTATTCCACAAAAGACCGAAGACCTTTCTAGCTGCCGAAGCCGAAGATGGTGCTACTCCCTTTCCAATGTGTCGTTGAAGCGCCTCGTCGTTTGTGGTCCATTTTTGAAGCGTCATGCCAGCTTCCTCAAGGATGACTTTAGCTTCTCTGTAGACACGAAATGCCTCGTTTGAAGTCGAAACTCCCGAGACTAGATCGTCCACATAAAAGTTCTCACAGAGCAGCCTCGTTGTGTTTTGAAAGGCTACTTCCGTACGCTTGAAATGATGCTGTAATGTGGCAGTCAGTAGAAATGGACTTGCCGTCGTTCCGAAAGGTACGCGAGTCATTCGATACTCTTTCACTTTAGGCAGGGGATGGCCTGTCTTTGGCATGTGCTCAAACCACAGGAAGCGTAGAGCGTCTCTGTCGGTTTCTCTAATAGATATCTTAAGAAAAGCCTTTTGAATATCTGTCGTGAGACCTATCTTGTGCAGCCTGAAGTTCACGAGCGTCTTCACTATGTCATTGGTCAGATTCGGCCCTATCTCCAGATGATGATTCAGTGAAGCGACCCCAAGTGCATGGGATGAGGCATCAAAGACGACTCGCAGTCTTGTCGTTGTGGATGATTCTCGTACCATAGCCTTATGAGGCATGTAGTAACACTTGTCAGGTAAGCTTTGGCCGCAAGTTATCTTTTCTGCATGTCCATCCACTTTTTATTGCCGGACAGCTGCGTCATACTGCTGGATCATCTCTGTATCTGTGATGAGCCGTCGAACCAAGCTTTGTAGCCGCTTGACTGCAACCGCATGGTTGTCTGACAGGTCCACGTTAAGGTTCTTCCAAGGAAGAACTACCTCGTACCTTCCGTATTTAAAAGCAATATCCTTGCTGAATTGCTGGAGAACTTCGCTGTCGTGGCTGAAGTTCGTTGAAGCGTCAAGTATTACAATGCTTTCGAGCTTCCAGAATTGCTGGAGCGTGTCGGAAACTTCCGATTCGATGCCGTTTGTTTGGAGAACACAGATATGTGTTCCAGCTTCTGTAAAAACGCCGCTGCCAGTCGTCACGGGTATTTGGAAGGTCCAACCGAGCTTCATGTTTATAGCCGCCAGGCACCTGTCCTCGCCATACAAACAGACTTCGTTCAGGAGGAATTTCCATATCTGGTCTGCTCCCACAAGTAAGCTAATACCAGCTTCTTCTTTGAGTCTAGGGAATAGCAGAAAGTCAGCAATATACCGTCCTTCCTTGGTCAGCCTATGGACAAAAGAGTGTGCAGCGGGAGCTTCAATTAATTCCTCGCAGATAAATGGAACTTCAATTGCTTCTGTTGACATGCGGAATAAAAGTCATTTTGGAATCGAATATAAGGCGTAAAAGCTTATCTTCATCTTTCTCTGGGATAGGAGCATCATTCATAGGTAAAGATGGTTAACGCAAAACTCCACGGAGACGAAAGAAACTCCCACAGACAGTCGTCTCAGGTGAGAATTGAAAACCGTTGACATCAGCCCATTTCACCAAGCTGTTGATTGTGAGCTGGAGCCGACGTTCACATATTAATGGACTACAAGACAATACAGAAATCCGCAGATCATCGACGTACGATGAGCGCTCAAGAGATGGAGCTATTGCACTGGCAATTGAATTTATCTTCAGAATAAAGAAAGTGACGCTAAGTACACCACCTTGAAAAAACTTCATTTTGCTGTATTATGTAAGCTCGCGCCCGAACGCACTGTAACGTGATTCGGTTGGCGCCATTTGTTTTGAAAAGAATGAAAGGAGTTGCCAACCGGATTCGGTAAACTGCTGGAGTACTGCTCCCACTGCTCCATCGGAGGCATCAGTTACAAGGGAGAGGGGTGCGTCAGGTTTCTGATGGGTCAACGTCGTAGCATCAGCAAGCTTGTGCTTGATTGTTCGGAACGATTCAACTGCAGCTTCGTTCCATTCGAGTGTATGGATTTCTTGGGATTTCCAGTGAGGAATCGGTTGAGTGGCTGGAGGATGGCTGCACAGTTTGGAATTAATCTCCTGTAGAAGTTGACCAGTCCTAGAAATTCTCGAAGTTTCTTTGTTGTTTGGGGCTGCGGAAATTCTCGGATGACGTTCACTTTGTCCTGTAGAGGACGGATGCCATGTTGGTCTACGCGATGACCCAAGAAATCTAACTCGGTAACGCCAAATTCGCACTTAGCGGCGTTCAGGACCACGCCGTGTTCTTGGAGGCGGACGAACAGTTGGCGAAGGTAGAGTTCATGTTCCTCGTGGTTTTTACTGAAAACTAAGATGTCATCAATATAGGTGAAACAGAAGGTCAACCCACGTGTGACTTGGTCCATGAAACGCTGAAACGTTTGCGCCGCGTTTCGCAAGCCAAATGGCATGCGCACGTACTCAAACATGCCGAAAGGTGTGGTTATGGCAGTTTTATGAATGTCAGATGGGTCGACTGGGATCTGATGAAACGCCTTCACAAGGTCTATCTTTGTGAAGATTGTCGATCCGTGCAGCATTCCAGCGAAGTCTTGAATGTGGGGGATAGGGTACCGATCGGGTACAGTGACCTTATTGAGGGCTCTGTAATCCCCACACGGTCTCCAGTCGCCAGATTTCTTAGGTGCTATGTGCAGGGAATGGACCACACGCTGGATGATGGACGGATGAATCCGAGTTCCAGCATGTGCTCGAATTCGTCCTTGGCAATTTTGAGCGTGTCCGGTGCGAGGCGTCGCGGCTTTGCAAAAACTGGAGTTCCGTGGGTGTCAATGCAGTGAGTAATTGTGTGCTTGACTGGAACCTTGGTGTTGCATGGCTGCGTTAACGTTGGGAAATCCTTCAGAAGGTTTCGCCATGGAGCAGCAGTCTGCAAAGGTTGCAAGGTAGTGCTGAGTGATGGTGCCTTAGAGAGCACTCCTTGGATGCTGAAGTGCGTTGTTGAGTCGAGTAGAAGTCGACGCTTGACATCCACCACAAGGTCGAAGTTACGGAGAAAATCTGCCCCAATGATCGCAAAGCGTACGTCGGCCACCAGAAATACCCAGCGGAACACGCGCCGGAGGCCGAGATCGAGGGTTAGTGATCTTTGTCCATACGTTTTGATCGCCGATCCATTGACTGCTTGTAGCGGCTGAGTTTGTTGTCGGTGCCGACGATCCTCCAGCATAGGAGGAATGATAGTGACCTCGGCGCCGGTGTCCACAAGGTATTGGATTTTTGTTTGGCGATCAGTGACGTGGAACAAACCGCTGATTGCGGTTCCCGCTGCACTGGCCGTCTTCAGTGAGTGGGCGAAGTGTTTTCCGGAAACGCACAGGGTGGGGTGCATTTTCTGGCGTCGTGTCCAAATGATTGGTGGTACCAGCACCAGTTGTTTGCACCTTGGGATGTGCTACGGCGACGTGCTCGAGATGTGTGCGGGGAGGATGACCTTGAAGGCCGCGAATGTAGGTCTCGCAAACTCCTCGCCAATTGGTCAACTTGCTCCGAAAGCCTCCTGTTCGATTCAAGGAGCTGAGAAAACTCCTCCTCTAGAGAGGGAGATGCTTGCGACTGGGCAGCTGCTGGTGCGTTTTTGTGAAACGCAGAAATTCCGAGATTGGAAACGTCCATGATTTTATCTTCCGTCTGGGCGAGGGTTTCCAATGGCTCCGCTAATGTTGACAGGATCATGCGGACTTGTTGAGGAAGTCGTTGAAGGAATAATTCCTTGAAGATGGACGCGTCGAGTGTTTCGGCGCGGTCTCCCAAAAGCTGATGCATTCTGCGGAGGAGCTCGGAAGGTTTCATGTCGCCCAGCTCTTCTGCGGTCAGGAGCTGCTGAATGCGCCGTTGCTCAGACTCTGTTGTCCTACGAGTTAACTTGGTTTTTAATTTGTCATATGGATTGTCAGCTGGAGGCGCTCGGAGTACGTCCCGTATGATGCAAGCGGTGGACTGCGGGAGGGCCGCAACGGCGTAGTCGTATTTTGAGATTTGCGTTGTTATGCGGTTTTTTCGAAAAATGAATTCGATGGTGATGAACCATAGTTCCGCGTCGGTGGTCCAGAAGTCATGTAGTTAGACCACGGCAACGGCCGGAGAAGGGGACCGGGTGCCGGTGGATGTGAATTCGGTAGCAGGCAGAGACATTAACTTTGTTGCTGAAGTCCGGGTCACCACTTGAAGGGATTACGATCCTTCAACTAATTTATTTTACAATATTTACATAATAAGAAATCTGAGGCGTTTGTAACTGCGCCGGCGGGTGCTGGAGTCCGTCGAACCAGCAGCTGGGACCGCGAGCCGCTTTTCACGCGCCAGCTTGTCTTTTTCTTCGGCGCCTTGTTGCCAGTCGCTACAACAGCATCTCGTTCTTCACGCTCCCTCATATCCAGCACAAAGTTGGGTTTTAGCAGGGAAAGTTTCACGCGAGGTTCTCTTTTTGAAAGCAGTTCCACAGGTGTCCTTCCTGTCACGGAATTCTGGGTGTTCCGGTAGGCGAGCAGAGAGTCGTCTACCCGCTGATGCAGAGTTCGGTGCCTTTTCTCGAAGCTATCGTGCAGCACCTGTCTGAGGAGTGTAGCTTTCGTGGTTTGCACCAGCCGTTCGGCTGCTCCGTTTGACGCTGCGTCATATGGCGGGGTGCGTGAGTGCCAAATCCCATGCTCACGCGTGAACTCTGCGAAATATCCTGAGAGGTAGACTGCCGGCCATTGTCACCAACTAGCTCTTCTGGGAGTCCATAGGATGCGAAAATACCCCTAAGAATTTCAATGGTTTTTGATGTCGTCGTGCTACCCAAACATTTTACTTCAATCTATTTTGTATAGGAATCGATCAGCACAAAGAGGTGCGACCCCTCCTTGACGGCGAACTCGACGTGGACCCGCTGCCAGACACGTGATGGATACTTTCAAGGGTGCAAAGGTCCTGGGGTCTTGGCTGGCCTGGTTGTCTGACAGACTTGGCACTGACGAATGGTCGTCTCAATCTCCTTGTCCATCGACGGCCACCATACGTATGACATTGCGAGCATCTTCATTCGTTGCATTCCCGGATGTTCTTCATGTAGTAACGCTAATACTTGTTGCTGAAGCGCGTCGGGAATTATGACTCTTTGACCCCATGTCAGGCAGCCTTGCTCGTGTGAGAACTCATTCCGTCGAATGTAGAAGGGTTGCAATTTGCTATCGCAGGTTGCCGGCCATCCAGATAACGTACAACGCACGACCTCCGCTAGAATGCCGTCCCGCTTGGTCCACTTGGCCACTTTGCTTGCAATGAGCGGGGTTGATTCGAACACGGCGAGACACTGTTTGTGGTCGTCGATCTACTTCGTCATTGGCAGGGGCAATCTCGACAGTGCGTCTGCCACTTCCATGTTCTTTCCTTTCCTAGAGTGCAGAGTGTACTTGTATGCTGCTAAAATGATGGTCCAGCGCTAGATCCTCGCTGCCGCGAGCGAAGGGATTGGTTTGTCCGAGTCCAAGATGCCCAACAGGGGTTGATGATCGGTGTAAAGCGCAAATTCCCGGCCGCAGAGATATCTGTGAAAACGACTGAGGCCAAAACTTATTGCTAGCGCTTCTTTTTCGCCTTGAGCGTAGTTGCGTTCTGCTGTGGTGAGAGTAAGCGAAGCAAAAGCGACAGGATTCATTCATTTAATTCTACTGTCAAACCATACAGGGCTCTTACAGGGTGAAATAAAAATACATAATGAACACATATAAGTCGCTGGTACAAGATGCAAAATTTCCCGTAACAACAAATACAATATAACATAATACAGAACAAGAAACAGAAACAAGTATACATAAGTTTCAGTCTAAATGTACATCACTCAAAGATCAGGAAGAATCAAAGGAACTCATCTACAGTAGTTGAAACGATACTAATTGCAGTTAAATATATTAAATTATTGAGTAGCATATAAAACAGTCGTTTTAATCTTTTTAAGAAATGAACTTAGTGACTAAAAGAAATGAACTTAGGATGAGCCGCAGTTTCAGTGAAATGGGCATCAATACATGTCCGTTTGCGTTTGAAAGAGCTGTGTGTGTTGTCTTCTGTTCCTGTAAGTGTATACTCTTTCGTGTCTTCTGCAAATCATCTCCAAAGGGTTCCTTTCCACATACAATAAATTTCTTACTCGGCGTGTTGCCATGGACCAATCAGAAGTCGAAAAAAGAAAGGTAGGTACACGTTTTTGGCTGCGCCCCTGGAAACAAGCATTTAGATGCTTTTCGATAACATAATTTTTCATGTTTTTTTTTTGCTGGGTAGCGGTGGGCAGATGGGAACAGCTTATTTTTCAAGATCGCGATGATTCATGCTGAACAGAAATCCAGAAGACAGCGGGATCATCACAAGACCGATCATGTCGACACTGTCGCCGGATGCCGTAATATTTGGCGTGACATTTGCTTGCTACTGCTGAATCGAAAGTGGCGAAAATGCGTTTTTATTTCCCTTGACTACAGTCGCCTGCTTACAAGGCAACATTGTTTGCTTGCTTGGATCAAATGCTCTGTGTAACAATCTACATGCACTTGCCGTAACTGAGTGCACTGAACGAAACGAAACTGTGTGTACGGGCCTTAAGGATCCGTGGCGCGGTAGTACGTTAGTTGAGTACTTCGGTCATAGGGAGCAGAACCGTTCATGACAAGTAGCGACAAACAAAACTGGTTTCCGCTCCTACAGGCACCCCTGTCATCCTCCAATGCGCAATAACGCTGTATTTGCATTAGCTTAGCTGGTACACGCTCATACTAGGTAAATCGTAGATTGTCATAATCTTCCAGTCCGAAGAAGACACACAGAAATGCTTTATAAATACCTGCGTTGAGAAAGATGTAATAAACTGGAAGGTTAAATTCGCTTTTAGATGTTCCGGGTATCAGTATGGCCCCTGCTATAATACCTCATTCACAGACGCGTATCCTGCTTTGCGTTATGACGCATAGAAATAAGTATGGTTATAGTTAGGAGGATTTCTTACCATTTCGCAGCTTGTTCAGGCATGTAATAAACTCGGTTTTCCTTCACGTATCGTTTTGTGACAGTTGTTTTGCAAAACCTTGTTGGAGATACTAACATATAAATTAATTGTACTTAGCATCACATTGTCTTTCACCTGCTCCGTTGTGATACTTGCCGAGCGTTTCCTCCCGACTTCTTTATTGTCAACCAACTGAAGGTTCATTGGTTTTCAAGAAAAGGCTACCTCATGTTGTCCGTCGACGAGCAACTGATAGACGATGTGTATGCTCTGAGAGCTTCCTTGTCCCCGTGTTTTTGTTGGAGGTTAGGTTTATGTAACGCCCATGCTTTCCAGCTTCCGATAGAACGAAGATTAAGATAAAATAAAAACGTGTTTTACTCACGCTAGCTCCAACTACAGAAGCAGTCGAGCAGCTGGCAGTCGGACTGGTGTCACGAATTGCTTATTGAAATCTTCACTCAAAGACTGTGTCGACCACAACGGACAACATTGCACTTTCTTAACCTTACCAGAGACCAAGGTCCAGTAATGTTCAGCACACATGCGAATGCCGATGCCACTTATCTGGACAGTTGAGTGGTTGATGTCTGACAGCTTAAAATGCCTTGCCTTGACTCCTTGCAAGAACCTCGTAGGCAAAAGAAGCTAATCAGAAGGAATCTCTGCCATCTCAGGGGCTTCTAGGTGACATTTCTTTTAGCTCTGTGCATCATTCAGTCAAATTCGCGCTCGTTTACGTTTCTTTTTTGTGACGTTTTTCTGCTTTTTTGAAGGGGTAGAAGGTAATCCTCACTTTATCAACATCCTCAACCTACATTTTGAGTCAAAGTTTTTTTTTTCTAGTTTTTTTTTTTGTGACAGAGGCTTTTAGGTTTTCCAAATAAGAAAGAAGGCGTATGAGAGTTCATTGTCGCCTCCAATAAGCCCTTGGGCCGTTTGAACGCAGCACAAAAGGAGTTTTTTTTTTCCTGTCTGTTGCAGATTGTAATCAGGTTGCGGTGTTCCTACTTTGATTTCAGAAAGTTAGGTCGCATTTCAGTCATTAGCGTTGTGCCGCATTGTTTTTACTCTTGGTTGTTTGTTTTTGGTGGAATTTGTGGGATATGTTCCCTTTAAACATAAACCCGTGAAATGATAGACTTGAGTTTTGAACTATTTTTTTTCCTCTGCAGAATGGGATGCCTGCCAAACTTCTGCAACGTGATTTTTTGCAGCACAGAATATACAATGTAAAATTAGCTAAGAACGGCTTTGACGAGAAAAAAAAAGTTTCTGAAGCCTTGGCAGCTCCACCCGTCTTTTCTGGTTGTTCATGGTGACTTGCACTCTTGCCTTGTTTGGATGAAAAATTTTGCGGTTTTCCCCAGCCCTTCGCTTCCATGGGGCAGAAACGCTGCACACTCTTACTTGCAGACCGTGAACTTCATTGTCTATATAATATCGAAATTGTTATACTCGACCACGATATATCCTGGCAGCATTGTCTGCCTCTTCGAAGACCGATATAGTGATATAATTTAAACGATTCTCCAGTCATGTTTCCCTAACATTTTATAATGTCATTGATGAAACTTGGGGTTTACAGCTTCTGCAATATCAAAAGCAGAGCCCGAAAGTGGCGGAGATAAGCACTGTGCCCTTTCCTATGCTTCTGCTTTCTCTTAATATGGAGGCTTTCGCTGGCAGTACCAGTTTCGGTTTCTAGAGACCTGAAAATCCGTGGGCACTATGTTCCTAGTTGTTTTTTTTTCTGTGCTGGATATTGGGGGAAAAATTTTCTGTAAGCACAAGCAACTTTGAAGTTTGTCATGGCTATTCTTTATGAACATCCGCCAAATGCCGTAATGGCTCCTGCGCTTTCTTAGATATTTATGTGTGTGAGCTATCACATCAGGATCGCTTACAAAGTCTAATTCGAGTTTCCCATCTTCAATATCTTAGCCGAGAATAAAACGCTTTTTTAAGAACCGATGAAGACCTGAAATCTAACCCTAAAACTATAATGGATTTAACCACTCTTCTTGTGTACCTTTACTTACTCGTCTCAGATATTTGATACCAATCCAAAAATTAAACCCAAGTGCTGCTTGGCCAACCGACGCGTTCGAAGTTGATGTGAACCGTAATTCAAACCTAGAACCCTCTGTAAGAATTTTGCACAAGCCTGGGAAGAATTCCTAATTTAAAAAGAGTTGTTTGTTCCTGCACTCTTTTGTTGTGAAACATCATTCTGTGATTGTATTTGAAAATACATTTTTTTTTGTGTGTATTTGTGATGTCGCGATACCATGAGGCTCCGACGTAAGCATCCTGCTCGCTGTAAAACAGGCCGTTGGCGTTTTTTTACATTGATAGCTCTCACCGCCGCAAACGACGTCCGTTTTAGTTGCTGACGTAGTTGTCGTGGTGGGGCGTACGGCGTAGGGCGTAGGGAGTAGGTGCAGGGCGCAGGCGTATGGCGTATGCGTGCGTTTTAGGCGTAGGCTGTAGGCAGTCCGTCGTCTATGTTGCCAAATCTTTGAAAAAGATCGCCCTCCTATCGCGGTATTCGATCCCGAGTCCGCTTCGTGTAAAGTCGGCGCTTTAACAATGAGATACCCAACTGCTTTGACTACGTTGCTTCAACGTCCTTCCGTTTAGGGCGATATCATTCCTTGCAGTACCCGGTGCCGACTGCACGCGCTCTCTGGAAAAATACAAAGAAATAACCGATAACAAAATGCCGCAGTAGCACTTTCAATGGCAAGACCCCATACCGGGAGGCGCGTCATTTACAGTGGTACAAAAGTGCCCACATCATCTATTGGTGTAAAGAGAAATAAATACGTTCTGAACAAAATGGTATGATGTTAATTTTGTTCAGAATGCTTTTGTCTACTCACTCCACGTTCCGTGAACGCGGCGACGATGCCCAACGACTTTACTGTCACTTGTCACTGCCATCGCTGTGACTGTGCTATGGATTAACACGAGACTGCTAATTTTTCCTTGTTTTGTTGCGCGAGAAGGTGCTTCTATCACTTTTTGTATGAAGACGAACGTTTGTCCGGAAAATTTCGTTTTTACCATAGGAAACCGCTGTTCTGCAGAAAAACAATTATTTACTTGAATGTTTCGGGCGTTCGACGGGTCCTGTAAATTCCAAATATTGGAATGGCTGCCGGCACGAGCTTTACAAATGCACTGTGCCATTACATAAACATTGGCCTTGGTAAAGGTTTCGTGTTCAGGTCCGTCAGAGAGATTAAAAATGTTGGTTTACTACAGTGTTATGTCCTGAGGTCACCCCTGAAGAGAACCTAGACTGGACGAAAGCATATTAACTTATAAATACGAGAGTGAGTGTACAGTGTGCTCAATCGTTAAATATAACGTGGGAGCGGTTGCCGCAACTGATATCAGAGCTGTCTAGCGATTAAATCAATGATGCGGCAGAGAATAAGGCGGCTCTTCTTGTGATTGTCACCACTCCCCGATACAATTATCGCATGACATCCTTTTTTCTTTCTTTATCACACACGCTTTAAATTTTTACTTGTTTGTTTCGTTGTTTTTATTTTAGTCACACTTACGCATTTACCATCCGGGGCTGCGAAATCTCAACGATCTTGCAGTTTCTCTGTTAAAGGACACCTTCTTTAAACAAAAGAAATATCAAAGCTTGACTTCTTTTTTCTTTGCCGAGTCACGCATTCCGGATTGTTTCGGAGCTGGGAGTGTAACCGCAGAAATCATCAGCGGCATAAGCTGCCAGAGTGAGCCGGTAGATGACGCAAGCAGTTTCTCGGGCCACCGCTCCCGCGTTATATTTAACAGTTGAGTACACTGTACATGACACTTATTTAGAGTTTCCTTTAATTTTTTCTCAGATAAGTAAAACTTGCTAAAAAAACACGCTTCACCTTCAGTGAAAGCTTTTCTTTTCTTTTTTTGTTTTGCTAACCTAATGAAGACGCTCTAATATCTTAGCGACTTTTGAGGTTTTAATGTACATACCGCGAAACCGTGCTCCTCGCAATATTGAATATTGGTAGATGTTACCTACCGCATTTGTTTGTTTTTGTTATTAGGATGTATTTTATAGTATGCCTTCATATTGTATTTCCTACAAGAATATATTACTTGTCAATAAAAAAAAAATCTAAGTGCGTTTTAAGCCAAACATCACTTCCGAAGGGAAGATTATCTATCTGAAAAGCATCAACGTAAAACTTGACGCTGCATCATGGTAGTAACTCTTTGAGGTCAATCAATTATATTTAATATTTGTTTCCAGTAATGTAAATCAGGTTGCTATTTTTTTTTTGTTGCTCGCATCCACTAGTGGGGAGACCCAACCAGTTCTAGAAAGCATGAGAACATCTAGAATATGTTTGACAGCTACATACTTCAGGATTATTAATAGTGACTACAAAAATTGTATTATTGTTCTTTTAATTCGAAAATCTTTGTTACAAAATTTCACAATTTTAATAGGTATCACGATACTTTTTAATGCTAAGCAGGAACTCGTATCTTGGTTCTTTTTTGTATTTATTCCCGTAGTTATATTGCTAATCACTTTTAAGTTAATTTTTTCTTAGCAAACCTTGTTTTGGTACATTTTGTTTTTAAGCTATTAAAACGGTGAAAATTTATTATATTTTTATATCAATACTATTATGTCACGGGTAATCGGAGCCGAAGACCTAAGGAAAAATACTGAAGGTTCCTTACGGTTCAGCCATGGCGGCTGATCTGGATTGTAACGTGCCGAATACGTGTCTGCACGTGCTGGCACGCCCATTGCGCAATCTACAACTGAAGAGGACGAAGCCTGCAGTTGGCTCATTGTAATGCGGAACATAAAAGATACTTTATACCCTCGCTTTGATGGCTTCCTTTGAAATGAGCAAGCGTTATTAGTTACTTTGTTTAGATACTGTCTCCCTCAGGGAATGGTACGCAACATTCCTAAAATAGTAGAAGAAATATTCTGATAGAGAAACGAAACTATTGTAAATGAAACGCTAATTTTCAAACTACAACGACGTGCAATGGAAACCCGTTTCAAAAGAAAGAAATATTGAGAGCATAAATGCTTTTTTTCTAATTTTACGTAAAATGTTACGCAACGAGCATTGGTGAGATACCATTGTAAGGAAAATGCGAAGAAAATGCATAAAACCCTTGTTTAGGTTGGCTCAAGAGGAAAGCGAATAGAGAGAGCTAATGGGGATTACATAAGATTCTGAAGTAAATTACAAGCAGGTCTCTTTTTTTAAAAGTGCTGACTCACGTCATCAGACTTCAAATGGTTTCAACATATATCTGCAACCGCGAAAACAATATTAATGTTTCTATGACCTACTAACATTAAAATATTAAGGGCACATATTGGCGTCCCTCAATAACATGTGTGAAAAAAAAAGTTGAACAATTCCGACAAATATTTATCATGACGGGAAAGCAATCGATAACGTACCGATTGTTCTAGAAAATGTATGAAAGCTGAGACGGTTAACGGATTCGAAAAAGTACGATAGTTCCTAACGCGCCGTGCAGTTTATCTTCGGCAGGTGTTTCGTGAGTTGAATTTCTAGCAGTGACAATTCTCACCTTCGCTCCTCCCAACCACCTATATGCTAGTAAGCAAGACCGAGGAGCTGGAATATCTACGTCCCATAGAGGATGCCGGTGTAGGGCACATATTAAACACGAGTACTTCGTCAGCGTTCTGCCGTGACTTGTCTTCCCACTCATTGATCAAGGTTCCCAGCCAAAAGCTTACGCAGCTCTCGTGACCAAGTCGTGCTCCGCGTCATGTCAAAAAGTCTAGCACTACAGCCTTGCATCCTATGGGAGGTGTATCTGCGCCCAATGTAGCACCGATCCATGGGATGAGGAGGATCATAAAACAAAAAAACAACAGAATTTGGTGGGTTTTTTTGTTCTTTTTTTGCGCGCAGCAGCAACGGAGGTTAAAGTGCGCTAAATTGGAAGAAAAACATGTAATATGACGTATGTGACTGTGAGCTCTGATCGACGGGCGACAACAAGGGCCGGCGTGCCTGGACTTTCGGCTCTCGACGACGGGCAACCGACAGGTACAGTAAGCCCATTCGCTGTCTTCTCGTTATTATGTCACTCCCGGGGTGACGAGCGGAGCGCATACCGATCGGGCGGCGATTATTAGTAGAGCGACCCCCGTAAAGAAACCCACAACATTTATAACACTCTTGAAACGACTCCTAGAAGCTTTACGTTAAACGAAACGTGCCGGCCGTGTTTGACTTTAATTCGAACATATTTATTATGAACAAAAAAAACACCAATGCGGTATGTGCAGGTGAGTTGTAGGGCCAGGCGGACATTACTTTGGCGGCTAATGTACTTGATGAGTCGGAGAAGTAACTAACATTTCTTAATTAAACTTTTGATTAGTGAAAATAAACCTATGACTTCAATTAGAAAACTTTCTTAACATCATTGAAAACCACTGAACCAGTCAAACTTAGAACAACCTAAAGCGCGTGGGAAATGCGTGGTGCACTAAAGTTACCACTCGTGCAGCAGGTGTAAAGCAAGCGGTTGGGGTAACGCGAGTGATAATCTAGTCATCCGCGTTTGTCCACCGCTTGCTTGGCGCCTACTGCACGAGTGGCAACATTGATGCACCCCCACGTTTCCCACATGCTTCAGGTCATTCTAAAATTTGATTTCATGGTTTTCATTCTAAAATTTGATTTCATGGTTTTCAGAGATGTTCAGCAAGTTCCTAATTTGAATCCCATAGGTATTTTCACTAAATAATAAATTAGTTAGGACACTTTGGTTACTCATCTGACCTATCGCGAATATGAGACTTATCTATAATGCGCACTGGCCGTATAACTCACCTGCACAAACTGCATGAGTGTAACTTTTACGGATTTTTTTCAAAATAAATCTATTAAAATTAAAAATCCAACACCCTCAGTATTTCGGGCCAGGTGTTTTGAGGGCACACCGAAGAGAGAAAAGATCGGACAACAGGCCATTTTACAATCTGGTTCTTCTATTAATGTGAGAAATGGAGAAAGGCAACCCGGCAACGACACTTAAGAATAATCTACATTTGCAGTCAACAGACTGCGGAAGTGCTTTTGGGTTTCAAGCAAACAGAAGGTGGCAAGCGATAGGCGTAGCGACAGTCGTTGATTTAATCTACACTCACTGCGACGATGATATCTTGGCTACTAGCTAAGCTAAAGAAATAAAGATAACTATAAGTATTTATTTAGAAACGCACCAGCTTTTGAAATAAAATAAAAAGTATTTACTTCACGTATATTTGACCTACTTTCTCTATATAAACTAAGATTCACGACTAGAAACGTAAACGACTCGATGTTGTGAGCGAGCGTTGCGGAAGCTCCAACAAGTGAACGAAGAAATAATACTGTAGAATGACTCGGTTACACTCTTCTCACTTTGTAGCACATTTTACCCAATAAGCGTCCTTTGTCTGAGATAACCAGTATATATAAGACAGGTATATATAGAGAAAGAGAGATAATTAGATATCAATATACAAAGGGTGTTCCAAATAACTGGCACCAATCTTTAGAAAAAAATGGAGAGGTCTGCGAAAGTGAACTTACCTGTATGTTGTCAAGTGGGACAGTAAACATTTTTTTTTCGTCGCCTTGTTAGTTTGGTAAAATACAAATTACTATTATTTTAATTTTTCGCTTAAGAACCGAGGTGTGAATTGGAAAGTCGTAGGGTGCAAAGAGATACACGCAATTAAGGTGTTTCCTCATGATACACTTTTGTGTGCTTCCTTTTATTAGCCTAAAAAAATCCGCGTAATTAAAAAAAGAACAAAAAAAAAACGTGACAACGCGTTAGCGCGTTGCGCACACTTTTAGACGTGATCTGAAGGAACGAAGTCCACCTTATCACTGGCGGGCTGTCCGAGACAGGGCTTCGTTTGAGGTAGTCCCCGAAGATAAGTGCTAACACCTGCTGCCGCCAAGCCCTGTCTCGGACAGCGCGCGCCAGTGATATCGTGGGCTTTGCTCCGTACGTCTGAGGGCGCTGCAAGTGTGACGTGCGGGCGCTTTGTCACATGGTCTTTTTTTAATATTTCGCGTGCTTTCGTTTTTGAGTTAAGAGAAAGAGGCGCGCAAAGTGTATAATGTAGGAAACACCTTATATGTGTGTTTCTCAATGCGCTCCACAACTTTCCAATTCACGCCTCGAATCATATTTCATAGTGTAGTGTTTACAATTTAGAACACAGTTTACACTTACAATTAGAATTGTAGAGTTTACAATTTTAAAGGGTCAAGTGTTCCAATCCACTTTTGTTTGAACAAAAAAAATTTCTTAAGTAAGTAGAAGTTAAACAAGCATTCTTTGATATTAAGCGGAATATTCAAACATAGCCCAGATGGGGCTTGTCAATTGGGCAAATGTCTGGGAGTTTTGGGCCTTGAAAAGCCCGAACGAGCCAAAGTCAAGACAAATCCGACCCTCTTTAGCAAGAGTGAGGATATTTTGGCCCTAATTCGCTGAACAAGTGCCAGAGTTAGGTATCACTGCCTGATAGTTCGTCTATTATATTCCTCTTTGGGCCAGAAACACCAAACGAGCGCCAAAGTTAGGCTTCACTTCCTGATAGTTCGGCTGTTACCTGGTAGCTACGGGCTAAAGTCGCCAAAAGAGTGCCAGAGCTAGGCTTACTGCCTGGTTCGGCTGATGAGGTATTGGATGTACGCGGGTGGTCTGCAACTTAAACAGAAATGAACTTTTATTCTGATCGCAACTTCTGATTTTATTTTGGGTGTCTCTTGATTTGTCCAGACCAAAGGTGGGCTCAATGCTTTGCCGCGGTTGGTTCAGGCAACGGTGATTCTGCAAACGAAGAGTTTGCCGGATTGTTGTAATTGGGCTTGGTAGTGTTGCCATCGAGCAAGCGTTGCGCGAGACTGATGTGCCCACGTCTCCTCAACCGAGATCTTTATTAGGCGGCGCATTGCAAAAGCAAGCGTAACTCTGTGCGTACATTGCATTGTGGTTGAGCACTGTAAAACAGTAGCGGTAACAAAAAGCGGAAGCGACCGTAGCTTTGTGGCACCGCGTCCGCTTCACACACGGGAGAACAACGACAAAATCCACGTGCTGGCGATTTTTTTTAACGTTCATTTGAAGTGTTTGACAACATCAAACAATACACTCTCTTCTCTCACAATCTCCCTACCCCCTCTTCCCACACACACACACACTCTAACCAAAGGCGACGTTCCAAGACTCGGCTACGAAACACTACCTTTGTCTTCTCTTTCCTTGCAATACTATACAGACAGTCGAAAATGCTGAAGCAGCTTAGCTGTATTGTTCATTCCCCTTCGACATGAACCATCTGATTTTGTGTCTTCGTGTTGCTGTGAATGAATGCGGCGGCCGCTTTAAGCAAATCAGAGGAGTGGAGCGCAACGTGTGACCTCTCTCATGGGACGCGTAGGACAAAAACGCTTGCATGAAAATTTATGCACGTGACTCTCTCTGTCGCGGTAATGGAATCACTGGGGCCCTAGTCTTCACCTTTTGCCAAGTTATAGAAATAGGCGGTCCACTGTAGGTCCGGTTTCTGAAAACGCGCTTTTAGTGTTCTGTTGCCTTTCGTGCGTTGCGGACATGGCCGTGTTTTTTCGTCGTAAACGGCCGGAAAACTTTCATTGCCAATTTTCAAATAATGGCCGTTGTTTTTTCTTTTTGCCAGAGTCCCTGGAATTTTCGTGGTGTGCTTGTTGGACACGTTTCGAAAAAAAAAAAAACACTGCTCTTCGTCAAACACGAGATTTCGATTGAATGTGGGCAACCATCTTTCTCAAATTTGGGTTGTGTTGCTCTGTGCTGCCCGAAACAAATTGTGCATCTATCAAGGATTACATTATATGGCTCTTTTATTAGTAAATACACTGCAAGCATGCTCCTGATAGTTGTCCTGCTTCCCCCTCAATCTCCACGGTTCTTCGGGTTTTAATTTATGTTTTGGTTGGCACAAAAATAGTGTTAATTTTATTTATTAATTTGCTTTTCGTTTTACAAAAGAAGTATAACTTTTGTAAATGTGTCGAAAGTAAGCTATGTGTAATAATAGTGGTATAATAAGCTTCTAGAACCTGTCGAAAACAAATTTGTACGTCTGTGTATATGATTAATATGCAACGATTGGTGTGTAACGGCCTTTACAACGCAGACTTGCACGATGTATGGCCCATGTGGAGCAGACGCATCGTAGAGCATCTCCAAGATTTTGCGCCAACACTAAGCCGGGGCAAAACGACGGTACGCCAATACCTGCCGGACATCACGCGGTGCAGCAAAATGGGACATTTTGGGTGATATTGGAACCGATGCTCGAACGGTATTGGCACGACACTGCCAAATATCGCGTGCTGCTTGGAAACGGAGGGGATGACATCTGAGCATCTTGTTTTGAAGGCTTATTTAACGTAAACCTGTTGGTGGACATCCACGTGGTTAGGAATGGCAATGAATTCATTGCCATTCAAAGCTTATTTAATTCAAATTTGCTCTGGAGGGCGTGAAGGAGACTTTTTGTGGCACACCAGAGCAATGCCAAACCTCGGCAGAACTCTGGGCTTTCTTTGGCATTTTTGGCACACATTTGGCACTGCAGTGGCTAGCCAGAGAAAAACCAAACTTTGGCATACCCCGAATCCCTATATTAGTATTTACTTTGGCAGTTATGGCTCAAGTCTGGCACTTACTTCGGTTGTAGCACGATTCCCCCGATGTCACTTCCCCCGTCCAAAATGCCCCGTGCCATTTCCCCCGAGTGTCAAAATCCCCGTTTTCAAAATCCCCGTCTCGCTTGCTTCGAGTGTCTGTGCCAAATTCCCCGCTATGCACCTGCGAACGGTTCGGTTACGTGTTTTGCGGTGCACAGGCATTTAAATGCACGGATCGCCATGCTTTTTCAGTGTACTACACTTTGGCGCACCGAATGTTTGATGCGTGATCATTTAAGCTTGTAACTTTCTATCCGTAATTACGAAAATAGGATGTGTTATTTGATAACCTCCATTTTCATCATCTACACGTTTCTATTTTTTTTTTACACTTGTTAATGCACTTCTGCTTAATGTTAATGCACTCGTGCACCTCTGCTAATATTCGACCGACACCTCCAGCATCTTGACCTCGACTCTTTGACCTCAACATTCAAGATAGCAATGCCATGATCGCTCCCAAAATCATAGAAGGTTCTCGAGGTCTTTTGTTTAGATAAACTCTTGGCTGCGCTTCTTTAATATTAAATTTTTCCGCCATTTTATTTTGTTAAAGAAACTTCTTATTTTTGTGTGTGTGCGTTTTTTTGTTTTGTTTACGTGCTGTATTTCTATAGCTTTTCGTTTTGTCCTCGTCCCGTAACAATTCTTCGGGGAAAAGACGGGGGAACTGATAAGGGGATAAGGGCAAAGGGGCCTTATCCCCTTATCAGTTTTTTGAAAGCCTAGGATTTTGAGGACGGGGGGGATAACGCGGGGAATTCGCAGCAGGGATTTCGACACAGGTGTTTTGGGTTTGTGTGATTTCGTGCACCACCCCTTACTTTGGCACTCCTGTGGCAGACCAGTGCAAGCCTAACAATGGCTTGTCCCAAATCCCTAAATTAGGCGTTACTTTCGCAGTTATGGCTCAGGTATGGCACTTAATTTGGCACTCCTGTGGCGGACCAAAAAAAAAAAAAACTTTGGCATGCCCTTGAGTCGCCCAGCTAGGGCTATAGTTATGCAACGTACCTTGGCACTGACAAGCGCCATGGAGTAAAACCCGATTGAGCACAAGTTAGGCACTTACGTTTGCGACACTTCCGCCGAAGTTGGGAGTTTCTCTGGAGTGCTAATTGGGAGGGAATACATTGGTTCGGGGAGAAACATTTAAGGAGGCATTTATACCAGTTCGGACAAAATAGAAAACAATTTAGCCGCAATTACTTTCTTCTAGTTTTCATATTTTCCCAACATAAATGCCCTTCATTTGCGTCATACTTGCACCACGAATGTAATTTTTTAGACAAAAACAAGCTGACAATGATAATCCTTGGAGAAGGGGAACAAAGGGGACAAAGGACAAACACAAATCTCCAAACACAGCTAGATAACTGGTGCGCAACCGAAAAAAATCCGCCTGGTTCTGGTATCGAACCAGGGACCTCTTCATTTTCAGTGGAGCGCCCTACCAACTGCGCTAACCAGGAGTTAGACGTCAGTAGAACAAACGGGCTTTATCAGCTGCCACCAGTTTACCACCAACAAGAAAGAACGGCCTGCATTTTAACGTTATGATTATAATGCAATTAATGCAAAGGTGAAGTCGAGCTGGACAAGAATGCAGTAATGATCCCCGGTAGAGCGCTCCCCTGGAAATGAAGAGGTCCCTGTTCAATGCCAAGACCAGGCAGATTTTTTCGGTCGCGCACCAGTCACCCAGCTGTATTTGAAAATTTGTGTTTTTCCTTTTTTCTTCTTTGTTCCGCTTCTCCAGGAATTAATATTGTCATTCTTGTCCAGCTCACTTGCACCTTTGCCATAATTGCATTATCATCATAACCTTAAAATGCAGGCCGTTCCTTCTTGTTGGTGCTAGACTGGTGGCAGCTGATAAAACCCGTTTGCTCTACTAAACTTCTGGTTAGCTCAGTTGGTAGAGCACTCGACTGGAAATGGAGAAGTTTCTGGTTTGATACCAGGACCAGGCGAATTTTTTCTGTCGCACGCCAGTCACCCAGCTCTGTTTTGAAATGTGTGTTTTTTTTGTTGTCCCCTTTCTTCCCCTTCTCCAGGGATTATTATTGACATTCTAGTCCAGCTCGCTTGCACCTTCGCATTCATTGGATTATAATAAAAAAAAAGGCCGACCTATTTTGTACTTTTTCTATTTTGGTACTTAACTATTTTGGTAATGTGTCCCACAAAACATGCACACTCCAGGAGTGGCCTAACATAAATCAAATAAGCAACTTCCCTTAGGTTGCGAGGTGCTCGCTTTAAATTTCTTTGTAGGACGTTTAATGTGATGTTTGCCTTACTGACGTGTTGGTTGACGTGTGCTTACCAAGAACATGTGCTGGAAAACAATGCACCTATATAGTTAACTTCAGACTTCTCGGGACCATCTAGTTGTTAATTAAAAAGACGTCGAGAAGAGAAAGGTTTCAGTCCTCAAAAAAAAAAAACATAAATGAAAAACATATTTTACATCAATATCCAGTCCCCAAAGAGTACATCAATGTTCCATTTTAACGAGGTCGGATTCCGGACAATGTGTGCCGTGGTCAGAACAAATGCTTCTGTACAGTACGCAATCATCAGCATACAAGTTCACATTAGAAGAGTTTCCTCTGTAATTTCGTTCATAAATCAAAGAATGAGACACGGACGCAGCACTGACCTTTGTAGTGCACTTGATGTGATATACTCGTCTCTAAATTTGACACTGTTTAACAAAACACATTGCACTTCTTGTATATTAAGATACTCTTGAATCCTTAAAAAGAATTGATTGCTAATATATGCACACAACTTTGCCCAACCGCTAAAGAGCCTTGCCGCTAGGTTTGAAACTTAGCTTATAATTGATACTTGATAACATTTGCAGGTATTGAAGCTTCAGTTCAGTTATTTCCAGATGACTGCGTCATTTACTCCGAAATAACATCTCTTCGCGGTCAGAAAAAAAAAAACTTCATAAAGCTTTGGCTACAGTTAAGGAATGGGGAGATAGTTGGCAAATGCAAATTAACTATGATAAAACAGTTGCAACTGACAATACATGGAAAAAGAATCTTTCAAAATATAGTAATATTATTTGTCTAATACCGTCAGATATGGAGACCAATACAAAACTATTGGTTGGTGTGAATATTACGAGCAGACTTAACTGGAACAGGCACATATGATATTGTTAAGAGGGCCAGGGGAGGACGTTTCACAATTCGGCGGACGTTGAAATTTGCGGACACTGAAACAAAAAGAACTAGGCATTCTTTGCCGAAGGCCTATTCTGGAATACGCGAATGCTGCTCGGTATCCGTATACAACCGCAGAAATAAATAAACTAAATTGTGTGCAGAAAATTCCTGTGCGATTTAGATGTAATTATTTTAGATTTAAATATTCGATATCAAGTTTGGAATTAGAAGTTAATACTCAGCCACTGGAGTGAAGAGCGAAGGTATATAGACTAAAAATGTATATTCTTTGTCAATAAAATTTTGAATGTTGACAGTGAAAGATATATAAACTTTTCAAAAACCGGTTCGTCCAGATTAAATCTTATACTAGCATTAAATCAATTAATGCCTAAGCATGGTGTTTTCAATTATTACTTTTCACCTGGTTAAAAAAAATGTAACTCACTATCAAATTATAATTTTACCCTTCCATCACTTGACGGCGTTGTAGAAGCAATAACTTCCGCTATGATATAGTATTAGTTATTGTAACATATGCTATAACAAACTGTTTCGTTTTATGCTCCCTTTGCTGCTATGACCCACATCTGTGAGCCACAGTAGCCTTTAAAAAATAAACAAATAAAGAAATAAATAAATAAGCTTAAGGACCTTTCCAGCCGCGTTGAACGAGGGTGGCCGAGGAGATTTTGTCCATATTGCCGCCCGCAGCGCCCAGAAAGCAACGCTCGGTCACCGACTTCTAGAAGATTCGCGTTTATTCTAGTTCCGGTTGTAACTTTCGCCCTGCTTTCTTGTTCTCGAAAGTGCCAGTTCATCCTTCTCCCGAGCGCGCGAAGCTTGAACCTTTTTTGCCGAGCTTTCGAGATGCTGACGCACTTTAGATAACGCAGCTGCCCGCGACCTTGTGAAGTCAGTATCGCTCTCACTCTCTCTTCCGTCGCCGAATTGCCGTCCGCTTTTCTGCTGCCCCGACGCTCGTTCATTCTTAATTTAGTTTGGCACAAGTTCGTCTATTAAACCTCTAATTTCAGTTTACTATTTGTCTTCTCGTAACCCTCATTCCTGACATTATAGCGCTGTTAACGGAAACGTTTAGCTTCGGTTCTTCGAAAACGTGTAAAGTTGGATTAGGAGAATCAAAGAAAATCCTAGAGTGGGAAATTTACAACCTTCTCTGGTACCTCCGTTTTGAAGAAACGTTATAATATCTGGCAAAATTAAATTATGCGTCTATTTTAAGATGCATGTTGTCAAATGCTTTGCACTTCTGGTGAAAAGAAGGAAGAGGGTTAGGGCAATTCCAAAGCTTAGCGCAGTGGCCATATTCCACACCAGAGCATTCTTTCAAGGTGCGTCTCGATAAGGCAGCCAACTTGTTCCTGCAAAAAAATACATGCCACAAATAATACTAGTGTTTTACTGGTCTATGCTAAGGTGCATAATTACAAAAACCATTAACATTCAGGATCAGTAGGTTATTTCTTACTTTTTTTATTTAAATTCATTGGTTGCCACATCTAAGGGATCGGATTTCATTGGAAACATTCTGGGTAGTATCGAAAAATACTAAATTATTACGCTTTACAAGAATATCGGGAACGTAAATTCAACGACTTTCGAAAAAAAAAAAAAATATTTGAACGCCTCTGTATTTCAGAATTTCTGGCAGAATGCATCTCGGCGATAGCGGACCCGCTCCCCGCGCCCCTAAGCGCTTAAATGCCGCCTAGTCTCCCTCGTGGAGAGAGGGGAGTGGAGGCGTGATTTTTGTGTTCACATCCATCATACAAACGGTCCCTACACACATGTGCGCCTGAACGCGTATGGGTGCGGAACGGCGTACTTCTGTAAGGAAGCGGTTGCTTGGGTTACGAAGCGCGACATCGTGCAAAAGTACACAGCGTAATACAAGAAAGTGGAACCCGGCTGAAAGTTCTTATACAGATGACACAAAAGCGGATACACTTGCATATCCAGATATTGAAGACCTACAGTATCTTGACCTCGGCCTTCACCTTCAACCGAAGGCCTGATTCGGACCTTCTAGCAAACGTCCCAAAAAACCGGTTATTCCATTTACTAGCTCTCAATCTAAATCAGAAAATTGGAAAATCTTTAATCTTTTTTCGCCTCCTCTTGGTTGATATACTGTCACCAGTATCACCCAGCTCCAGTCAGCCTCCTCCTTCAGTACCACCGACTCCTCCAAGCTGGATATCTCTCAGACCTCGTTTGTACTATCCTTCAGCGACTCATCACAACGTACAGCCACCTTCCTGCTCCCAAGAAAATACATTCCCACATGGCCTGCATCCCATATGCACACAACTTTGCCCAAAAATTAAAGTGCCCTGCCGCTCGGTTCGACACGACGGTCTTATTTAAATGCCGGATGAAATTAAAACAACACCACCCGGATGTACAATATAATGCTCAAACAAGTATGTCACCTGTCAGGAAAGTCCAATGTGCTCCATCCCATAAGTTCCGGCGGACAGTTTATAGGTCTAACAGGACATTGCCTTAACGTTTGTGTTCAAGAACACTTCCTTGACATTTCATGGGTATCATCTGAGTCATATCATCCCATTGCCGCGCACGCCCAAACCTGTGATGTGTGTATTCCTCACGGCAATGAAAGCAAAATTCTGGTCAGACACAGCGAAAAGTGTGAACGAGGAATTTTAGAGACTTTCAAAATCTAGCGTGCCAAGAACAACGCATCTGCGGCAACGTTTTCCCTATCTACTGCTGAACTTGAGTTCCTCACGCCTGAAATCCCTATTGAAAATTCCATCAAGGTACGTAATTTGGGACGCTGACTGCCAGTCAGCAGCCCTGGTGGGACGTGCCCTGATGGTCCATCAGATGACGTCTGACCATTTTATTCAGCGAAATTTCGTCGACAACATTCGGTTTTCCCAATGTTAATCGTAAAAAAGAAATGTAAATATCGCCAAATGCGTCGACAAACAAAATGCTCAAAAGATTCCAAAAAAAAAAAAAAAAAAAAAAAACCCGCACGGGGGATTGAACCCGGGACCGCTAGCTCATGAGGCAGACGTCTTACCACTAAGCTACACTGCAGCTTCAAAAAACTCATTTTGAGAACTCGTTTTATACGAGACTTTCGGGCGGCACTTGAACGCATGAGCAGAGTACCGTCGGACGGCACTCGAACGCTCTGCAAGAGTGCCGTCGGACGGTACCCCACCAGTGATACACGCGCCGTCTGACTCTCTTTCGGACGGCACTTGTAGGAGCGAGTGGACCGTCGGATGGCACTGTAGACACAGCCTCTAAGGAATGCTTCGGCTCCATATGCAGTTAAGCCTTCAGCATGTTATGCAAAGCACTCGTACATCAATCGCCGTACTTCAGTTCTACTCACCTGCCATGTAGAGTACTTTCGCGTCGTAGAACCCTCCTTTTGTTCGCGCGTCTTCAGCCCAGTAGAGCTGGTACACCTTGTCGTCTTCAACTACACCGCTAAACTTCCTTACATAGTCGGAACTCCCGAAACACTGGGTCTTTTCGAGGAGAAATTCTACTAAAACGTAACACGTTGTAGAGCTCGGGCAGGATCGACAGGTTGGAGCAAGCGGGCAAACAAAACGAGTCGAGAGCGATCATTCATGGAAGCTCGGCGAAGCCGGGCGAAGCGAAAGTAAAGGAGTAAGTGGCGCGTTCGGCCAGTTCGGCGTTCGGCGGGCTTCTGATCAGTGTTGTCGGTCGGTTGCGTGTCATATCTCTAACATCAGCGGTTTTATGGTTTCACGCCCCGAAATCGTTTTCTCGTGCATAGATTATTTTTCGTATTCATAGATTTGACGAAATATTGGTTTTCGAACGAACTTTACGTCCATTGACCGTACGTCTGTCTGCCCGTCAAAGCTTTTTGACGTACAGTCAGAGACAATCGATGTCCAATCAGAATCGCCACCAAGAAATCTTGACGGCATTTCGCGGCGGCCGACTGCCACCAGGAAACCATCAGAAAGCCGACAAGTGGAGTCTGACTGGAGTTTGACTGTCGGTCAGAGTAACTTGTTTGCCAATCAGACGTGCTTGACGTACAATCAGGCACAGACAGGTGTCCACTAGAAAACATCGACTGCCAGACAGCGTTACATTGATGGATTTTTCCTTCGGGCGAGAAAACGATTTTGGGGACGTGTAACCATAAAACCGCTGATGTTAGAGATATGACACGCAACCGACCGACAACACTGATCAGAAGCCCGCCGAACGCCGAACTGGCCGAACGCGCCACTTACTCCTTTACTTTCGCTTCGCCCGGCTTCGCCGAGCTTCCATGAATGATCGCTCTCGACTCGTTTTGTTTGCCCGCTTGCTCCAACCTGTCGATCCCGCCCGAGCTCTACAACGTCTTACGTTTTAGTAGAATTTCTCCTCGAAAAGACCCAGTGTTTCGGGAGTTCCGACTATGTAAGGAAGTTTAGCGGTGTAGTTGAAGACGACAAGGTGTACCAGCTCTACTGGGCCGGAGACGCGCGAACAAAAGGAGGGTTCTACGACGCGAAAGTACTCTACATGGTAGGTGAGTAGAACTGAAGTACGGCGATTGATGTACGAATGCTTTGGATAACATGCTGAAGGCTTAACTGCATATGGAGCCGAAGCATTCCTTAGAGGCTGTGTCTACAGTGCCATCCGACGATCCACTCGCTCCTACAAGTGCCGTCCGAAAGAAAGTCAGACTGCGCGTGTATCACTGGTGGGGTACCGTCCGACGGCACTCTTGCAGAGCGTTCGACTGCCGTCCAACGGTACTCTGCTCACGCGTTCAAGTGCCGCCCGAAAGTCTCGTATAAAACGACTTTTCAAAATGAGTTTTTTGAAGCTGCAGTGTAGCTTAGTGGTAAGACGTCTGCCTCATGAGCAAGCGGTCCCGGGTTCGATCCCCCGTGCGGGGTTGCTTTTTTTTTTTTTATTAATCTTTTGAGCATTTTGTTTTGTCGACGCATTTGGCGATATTTACATTTCTTTTTTACGATTAACATTGGGAAAACCGAATGTTGTCGACGAAATTTCGCTGAATAAAATGGTCAGACGTCATCTGATGGACCATCAGGGCACGTTCCACCAGGGCTGCTGACTGGCAGTCAGCGTCCCAAATTACGTACCTTGATGGAATTTTCATTAGGGCGTGCATAGATTATTTTTCATATTCATAGATTTGACGAAATATTGGTATTCGAACGAACTTTACGTCCATTGACCGTACGTCTGTCTGCCCGTCAAAGCTTTTTGACGTACAGTCAGAGACAATCGATGTCCAATCAGAATCGCCACCAAGAAATCTTGACGGCATTTCGCGGCGGCCGACTGCCACCAGGAAACCATCAGAAAGCCGACAAGCGGAGTCTGACTGGAGTTTGAATGTCGGTCAGAGTAACTTGTTGGCCAATCAGACGTGCTTGACGTACAATCAGGCACAGACAGGTGTCCACTAGAAAACATCGACTGCCAGACAGCGTTACATTGATGGATTTTTCCTTCGGGATTCCTTAATAATCAGCGTTCTCTTTCCTTTCACATTCATTTACTTTAAATTCTTCTTAATTTATTTTCAATTTCATTTTATAGTTAATTCTGCTTTTGAATTCTTGGTTTTATTCTTATTTTTCAGCCCCTTGCTGCTGATTTCCTTTCAGGTTAGCCGCTTCTCATCTTCCCTTTTCAAAGACCAGGATGAGCCACCGCCCCAGCGAAATAGGCATCAATACATGTCCGTTGCTATTTTAAGGAGCTGTGTGTGTTGTCTTCTATCCCTGTAAGTGTATACACTTTCCCGTGTTCTGTATTTCATCTCCAAAGCGCTTCTTTCCCCATACTATAAATTTCTTACATGGCGTGTTGCCATGGAACAATCAGAAGTCGAAAAAAGAAAGGGAGGTCCACGTGTTTGGCTGCGCCCCTCGGAAACAAGAGCTCGGTTGTTTGATCGGAAACAAAATTTTTCATTTTTATTTTGCGGTGTAGCGGTGGGCAGATGGAAACAACTTATTTTCCAAGCTAGCGATGCTTCAACTTGAAAAATTTTGTAACACCCTTGTTTACATTGGTTCAAGAAGAAAACAACTAGAGAGATCTAAAGGGTCTTACCTAAGATTCTGCAATAAATTATAGCCATGTCTTCTTCTTGAAAGTGCTCACTCACGTCGTCAGATTTCAATGTAACGCAGTAAGCTTTGCCATTTTGCCTGTATTCATATATTTTTGCACGTGATTTAAAGTACTGTCAGGTGGTCAGTTCTTTTATAATTTCTATAATTTCTCTATTAAATGCTCAAATCATTTCCCCTTGCCCAGCACCTTTGCTTATAAGTTAGTAGAATAGTTTCAACATATATCTGCGACCACGAAAACGAAATTGCTATTTTTATGACTTAAAAACATTAAAATATTAAGGGCACATACTGGTGTCCCGAAATATTACATGTGTGAAAAAAAAAACAAGTTGAACAATTGAGACAAATATTTATGATCGAAGGAAAGAAATCGATAACGTACCGATTGATCTAGAAGTTAATGTACGAAAGCTGAAGTGGTTAACGAATCCAAAAAAACTACGATAGTGTCTAAGGCGCCGTACAGTTTATCTTCGGAAGGTGTTTCGTAATTTGAATTTCTATCAGTGACAATTCTCACCTTCTCTCCTCCAAATTACCTATATGCTAGTAAGCCGGACCGAGGTGCTGGAATTTCAACGTCTCGTACAGGATGCCTGTGTGGGTCACATATTCAACACGATTACTTCGTCAGCGTTCCGCCGTGACTCGTCTTCCCACTCATTGATCACGGTTCCCGGCCAAACGTTCACGCTGCTCTTGCGTCCAAGTTGTGCCCCGCGTCATGTCAAAAAGTCTAGCACTACAGCCTTGCTACCTATGGGAGGTGTATCTGCGCCCCTTGTAGCGCCTATTCATGGGACGAGGAGGATCATGAAACAAAAAAACAACAACAAATTTTTTTTTTTTGGCGCATCAGCAACGGAGGTTAAAGTGCGCTAAAATGAAGAAAAAAAATGTAATATGACGTATCGCGTCAACCCTGGTGTGAGTAGGCATTTTGCACCTTGACACCATTCCATGCGCATGGTTTGCAGCAGTCGCAGCATCCGTAGGCCCAAGTGCTATTCTTTTTGCATGTTCCTCTTGATAGTCTTTTATTTTTCATATAGAAGTTCCAGCGCGTAAGCTTCTCTTTAAAGATCGAATTATATATGCACTGAAACGAAGCTCCAAATATGAGAAGCTGCTTAACGTCTTGCGCGCGCAAGAAAAAAGAAAAAAGTGAAAAAATTTGTTGGTGGTGTTTACTGGAGGCGCGAAAGACCTCCAGTGAACATTTTTATATCATAATAATTGCATACCATTCTGACCAAAGGTAGTATGCGTGTGTTTGCGGGAAAAGGGCAGCCGATAAAATCGCATAGGATGCCGAATGTGAGTAAAATTTACAAACAAGAGGTGTCGAGATGTAAAACGTGTTTCCGAATCAGGAGTACAGAGGACAATAATTTGTAGTTATCCATTATTGAATAGGCACATTGTTCTCCCCAATCAATTTGTGATCACAGATCAGGAAAACCGAGTTAAAGTTTAGCTTCATTTCTGCCAAAAATTATATGTAAATTTGAATGCTTTTCCTGAATGATAATAAAAGCAATATGCTGCAATTTACTGTGCAATCTCTTGAGGATAAGTAGCAAGAGGCTCCTCGACCAGTGTTGTCACCAAAGCGCTTGACAAATCACAGAAGGCGCGTTAGGTGGACCGAATAACCTTTAGCTATTGCTGTGTGGTTTGCTGACATAAAGGCCGTTAACACTTACTCATGCCCATGTTCCTTGCTTTATTCGAATTCAGCTGACAAAAACTACAGCAATTATCTCCCAACAGAATTTATTTTTTTAATGTATAGCAGACATCTCGAGCATCTGATACAGCTAAGCACCTAATCGCCCATCGTCTGCATAGCGCCAACACAAAATAACTTTATTTCGAATCATTTTATAGTATTTTATGAGTTATAGATGTGCTATAAATATATCCCCAATGTAAAGAAAATAATAAAGCATTGCGTGCTGTTTCTAAGGTCTTTACGTCTTTCGGAAACGTGATGAAAAATCGTTCTGACACACATGTAGCAACAGAATACTTGGGGAGCCAGTTTGTCTGTGTATTCCCGTATTCGACAACTCATTCGGATGTACAAAAAAAAAAGTGACGCAAGAGAACCTTTGGATGATACGCCTGGGGCAGTAAAAGAAATCCGTTCGCCGAAAAGAGGCCAACGACTTCCAGGAGTTCGGAGCGGCACTTGGCGACCTTCCAAAATGTCGTTGAATCCCTGGCATCTCTTACGTCTTTCCTGGACGGATTTATGCGATCTTTTTCAAGTGCTTGCCCCAATTCTGTCAGCCTTTCTCAATCCCCCATCACCATTACCAACTTGCGATTCGAAGGAATCATACGTTAGTGATGTGTGAATGACAGCCTTCAAACAGGGACGAAATAAAAACAAAATGTTTTCAGAAAGTTGTGTTTTGATTCTCTCTTTTTTATCCCGCTATTATATAGTGATTTGTTTCAGTTATTAAGACTAATTATTGAGTTGTCTTTTAGCAAAAACCGAGGGGCCTGAAGAAGCTATATTTTTTCCCGTTCTTTTTTACATTTTAAAACTTTACATCTTAATTTACCTTCGTTTATTTAAATCTACATATCTATGTGACGGAACGTATATCGCATCTGATTTAAATGAATGCGTTAGGCCATACCAAGGGCTCTTCATTCGAAAAAAACAAAAATATCTAAAAAATATTACTTTTGAGAACATTGATCATGAAATTTCTATTTCTGGAGTTTTCTCTTGAATTAAGTGGTGTTTTTTCGCCAAGAAAACTTAATTTGATGATAACTAAATTGTGCTTGTTGAATAGGTGTTTTTTAAAGCTTGAATTCGACCTATAATTTGTCGTCAAATTGATTGTTAAAAAAGAGTTATCATCATCCAAACCTGGTAAATTACCGTCAAAGAGGCATGGTTCTGGATAATTTACGAAAATAAAAGAAAGCAACAATTCATTATTATGAATATCTTGGACTGTTAGTGTGGATTACCTAGCCACGTAAAAAAGTTTACTTTTGTGCAAAAAGCATTTGAGCCCGGAGAAGTTCCCAAATACGCGATCTTTGACCACCGCCAAAATCCCAAAATCCGTCTTTGGCCCTTTAGAAGTAGAAAACTCGGAAAATAAAAATATGACGCAAAAACCGTTTATAGTTTCGTTCTAAAAATTAATTTAACCTTCAAATATATATTTTTTCCACAAAAACTTCAGTAGCTGTCTAATGAAGCGAAGCCGGCGATGTCTGAAACCGTCTGTAGCAGCGAAACGGCAGTAAACTTCCCTTTGGCCAAAAGCACAGCAACGCAGATGCTTCGTCACGACAGTCGGTGGGGCACTCGATGTCAAAAAGGACGCGCCTCAGAAAACAAAATCAAAAACAAAGAGAAGCAGAACAACGCAAATGCATTGTCATGGAAGGCGTGGGGCCTGCGGGGTTCGCCGCTCCTGTGCAGTGGTGGAGCTTGATGTCACCACCGGAGTTCCGTGTGCGGTAGGAATACGTGGCGCGCTGCTTGTAGGAATGCGCTTACGTGTAGGAATGCTTTTTCGTTCCTACACGTAAGCAGTCGTAAGTGTTTTCCTTAATTTGTTTTGAGACGCTACTCATTTTTCTTGCACGATTTGAGATGAAATCGCCCGAATAGACTGATTTTTTAAAGATTTTTTTTTAAACAAAATCACAGTTGAATATATTCTACGCATATCTTGAATGATCTACCACTATTTTGTTCTTATTTCGAAGTTTGCTACTCAAGTGTGATCCTTATTACTCCGTCACTTTAGGGTCATTAACACAGGCGTTCAAATCGCAACAGAGACGCGGATCTGCTAGTTCTTCTCATCAAACGCGCGTGTAATTGTGTTGGATCACTAAGCAACCGAGTTGGAAACCGCATTGCAAACGCGGTTCAACCGCCAGTGTGAACACTGCGTTGCGTGAATATATATAAGTGCCTTGAGGAACCTTTATTGGCAAATCGCCCTCTTTGCATGAATGAATATTTCTGCGATGGCTTCAGCGTTATAGAGAAAAAGAGGAACTTTGAAAACGTCAGTAATAATATTAACGAGCAATGGACAAGGCAAAAAAGAAATGCAACGAGCGAGCTCCTAAATAGCGAAAGAACCACGCAATAGATCGACCATTTTCGGTAGAACTTACCATAATAAATATAAAACACTGAGTAAAGGAATGATGCAAGCGTGCTCGTGAGGATTCATGATGAATATTGGGGGCTGGTGGAACCAACTAAAGGTTCTTTTTTCTTTGTTAGCACACTAAATCGCAAGAATTCATCGCAAAAAAAAAAAGACTGAGCTCGTTTCTTTTTTTTTTTTTTACGGTTGAGAAGACCATTCAGTGAATCAGGAAAGAAGGCACTAAGCAAAAAGAAAAAATATATAAATATATATATATATATATATATTCTGCATCCGCAAAGGCCCGTGGTGTTGCCAGACGATACGTGTTGAGTAATTGTTTGCCGCCTCTGGGCTCGCCGGAGTCACAATTATCTGCGAGAAACGCGTGATTGCAAAACTTGACAAATAGGCCGCAAAAAAACTTTAAACAAGCAAGCCAAACGACGTATCTCTTGCTCGCCCCTTCAGGTCTTACTTCTGCATATTAAGCTCGCGAATTCATCACTCGTCGACCTTCAAAACGGAAAGAAGTCGATAAACGAGGTGCGCTTTGGTGGGCTTCCCCTATCAGCTGAGGAAAGTAATCTTTCCTTTCACGCGCAATTTCCAAGGCGCTCGGTTGTCTGCATCGGGGATGGCGGAATTCAAAGACGCCCGTTACACTTTGGTTTTAAATAAGAGAGACTCAATACTTTACAGGCTGTGAAGTTAAAAGTGCCCTTCAATGTTAGAGGTTCGACTTCATCAAAGATTTGAACGACACTATCCCGCACTTTCGTCGCGCGTTTTATAGATCAACGCAGAGAAGACCTCTCGGCCGACGCATTTTATATTGTTTGTGCGACCGGCAAGGACCCCGGTACGACTAACACCTACTAATTGCAAATTCAAATTCATTGTTCTTCTCTACTTGGACAGGGGAGGCAAAGAGCAAATAAACCCAGTGTTGCTTGACAAGCCTACGGATACAGGGGAAGTGGAGATATACATACAACACGCATAATATCTCTAGGGTTATTCCATGACGAAGGAGACGCGTCGATATTTGGCTATCAGGAATATGTACGAGACAACTAATTTGGATAAAGACGCCTCTGAACTCCAAACGAATTCTTTTTGTGAAACTAAAAATAATTAATTTTTGCTGATATTGCCTTCTAAATTTGTGAAATATTCATTAAACCCACGTTGTTAAGAATAACAAAGTGAAAAAAAAATCGGTTTTGTACCAGACCAATTTAGGTGGGCGCTTAATTACGTAATGCTATGCCCTATCTTACACTAAAATACGAAAATTTAAAGACGCCATTTTGGGTCAAATAGGAGCTCCAAATGAAAGAAGCTTTATACGATTACTTAATTTTTTTATTCGTCTTAGATATGGGTGTTATCTACAATACATTTTGTTTTGTTCTTATAGAACTAATAATTGAATTGCACGTGTTAAATATTCAAAGCCTTTTTTTGTGTTTTGATTAAATGACGAAATCTACAGTTTTTGCAGAAACGTCCATATTTAGAGCCAGAAAAAGCAATGTGGGCAGCGGTGCCCGGGATTTTCGAAATAGCCAAACCTTCAAACCCAGTCATCCACTTAACATACCAAAGAATTAAAAAAGCTCTTTTTGTGGTCGCTGAGAAATTATTTTTAAAAATTAGCCTATCCAACCATGCCACCAGGCGCCCGCATCGTAGGCAGCGCACGCTGCTTTCTCCATCAAGGCGTAAACGGTGTGAGACGCCGTTTACAATGTCCTGACAACCATGCATCCCTATCCTCTTTACGTTATGTAATGATACTGGTGTATTAATTTTGCTCTACTCCTGTCCAGGTAAAAAAAACCTTCTTGCAATAACGACCGCCGTCTGCGAAGTTGTTTTCGACCCACAAATGAAGGGCAGCCCAACTTGCCTCCGTCCGTCAGAATATATTAACATTCTGTTATTGTGTTGATTTATGTTCCCTTTTGATGACCCATACTAGCGTATGCTCAAGCAAAAATGGTCAAAAAGACTAAATACACGCAAACTTAGCTAGGTGTTGAATATGTTGGTCCACCAGAACATTGCCCTGCAAAAATGGAGAAAAGTGGGAAGCAAGACCAGGGTGCACGGATGCGCAGAAGCTCTCTGGAAAAAGGTCAATTGCCGAAGAACACGGGCTTACATCGTCTGCTTCCCGAGGTCGGAAATGTATACTGCGCGTCGACATTGTCTGGCGTACATTCAAATATCAAAACTATTCAGAATGAATAGGTTTTCACCGACTGAAAAAATGATAACGGAGATGTCGCTTCTCCACTGAACTTAAATGTACTTTGATCGAATATGTAGTGCTAACAAAAGCAGTGTAATGACGTGAAAAGCATTACACTCTTGGCGGCGGACGCCTCACACACCGGAGATTCCGTACATATGCAGACGTTTGGACTGCGGAATGCACTCTGGAGGCCACGAGAACATGTAACGAGTTCTGAACGCCCTAGTATTCTTAATGGAAGTGTGTTTTACAATACGTGGGTGTTACACGGGTGCCGTCTTCGCAATATGAGTATCAGTCTTGGCGGACCTTAGATTAAGTAAAGGTCTTCATGGTAAGTCGGTTTATTAAATATATTGTTGATTAACAAGTTAATTAATAGTTCCATGCTTATGTTGCAATTGTATTATTCACGCCAACTACAATCAGAGGCTTTATCAACTTACAGATTTGCTGAAAGGTAATAGTTTCTTAGGTACTAAACAGTCAGTTTTCACGTTTCTACTGCCGATTTCAATATAGCGCACATCGGTAAAGAGCTATCCGCCGAAATTATTTTACATCTGGACATACGACAGACGAGGCCGAAACGCAGTATGCATTCTGAAACTCAGGAAGCAGACCATGCAGGCCTGGGTTCGTTGGCAGTTACCTGGGCAGTAGAGTGAAATTAAGACGACAGAATCGCTACGAAACGTAGAGAGGATGCCGATGCATGAAAGTCAGGATAATGTCCACTTCAACTGATTAAAACTTGTTTTCAGGGAAGTGTTCAAAACTTTGCGGCGGCGTCACACACCATTGACGCCTTGATGGAGAAGGCAGCGTGCGTCGCCTTCTAGGCGGGCGCCTAAACACATGGGCGGAGCTGGAGGCTCATTTTTTAAACAAAATCTTTTCTCAGCAACATCAAAAAGTAATTTTATCATTTTTTTATATGTTAAACGGATGAGATGGATTAAACTTTTGGCCATTTCAAAAGTTCTGGGCACCGTGCCGACATTGCATTTGATGGCTCTCAATATGGCCGTTTGACCATAAACTGGAAATTTCATTTGATGAAAAACGCAACCAAACGAGACATCACAAAATTAACACAAGCATATAAATTTTTAGATATATGAGAACAAACTAAAAATGTATTGTAGCTAACACCCAAACTGAAGTTTACTAAAAAGAAAAAAATCTCATCAAGTCTCTCCTTTTTGGTGCTCCTATTTGGACTCCAAATGGCGTTTTTCAATGTTTGTATTTTAGTGTGATAGGGCATAATATTCAGTAATTAGGGGTCCACCTACATTTCTGTGGTACGTAATCGTTTTTCACGATGTTGTTTTTTTAATTACATACGTTTCATGTCTATTCCAGAAATTTAAAGCATATCAGCAAACATTAAATTTTTTTTTAGAAAAAATACTTTTATAGGAGTTCAGGTACTTTATTGAAATTAAATTTTAGTACATATCCCAGACCCCAAAAACTTTCCGCGTTTCTTTTGGCATGGAATGACCCCATAGCATTACTAACATAATTACAAATAAACAAAAAAATGTCACGGATGAAAGCGAAGAGACGATGGATAACGAACTGAAAAGAAAGGTTTAATTGGTGAACTTGTGCCAGAAACAAAAAAGTGAAAGCCGTTTACAACTCCCTGTAACGCCGAATCGGAGCGCAGCTCTTGAGGAGGAGGAGGGGAGGGTACTCAGGGGAGGGTGTACCCCTCCTCCTCCTCCTTCTCCCCCATTCTTCAATCTTCTCCGGGGGGGGGTCACGTGACCTCGGGGGGTCACGTGATCTCGGGGGGGGGGGGGTCACGTTACCTGAGGGGTCACATGACCCCCCCTCCCCCGAGGTCACGTGATCCCCCACTCCTCCCCCCGAGGTCACGTAACCCCGGGGGGTCACGTGACCCCTCCCCCCCCCCCCCCCGAGGTCCCGTGACCCGGGGGAGGGGGCTCGCGCGGTGCATTATGGGACATTTCCCATAATGCACCGCTCGGTTACGCCGACGCCGACGCCGACGCCGACGCCGCTCAAGCCTGAAACGGGCACCTAAGAGCTGCGCTCTAAAAGAAAACGCCGACAAAGAAGCCACGAGCGTCGACGGCGGCCGCCGTGAGCGACGATGCGTCGGTGTGACAACTGGATAGAGCGAGAGTGAATATGCCTCGTAGTTGGGAGAGTCCGAATGAATGAGCAGACAATACCATGGTCAGCTCCTTATTTACTTCACTTTGCATCTGAAACATTCGACCTGGAATATTCGGGAGTGAGCTAGGCCGAGACTGGTTAGGCAAGGTCATTATGGCCTCCTGATCTTTTACACACGGAAAAAAGGGTAAACTCGAATATTACAGATGTACGGAGACGGGTTCCTTATCGGTCATGCACGCGGCAATATTAGTGCGTAAGATAGTAAAGAGAAAATTAGCTGAATTCTGCAAATACTTCGTGCTCTTAACATGCAGAGACATATCTAGTAACACCCGGAACAAAAATAAAACGCCCCGCTTTCCGAGTCCAACGCAAAATACTTGTGTTCAATTCACTGCGCCAAATTAGAAAACGCGGTAGTGTAGATCTCATCCCTTGATTGCCCGAATATATGGTACTGGCCATATATATGTACATGGGGTACTGTACATATTTTCCCTGAACTCGACGTGGGAGATTAATAAGAACGAATGGTTACGACACAACGAAGTTTTGTATAAAAGAGCAAATTTGTCGCTATAATAATTGGTAACTTGCACAATATTGAATTTTTCGGACAATGGCTTCGTATGACTATCTTACGTAGTATGGCATATTCTGCAGTGTTGGCGGTAACGTTTTACAAGTAACGGCGTTACCGGTTAAGCGTTACTTTTTAGAGCGCAGCTCTTAGACGCCCGGTTCCGGCTTGAGCGGCGTCGCCGTCAGCGCAACCGCGTGGTGCATTACGGGTAAATTTCGCCTCTAAATATAGCGGAACATTTTCCACGCTAAATTTAGCGGGAAAATTTCCCCGCTAAATTTAACTGGAAAAATTCCCCGCTAAAATTGGCGGAAACAATTTCCCGCTAAATTTACCTGGAAAATTTGCCCCCTAAATTTAGCGGAAAATGTGCCCGCTAAATTTAGCGGCAATATCTCTCCTCCAAATTTAGCGGAAACGTTTCCCCTAAATGGGAGGTGAGCAGGAGAGGAGGAGGGGCATAACCTCCTCTCCGTACATTCGCCTCCTTCTCCCCAAGAGCTGCGCTCTAATTCGGCGTTACAGGGGATTGTAAACGTCTTTCATTTTTTCTGTAACAAATTAGCATACTCGTTACTTTTCCAAAATTGTAACGGGTAACGTACTTACGTCACATACTTCAAGTAACAGGTAACGTAGTTACGTTAGTCGTCACATGTTCTTTCCGAAACCTGAAAAAAGTGAAATTTGTTTCGTGTTTCTAAACTTCGTTTTACCGCAAGTCTAGACGCAGCAGACGCTACGAGCTGATGGGATCAATTAGAGAGCGTCAAAAGGGCACCATCACGGTGCATCCTTTTGTTTCTGTACGTGCGGTATCATCGCTGGACCAATCACAAACAAAAAAGCCCAGTGACTTCAGTTTTTGACGCCTCTTTATTGGGCCCATTAGCACGTAGCATTGTCTGCGTCGGGACTTAAGCTAAAACGAAGTATAGGGGCCACGTTAGTAATTATGGCACTCATTCTACATACCTTCAAAATTTTGCTTGACTTTTCCCCACGCGAAAAATCCCACTTTAGATAAACCCCAACGCCCACGAGCTTTGTCCCAGTATCAAAAAGCGCTGTCGTAAAAAAAAACACGGTTACAGCCATTTTATAAATAGAAAGTAGCCCAAAAGCAAAGTGCGTTACTTTTTATTTGTAATGACAACGGCAACGCGTTCTTTTTATTTTCAGGTAACGTAGGTCGGTAAAACGTTCGTTTATTTTCCAAGTAAGGAGTAACGTATTTCGTTACTTTTTGGGGCTAACCGATACAACACTGATATCATGGCATGTCACTAGACCTTAATTGGAATCTAGTGCGGTGTACTAGATACCAAGGTCTGAGTGCTGAACCTTCGGCGTCCCCTAACAATGGTCAACTCTGGGGGCAGATTCGACGCGACTGCTACATCAGCATCAGTTAGGGCTCGCGTTCTCCCTTTCCGTATACAGGGGCCTTACGATGCACGGAGCGAGGTGCAACGGAAGTAGGCGCAGCCACCAACTCTTCTCTACCAATGGGGAGCTCGTCTAATGGGTGCCGCCATTGATTTTTGGGGCAAACAACCTTCGTTGCCATGGCGTTTCCGTGACAACCCGCTTTGTTTGCCCCAAACATCAATGGCGGCGTCCACCGAATCGGCGTCGCAGAGGTAAGATTCGGAGCCCAACACTTCTCTGACCAGTGGGAAGTCGGTGTGTATCGGGCGCTTTTGACACGGCGCAGGGAGCGTTGCCTAGAGCAAATCGTCATAGCGCGGTAAGGCGCGGCTTTGGAAAGCGATCGCCTGTCAGCCGTCGTAAGGAAGAACGCTGAGAATGGCCCCACGGGCTCAGAAAGTTGTGCAAGCCCTGCTTCCAGGAGGTGTTGGGTTCCCTCCGCCGCGATTACAAAGCGGGCTCGCATTGGAACCTCTCTCGGTGCGCCGATCGTAGCGAAAGCCAGCTGCGACAGCGAGAAGACGAAGTAGACCGCAGGCTAGAAACGGACGTACTCGCAGCCTAACGCATTCGACCCAGCAGCGAGCAGACGATGGGAGCTTGGTTGGATTTAGGTTGGAAAAGAGCGCGTCGGTGCGCAAGGCAGTCTGGGATTGGGTTATTTTTACGGCGCCGCTGGGCATGAAGTCATGCCGGGTCCTGCCCTATTTAAATGTCCTTGCAATAATGCGATTGCACTTCTAATAATTAAAATGTAATAATTCTAAGCACCCCAATAAACGCAGTCGAGGTCTCTCCTTGTTATAGGACATGTTTGGGCGTTCATGTGGGTGGAGCGTAGAACGAAAAGAAATATCTAAAGACGAAGTCACGACGTCACTTCCGGAACGGGAATTGTAGCGTCTGACGTCGCAATGCAGAGAGCAACTCTTGTGATTTCATATTTTATTATTTAACTAACACCCGACTTGAAGCTCGATTGAAATGGTGCAATTTTGCTCGCGCTTTCGCAGCAGTGATGCCGGGCAATGCGGCATCCACCACATTTAGTTTTGCGCACACCAGCGACGTCACAGTTGCGAAATCGCAAGTAAATTCGCACCGACTTAAACAAGTCATGAAAAATTATCAGTTTGGAACGTTCAAGACTTTGCAGCAGCCTACTGGTCCAAGTCTGGCCCAGGTGAACTCGCACAGACCGCGACTATTTCAAAAGCTTCTTTGTCGCGGTGATATTGCGAAAATAAAAGAGAACCAGTTATTTTACTTGTGCCTCCGCAAAGCTTGATGACGTAATTGTGGGTTTGAAACCACCGGCCTCGTGATAGTCGAGCGCTGCTCATGGATAGGACACGAGAACTGCGTGAACCCTCTATTTCGGCCCGTAATAATCAATGCCTCGGAGTTCAGTCGGGTAGTGGCTCGTGTTCAACCAATATGGTAATGAGAATAAGCCGAACTCTAACAATGTCTGGAGCTCAGCACGCGTTTCATATTTTCCAACTGTAGTGCGTGGTTATGATTAACGCTGACGGCATAGGATAGGCCCCAGGTCACGTGACTTGTTGCTCTGGTTCCGATTTGAGGGGATGAACGATCTTCTTAGTTTTGGAATTTTTTGGACGACTACCATTGCCTAGAAAGAAAAATTAAAGCATGTTTATTCAGTTATGAACGTTATGGAGTCATCTTAAGTAGTATTTATCGAAAGTAGAAAAAATCGTTTCACAGCTCCTTAAAACAGGATTCACACATAGCAATCGTTAAAGAATATTAAAAAAAATGAAAAATATGTGTCTGTTATACACCTCTAAAAAGGTACATCAAATCCACAGTAACATATTTGTGTCTTTAGTCTTCAAAGTGAGAGAATGATTTCGATGCGGAATATAAATAAAGCTATAATTAACAATAGTAGTAGCTTGATTTTAAAGCCCGATTTCTACGGTGCTACCTTGATTGAGATTTCGCAGCTATGACGTCGGACACCTCAAATAACACAACGCGTTTCTTATCGCAAAAGCGACGTGACATCTGCGAAATCGTGTGTAAAATCGTATCATGTGAATCGGTCGTGACGTCTCTGAAGTGTTCCCAGCAATCATAAATTTCAAAAGCACTTACGAAACACTCCCTTCTTTCACCGAATTCTGCAAGTAATTTTATATGCCATTTTATTTACGACCTACACGATCGCTTATACTGGCTGTAAAACGAAAATAAACACACCGTTTTTGTTATCACGCAGCTCAACTAAGGGGCATATGACTGAAGCCTCTAACTCCGTTCTAAATTTAGCCTGTATATTCTAGCTATTGTAAAATGGAATTTGATCGTCAATTCACCACTCGAGCGACTCAAATAGAGGCCTCTTTAAGACTAGAGTTGGATCACGCAGGAAGCGCGACGCTCTCTACGCGCGCTTCTTTGACGAAGTCTTACTAACGTCATCTTCACTCGGGGTAGAATCAAGCTGGCGTTGACGACAAGACCGGGAGTGCCATGTGCCGTTTCGTAACACTCTTCTGCTTCGAACTTTGAGGCAGCCTTACAAAACGGCTTAGTTTACTGAAGCCAAGACATGTATATTGGTTACTTATATAAAGGAGTTAGCAAGTTTATCCGCGGACCGCCAGGAACGCAAGCAAAGGCAGAACAATTGAGAGCTTTAGCGAGTCGTTTCGACACGAGCGGTTCGTCTTCGAACGCCTATTCGACGCCACTGCCCACGCGTGTGCGAATCGTTGTGCGATTTGTGATGAGCTTCTTGTTCGTTTTCTCCACTTCGGCCGCTGGAGTCTTTACTGCAACGCAGCCAACACCGTTGACGACTCGAGGAAAAATGGAAGATAGTGGTCGACACCGCCATCTTGCGGTGTCGACCGGCAGTTGCCACAGGACATACGTGTTTCGTTTGTTGCGTGCAAGGCTACCACGCTTGATACTAAGCAGAGACGACCCTGTGGCTCGTGGTCGCAAGTCAAGTTAAGTTCTCTCAGCCTAGTCGGACGCTACTGTACTTTGTTTCGTGCTTAGTGCACAACGTTGCGAAGGCTGCCGTCACGAGCACGGGGTCTGATCTAGCAGGTCATTCGCAAGCGTTATCGCGTAAACGAAACCACGGATGAAACCACGCGCTCGCGCCAGTAGCTTTGACAGCGTTGTGTACTGAGTATGAAACGAAGAATAATATATATACAAATGAGCCTTTATCCGTGCTTCGTCTCAAGCATTGCGGCAATGTTATCCATCGAATGATTAGCTTGATAGGGGACAAACAATGTACGGATAAGGTAACTCGTAATATCTCGACGTAATGTAATGACACGTTCTCAAACGGAGCTTCGTGAATTTAGGTACGCCAGCCGAAAAACGCTCCCAGGGTGCTAATGCTCCTAATAGGGTATCCACATGAAGGAAAAGTCCGTCATTGTCATGCGCGGATCGCGCATTACGTGAAACATACGCCCAACCTTTTTAACGCCTCGCGGCGCCGTCCTCCTCCGTGGCGGCGACTTGGAGGCTTCGTTCTGTCAGCATGAAAGCTCCACGAACGGGTGGCGACGGAGTTCGTATTTAGCTGCTTTTAGCGATACTCTTTTGCCTCGTCTGCTCACGGGGGCCACCGCGTTCTTTTCGCGCTTTTGGAATCGTCTGCGCCGTTCCTGTTGTAGTAGCGCGGTGGTAGATGGCAAAGATGAATGACGACGCCAAGGTTTTTTTTTTTTCCTTAATTTTTTTTTTGTTGAGAAGTTTTCTGCGCTGTGGGACATAAGCAGCGAGCTGAATTCGAAAACCAACCTCATGGTGTCCATATGATAGAAGATTGGCGAAGAAATGTTGGCACGATTCCCGCAATTTGCGCCATACTAAGTGGGTGAGTGACGTCTTTGGTTTAGTTCACAAACGTGCTCTGCGGCTGTCTCTGTTTTTTTTGTATTTGCCTCTTTATTCGCGGACGAATGCGGGACAGCAGTTCCACAACGACGTCATGAGGCACCCGAAGGAGTCTTCGATACTCCGCGGAGCCGCTTTCTAGCAGCTCTTCAGACAACTGGTTCTGTATACCAACTTTCTTTCTTCTCCATCCAAACTCTCACCCAGACCCTTCGTTTAGAAGGTAGACTGTCTTTGTCGTCGTCCGTTTTAAGCAGCGCTGCTGCCATAAAGGCATACCGCCGCTTTATCTGAGCCTCCATTTTCCGACTCTCGTCACCGGCGCGCGCGCTCTCTTCAGCGTGCTCCGAGCGTTGTTGTCAAGAGTGTACCGCTAAGTTCGGCCGGTAAGACTGATATCTATCACTGCTCCCCGCCGTCCGTGTGGATCCTAGAGCTAAGGACGAAGTTCCCGGGTTGCTGACGTCACGATATTCGTGCGCGGAGTTCTCCTTCGCGTGAATACCCCTTAAAGGGTCATAACTGCAGGACGAGAATGTAGAAACACTTGCGGTGTACAAATTCACATGAAACAGTCTGCCCCTGTCTTTTCTGGCCACTGTGCGTCACAGCCTATGTCACGTTTAAACGGTTCAGTATTTTTTTATAATCGTAAAGCGCACATATTCCCCCATTAATGTACCTTCCATGTCTCTATTCCGTTATCGTAACTACAAGGCCCCTCTTTTTTCATTTAACTTCATGTTATTTATAGAATTTAATACGCTAATAAAGACCTCTTCTCTCGGTGGACTCGAAGTTCCATTTCGTCTATGAAAAACACATCGACACAAGTTTTATACTTAATATCTAGCGACGTTTCATTCACATTCCTGCGTTTCGAGAACAGAACATGATCGCATCGTCGTCCATTTGCGACGGCCACAACCGTGAGGTGAATCAATCTCACGAAAAACGAAGCAAAATCTATTTTGAGAGTTGTGCATTATGCGATTTCGAGAAGCTAGCTATAGCGTCTGCAAAGCACATAATGCATCAGTGCAGGCGTTTGGGCGCAATTCAACTTTGCACTGCCATACCAGAAATTATTTGACACAAAGTAAAGTCTTATATAGAACAACTCGTTCATTTGAAAACCAGAAAGCGTTTCTTCAATAAGGTGCACGAATGCGGGAAAGCTGCAAGTCACCCAAAATGAGTCTATCAACGGAGTTGACAGGTTTAGAGCTTTAAGCCGGAGTTCCGGTGCGCAGAATTTGGGAGACACTGCTGTACGTCGTGTCAGTAACAAGATGCGGATGGCGCTCCAAATGCCCGGTGGAAGCAAAACGAATACTGCTTCTCAGAGAATTCCTATATATCTGAGATGCTCTAGCAAATTTCCAACGAGATGGTCAAAGCATCGCTTTACACACGCGGCTACCACATCCTCATGGGAAAGATTAATTCTTCTGGCTGCCCTTTTTGCAACCATGAAAGCGACGCGCTTGAAACTGTACGAATCAGAACTAATCCAAGGGATGCCCTCAAGTCGTTTTAAGATATTTCTGCTTTTGAAGCCATTGGAATTTAATTGCAAACATAAAGAGCATGAAGAAGGCTTCTTAAGTGCTCCTGCGGGTACCATTACCCAGGTTGTTGAATTGAAGAATCCCGTGTTATTAAATCATTTCCGCAAGATCGGTCGTATTGTTAGTTTTTTTATTTGCCACGTGCCCGGAAGATTCAATGGAAGAACAGAGCGAAAAGCGAGCCCTTTTGAAGATTAATGTTAAACATGAACCTGTACACTCATAGCATATTATGACCATTTAAATAAATGGAAGCGCCGACCTACCCACGATTTAATATCCTTGAGCGTAAGCAGCAGAAGAAAACAACAACAATGTATTCAGCAAACACAAACAGTTTCATGCCTTGGTCAAATGTTGATGACTGTTCATACATTTTTTAAGTTATCTCATTTAGTAGACAACTTTTGTATTGTAACACTGGTTCTCCCAGCGTCGGCAAACGGTCATGTCAATTGTTGGCAAAAGAAAAAATTGTGTATCAAAAACAAGGCGAGATCACGGCAAACTTATAATATGAGCGACTTGTCTCAACACAAAAAAAAAAAAATCAATGTATTAAAAATATCTTTTGCGAAAAAAAAAACTCGTCAAAGTTATAAAAGTTACATAATAAATATGTAACTTTTATCTACGTTATCAAATGTTTTTGTCTGCTCTAAAATATTGCTTTGTTTTCGAACGTACCTTGAGATAACAATTGACACTGTATTTGGTATTTATACATTTTTTCTCGTTTATTTAAATTGTTCTTGCGAACCTTCCTGAAAAACACACGAAAGAGAAGGGGTGCACAAAGGTAGATAAGCCATACCGTGAGCCGAAAATATATATGTTCAGAAGGAGGGGATAACTGAGCACTTCTGCGGACTAAACCATCAACATTGCCAGTATTTCTTACAAAACCAGTGAATTAATAAAAATACAAAAAAAACAACATTGGAGTGCTTGCATTAGATATGTGCGTCACAAAGCAAAATGTAAGAGAATTTTTCGGATTTGTTTTCTTGTTTATGTCACTGAAACTGCTAAAAAGGCCAGCCGAACTTTAAATTTTCTTATTCAAAATTTACTCGGTGCTACGCAGAAACTAAGGGAGACAGCATATACTTCTGTTTGGTTCGACCAACACTGGAGTGCGCAATTGGTTTGTGGGATCAAATAAATGGTATGTACCTTGCAGATAAGTTAGAGAAACTTCAGAACCGCGTGGCGAGATTTGTAACAGGGAAGTATAGTAGAAACAATAGAGTTACAAAAAAAAAATGTACTTGGTTGGGAAACTTCATTCTTAAGACGAAACAATTTTCGATTAGGATTCTTGCTCGCAATTTTCGATGATTTGACACGTATTGATAAAAGGAAACACGTAAGATTACTTAACTATATTTCAAATCGTGTCTATCATTCGAGAAAGATAACGGCAATTTTCTGTAGAACAGAATATACGAAGTTTTCATTTTTTCCACACACAATCGCTTAGTGGAACCCGTTACCCGAGTCATTTGTATTAATGACAACGTGGTACCATTTATCTCAGAAATGGTCTTGATTGTTAATGTTGTTATTTATTTTAACGTTTATGTATTTTGTCTTTACAGCCGAGGCTGTATATTCAAGAGTTTTTGTTTTTTCAGTTACTTATTGAGCGTATTAATCCATTGGATGCACCTGCTAGAATGCCAAAGTTTTGGGCGCAGCAGGTTTTTCTTTCATAAAATATTAAAAATAAAATGTTTCTTTTACCGCAAAATTTACGTAAAGTGCTCAGTCTATGCGATTCAAAATCTTGCGTCTTTATCAACGTCGATGTCTCGAAATAAAGCGTGCTTCAAGATCACTTCTACCTCAAAATGTTCTAGTTTTATTTCGACAACTCATTAAATAAAAAAAGAAAGAAACAGAGAATAACAAAAACAATTTATTTTGACTGGCCAGTATGCCCGTTCTCGCAACTCATACTGCCTCACGCATGAAAAGCTCTCGACCTCAGTAGAACTAGGAACCAATCCTAAAGAAGCAAACGTTGCAAAGGTGCATGGTTGTCCCCCAAAAAGGAGCCATTAGAAACATAATTTATGCGACTGTCAACCGCTGCACAACTTTAAACTCCCGTGAAACGTATTACAGAGAAGATACAAGAATAAAACGCACTCATATAAGAACAACGAAACAATGAAAGGGAGAATCAGCTTGCTTCCTCCTCGCCCGCCACATCCCATTAGTCAGCCGTCGCGCAGAGCGGCGCGGAAACCCTGGAGTCCGACCGATGGTTCAGGAAGCGGAACAAGGAAGGGGCCGTTCACCCTGGGTCCGGACCGGAGCCCTGTGTCCTCGGGGTTGTAGCTCCATGGGGAGTTTCCGAGTGAGGGTGTTTGACAATACAAGCGGACATGCTTGCGCCCAGTCGATGTACGTCGGTGGAAAGCGTCTATCGCCGTGAAGGAAAGGGCCCTTCCCAGGGGTTTTTGTGGGTACCTCGCTTGTGCCTTCTCTTCCCTATTGTTTTTTCTTTGCTAACGCAGATAAAAAAAGACGTTAATAGTCTCATGCAAGTTAAGAATGCGTAAATGAACAGCACCACCCTAGTGAAAAAGCCATGTGTGTGAGAAATTTCTTGTGTCCAATAAACACATATGAATCATACAAGATATGTAAGAACCTTATAAGAACTACATAAGAAAGCTCGATATAAGATATAATTACATATGAGAACCATATAAGACACTTATAAGAAACTTCTCTTTAGTTTCTTATATGGTTCTTATAGTTCTTATATATCCTATATATCTTATATAGTTCTTATATAATTGTTATATGGTTCTTATATGATTATTTTATGTTCTTATATACCTTGTATGATTCATGTCTTTATTGGACGCAGACATTTCTCATACAAATTAGATCTTTCAATAGGGCACGTACAACCTGCGGCATTGCATCGCTCCTCGGACCAACCAGGAAAGACAGCAACCACGAGGAGCTAGGTGACGTGTGTGCTTTGTGGAGGAGAAGCACCTTGGCATGGCCTAGGGCGCACGAGTTGGGAGCGCTCGATTGATGGTCCTGTGCACATACACGTGTTTTTGGGGTTTGTTTTTTCTGTATGCAGTCTGTCCTGTCCTCCTTGCGGATGAGCAGTATGCGCCAATTCCCACATACGTCAGCGCGACGGGCGCCTCAATAGCGGACTTACTGTGCATTGCGGAAGAACGGTATCAGGCGGTAATGTGCACGTGAGAGGAGCTTTTGGCACATTCGTACACTGTGCCTGACTATACGCGGTCCAGGAGTTCGGGAATGTACTTCGTCCTACATGTCGACTAATGTTCCTCCTTTGCGAAGGCGCTAAAGCACAGTCGAAATTATCTAGTGCAGAAGAAAGGGCGACCATTTCATTTTCGAGTAAATTTCAGTATCAGGTTGATACCTAGACACCAAACAGTATATCACAGAGGAGTACGTCGGATAACTAAAATACCAGGAAGAAAGTTTCCCTCTAAAGTCATTTGATTATATGACTTGAGTACGGTAGACTAAAAGCGTAAGAAATGCAGGGCGTAGCGAGCCAAGTGCTTCTAATAATTTATATTAATAAAATAATATGATCAATATTAGTGGAACTACTAATATCTCTCTACTGCCAATGACTTGCGGTATTATCCGATAAGAAGGCCGAATAATAGGGAGTTTTCATAGACCGTTTCCGCAGGCAAGGCTAGCGGCACGCAAGCGCAGTCGTGGCGTCTTCCTCCCGGAGAGCGTTAGCGGAGGTGAGAAAAGCGCTCTACGAAAAATCCCTAATGAATCACGAAGCAAGAGCCATGGACCTACCAAGACATGCCCAGCGTTTCCTAAGTTGTGGAAAAGAACAGATGAGGAACGGTAATCGAATAATAGAGCTTCAAGGGCGATTCACACACTTGCTTTGAGTCCGACCGTATGCAACAGTTGCTATGGCAACAGTTGCTATGGCTGCGTCTGCTCTAACCAAACGGGGTAACAACCGGTTTTGTAGGAACCGAAGCAGCTGTTGGCATGGCAACTCTCCCCCTTGGTTGGTCTCAACGCAAGTGTGTGAGTGGCCCTTTAGAATGGCGCAAAGACACTTGATTTAGCACTGCGTACAACGCACTCACATAGGCAAGCAGTTGCAGCGCCAACTAGATCAGTCTATGCAAGCTGCCCCATGTAATTTAAGGACCGTATCCCACACCTCTTCTGGCTCCCCTTTTTCTCTTCACCCCTGAATAAACAAACAAGAGGTCAAGCCCACTGATATCTGTTGTAGTAGGCTGGACTGCGGATCGACACTCTACGGGACTCTATAGGAGAAGCGGGGAAAACTGCTACTTACCTTAGTAGGTTGTTCTCGGGGATAACATTTTATCGTGTTTTTCGGGAACGAGAGTTTATATTTTGTTGGAAAATCTCAAAAGCGTTAGAAGTTTTTTTAAAAGAAATGTTTTGTTGGTGGAGGCCGAGCGTTGCGAATTTGTTGGGCGTAAATGGTGATGCGGTTTAATAAGACAAGGGTTGCAAAGAGTCAATGTGGAGTCATTCGTAATCTCCAATTCATCAGAGCTTAGCAGCCGATAAGTTAGAAGGCCTTTATGTGGACACTCAGATCGTTTCAAGCGCTTGTACAGAAAACTTATGGTGCAAGCTTTTGATTTGAACTGCAGGGAGGGTTTGTGTGGGAAACTGCAACTCGGAGCGTGCCGTTTATTTGTTGAACGTTTCATTATAGCAACTGTAAGAAGTAACGCCGATGGTGCTTCGGCATATTTGATTTTTATAATCGGCGTCCGAACACTTGAAAAATATTGATTGGATCATCAAACACCCGATATGATGATCCCAGAAAATCATAAATGACTCGCCTTTCAGTACGGCCTACATGCTTCAATATTTAAACTTTTGAGTGCTTCTTCCAAAGACTTGTGTGTATTGCTTGGTGTCAATCAATTGACCCCGTAAGTGATAACGTCACAACAAAGCACTCCGCTACCGCCGTTGGTATAGAAAAACTGCAAGGGGGTTCGACGTCAGGTTAGAAAGTGCCTGGTAAAAAACACATCTTTTCCGTAAGCATTGGTTCTTTTCAATATATAATCATATAAAATTTGTTCAATCGTATAAATACAATAAGGCAATGACGAAAGCCCGTAATAAAGTTTCGCATCAGGTTTTGCCTTGCTAGCAGACGACACGATGACTTCGCGGGCTCAGTGGTTCTTGATGAGGGAGTACGCGACTGCGTTGAAGGAAGTTGGTGACGATCGACGAAATTTCTATTCTCGGGTAAGATTTCAGTGGAATTTCGGACGCGAAGAGTTCACGTACACACCTTTCATTGACGCTGGAAGTGCCTGATCGTCTTTCCGAGGAGCTAGAGTTCCGCAATGTTTGAACGAAAAATTGGGGTGTGTATGTTTATACAGCCTATAGTGCTTAGTCTGCCCCAACGGCCGTCCTGTCTCCCAGCTGTAGATGAGAAATTTAGACAGTGAAGTACAACGGATAGCCGTGGATCTTTAGCGTGCACCTCGCAGTAGTGATACACGATCGCACGCCGGTACGATGCTCATCCAGATCGAAACGGGCAAGATGGGGATTGAACCCAGGATCCCTGGGTTCTGCAGTGCGAGCGTTCGCTCCACGTGCTCCGAGCTGGAGTGCTCTAGCACACTCGGCCACCTATCCCTCTCTCCGAAATACAAAGACAGTTAAAACACTGTGAAAAATTACGAACGACGACAACTTGGAGTGATACAAGGTCGAAGTGCAGACCAGCACATCTTTCTAGGATTTCCGACAGCACAGTTTTTCAGTGCACATATGTGTGATCAAACAAACTGTCCTCAACATTTTATATATTGCCGTGTGCACGACCGGGAAGGGACGCTTTCCTCTTTACCCGAGGTCTCAACCCAGAAATCTCGTTGATACAAAAGGCTCGACGAGTTTAAACTGAAAATAAACATTTAATCGGCGAACTTGTACCAGAAACGAAAGAAGGAAACCGTCGAATCAGCAGCAACGCACGTTTCTGCGTCGCCGTGGCAGCTGGCTGGAGCGAGAGTGATCGTGCCTCGCCGTCGGGAAAATCTGAGGGAGTCAGAAGAAACTCACGCTCCACTCCTTATCTACCACACTTGGCACCTCGGACATTCGACCGATTATATTCGAGGATGACTACGCAAGGTCATCCTGGCCTCCTTATGTATCTATTACACTTGGGGTAAAAGAAAACACAAATCATCTAGATGTAAGGAGAAGCGATTCTTCTCGGTCATGCACGTGGAAATATAACTTACCCGATACAGATCTTTCGATATTTTGGGTCTTATTTGAAACTAAAGAATCAGTACGATTTTTTCCTCAGTGTGATGAATACAAGCAAGTACAAAAATTTATATCGCGAGCCTGAAAAAAGAAGTTTCGGGTCTCAAACTGCTCATGTTGATGTGAAAATAATTGCCCTTTAATTAAAACGCACATCTGCTGCAAAGTACAAAAGGGCCCGACGCTGCTTTGACATTATGTTCTAAACATACGCTTTTTCTCGCTTCGTTTATAGCAGATTTTTATGCGTGTGATGATTTTCGTCCGACATTATCGTATCGCACACATATACAATTCCTGTTTATAACCTGGTGAGTTTTCTTAGGTTTACCATGCTCTAAATGATTACAAAATCAAATTGTATAATTGTGCGAACGAATAAAACTTTGGCAGAGCATACTTCAGTCATTCCGCACGCGTTCGTCATGCGTTTGTCTTTCGCAGCAGACATCTCGGCACTTCTGGAGGACCGGAAGTTGCCGTCGCAAATATTTCAGACACAACCGATTCTCGGCGAAACTTCTGTCATGGTAAGTGTGAACTCTAGGCTCCCAATACCTATTCTTTTTAGTCATTTCAATTCCACGTCCGAGTTTTGACCGATCGCTCTTTCGGAGCGAGATCCAGTCTCATGAATTCGCCCATAACAACCCTTCTAACCAACGGCTAGTTTTGACCGATGACGTCACACTTACAGGATCAATGGTCGCCGGTAGGGGTGTCGCGAACTTTTGTCGAACCAGATTTTTAGGTCGAACTTTCGGGGTTCGACTGGGTCGAACCGGTTCGACGAACCTTCGAACTTTTCGCCAGATTCGACCGGTTCGACTTTGTGGACAGTGTGGCCAGACCTTGATACAAGCATGTCTACGTTTGGAGAATTTTTTTTTATGCAAAGGGTTATTTTATTATATAAACAGTTGCAATTAAAAGAAACCAATTCTAATCACTGAAGAAGTTAATAACTTAATTTTTTTGTACTGTATTAACTAAATTAACCAATCAGCGCTGCCCTTAATTCATCCCTTAGCCATCACCATCCAATCCGAAGCCAACTGGCCAGCCTGTCACGCATGCGCACACGAATCGAACCTCAATACAAGGTTCGTCGAATTTTTCACTAAAAGTTCGAAAAAGTCGAACCTGGTCGAACTCGAACCTCGGGTGGTTCGCGACACCCCTAGTCGCCGGTGGTGTTACCGACGTGCTACCGATCCGCGATCCTTCCTACTACAATAGAGATCAGTGGTAAAGGTAGATTAGGCTAGGTGGCGTAATCTACCGCCCGTTACATGGGGTATAGCCATTAACATCCATCCAACCATCCAACCATCTAAGCTGATTCTCACGCTGTTCTGTGAGCAACGAGTGCAACGAGGCGGGAGAGCAGAGAACCGCTAAGTACGAACTCAAATATCGACAGTGAGCGTTCGCATGCACGACAAAGCTCGCGGCGTTGCGTACGCGTATGGAGCATGCTTAGTGTGGACCACGCGACGCTAACGTAAATAAACGCACAGTGCTTTCGCTTGCTCCAATAGGCAATACTAAAACTCTCAAACTATTTCCAAGCAACTTGTTTTTTCTGCTTATTTTGTTTAGGCGAAGGAAGTTCGATTACCCGTCGCATGCATGGAAAGTTTCAAGTCGGCCTGCGTAAAAAAAAAATAAAAAAGGTGGTTGTTATTTAATTACACATCGGAGATCGTAAACAACGAGGCACTATTGTTTGAAATGGTGATGATATGATATAGATATTTTCAACCTTAAAGCTTATGTAGCACTTTATATTTGACCCGACAAAATGCGTCCCACTTTCAAAATCGGATTTACTTCTTTGACCCAGTTAAAGTTATTATAGAAATGCTTTTTTGCCAGCTTAGAAGCATCGGGCTAAAATACTCTTTTCTTTTCTCTTTGTTTGTATACTTGCTAGAACATTTTTTAACCCTCTTATGGTCCCATTGCAGCAGGGGTCGGACGTGAGCAGAATTTCGTTCTTCTCTTATGAGCATGAAGAAACGACATTTTTTTCCAAACGCTATATTTGCTAAGTTGGGAGGGATTCTTGATATTCAGTGAAAATGTATCTTCAAAAATGTATTTGTAAATTTTTTTTTGGATACTTTATTCTTTCGTCATCAGTTCTGAGAGTCTTAATTTGGTAGGAGCCACCTTAATCTCGCGAATACCCCTTGCACAAGAAAAAAGAAAAAGCTATATATGCTTTTTAACATTTTTGAGACAGCTATATTATTAGTGGTTCTTCCCCAAATTCAATGACCGTAATTAATTTGTGAGTAAATAGCGAGTTTATATTAGCAACCTTATTTCAGAAGGCAAACCATTTGTGACGACACGCCAGGCCAACAATGCTAGAAAGTTTAGATGTATCATAATTTACATGAGCATCCCGTCATATTTTTTCTGAAAAAAAAGACACCTCTAGTTTTCAGTACAGGTACCACTTTAACTTTAGAAGAATTGAACATAATATCCCTGTTTTTGTTAACAATTTTACCCTTGGGACGAAACAGAACAGCCTTGGTCTTATTCACATTTATTTTTAACCAATTATCCCTACCCCATATATTTTGATTTTCAAGCGTGACGTTTCCGTTTTCAATGGGTTCCGTGGGGCTACTTCCATTAATCAGCATGCTCGTGTCGTCTGCGTAGATAATAAATTTCGATGAATTGCTTATATTTATAATATCATTCATAAAAAGATTAAATGAAAAAGGACCCAAAACGCTTCCTTGAAGAACGCCTGATTTAATTGGCTTGACATCGAGCAATTGAACTGTGATGTCGACATACTGCTGACGAAAAGACGAGAATGAATGAATAAGAAGCGAAACCTGACCCCGATAACCATATATTTCGAGATTTTTTTTTATTTAGGAGGTTGTGATTGAGAAAATCAAAGGCCTTCATGAAGTTAATCAATAAGCCGAGAATTAGTTTCCTCTTTGCAAAACTTTAAAGAATGTGTACTTTTTGAGTCTGCAACAGCAAGGTTAGTAGATCGTTGTTGGCGGAGACTGAAATGAGTTGGGTGATTAGGTTATGACTACACTTAAATATTGACATTCGATTAAGCAGCATTTTTTTAGACCTTTCGAGAACTCTGGCAAAATTTAAATCGGTATGTAATTTCCAATATTGTTTTTATCGTCCCTTTTATATATGACTGATAGTCTTGCGAACTGCATTCGTTTCGGAAATATATCGTTTTGAAAGCAGGTTTTGAAAGCAAAGGTTGAAGATATGTGTCAGGCAAGCGGAGATAAGATCAATGATTGTATTTAACAGGCTTTATCTGTATACCAACGGGTCACAGCTTTTGCTGTTATTTAATCAATTTAATGAAGATATTACGTCTGTGTGAGTAACCGGGGTAAGAAAGAACGACGAACAATTTCTAAACTGTATATACTTGCAGACATTATCCTCGGAGATGTCATTACTTAAGTTGACAAAATATTCATTGAACTTGTTCGCTAGTTCCTTTCCGGCTAGCTGCTGAGCATTGTAGGATATATTTTTCAAGTGCTTAGGACCGTTCATACGTTGTAAAACAGAATTAAGCATTTTCCATAAAAAATTGGTTCTATTTTCACATGCTAGAAAGAAGTCACAAAAATAGTTTGATCTTGCATTACGAAGTTCTTTGTTTAATTGGTTTCAATAACGTTTAAAGCCACAAAGTTGATCGACATCTTTTGTTTCTATTAATGTTCGATAAAGCGCGTTTTTTGTGCGTATGTTCGCTAGTAATTTTTTTCGTAATCCAAGGTTTACGTGCTTTTCTGGACAATGTTTGTTTGTTATATAAAATAACAGCTTACATAGAGCTTTTGAATTATGCTCAAAAACATAATATACGCTTTTTCTGCGTATGTCTCGAGAAGAACATCGCTCCCATCAAAATTACATAGTTTTTGTCTAAAGTCGTTTAGACTGTCCGGCGTAATATTCTGATAGGCTGGCAGCATTGACTGCTTCATTAGTTTTTTAATATTCGTTTTTTTATACACAAAAAATGCCTAAATGATCACTGGTGTCAGTTACTACCGCGCCGGCTCTAGTTTGAGACTGGTCAAAATTCGTAATAAGTAAGGCAAGTAAAGCCGATAACTCGGAAATGATCCTTGTAGGCGAAGAGATTACGTTCAGGCATTCGCATGTTTGAATTAGCTGATTCATCTCTCTTCACATGTCAATTCGAGTAACATATTTTTTTGAAGTCACCTCCCAAGATTACTTTGCATTTATTATCATTGGAAAAATCAAGAAAATACTCTAAGTAAGCAAAGAAAGATGGAAGCTTTCCGCCCGGCAGGCGATAACAAACAGCGATAATGTTCTAACCGATAAATAAGGAAAATATCTCGTAATCTTTGTGAACGCAGCTATAATCAGTGAGAATTTTACGCTAAATGGTCTCTTTAAACAATAGAGCCATACCCCCTCCCCGAGTAGCAGTTTGGTTTAGGAAGTAAGTATTGTACAACGATAGTTTTGAACATCACTAGGCTTGGAAAAGTAGGCATCAGGTAATATAATTACACCGAAACTAAATCTAAACCGATCAAGAAGCAAGTGGATTGAGAGAAACATCCGCTGAACGTTGTCTCTTGTGTGTCCCAGCCGCCTCGTCAAGCACTAAGCTACCTCTTCCCAAGACACTTACATAACTATTAAAATATAAAGCCAGCGCTTCGCCAAAACACAAACACATACAGACACACACACACGCATACACACAAACACACACACACACACAAAAACAAGTTTCACCAGGGTTGAGTTTGTGCAACTTCGTTACGTATCCAATGCGCGATGTGCCACCATTGAGGCATATGCGTGATCTACATAAAGGTTTCAATAGCAGAAGATAGCTGGCTGTGCTCTGGAAACGTGGCCTAGGTTATGTTGAAATAACGCCCTCTGGGAAATAAAGAATGCTTGATCTGATGCTCAGATGCGAACGTTTTGGTTTCTTCTAGAGTACGAGAAAAAATGTTAAAACCGAAAGGAGCAGTCCAGCAATAAAAGCAGAAACGTGACTATATTTTAGAAGCCGGCTTGCTTCAGTGCAAAGAAGAGATGAGAACTGAGTTGCTGTAACGTGACCCGCAGTGAGAGCGGTCATTACGAAATCTTTCTTAATTTAGCTTTGCATTTCTTGCGAAGCAGTCTCCTTCCCCTTCTTTGTATCTGCTTTTAACACAGTGTCTTACCCGACCTTTCTAAAAGACAGTTTTTTTTGTTCACTTTTCTCGTAAGTTTTGGAAGCTTTGTTGAAATGTCCTCGCAGTTTTCTCAAAATTGATATTCCGATTCCGCACCAGAATGTATTTTTTTTCTCCCTTTAGATTGTACGGAATAATTCAGACGCACAGTCGTTCAACAATTCTATTTTGCTACAACTACAGTAACCAGTGACCATACGAAACGAAGGACTTGACGTGTTCTAATGTATAAGGACATCGTATACAAGCCATGTTTACAAGTCGTTACAAAAAGCCAGGAATATCAACATCAAGCCATGCATAGAAGCCAGAAAAAGCCACGTATATGAACATCAAGTCATGTTAGCAAGACAAAACAGGCCATCTATTCGAACTTGGCGTACATGGCTTGCACGTAACGTCAGTAGTCTGTTCTTTCTGATGTCAAGAAGCGTATCATTAAAGCTGCGGTGGGTACGCCAAGGTCTCCAAGATAACAAAGCCATAGTGCTGACATAGATTGCGTCATCAGCAAAAGCCAACGTTGGTGACAAATTGAACACGACGATGGCATCAACGTTCGGCTCAGACTTGACTCGAATCTGAGCACTGACAAAGCACTCGTTTCAAATCTGTGTCCAGTTTTGGCCTTCGCTTGTGATGCAAAAACGTCAGAACTACCGCCTTGTCTCCTAGGCGGTGTTGGCTGCGCTCTCACGAGCCCTTTTCTCTATTATGTCTGACGAAGTTGCGTCAGTACAAGCTACGTGTTAGCACTCCGCGGCCAATGAGATCGCAGAATTAGCCGATAGGAACTCTATAGAAGGAATTACAAATTATGAAGCGTGAAAGTAACAGGCAGCACGCTGTATTTCTTAAGCTTCCAGTGACATGTTACAAAGCGTGCCACAATAAACGTTATCTGGAGCTTTTCTTTTTGAACATTGTGTGCGAAGAAGTGTGGGCAACACAACATATCAACAATTGTCGCCGGTTTTTTTTTTCTTTTAAAGTATACAGCACCAATGTTCAATCGAGAGCCATATTCTCTTAAGAAAAGAGCTAAACCACCAGAATGCCCTTCCCAGTGGTTAGGGTCAAAATGTAACATGCCTGAAGAGGCATTTACTTGTGTGTTCATAAGTGTCTCAACACCGATTGCTCCCATTTTTTACATTCTTTTTCTATGCCAGGTTGAAATTATATTTTACTCTGCTCACATTAATACTTTGCACAATCCCCAAACTCGGGGTTCGGGGATCAATTTTATTGTTTGTTTAATGGTTCTAAAATTGATTGCTATCAGCTGTGCTCATGTCTAGAAATTTTACGATAATACTTTTTCTAATTATTGACAAAACTACCTAACAAAACAAATTCTAAGATTGAAAATGTTGGAGATATATAGTGCTCGAAGAGATAAGAAAACATTAAAACAAACTTGCACAAAAAAATTAAAGGGGTGAATAAATATCACCAGTCTCGATTCACTGGAAAGAACATTTGATTGCAATCTAATATGAGCTTGATGAAACACCGTTGCAAAGCCAGCAGGTCCCCGGACTGCATAAAATCATTTTACCTTGCGCCCAAGAACTCCAAAACAAAAAAATGACCATATAACATATATATGAGTATATTGCAACATGCTGCATGCAGCGTTTTCGCAAGTGAGAAGCGTGAATTAAATTTGGATACCCGAATCAATCGATCCTACTGAGCAGAATAGACCCCCTCAGAAATGAACGGCGTCTAGTAGCTGCTACGCATCCGAGCCCGCCATTGTTTGAGCACGTACTACCCCGACCATATATTGAACATGAGGGCTGCATCAAATTTCGGCAGGGGCTGGGTGGAATCATACGATTCGCGGCAAAGAAATGGCGACCATCAATCTTTCTTGTCGGGTTTCGAAAAGAGTGAATCGTCGCTCTTTCCTTGCTGCCGTCTTTAGTTGTTTCCACCTAGAAGTAGAAGGGACAGAAAAGAGACAGTTCTCATTCCCGGTGCTGCTGGGATACGATTGTTACCCATAGGAAAGGAGTTATTTTTTTTTTTTCATAGCGGCAGCTCTCATTCAGAATGTTTCGGCATAGATCCACGGGCGATTTTTCTTGTATGGTCGTTGTGGCTTGGGCATTACTCCGCTATATATAGCGAATACGCTTATCCTGCGAAATGAGTTTACCCGATAAAATTAATCGGGGTAAACATCGCGGGGTCACGTAATATATTACCACGCGAATCTAAAGGACCCCTTTCGACACCTCTCCCGGTAGAGCCAACAACTGCAGGAGTTCAACATGACTGTGGTATACAGCTCCCGCCGGAAGCACAATGACGTCGACTGCCTCTCAAGGGCCCCCGTCGAGGCCGGACCTGTCTGCACCTAAGGCGACGACGATGAGTGTTTCCTCGGCACTCTGGATCTCAGCGACTATCGCGGAACTCCAACGAGACGACCCTAAACTGCGAGCACTCAGCGAGCACCTAGAGGGACAAGGAAGCGTTGTTCCTTGCGTTTTCCTACGAACACTGCCAACCTTCTCTATCCGACAAGGTGTGCTCTACAAGGAGAACTTCAGCGACAACAACAAGGCGTGGCTTTTGTAATCCCTTCCAGTCTTCGAGGAAATATATATCAAGTCAGCCATGATGACCCGACGGTGCAACACCTTGACTACACCATAAATCTGGCCAGGATACGCGAAAAGTACTACTGGCCCAAGCTTGCGAAGATAGTCCATCGCTACACCCGATCATGCCACGAGTGCCAACGACGAGAGCAATCACCGACGAGAGCCGCATGACTCCTTGAGCCTATTGCACTGCCATCTACCCCATTCCAGCAAATCGGAATGGATTCACTTGTACCATTCCTATCATTGACGCAAGAAAACAAATGGATATTCGTCGCGATCGATTATCTCACACGGTACGCCGAGACAAAAGCCTTTCCATCCGGTACGGCTGTTGAAATCGCAAAATTGTTCGTCGAATCGATGGTCCTCCGGCACGGCGCCCCCGATATCCTCATTACAAACCGTGGATCATCATTCATGGCCCAGCTCACGCAAGAAATCCTTCGTCTCAGTAACACCAACCACCGCCGAACCACTGCGTACCATCAGCAGACAAATGGACTAACGGAATGACTAAACAAAACTAACGCCGACACGATCTCTATGTATGTCGATGGAGAACAAAAGACGTAAGACGAGGTGAACCCTACGTCACGTTTGCTTACAGCAGGGCGGTGCAAGAGACCGCATGTGTAACACCGTTTCACCTGGTGCATGGCCGAAAAGTAACCTCCACGCCCGACGCGATGCTGCCCCACGAACCAGCTGACGATATGATCCACGACGCCCGGGTGTTGGCTCAACGAGCTGAAGAAGTTCGCAAGCTCGCCCGACTCCGAATTTAAGATCAACAACGGGTTGACGCCCCCCGCTACATCCTTCGTCGGATCGACGTTCGCTTCAGGCCAGGAGACCCTGTGTGGGTCTGGACCCCGATATGACGACGCGATCTCCGCGAAAAACTACCCACCCTACTGAGTGCTTCGTCGACTTGGGGACCTTAACTACGAAGTGATGCCCGACGGAACACGGACTTCATCACGCCACACTCCAAACCGGAATTCGTCCATGTCGTGCGCCTCAAACCGGACTACGATCGATAGGACTGTGATTTACAAGCTACGTAGATTTCCATCACCTTGGTTTTTTTTTGGTTTTTTTTTCGCTGATTCATTATCTGCCAAGTTGCATCGAGGCGATGCACTTTTTAAAGGGGGGGGGGGGGGGGGACCGTGGGGACAGTAATGTCACGCCCGTTGCCGTGCGAGCGCGTGCATGGCCGGACGGGTACCGCGCTTGACTGTTGCGCGGAAGTTGTAGGTTCGATGCCAGTCAGGGGACTGCCCTTTTATTTATTCTTTCAACTTGGTGTTGTCGTAAGTTTGAAAAAATGGTCGTCTGATCGAGTTCCGAATGTTCTACGTGTCGAATGTTTTACGCTGAATGTTTCAGAAACCCACGCGTGTAAGGACTCCGTATGGCGAGCGGAGTCAGTCTCGCCCCAGCGCTCCATCCTGCTGTTCCACCGACGCCCACGACGCTAACCTTCTTCTGTTTTGTTTTAGGCACAGATTTGCCCCATTAAACATTTAATTTATCTATTTATTATCCGATTCATTATTTATCATTCGTGACAATACCACGAGGCAGCGTGACGTCACGCAACGTCGTAGATGGTGCGCGGTGTAATTGTTCGTAGTCTGTTGGAAGCAGACTACCGTATGCAGCGCCCCGGCTTTCGCTGCTGTTAATTTTCGGGAAACGAAAAGGATTTGGAAACTTTTTCCAGCTTCTCCCATGATATATATAAATTTTGTATTGCGAAACATGGAAGAGATTTGCATATGCAAAGTAGCCTTCGCATGTACCCTGAACAGAGCATCCGGAATTATCAAATTCAAACATCTCAGCTTCGTTCAACGCCTCACGCGCTGTTGCGCTAGCTACACACAACTGTCTCCGCGGATGTAGGGTGGAATCTCTGATGTGAACATTTCTAGAAGCTGCCCACTCAGTTAAAACTTTCGGTAAAATTGCTTGGTTTGTTTTTCTTCTAGCTGGATACTCTAGACTTGCAAATGATTCGAGGGCATCGCACTCTTATAAGCATCTTTGGAAGCTTAAGGCTTGTCGTTAGACGGGAACGCATGGTTAGACGGTTCTAGCTTATTTTCTGCCTCTCTCAATGTTTTCTTTGCATAAACGTAAAGTTCGTTTGTCCTCTGACGTGATAACGACTGAAATGATTTAGAGGTGAGTATCATACCTTCTATTTTAGAATAGTGCTGGGACTGATTACTTTTGTAGGGGTTTAACACGGTGTTATCACGGTTAGCGCAGGCAAACCTATCATAGCAACGAGCCTCATTACAAAGTGAGTAACTGTCAAGGGTGGTGGGGACTTTAAGCGGAAATCTAAAGACACATTTGTTGGAAGCAATCGAATTTTGTAAAATACATTATGCTTTTGCTTGATGAACCTTTTGATGATATTTTTCATTGCAATATTAAGGCCACTTTATAATGACATCATACGGAAGTTTGATTTTATTAATTTTTTATTGTTTCTGCTAGTAGTACTATTATTATACGTCTTTATCTGAGAAGGTTGTCTTTTACCTTTGCGGTTGCATTATACTGTATTTCCTTAGCAAACTTAATTGTTCGATTTTTTATTTTGTTTATGTGTCGGGGCATGTACACATAAAAAAGCCAGATTCTCGCAGGCGCCGATGCAGTTGGCATTTGGTCTTTCTCGTGCAATGAATACGCACAAAAATATGTTTGTTCTTGTATCTTGATGCTCAGATGTTTAGTCAATCATACCATAACTAATCTCTCACAGAAGTACATTACCTAATTCAAACACAATAGGAGCTTCATTTACGCTGAACTCTGATTCGAAAATCGCAAGCTACAAGTTGGTACCCTGCTGCTCGAGTCAAGAGTACGAAAGTTCGTTTTATTCTCTCCAAGCCTTTTTCTTCATTCCTTCCTCATCCTCGCAGTTTAGGAGAGGAGGATAGGGCAAGACTTTGTGCTTTGCAGAAGTCTGCGTCTTTTAATATGTTTGAGCACCTCGAGTGGCAGGTCCATACACTATTAAAAATAAACGAACAGCATCGTTTTCCAGAATATTATCAATCTAATTAACCGAGCTAATGCTTCCACTTCCATATCATTGAATGTACTACGTAAGATTTCTCGTCTACGTGTTTATATGGGCAAGAAGATATTTTTCTAACGGAAAGTTTTCTCATCGATTAGCAATTAGATTTGGCTGGCGACGTCGCCAGTGGGTTTTTAACGAGGCGGTAAATGCAGACCTGGCAAATGAATTTCGTTCAAAAGCGGAAGCAGTGACTTTGGCGTTTACGTTCCTTTTCTATAGCTCTCTGAGATTCGGGTTTCACGACCATCCAAATTTCTATCATCTTTCTGTTCGGTTGGAGCGCGGCTGTGTGTCTATATATATGTATGTGTATGTATGTATATATATATATATATATATATATGCTTTTTTTTGTGCCGCTGCGGATGCTTGAAAGCAAGAGCAGCTATGTATGGCATTAAATAAAGACGTTTCTCAACTCAACTCCAACTAATTACTATAATGAGCATTTCACTACGCTTTCTTCAAATAAAGAAGGTAATAAAAGAAATAATTATCTAACTGTGAAATTTTAAGTTTTAATGTTGAATATTATTGTTTCTTGTTAACACTGAAAAAAACATTTCAAGAAGCTTGGATTTCTTGTTTGTTTTCTGAAAAAGGCTTTTACTGTTGCTTTTTATTTTAACTGAGCTTACAATCCTTCGGAATGAACTATACATTACTCGTGCTTGCAACATGCTTACTTGTTTAGTGATTTAAATATTTGCTCCAGAGACAATGGGTATGCCGAATGATCGTGTGTCACAGAGCAAACAGTTCTTCACATACTCTCTATTCGTGAACATCTACGACAGAAATATATCTGGTTGTGTAGAACTATATAATAATAACTACATCTCCAACCAAACCATTGAAAGTGTACCCAACGTAACGATTCCGGCTTCATTTTTTTAATTAGAGGTGACTAAGTCGCATGAGAAGCAGCATGGAAGTGTTGGGGGGGGGGGGGGGGGTGCCGAGGCGGCTCTCGTTTTCTGCCAAGTAGTAATCCTTTTACAGAGGCGGTCCTTTCGGACCGCCTCTGTGACAGGTCGATATGCAGAAGCATATCGACCTGTCACTACCCGTCATCGTGAAACATCCCATTTGCAAACTCATTCACGATTATAACAAGGCCTACTATGAATCAATAAACCGTGAGGTGACCCCTTTAATCGACCACTTCAATGCGAATTTTTATCCTAGGTCAGTAGAACAAAATTGGGTGTTATTTAAAACTAAAATAAATATTCTCGTGAATATTTTTGTTCCCACTGTTCGTATACGCAGCGACTCAGCTAAACCATGGTTTACCAAAACACCGCTCTCCTTAAATAACAAGAAAAAAATACTCTTTGCAAAAGCTAAACGTGTTGGTACGACACAGGCTTGGGATGCTTATAATTCCGCCCCACATACATATACCCGTAACCTTAGATTTTCAAAGAGAAAGTTTTTTTTTTATAATGACTTACCTTGCATACTCCGTACTAACCCTAGAAAGTTTTGGAAGTTGGTGTCGCCAAAGAATGATATCTCTACCATCCATCTTACTCACGCTAATGGTGACCCCATTCCGGAGAGTGACTGCCCTAGGGATTTTAACGAATGCTTTTCATCAGTCTTTGCTAACGAGTGTTTGGACTCCGTCCCTACTCTCCCTGATCAGCTTTACGAGCGCATGCATCCTATTAACGTTAACTCCGAAGGTATTAAAAAATTGATTGATAAACTAAAACGTACTTCGTCCGCTGGAACCGATAACATCAACTCTAAATAAAAAACAAACAAAAAAAACACCAGTGTTATTTCTAGTGGGTATTTAAAACTCATCTTTAATCAGTCCTTATTGTAAAGCTGACTTCCATCTGACTGGAAGGTGGGAAGGGTTATCCCAGTCTTTAAACAGGGCAGCCGCTCTTCCGCTTCTAATTATCGTCCTATTTCTTTCACTTGTATTTCAAGCCAACTACTTGAGCATATCCTCTACTCCAATATTATGAGGCACCTATCATCACGTTCACTTTACTTTAAATAGCAGCACGGCTTTCAAAAGGGACTTTCCAACGAAACACAGCTCTGCGACTTCATCCATGATTTGAACACTAACCATGATTGTCATGTCCAGACTGACGCAGTTCTTCTTGATTTTTCCAAAGCGTTCGACCGTGTCCTCCATCAACGCCTACTTTCTAAACTATCATCTCTTTGCCTCGACCAATTAACGTTTGCATGGATTCTTGACTTTCTTTTTTCCCGTGTACAGCTCACGTCCGTTAGTGATTATGAATCTTCATTAATAATGTATATTCTGGTGTTCACCATGGGTCCGTCCTTGGGCCCTTACTTTTTAAATATTTAATAATAACATTCCCATTGGGATTTCTTCAAAAATACTCCTTTTCGCCGACGACTGCGTCATCTATAACAAAGTAACTTGTGTGCAAAATAATAACCAGCTTCAGGAAGATCTAGATAAAATGAACAATTGGTGCAAAGTGTGGATGATGTCATTAAACAAGTCTAAATGCAAAGTAATTCACTTCACCAGGAACAAAACCACCCTGTCATTCAATTATTTCCTGGAGTTCGATCTGATTGAGACCGCTACTGTGTATGCATACCTTGGTGTACGACTAACATCGGACCTTTCCTGGAATAACCACATCGAAGCCATTACTGCCGATTCATCTAGAACTCTTAGACTAATCAGACGTAACTTAAAAAGCACTCCACCCTTTGTCCGTAAGCTGGCCTTTGACACGTACGTCAGACCAAAATTAGAATATGCCTCAACCATCTGGAAGGAATCCCCATCAACCGTACCTCATCAAAACCCTAGAGGCAGTTCAAAACAGATCTGCTCGCTTCATTTCATCCACATATGACTTTTCTTTCACTGTCTCAGCGCTATAAACTCAACTAACCATGTCCTCTTTGCAGCTTCGCAGGAAAGTCTCTCAGCTGTGCCTTATTTATAAAATCTACTACCACATTCCCCACCTCAAAACCACACTGTTATTACCCCCCGACCGAACATCTCGCCTCAACAACGTGGTCACCATCAAACGCATTTCTGGCTCTACTAACGCTTTCAATCGGTCATTTATTCCTCAAGCCATCAGCGACTGGAACAGTCTCCCATCCTCCATTGTCACCATCGTGGACCCTGCTGATTTGTCCTCTGCAGCAAACCTACACCTTTCTTGTCATTAGCTTCAATTTCGTATAATTTCTTCCAGTTCCCCGATTGTATCATGTTTGTGTTTTGGCTTTTATATTGTTAAAATTTTGATTACGCCCCCCCCCCCCCCCTTATGCAATGCCCTTAACGGGCCCCTAAGGTGAAAAAAATTAATCAATGAATGAATCTGGCCCTTTAAACAAAAGGTTTGGAGACTCCTGGTCTAAAGTTCGGACAACTTTGTTGTGCATCCCAAAAAGTGCACAAGCGCTTCCCATGTAGTCCTGCGATTCATTTGCTTAGTGGGGTTGAGGAAGCTCGATGGCTATTTATGATGCGCCGCCTTAGTTAAGGGGAACTGGAAAGAGCTTTCGGAATTGAACCTTGTGATATGAATCTGCAAACATTTTATTCTTCAACCTTTGTTTTAGAGTAAAGGAAGCCCATCTGACGTGTGGACTGAGTCTCCGAGCAATGAGAGCGCGGTCGTAAATTTCTCCTTGGAGACCTGTTTTCTCGACCTCTCAGAAGCGATAAGAAGTGAGTTCCTTGTGCGAGCGTTGTGTAACCTCCATTCCTCAAAGTTCCAAAGTAGCTGCCTAGGCTGCACCCTGCTCAAGCTGATCATAAATAGTAAGCGGAACTCCTGTTTGATTTATGACGGCCGACTTGGCTATAATCTTACGCTTTTAGGTTCCTTCGGCTGACTTTTCATAATCTTAAGAAAACGTTTTCTAACAAGAAGAGAATCTTGATTTTCTGAAATCGCACAAAGGACGAGAAACATTCTGCATTTTGTTTTAAATGGGAAGATTATTCTAACCATTTTATTGCGAGCAGAAAACGGACGTTTGTGAGCCGCACTGCATTTTATAAAATATCCTGGATTTATATTTCCAAGTTAATAATGAAACTATAGGCATTTGTAACCATAACAATGGTCAGAGATTCCATTCTATTTGTAACCGTTAACATGATTCCGAACGGGATCTATAGCGCATATTTTAGTTGCTGCGACCGTTAGTTCAACTTCTAATATAGTAATCACTTTATTTAGAACAGCATATTGTGGTTCTAAATAAGTACTCAAAATATTAACAAAATAATTATTCTCACCTAACTAACTACCTGTAAGGTTCTTTCATCGTGTAAACTGGTCAAACTCTTCGGTACTGCCAATTGAGGGTGACGGATATTTTACCTTCCTGCAAGCTAAAGTCAAATTTCAACATGTAAATATGTTGACACTGATGCAAGCTACGATCGATGGCAATTAAAACAAAAAACAGCCAGTGTTGCACGTAACAACATTGTATGGCGCATTTTTTAGGGGGAACGAAAGTTCAATCGCGAAAGAGTTTGCATTTATTGACATGGAAGGTGATTTTGTTCTGCGAGAAAAATACTCTTACCTGAAGCTTTTCTTTTTTTGCCAAATCTTTGCGTTATTTGAAGCTCGTACAAAAGGCCGTCGAGCATGAAAGAGCTGTCTTTTAAAACGAATCACTAGGAACCTCTTTAAAATGTTTTGTTTTGCGAACGCAATTCCTCATTCAGCAATCAATTCTAACGTTTTAGACTAAACATTCTTTCTGAAAGAGCATCAGAAACTGACCCCAAATCAGAAAATAAAAAGAAAATTAAAAAATAAATTTTAGTTTTAGAAAAAGTGTACCCAAAACCGAAATTAACCTGCAACGTTACTCGTCCGCCATCTTGTTGTGACGTCAGATGTAATACAAACATCAGCGGACGGGCCGCTTGAGCCTGTTTCGCACATCGTGAGAAGCGGTCAGGAAGCCGTAGCGATCGTCGGTGGGAAATAATGAACTCCGATTCATGAGCCTCGTCTTAGTAGATCAATGACCAGCGAATGTTTTAATATTTTTAGCACAATATTTCATAGGATTCGCCGTTTGCATTCGATCCGCCGGCATGGCCTCCGAGGGGACCTCCTGCTGGGTGTGCCTTCGCGATCCGCCAAAAGGTAGACCCAGAAGCCGTTTCGAAGCAGGATGGCATAAATGTTTATTTGTTACCAAGCGTGAACTGTTTGCTAGCAAGACGAAACCTCTTAGAGCCAGCGTCCGCTTCGTACTTTTGCGACCCAATTCCGCCGCGGACTTCTTGGTCGGAAAACAACAGAGTTTTAGGTTACCGTTTCTGCATATCCGATACGGTACGATAGGCCTTCCGGAACGAACTGCCCATGCGCTACCACAGAAGACTCGCACATGCGCAGATCGTGCCGCAGGGCCCACGGTACCGTATCGGATGCGAAAAACAGTTCCTTAAAACTCTCTACTAAAATGTCACTCTGCTTCATTCCTTTATGAAGGTATTGTAACCAACAGCCCATCTCCAGTTCCCCTTTGCCTCCATCGCATGCCACAAATAATCTAAACCAGACGCAATTAACGAACCCCCAGACGCTCACTATCACTACAACGCAAAACTCCGTGGAGTAGGATGCGTCGTCTGCTCTCACATACATGACGTCATGAGCGCCCCTGCACGTTGTTGCCAGTAGAGCGCCAGATGGGTGATTCGGAGGTGTATGCGTAAATTTCAAAAGATAATATTTTCGAAAGAAATTTAATATTTTGATTTAATATTTCGCAGACATACCGATGGGTGGATAGTTTGTACCTCGTAAACAGTTAACAAAAATCGATGCCTCCACAAAAGCACAATCTTCCCAAAACTTCCAAGTAACCTTCGGAACACGTAACCGAAACGCTATTGTATTGTAAAACTCCAATTATCAGAGGTCCCTAATTTTAGAAAATGTTCTAATTCTCGAAATTACTTATAGTGAATATTCCCTCTGCCCAGCTTGCAAAAAAAGTTTAGGCAAAACCAAAGAGTTTTACAGTATTATAACCTTTGAGTTTTTCAGTTGTACTTTTTGTATTGGTACTATAATTTCAATCTTGCCTCTTGTGCGCAGGATGCATATGCTTAGAATGAATTTATATAAATATAATTGTATTACGAGTAAGCGCATTACTATTCCCAAAAAACGTACAAACATTGGTGTATCTTTATTGCTGACAGTCTGTGGATGCTGGATAAGAACGTCGGAATCAAGGTAGCGCACCAAAACAAGAACATATGAATAAAAAAATGAAAGACGTTTACAACACCCTGTAACGCCGCATTAGAGTGTAGCTCTTGAGGAGGAGGAGGAAAGGGTACTGAGGGGAGGGTACATCCCTCCTCTCTCCTCCTCACCTCCTCATCCTCCCTGCTACTTCTCCTCCCTTCTCTTCCTCCTCCTCGTCCTCCTCCTCCTTCACCTCTTCCTCCCCTCACTCTTCAAGCTGCTCCCCGCCTCTCCTCCTCCCTCCTCCTCCTCCTCACTCTTCCTCCCCTCTTCCCTTCTCCTCTTCCCCCTCCTCCTCCCTCCTCCCCCTCCCTCTCCCCCTCCTCCCCCTCCTCATCGTCCTTCCTCCCCTCTTTACGCCTCCTCCTCCCCTCCCCCTCCCATCCTCCTCCTCCTGCCCCTCCTCCTCCCCTTCCTCTCGTCCTCCTGCCCCTCCTTCTCCTCCCCGCGCGTTGCATCATGGAAAATGTCCCAAAATGTACCGCGCGGGGCCCTCGCGGCGTCACACGTGATGTCACGAGTGACGTCACAAGGGTCCCGCGCGGTGCATTATGGGACATTTCCCATAATGCACCGCGCGGTTACGGCGACGGCGATGGCGACGGCTACGGGGACGCCGACGCCGCTCAAGCCGGAAACGGGCGCCGAAGAGCTGGTAAACACCCGATAGTTTCTCCGAGTTTTACTGTCAAATTAGCTAATTGATAAAAACATCACATGTGTTACAAGATACAAAATTGCATCTGCATTTACAACGTATCTCTACAAACAACGGGAATAAAACCGCACTTCGTAATAAAGTAATAAAGTCAAGGTGGCGCACGAACAAGTATTGATTGCCGCGGGTACTGCGTGGGAAGGGCCCCATGACGTCACAACAACAAATCTGCCAAGGGCTCTGGCTCACGATCGGTTGCATGAGACCGGGGGGCTGACCACCACGGGGTTTTGCCTCCTGGCACACCGAGCAGCTACGAGCGTATCGGAGCACATCCTGCCTCATGCCTGGCCAGGTAGCAACTTGGGATAACTTTTCATAAGTTTTGCTCCCACTGCTGTGTCCTGCCAAGGCAGAGTCATGCATGTATCGGATGAAAAGCTTACGTAGCTTGCGGGGTATCACGGTCCGGAACGCCGAGCCATCCGGATCATCGTCGGCTTGGGGGATGTAGCGCAGCAGGAGGCCGTCATCGCTCATCAAGTAGGAGTCGAACTCCTTGTCACTTGGGCGGTCGACTGGACCTCTTGCTGCCAGCCAGGCGGACACGCGTTGGCAGAGCCCGTCATCCAGCTGCGCCTTGCGAAGCTCCTCGCGGCTCACCAATGTACCCCACCGTGAATCTGGGGATCCTCGTGCCGTGGTCGCGATGGTCACCAAGCCATGAGTATCCTGCGAGTGTTCCTCGGGAAGTGGAGCACGAGAGAGTGCATCAGCAACTTTGTTGGTTGATCCTGGGCGGTACACTATGGAGTAGTCGTACTGTTGTAGCGTTAGCGCCCAACGAGCAAGACGTCCAGCTGGATTCTTAAGTCCCCTTAACCATGATAGCGCTAAGTGATCAGACTGAATCTGGAACGTTGCGCCATCTAGGTACATATCGAAGCGCTTCAAAGCATGAATAATGGCAAGACATTCACGTTCTGCGACATTGTAGTTGCGCTCGGCTGGAGTTAGCGTGTGGCTCGTGAAAGCAACTGGCCGAAGCACACAGCCATATTCCTGCAGCAAGACAGCACCCAGGCCACAGTCGCTTGCATCTGTCTGCAGAACGAACGGCTTGTTCAAGTCTGGAAGCTGTAAACAAGCGTTGTCAGTCACGGCTTTTGAAAGAGCTACGAATGCGCATTGTTGTTGTTCAGCCCAACGCCACTTCACGCCTTTTTTTAGATGGTGATTGAGCGGTTGGGATATCTCGGAACAGTGCGGAATGAAATCCCGGTAGAACGCAATCATTCCGAGGTATCTTTGTAGGCTCTTTACGTCATGTGGGCTTGGGTATTCGGTTAGCGCGCGCAACTTATCCTCGTTCGGGCGGAGCGTGCCGTTGTCCACAACGAATCCAAGGAGGTCAATCTTGGGCGCGGCCAACTGAACCTTTCGGGGATGAATCGTGAGTCCAGCATTACGCATTCGCTCAAGTACGATGCGAAGATGCTCGACATGCTCCTCAATGGTTCTCGAGAAAACAACCACGTCATCCATGTATGCCATGGCAAATTCGTACTTCGAGTTCCCAAGTACAACATCCATCAGGCGTTGAAAACTGGCTGGAGAGTTAGACAAGCCAAACGGCAGTCGGGTGAACTCGAACAACCCTCTGTGGCAGATGAAAACAGTTTTTGGAACGTCTGATGGGTGCATCTCGATCTGAAGAAACCCGCGACTGCAATCCAGCGTTGTAAACACGGTCGCGTTACCGAGCGCGTACATCACGGAGGAAATGCTGGGGAAAGGGTAGCTGTCTCGTACGGACACATCGTTAAGCCGCCTGTAATCCACACAGAGTCTGGCTGTTCCGTCTTTCTTCGGAGCGAGAACAACGGGGAACGCCCAGGGGCTCTTCGACTCACGTACTGAACCGGTGTCGATCATTTCCTCGAGCGCCGCGTCAAGGAGTGCCCTTTTGTGGACGCTGATCGGTCGAGGGTTGCACCTCCGAGGAGGCGCGTCACCGGTTTCAATGCGGTGCAGCAGGATGTCAGTCTTTCCAGGTGTTTCCGTGAACATCGGTGAGAAAGACTCCAGGACGGCTTGCAGCTCCTGCTTCTGCTGGCTGCTTGCGGGGCACTTTCGCAACGATTCTCGAACGCCGGCGGGCAAGACGTCCGGCACAACAGTGACGTCGGCTGCCGTGGGCAGGTTACGGATGCAGTCCTCCCGTCTGGTAAACGGAGTCAGCTCCGGTTGCTGTCCCAGCCGGTATCCGCCACCAGAAAAGTCGAGTGTCATGCTTTCGCCTGTAATGAAATCTCGGCCCAAGATCACAGGTACCACGAGTCCTGGCAGATAGAGAAATCGCTGACGCCTCTTCTTTCCATTAAACCGAATCTGCAGCCTCACGGCTCCTCCAGCTGTTATCGCTGTACCAGAAGCTAGCTGCAAATGGGTTTCGCACTCCCGGAGGCTTATCTTTTTTGCTTTGCAGAGTTCGAAAACGAAATCCCCTATGAGCGAGATAGCGGCCCCAGAATCCAAAAGTGCGGCAATGGGAAAATCGAGCAGTGAAATTGTCATGCGCGGTTCAATGATGTTAGGCTTGGGCTGGATTCGACATACCGATGGAATCTGTGCCGCGGCCTCACTGCTCCCAGGGACTGTAACGGCCGTCGGCGAGTGGCTGTCTGGTTTCAGCGTCGCCGGCCGTAGTAGTTTCCCTGGTTGTTTTGGTTCCGGCCCTTTGCCGCCGTCTCGTGCCACCTCTTGTTTGTAGTGTCCAGAAGCCTTGGACACTGGTTTCGGTGATGGCCGGGCTGCTCGCAGTGGTAGCAGCAGTCCGACGACAGTTGCCTGCTTAGGCCACCCGCACCGAGGTGCCCGTCGGACTGCCTCCAGTGATCGGATAAGGAACCACTATGGGAGGGCCTCCACCAGGCTTGCGACTGGCTGTTGTGGGGAGGGCTTGTTCCGTTGCAGCGGGGGTCAATGCTGCTGGGCTGCGGGTTTGCGACCGCACCGTGCCAGCTTGCGCCAGCACTTGCAGGAGCAGACTGATGAAGATGGTTCGCTTGGGTGGTGATCTCCGTTGGGCCCCAGCTTACGATAGGGCACGGCACACGACCTCCCACCTGTCGTGGCGACCCCCGCCCGAAACCCTCACGGGCCTCGCTGTGACCTCCGGGGACCTCTCGGGGAGAGTTAGGCAAACATACGCTTATCCCGCACGGGAGATCACCATGCATGCCACGCCAACTCTCCTGGTTGACGTGGTGGGGAAGGGAGGTCTCGTTCGGACAGTCCACTTGCGTGGAGGCCTCGGGGCCCCGCCATGCGCATGCCGGTTCGAGCGCGTACTTGGCTGGTGGCGGCAGCACGTAGTTCCGCTCGGCATGAAGAGCTTCCTCGATGAGGCGGGCGCCCCGGGCTAGCTCTTCAAGGGTCTCAAAGGTGCGGTTGATGAGGTAGACGTGGTACCTTGGGTGACACTGTCTTCTGACCCGAGCTACTCTGTCCGACTCCGGTGACTTCGGGTCCGCCCTCTTGAAAAGCTCTTGCATGACCCGAACGTACCGGACCAGACTTTCATCCGGGTGCTGCGTCCTTGCCTCGAGCTCACGGAGAATCTGCGTTGCGTAGCCTGCAGGCAGGAACTCTTCTCGGAGCCTTGTCTGGAAGTCCGCCAGGCTGGTGAACGGGGCTTGCGACCCCAACCAGCACCTGGCGCTGGCTTGCAACGCCAGCGGGACAATCCGCTCCACGATGAAGGCTTCAGAGGCACCAGAGGCAAGGTGGTACGTCTGCAGCTCGCCCAGGAAGTCTGCCACGGACTTGACGTCGTCGTACCCCGTGTAGACCGGAACAGTCAAGTGTGGCCGGGGCTCTCGCGGTGGAGTCTCCTGCTGCCCAGGCGCGTGGGCCAGGCGCTGCATCACGGAGTCGCACATCTCCGTGACCTTCGTGAGCAGGTTCATTTGTGCCGCAGCGGCCATCGCGGCTTCCTGCTCCCGCGTGAGCATTCCTGCAAGCACAAAAAGGAAACGCCCCCCAAAACCCAACACAAGCGCAACACAAGCAAAAAAAGAAAACGCCCCGCAAAAACCAAAACAAGCGCGCAAAACTATTGCCGCGGTCACAAAAACAGTCAGGAACAGGCCAATACAACAAACGCGGACGTGACGGAAGCACGGAACGACGGTAGGAAACACGGGGAATAGGAAAAAGGCTTACCGAAAGAAGAAACCAAGCCCCGTGAAATTCCTGCGAGTGGGTAGCATACCACGTTGGGCGCCATTGTGGTCGGTTTGCCTTGCTGCATACCCGACCCGGAGGAATAACACGGAGCCAACGGTTTCAACAACAAGAAACTACATTTAATTTGACATGGACGAGACGATTAACATGATTACCAGCGGCGGCTGAGTCCAGTCAGCGACTCTCTGTGCGCCGCCTTTGATCTGCCTTATCAAGGCGGCGCACGCGATGTGCGCGTGGATGGCGTGACGTCGCCGCCACGCGGGAAAAGTTCGGCACCTTTGCCTCGCAGTCGGGCAACTGGGCTGTGGAGCCGCCAGGGGGCCCACAAACTCGAGGATAACGATGTTGGCTGCAAATTGTTTCCTAGAACGCTCTTCATAACAGCGCTAGTAATTTCGGGATCGGTAGTACAGCAGACGGCAGTGGTGCAAACACGGGCCAGTCGAGCGGCAAAAAGAGAGCGCCGATATTGGGCATTGCGAAAGTTGAGGGGCTTGTCACGGTGTCGGAAGACCGAAACGTTAATCATATCCGAGCGCAAGGCAAAAGACAACAAAATCGTCATTGATTGAGGTTCCAAAGGGTGTGCATATTTTTTGCCTCGAAATATTTGTTTAAGGTAATCCGTAAACGCTACTTGATTGCGGTGTGTGCAGGTGAGTAATATGACCAAGGGGGTATATAATAAGGGGTTAATCAACACAAGTCAATGAATTAACTCAAATGTGTTAATAAAATTTGTAATTAAAAACAATAAACATGTGATTCTAATTAGAAGTTTCCTGAGCGCAATGTAAAGGCACTAAATTTTAGAAATACTTCAAAAACGTGGACCACTAAATGTACCACTAATGAAGCCGGAGCAAGGTTACCTGTGCATTACATAAAGCCGTCCTTGCTGTTTTTCCGTCTCTTACCATCCACGTGTTGTCACCGCCAAACTTGTGCCTGTTGCACGAGTGGTAACTTTAGCGCACCACTGCACTTCCCAAGCCCTCATAACTTTTTAGAGCGCAGCTCTTAGGCGCCCGTTTCCGGCTTGAGCGGAGTCGCCGTCGCCGTCGCCGTCGGCGTAAGTGCGCGGTGCATTATGAGAAATGTGCCATAATGCACCGCGCGAGACCCTCGTGACGTCACGAGGGTCCCGCTCGGTGCATTATGGTACATTTCCCATGATGCACCACGTGGGGAGGAGGACGGAGAGGAGGGGGAGGCAAGAGGAGGGGGAGGAAGGAGGAGGGGGAAGAGGAGAAGGGAAGAAGGGAGGTGGAGGGATGAGGAGGAGGAGAAGAGGGAGGTGGAGGACAGAGGAGTAACAGGGAGGATGAGGAGGTGCCTCCCTCCTCCTCCTCAAGAGCTGTGCTCTAATTCGGCCTGGCAGAGTGTTGCAAACGTCGTTCTGTTTCTAAAAATTGCTTATTTTGTGCTTTTCGATGACGATCGGCGAGCTTCTAATTGAAACCGTGTGATTATTATAACAATTTAACTTCATGTTATGTCCCCCTGACCGCATAACTCATCTGTACAGTTCAAAATGTCACGAATGACAAATGATGAGGCCGCAAATAGCTGGAAAAACTAATCGTATATTGAGGTGAACTTGTACCCAAAACAAAAAACAATAATGACGGGCCTCGTAGGCGAGCGTTGATGTCGGCGTAGTAGCAGGATCGAGCGCTGGCGAAGAACTAACTTCGTAGATCCACGGGGAGCGCATTTCATAGAGGCACGGGCTTCGCCTTCGTGAATATCCAAACTGGAATGTTCGGCCTTCGAACATTCTAAGCGAGAAGCGTCTCTGACGTTGTAGAAGCTAATATTACGACAAAATAATAAAAGTTGCGCGGCCCTCAGGAATCGAACCTGGGGACCCTGCCTGCGATTTGGGTGCGTTGCTACTCGACCACGCACGTGGCATTACTCCCCCTTTAAAACACGCATCATGCCGATGCAGCCAAAATAGAACTAAAAAAAAAGAAGCGGCACATTCAGGAGTCAAAGATTTCTGTCAGTTCGCAGCTCAATCGATCGTAATGCGGCTTGAGGCGGACGACGTTCACCACCACTGGTCGTAGCTGGCGTTTTGCAGGTGCCCGGGTTTCGTCGGGAAGAACTTTGTAGTTGAGATCTTCGAGGCGTCGAATGATCTGGTAAAGTCCGAAGTATCGCTTGAGCAGTTTCTCGCTGAGGCCGCGGCGACGAATTGGCGTCCACACTCACACTCAGTCTCCGGGCTGGAACTGGACATCGCAGCGCCGAAAGTTGTACCGGCGAGCGTTGACACTTTGTTGAATGTGGATTCGACGCCGGGCAAGCTGGCGTACCTATTCTGCTCTCTGACTGACAATAGGGGCATCGTTGCTTCTGTCATCCACTGGCTCAAGGGGCGGCATCGAGTCGAGCATGGTCGTCACCTTTCTGCCATCCAGCAGTTCAAACGGTGAAAACCTGATGGTCTCTTGGACAGCCGCGTTGTAAGCAAATGAGACATACGGCAATATCTCGTCCCACGAATTGTGCTCTATGTCGACGTACATGAAGATCATGTCGACGATCGTCTTACTGAGCCCTTATGTGAGCCCGTTGGTCTGTGGATGATAAGCAGTGGTACGACGATGGTTGGTGTGGCTGAGGCCAAGGATCTCCTGTGTCAGCTGTGCCATGAACGATGACCCTCGCTCTGTAATCCAGACGTCTGGGTCGCCGTGACGAAAGAGGATGGCCTCGGTGAAAAAGTTGGCGACTTCCACCGCTGCCAACCAGTTGTTCGAGGCGGGGCTTAGGCCCGCCTCGAACAACATGGTAGCGATACAGTCGTCAAATCCAAGAGAACCACTGGAGCCGCCTCACGCCCCGCCTTATATAGGGTCCGTTTTCTCCCTCACTCTCCGCCAGGGCAGCAGGTGCGACCGCCAAGTGCGTTGCAGCAAAGTCCGCCGCGTCGTAGCCAGAAGTGTGTCGTAGCCATGGTTCTCCGCAGTTAGGCCATGCCTCTCTCCCCTTCCGGAGCGCACGAACCCACACGCACACACACACACGTCCCGTTGACGTCACGGACGCGTTGAGAGTCGTTTTGGGCAGGCTTCGACAGGTGGGCGACAGTCCTGAACACGTCGGGACTCGTTTCGGGACTCGTTTCCGCAGCGTTGAAACTCGAAAAAGGTTGCCGAAGGTTCCATTCTTAACAACGCGTAAACTTCAAAAGATAGTATTTTCGAAAGAAATTTAATATTTTGATTTAATATTTCGCAGACATACTGATGGGTGTATATTTTGTACCTCGTAAAATGTTAACGAAAATCGATGCCACCGCAAAAGCACAATCTTCCCAAAACTTCCAAGTAACCTTCGGAACACGTAACCGAGGCGCTATTTTATTGTAAAACTTCGATTATTAGAGGTCCCTAATTTTAGAAAATTTTCTGAATTTTCAAAATTACTGATGGTGAATATTCCCTCTGACACATTCGCAAATAAAGTTTCGCGAAACCAAAGAGTTTTACGGTATTGCAACCTTTGAGTTTTTCAGTTGTACTTTTTGTATTGGTACTATATTTTCAATCTTGCCTGTTGTGCACAGGAAGCATATACTTAGAATTAATTTATATAAATATAATTAGATTACGAATAAGAGCATTACTATTCCAAAATACTTGCAAACATTGGTGTATCTTTATTGCTCACAGCCTGTGATTGCTGGATAAGAACGTGGGAATAAAGGTAGCGCACCAAAACAAGAACATATGAATAAAAAAATGAAAGACGTTTACAACACCCTCTAACGCCGAATTAGAGCGCAGCTCTTGAGGAGGAAGAGGAAAGGGCACTGAGGGGAGGGTACATCCCTCCTCTCTCCTCCTCTCCTCCTTATCCTCCCTGCTACTCCTCCTCCCTCGTCTTTATCCTCCTCGTCCTCCTCCTCTCCTCCTCCTCCTCTTCCTTCACCTCCTCCTCCCCTCTTTTCTTCTCCTCCTCCCCCTCCTCCTCCCTCCCCCTCCCTCTCCCCCTTTTTCCTCCTTTTCCTCCCCCCCTCCTCCCCTCTCCCTCGCCCTCCTGCCCCCCCTCCTCCTCCCCGCGCGTTGCATCATGGAAAATGTCCCAAAATGTACCGCGCGGGACGCTTGTGATGTCACACGTGACGTCACGTCTGACGTCACGAAGGTCCCGCGTGGTGGATTATGGGACATTTCCCATAATGCACCGCGCGGTTACGCCGACGGCGATGGCGACGGCAACGGGGACGCCTACGCCGTTCAAGCCGGAAACGGGCGCCTAAGAGCTGCGCTCTAAAAACCCGATAGTTTCTCCGGGTTTTCCTTTTTGCAAGTTATTATCAAATTCGCAAATTGATGAAACCATCACATGTGTTAAAATATACAAAATTGCCTCTGCATTTACGACGTATCACTACAAACAACGGGGATAAAACCGCACTTCGTAATAAAGTCGAACTCAGGATTACGATGTTGGCTGTAAATCGTTTCCATCCACATAAACAGTATATTTTCCACTGCAGGTAAATCCCTTGAATATCTGCAAGGCACCTTAAAATTCGCTCCCCTCACTTAAAACTGCTCGCCTGTACAACACTCATTCGCTCCAAACTAGAATATTCCGCAGAGATATGGGATCATTACCAGAACTATATTAATGAAAACTTAGAAGTCATTCAAAATTGCGCTGTTAGATTTGTATACGCCGACTATTCGTTCTTTACCAGCATCACGCAATTAAAGACACGTTCCGCGCTGCCTTTGTTAAATCACCGTCAAAGAATGGCCAGATTAGCTCTGTTTCATTGATATTATCATACGTCAATTTTCATTGAACCATTACATCACGCTCCGTTCGCACTTTGCAAGTCGAATTAACAACACCAAACAAGTGTCATACCCTAGCCCAAACACAGATCGAATTCCAAATTACATTTATCTTGAAACACCCAAAGATTGGAACAATCTTCCTGAAAACATAGTGCAACTTAGGGACTGGGATAAATTAAAAAAAAAAGAAAATCGTATAGCTCTGGATCACTGTAAGTTTCATTATGACGAATTTTATGCGTGCAATTGTGTTCGCATCCTCTCTTTCTTGATATAGATTCTCTCTTTTTGAATTTTTTAGTATTCTGCCTACAGGTTTTTGAAATTTCGGCTGTATAATGTCCACCCCTCATGTAATAACCCGTCTTCCGGGGCTCTTTGAGGAAAATAAAGTCAATAAATAAATACGTCTCGTAATAGCACTGGCAATACTTCCCACGTCGAGATTTGTTGTCAGTGTCACAAGCGAATAACGTCCCGTCCGTTGTAATCCTCGCACCGTCGAACGCAGAGGCACTTTGTAGAGTCAAATATCCATATTCGTAGAATTCCCCGAGACAGCGGCGATGACAAAACAGAACGATAGGCAGAAAAAAAAGTCTCATTAAGACTTTCTTTCCTTCTTCCTTTCGTTTTTCTGTCACAACCGTAGTCTCGGGTAATTCAACAATTATGAACTCACACCAGCTCACTTGCGCCATTACGTTTTGATAGATACCCATCGCCGTCATGCCGAACCCCGCACACCACCGCAGACCACTCTAGGCCTTCGTCAAGAAAATCACGTCATCCCCGTCCAAGAACCACGTGACGTTGCGCAGCTCCGCACTACGGCGGACAGAGACGTAGTGCTCGGGAGCACTCTAAGACGAAGGGGCGCGCTCGGAAAGAACCAGTCGATCATTCCACCGCGCTCTATTTTGAACACTCGTTCTCGCGCGCTCTGAAAAGGAAAAAAACTCAAGAGCTCGTAGAAAGATACCTTGTCACGGGTTTAAGCTGAGCTAGTTGATTCATTGTAGCCCACATATTCATTATAATTTGCAAATGCCTCCCCACAAACATCGTTAGCTCTCTTCAAAACATATCGCCTTTCCAAGGACCCCCTCGTGTTCCTCAAAGTAAAGCCACAATCTTTCAGCTAAGCTCACGCTCATTCTCAAATAATTGTCGACGTCATTCCCGTCCCGAATAACGATTCTTTGGATGTTCTTTTGGACGCATTCTCCCATAGAATAACATCATTTTATGTGATATCCCAAAAGTTGCTTTCAAAGGAGGGTATGCGATAAATAATCTTTACTCTTCAAGCTCCCAGTTCCGGCGTTTCCCCAAAAAGGTGCCTGTAAAAAAAAAAAAAAAAAAAGAAAAATGGGGAACTCGCGACAAAAATAGGGACAAACTTTGGAAGCTTCACAGCAAATAAATACGGAGGACACCAGCTGAATAGGGAAGACTGATTATCTGTGGAGCGCCACGGTTTCTTGGAACGGCGCCAAGTTCTTACGACCGTCTCCCTAAAGTCGTTGGCCTCTTTTGGGCCGCACAGCCTCTTCCGCATCCTCTACTTGATATGCGCTCCATGTTCGTGCCAGCCGCTGTCACCCGACATTTTTTTTTTTTTATTTTATTCCGGAAGAACTCGATTAGACGGGTTGACTAATTTCTCTAAGACGGAGCGAATTGAACACGGTGTTTTAGTTTTCGCTGGAAATTAGCACTTGTTTTTCGTTGAAACGATCTCTATATCCCTATCTATTCAGTTATTTTTTATATCAATTTGTTTCATTTTTGATCGATACGGCACAAGAAGCATGACAAGCAGTAAAGGGAACTTCAAAACTGTAAATAGAGATTTCGCTAAATTGGGAAACATTTGCCCACCGCATAGCCTCCCTGTTTCTGTAGCTCCTGTATATCGTGTGCTTTAAATACGTTGCTCGGGTTCACGTTAAATCTTAACGTCATGGTATTAGTGCGTAGTACCGGTGAAAAGGATGACGCGCTGCTTTCTTCAATTCTTTGCTGATTACGTCAGCAGCCTAGTCGTGCGCCGTCTACTATCACTACCTGCATAAAAAAATAAAAATAAATAAATGGCTTTACCTCGTAGCGACTAGGTGTCCGCGACAGCGATGTGGCTCACAGAAAGCGAGCCACGCGAAAAGACGCGCACCAGTGCGGGTCTTTCAGGTTGAAGTGGCCAAGGTGGCCACTTCAACCTGATTATTTCTGGAGCAGTAATAAGGCTCTCGAAACTCCCTACTTTCTGCATTTCGTCGGTTGTCAGTTACCGCCTTACTCATTTACACGAGACAAAAACACGGCATGGAATCGAAGCTGAACGGACTAGAAAGGGGTAACACACCAAGTAAGCGTTTTTCTAATGATGAAACTTTTAAATCCGGAAAACGTTTCGAACAAAATTATGTAAAAGACTGTTCCTAACGTAATTCTTCGTGGTCGTTCGCCTCCGTTTGCTTGTTGACGATGCCGAAAACTTACATGAACGACTTGGCATGGCGCCACGTCGCTGCGGGTATCTCTGAGGGAGCGGAGGAGTTGAGAACGTTTGCAAACGACAGAGCGGCGAACCCTCCTGGAAGGACTGGTGGAAAGATGCATAGGCTAGCTGTCTTTGTTTCTAACAGAGTCATCTTCGAATTAGGGCTCCTCGTCCTGGGTCTGGCGATCGGCGTTTCGCGTTCGAACGGCAGTTTTCGCGCTACGTGCCAGACGACGCTCTCGTTCACTCTACGTGGAGGGAGCCAAAGGGTATAGACGAAGGCAACCAGCCTTTGCGTCAAGCCACTAATCCTACCAATCAGAGATCGCTGCTTTGACATCACCACACCCTCTAACCTTATATTTTTTTTCTTCGTCGTATAAAATATATCGTAAGGCGGCTACAGCGGCTGCTAAAAGCAACCGAAACTGACACGTCACAGTGTTTGTCACCTATTTTTTTTTTTTCAGGGGCCTAGACAAGCGTGACAACCGAACGTTTGTCTTCGTTTAGTCTTGCTAATTTATAATGGGCGCAGTAATAATCGTTATAAAATTGTAGAAAACAGCTTAGACACGCGCTAGGTCCCAAGAAGCGTCAAAAAACAACCTTTTATAAACTTTAAAATCGTCCTAATTTTCGTGCTTTTACTGGCTCTATATGTCTGATAATCTAGATAATTCATAGAAATCCAGAGAAAATTTTTATTTTTTTCGTTTCACGTGAAGGTTTTTATGCCTCTTGCTCTCTTTCTTTCTTTCTCTCTCGTATGTTAAGATGGTACTGATAACAATTTAGTAAAATATAGATGAATGAGGAACAAACATAAACAAAAGGATACTGCGCGGAGTAGTTACCGCGGATACGACTTGTCCTCACCTGCCTTTGTTTCATACATGCAAGGTATTGACGAGCAACAACTTGTACCTCCCGCTTAACCTTATGCTTCGATCCAGAACTTTGAACCACATTACTAATTTTGATTGCGGGAATTCAACCCCACAAGCAAAAAATAGAAAATTATTTGTTCCAAAAAAACCTTTTGCGTTGTGTACGTGACATCCTCATCACTCAAAGGGGCAACGCCTTCTCGTTGAAGTAACGCAACTTGCTACTGCAAATCGTTCCAGGCCTCTCGTTCCTTCACTTTAGAAACTTGTGCAACGCTGGTCGCAACAGCGTTAGGGACGCTCTGGAATGCTAGTCTCGCTAAAAGAGCTATTTCCAGCTCGGCTCCTCCGTGCCGGTCCCGACCCAATTTAGGCACAAAACTGCATGGCCGGTGATGTCGTAAGAGCGTTGCCGTGTCCTTTACCCTTGGTTGTGGAACAGCTGCTCACTCGATTCACACACATACAAAAATTGCAATATCAATAAAAAGAAAAAAAGAAGAGGGAGGCGAAGTTGCTAAACTTAGGTATAGAGGATGCAACTATGTTTCGAGCTTCCTATGTTTCCCATGCACGCGTCTTCCTTTGCAAGCTTTAAACGCGGAGCTTTTTAGACCTGGTTTTCAAGTTTATGGCGTCACGAATCTTTGTTAGAAAGACGGCAACACGGCGAAGTCGGGTGACCTGATTTTGACGGAAAGTTTTTCCCGCTAAATTTGAGTGACGCGATGTACCACGGCACCATAACGTGAGGTGGCACTGTGACATCACCTGACACGTTGCCACGTGGCACAAAGACGTTATACCATTACCTCACGTAACCTGGTGTCAGCTCACCTTCTCATGTGGCCACGTGGCCCAAAGCGGCATCAACAACTTAAACTAAAAGGGGCACCAACCCCGCAAAGCCATGCGAGCACGACAGTTGGGACTGATTGAAACAGATGAAAAACAGGTTGATAGAAACGCACAACGGATTTGGCGTTAATCGTTTTCGTGCATAGTGTCAAATAAGTTTTTTTTTTGTTTTTTATGTCCGGGTAAACACCACGAATGCTAGACGAGAGGGCCTTATGACTCGTTTCATTGTACAATAACTCGATTTTTTTCTTTTTGTTTTTTATGGGTATGGAAACCAAACAATTAAGATATTCTCCTGCACCAACTTTCTTGTCAATCACAGGGACGTAGGAAAGGAGCTTTGCAAACATTTATGTCGAAAATAGATTTCTACCGAACAGCAAGATCGGCGATGAGGCCATAATCACGACGTGTCACGCTCTCATATGAGGCAGTGTAACGTCGCCAACTTCTTTTCTGGACCTAAGGTATCTTAGATATCTTACTCTACCATGCTTCCTCGGCAGATTGCAGCAATTGCCTTTCGGTATGCTCTGCGAGAAAAGTAGTTGGACCGGCATTCTTGAGAGCGGACTAAAGCGAACGGTGCGCGCACGACCGCATCCGAGCCACATCCCTGGTGTGCGCCACTGCCTACAAAGATATGCATCCCATCAGCAAATACAAATGTGTGTATTCAAATAGTCATGTGGTTTCTGTGCGTACTTTTTTATTCATGGTGCGTTGTTTCTCGTTCGATATATTACTGCGTGTGGTCATCACTGTTCGCCTGCTTACATACCAGAGATTTTGAAGATTACTCTGTTGTTTACTGTCAGTGCACACCGCGGAGCTCTGTGTTATGTTTTTTTTTTCAACGGCGTGCCACGGCATTTCTATTTATTAACAATCGACTCATCCTGCTTTGGCCTGCGATGGCCTGTAGTTTATTATATATAAAAAATAAAATTATATCTCGAGCATTCGTTTTCTCGACATGACTTTAACATAATTCAAAGATTAGTTGAACTGCGATATTACAAAAAGAAACAACAAGAGAGAAAACAAAAAAGCAAAAATAAGACACAGTTTCTTATACCGAAGAAAAAAAAAGCATGAGTAAAGATTTCGGCTGTACTTGGAAATATGTTTTTTTTTTTTTTAATATTGTCATAAGAAGCGGCGCAAAATACAACTATTGTACCATTAAAACGGCAATGGTATGGCGCAAGCGGGCGCCTCCATATTTACTACAGAATTTCGACATAAAATTGTTCGCAAGCCGCTGTGATGAGCTGCGTTAAGTAGGAACTTGTAAAAAAAAATATACACTTTATGCATACTCGGGGTACAGGCATTGGAAAGAATAAACATAGAGTGATTCGTGTTATGTCTAAGTATATTGTGTTAATCTTTTTATACTACTAATTAGGTCAACTACACAATCTTACGGCGTTCAAAGTGTTTTTTTTTTTGTCGTAGATTTTTTTTTATATAAGGCAAGAATACAAAATGTTGCTTAGTTCAGTTGAGTGTGTACATGTAAATCATATTACCGCTTTACAATTTCGGGTATTATGTAAAATAAAACACCACACTGTTCTAACTGCAGCGTAGGCTGTTATAGTGCAGTATGTTTAACCAGTGCAGTGGAGCGTCGCTCGTTCGAATCGGTACATCCGTCCATTTTTCTACGCACCGAACCTTGCTGGCTTAAATTGGATTATTGAAAGAACAGTTAGGGCGCAGGCGAGCTGGTGTAGATTTACCATTTTGTTAGACCACCTGAGACTGGGTGGAAGAAACACGACGACCAGTCTCAGGTGGTCTAACAAAATGTTAAATTGGATTAGTTTTTTTTTTTTTTTTTAAACTAGGCGCTAGTGTATTTGACGAAGCTATTGGTTACATTTATAGCCATAATAGCGTTTAGTAAACGCGGTATTTTTGTACCAGATGACTACTCTTCACGAAATCAAAATCACAACGCTCCCGACCGTCCGATATCATGCGCCTTAGTGGAATCAGTATTTTTTTACTCTCGCAACAATCGCCGGTTTGGACCATGACGTAAGATGTACCTAGAGATGTGTCAAGCGCGCGGATCGCAGCTGCCAAATAAAGTCCTCTCCTTGACCTGGTGGTCGCTAAGTTCGCCACCAGATGACTCTTCCATAAGCGGCTAATGGCAGCCTGTCGCGGGCCCGATTTTCCCTGTTTTTTTTTTTGTTTTTTTTGTGGGAGACATATGCTTATCTTGTAAGTCGTTTTTTGTATGTGCCGCGTCATGCACAAATTATCAATTGGGCTACGCACGTTTCTTAGACGCAGCGTCGTCATTGACCGTCGTTTTGTGCCTCAACGGCGGCAAAAAACATTGCTATAAACTCGTTGAAACGGAAAGAACTCTGGTGCGGTACTCAAGCTAGCGTCCGTCGAGGTCAGGGGCCCTAATCTGGACACTTGGCGAAAAAGACGGCGAGAAATCCGGCGGCTCTGATTGGCGGGCGCCAAGGTCATGTGAGGAGTTGGCCAATCACGGCCGCCAGATTTCTCGCCGACTTTTTCGCCAAGTGTTCAGATTAGGGCCCCAGAACTGACCGATAGAGCGGAAAGCGCACGAGCCCTGGGTGCCATTGTAACGAGACACGTTTTGGTTTTAGTTTATTTACTTTTTGCTCCGTTTTAATGTCCGAGCAGTAGAGACGCTGTGGGCAACGGCTACACGAGGGCACGTCAGCGAGGAATCAGGTCGAACGGGTCGTATCGTTCGCCGTGCCCTCAACTACAGAGTATCCTTCAGTGCGGCTTGCTCTTACCTGTCGGAAAATCAGTCATTTTCAGGGGCCTTAGCTTTGAGCGTGTAATGTGGCGCCAGGGCTCTGGATCGTAGCCTGAATACTTGCGATTTCGGGCTATGTATTCTCCTGCTTGACGTTTCTTGTCGCCGCTATAGAAATTACTTTTAGCCGAGACTTGCGCTTGTTGTAAGAGCTTCATTCTGCGTTTCTTTCAGGCGCCAATTTGCAGCCGACGGATAAGACATAAATGAGTTTTGTTATTTTCCTTAGTTATTCAGTGTTCCTACCTAAATGGACACCAAAAAGCTTCCGCCTTTCCACTCTGGCGAAGAAAGAAGAGCAGCGGATCTGTACTATGTGCCGCCATCGCTCATAGATGGCGGTAGCTGTCCAGAGGGTTGTGTTGAGATCTATTTGTCCACGGAAACGAAACTGGGGGAACTTTCCCTTCACAACTCCACTGTAAAATTTATTTTGAGTTCCGGATTGACAATAAGCATAAGTTGTTGATCATATTTTCCCAGCTCTGTCTATATATTTACGAATCAAACGGGTTGTTGAAGATAAAACCGGCAGAACCGTTCCGTTCGAGCCCTTTTCTATGTCTGTCCTCCTCGTCGCGTGCCCCGGCCGCTTCCTCTTCTTTTTCTTTCTCCAACATGTTCCCGCCCCTACCGCGAGAAATTGGCGATGCAAGGTCCGTCTAATGTGCAAGCAGGTGCAGACGTTGAATGGGCCAGCGAATGACCTGCTTGCTTGCCAGGCGAATGTCGCAGGCTCTTGTTATTCCGTTTCTGCCCGGAAAAGTCTGGGTGACTCTGCCGAGTTCCCACATTAGAGGCGGTGTTTTTGTCGTCGTCTATAATGACGACGTCTTTACCTTGTTCTCTTGATACTTCCTCAGAACGGCTTTGGTGAGCCGATGTAAGGAGGAGAATAAATTCACGTTTTTACCGCTTCCATTGTTGCGTTATGAGTCGCTGAAGGTACAGCACCTTCGTCTCAATTTTAGGGCTGTTGAGGCTGGTACTGACCCTATCAACTTCGGTGGGAGGCTAAGCGCTCGCTTGCCCATCAAGAGACGATATGGTGGTAGTGCTTCCAACTCATCGGTTTTCGTGCTAATGTGAGTGAGAGGCCATACAGTTTTACGGCCACCTAGACTTCAAAGAGGGTAATTGTGAGTTCTTAAATTGTGGGCCTGTCACTATGTGAGGTCAATGTGTCACAAGCAAACAAAACAGGCTCAATAAGCTGTGATGGCGATGCCTTCTGAAATAAAATAGGAACAAAAACTAGACTTTCTTCATAGTCCACGTATGAAGACAGATAGTAATAACCTGAGATAATTCTTGAGTGTTCAAAGAGAATATGCGGCCTTAAGAGGCCTTATGACAAAAATCACGTGCAGACTGCCGCTTTCCGATGCCATACAGGGCTTTGTTCAGATAAAACCATGCACGCGAGTCCGGACCTATAGTTTGCTTTTGTTGATTTCTCCTATGTCAGTCCTTAACATGTGCAAGAAACGTAATAAGAAAAAAGAGTTTAAAAAAAAAAAAACGTACTATTTGAAAAAAAAAAAAACAGGTGTGCGCCACAGGGGCATATTCGATTTTTGAAGTTTATGTTTATGTGATATTCCGCAATATTTACTATGCAAACTACAAATATCAGAAATCTCAAATATTTTTCGCTTATAATAGATCATAATAACTATTTATTTAGATAAGCACAGCAATGTGAAGGGTATATATTTTGCGTCAAAAATGCGTAAACATGGCTTCTTTGACATTTTGTCACTAGATTTCAGAGCTATTCAATTGTCTAAAACAATTGAATAGCCACAACATTAAAATTGATGTAATATAATATTATTGAAACGCGAAAAAAAAAAATAACTTGTAATAATTTGAGGTCGTTTAATATCCCGTCATCAAACATACCCTTAGCACCATGATTGTTCTTCCTATTGTAGAATTGTTCAATTAAAAATATACATTTCTCATACAAGTGTCGTCTCTATGATAAAATGAACGTCCCTCTAACTCTTACTATTATAAATCTGACTGAAGGGCTCTACCATCCTAAACCTTTCACAGCTAGTATAACACGTAACCGTGTGTTAAGAAAATCGGTCACTAAATCATGATCATGTAAATATTGTCAAGAGCACAAAACACTAGCACGAAACACAAGGACGGTCTTGTCTGTCCTTGTGCTTTGTGTTCTTTCCAATAATTCCGCGCGCGCAGCTTGCCAAATAGGCAGCGCGGCCGTGGTCTAACACGCAATGTTGTGCAAGTAAGGTTGAGTAGCGCATTGCCTGAATTTGTTGTGTCTTCTGACAATGTGAAATGCGGGAGGATCCAAGGTTTTCTCCGCGAAGTAGTTTTGGCTTTTAGATTTCTGAAGGTGCGCTTTTCCTTAGAATATTTGAGTTTGGTGCCGCGAAAGCGTTTGTACAAAGACCTGGTGGACACGGTTTTGCCTGTTCCTCTGTACCGTTCATTGTACTGTGCGGACATTGGCAGCGATGTGCTGAAAAGGGTCAAAAGAATGCCAATTCGGCCGTCCGCAAAGAGTTTTTTTTTTCCGGCTACATAGCGGCACGCTACCCGTTAAAACCTGGCTTCAGGAAAGGGGTCTTTTTGTTCCCTGGACGACCAATTGCCTGTTATGCCGCAAGCCTGAAACCGTAGAACATATATTCCTTGACTGCTGGGATGCCATATTCCATTGGGACATCCTTCAGCGCACTTTAAAAAAGGATCTTCCGGTTTCACCCCGCGGCATTCGTTTCCTTCCGGTCGACGAGAGCGAAAGCGTGCCCTATGATATGTTCATGGTTTTGAGCCTCCATAGTATTTGGCGAACGCGGATGGCTGTGCGTCACGCGGACGTGGATGCGCGTCCAGTCCTAGAGTACTTCGTGGAGAGTGTTGTGCATATAAGGGCGATGTACAAAGCGCAGAGGGAGCAGCCTGAATGGCTCCCTGTTTTGGACGAGCTGGTTGCTTTAAAACCTTTTTAATACACCCGCGCCGCCAAGGAGTGGCCGGCGATTTTAGCAATGCTCTGAGTGTATGTGTTGGTGTTTCATGCTCTGTTTAAACCAGGCAATAAAGAAAAAAAAAAAAGGCCGTGGTCTAACGGTTATCGTGCCTGCCTCCCACGCGAAGTGCCAGGGTTCGATTCCTGGGAGCGACGCGTCTTTTTTTTTTATCCTTGCAATTTAGTGTTCTAGAAAATTCGAGAATCATGTTGCTTGTTCGAGGTTCGAATGTTCTCGTCGCCGAAACTTCTAGGCCGATTGTTCAAGCAGCCAACGCGTGCACATAAGGTGCTCCGCATGGCGATCCTCAGTCAGTCTCGCCCCAGCGCTCGATCCTGCGGTTTCGCCGCAGGATCGCCCCAGCGCTCTGCTGTTTTCTTCTGTTCCCTTTTTATTTTGGGCACAAGTTCGCCCCATTAAACGTTTAGTTTCTTCCGTTATCATCGCCTCATCAATTGTCATTCGTGACATTTTGATGGAGGTGCGGGGTAATATTATCCTTACCAGCACGCTCCCCATTCTAAGTACTAAGCATGATAGTTTCCTGTATCACAGAAGTATCATCGGAATAATAAATATATCCAAGGTGTAACAGAACCCATCAAGCTTCGGTTCATTTACCCCGTCTCCTCTCAGGTAATCGAAAAATTGCGTACAATCATCCTTATCCTTTCTGGATTAGGGGTTCCTAAGACTGATATTTTTAGCGGTGCGAGGAGAGCATACGCAGCCGAGCCAGTCACTAATCATTGTGATTACCCCGCGTATTAAGGCTGTTCCAGATTGTCACGTCCCAGAGACACGACTTCGCAAGCCGCTGCTAGTTGCTCAAGGTTCACTGACCAGGCTGCAGCGATTATTGGCCTCTCGACATATAGCTATGTGGACAGAACTGCGTAGAAGCGGAGCGGGTTAATACCCGCGTGACCGTTCGATGTGACGATGCGGCAGTCTTTTATGTGTCTCGCCTCTGTTATAGGGATTTCTAGATAGGTGGACGAGCTGCACGAAACGTCATTAAATGTGAGCACCTAAAACGGTTAATTGCGTTAAGATTACGAACGTTACGATTATTCCTCTACACAGTCGCGTTGCGCATTACATTTTGACAAGAACGTCAAGGCACTCCCTGGTGTCAGCTCCAAGGCGCAGAAAGAGGGACGTGTCATGATCCTCGATGATATTTATAATAGGGAAATCAATGACCCATGAGTGTAATTACGTTTTTCGATTTTCTTAAGATGCTTAGAGCCCGTAGATTGAGTTTTCATATAAATGATATCAGAGTCCTCGCCTTGAGTGCCCTTTCAAGGTTTGTTCACGCATTTGTGCTGGGCTGTGCCTTGTGATCTTGTGCCTTGCGATCTTCTGTGAGTGCTTACGGCGAGAGAACATACGACGTATTAAAGGAACACACTGGCACACTGACACCCTCTGACAGATAGGCCTGGAACTGCGTATAACTAGACCTTAGGTTTATGAATCGGGCGATAAAATTTGCATACCATTCATGATACATGGTCGCTCATAACATTGTCAAAAAGCATTTGAAGTCCACGATGATAAAGTTATGCGTAAAAATAAAATTGGAAGGGAACACAAATTCGAAATGTGCCTGTGCTATTATATAGATGGCACCAGTAGGGCCTCTTATTGTCAGAGATCACATCAAATTACAGCGCACTTGGTCACACTAAAACGCAAACGTGTAAACTATAACTTCAAGGGAGACTAAAGTAAAAAAAAAATACTTTCAGCTTTCCACCCTGGTGAAGAAGGAAGACCAGCGAAGCTGTACAATGAAAAGTAATGGCCGGCCGCAAGTCGGCAAGCCAAAGTGGAAAGGCTGCCGCCATCTATGAGCGACGGCGGCAACCAGATACGTGGCTTGCCGCCGTCGCTCATAGATGGCGTTAGGTGCATAGAGTTCGGTGTCTTCATTTCTTTGCGGGGGACACGCCCTGCGAAAACTGCAGCTCCGCTGTAAAAAAAAAATTGTTTTTTATATTTCCGGGACATGCATTAAGTAGTAGTTTTTTACCCGTAAGCCGCTCTAGCCCCACCCAGGAGCTCAGCTAGCTAAGCTCTAATTCTTGGTTCTCATTGGTTGGAAAGAAAATTGACGTGTGGAATGTTCGCTGTAAAATTGTTTTTCCGTGATGCAGTAGTCTAGTCTTTTATTTGACATTATTTTTTATATTTGGGAAATACAGTGATGTCTCGTTATTTGTATATTTGACAGCTGTCTTTTCTCTCCTGTCTCAATTTCTCTATATATCTTCCCCTGGTTCAAGCTGTCAAATATACAAGTATGTACTAACACGCTCAACTATCAACCGTTACTATGTCTCGTTAATATGAACAACTCCGTTCCCGTAAAAAATCGTCCATAATGTGAGTTGTCCATAATAACGAGACAAAAATGCATGTATTTTCCCAATGTGTCCCCGAAAGTCGTGTCCATATAGTGGGGTATTCATATTAACAGGGTCCATATTAACGAGACATGACTGTAATATATATATAGATGCAATCATTGCTGTTTTCAGAAATATTACAAGATCGTCTTTTCCGCTTTGGTGACAAAGGATAACAAACATGGCTGCCGGTGTTTGCGGCCAGCTTTTTCTCGTGCTCTGCAAAGCTCGTTGAGCTCGTCAATTTTATGAGAGAGAGTCGTTTAGCGTTCCTCGAGGTGTCCAGAAAAGGTTATCTTCAACCGACGTAGTTTGCATAAAACGCCTATCGCAAGTACACGCATTTGAAAGCGCTGCGTAGGCGATTGTTTTCGTAGCAGGACTGGCTTAAGCCTAGCGTCCCGCGTCAAATATTTTGCTTTATCTGGGTGGATTTCTTTTCGTTTGCGCGTTTTGATGATGAATAAAAGTGTCGGTTACCATTAAAGCGGCCCCACTGTTCAAGAATTGTAAAACCGTCGTGAATGCGGCCATACTTTTAGTACCGAGAGTTAAGCTACACAGTTGAAAAATGGCGAGCCATTTCCATGGGGACAATAAGGTATAGACCCCTTTCAAAAATCACGTGCCGAATATTAGAGGGTCGGAACCACTTCACAATGGCGGAGCGACTGCATCGAGGAACGTGCAAGTCATTCCATAAGATAGCGAACGTCGGGGCGCGGTCAACACTACGAGTCGACCATCCAATCAAACAGCGTCGAAAGTGCAACGTCACTGCGATCATCACCTTTTTTAATGGGTGTTTTTTTTTTCGTCTGCCGTGACGTTGAGATTTTAGTCCGCCATTGTACAGGGATTTCACAGCTGCGAACAGAGTACCGTATTTTGAAAGGGGACTATTCGGCACCTGTCAGGTTTGTCAATGTATGTTTTCGTCATTTCGGTTAAGAAGGGCGGTAGCTCTGAAATTGTAAGCAGTGCACCTGACTTTCTACAGCCAATATTTTAAACCTAAAACATAAAACACGCAAAAAAGAGCAATTTGATAAAACACCCGGTGTATTCTCAAACGGTTATTGAACATATTGACTTTCTGTCTTTTTTTTTTTTAATGGGGCCAAAACGTTCCTAACTGGCGACATTCCTCTCATGCGCATTCTCTAGAAAGGTTTGCAAGGGGCATTTTCACGGTAGCCATGTTCTTCGTACTCCTTTTTGTTGCTATCTGTGGAAATAAATTAAGCACCGCTGACTGTATTCAGGCCAAAGATTCTTCCGTGTTTACGTAAAGGAAAACCAGCGGATTTGTTTTAATGTTAATTTATTTATAAATATCCGTCTATCACGGTGATTTCGTTTGAGACGAACGCTCAAGAGTGGGATTATAAGTGAAGCATTCTTGTGAACAACTAAGAGTTCAGGTCGCAAGATAAGGACTTTGACCGAAACAGTCCTAGCTGGAGCAAAAATTTCTAGAAGTCGGTGTTTTTCTGATTTAACTGATTCAGTAATTCTCACGCCAACAAACATATGCCTCGGTATTTTTCGGTTATAGCCGCTTATGAACTTTGACACCAATGAATGTCTCTTTGTGTTTTTCGTTTTTAAGTCTAGGGCTTGGCGTCGATTAAAAGTTTTGTCCCTAGAGTTTTATTTGGGCAAAAATTTGAAGTATGGTTTAATGTTTTTTGTTGTAAAAGCGAGGTAATTATTACGCGCAATAAAATTAAAAAAAAAACGGTGTACTCATTTGTTACGTTGTTTTATTAGAGAAAATTATAGTAAGGGTGCAGGCAATATGATGAATATTTACCAGGTTGTATTAACCTGAGATTGAAGAAGAAGAGAAACATCAAAATGTAGAAGAAACAAAAAAATAGACAGTAAGACATCTTAATCTCACCTCTTTTATTTAGTTCACTTCTTTGTAGTAGTCCCAAACTTAAGGTCGTCCCAACCTCGACAAAAATATAATGTCTATGCAGTTTAAGTGCGACAACCACCATCATACCTACTAATAATGGGGACAACCTTATCCAGCGATGTAAAATAAATGCAATGCAGTAAAAAAAGCCCTGACTGCGGCTGCCTTAACTGTCCAGTGAAAGCAAAATACCTATTAACTATATGGAATAAACAGCCCCCTCCCAGGCAACATGCCGGAGAAATGACTAGAATTGCCGACGTTTGTCAATCCTAGGGGCCTTATTGAGCACAAAAAGATTTTTTCCCCAGGGCGTTAGAACCAAAGTACTTTCTTTGATTTTCTATGACTTTTCTCTGTTTCGCCATATCATTGTCGAAGTGCCATGACATGAGTCAAAGGATGCGACGTATAAGGGAAACAAGCGGGAAGTGAAGCAGTAATTATAGCACTAGTTTGTCAATTTAGGTTAAACATTCCAGGCGACAACCGAGCGACCAGAAGTGAAGCACAATACTTTCATTTTCTTGGAAACTGAGGTGAAAGAAGCCAGGTGACAAGCAAGCCAGAGATTGGAGCCTAACCCTGGCAGATATGAGGCACATTAAGACCAAAATACTCATCCTCGGGTCAAAACATCCCTATTTTGACAGTGAAAAAAAAAAAATGTCGACCCAAAGAACTCCGCAACAACGTAGGGGTGTCTGGTCGGAAAAGCCATCTTTTTCTTTGCAGGCGGATAGAAATGAGGCAATTTGCGTCAAATATCCCGCAGGCTGGCGACAGCTACTCTTTCTTTCTGTCAGTTTCTTGAGCATACAGGGTCCTTTTCACGGGTCACCACATGACACAAGCGATCCATCAGACCACTTGACTTCTGAGTAGGAAGCACCATGTACAAAAGAAGAGACAATAGTAAAAAAAAACTGCGCGACTAGGACGAGAACAAAGAAAAGAGATGCAACGGACAAGCGCTGACTAGCAACTTACATCCCATTAAAACAGGCAATTCGACGTCCCAGTCGAGCTGTTTTTCACTATAAACGCTTAACAACTCGCAAAAATGCTCATTTTATGAAGAAACAACTACATCACGCTTGTGTATGCTGAGCATACTTGCATAATGCTTTTGTTTAAGTTTTCATTGTTCATTTGAGCACGTGTTAAGTAGAATGAATTGTGAAAGTAGATAATAGAGTTTTGGTGACTTCCATTTGAAACCCACTAAAATTGTGAGATGTTTGACTTGAGAGAAAGCAAAACAAAACAAAACATAATAGTTATTACACTTAGAAAAAAAAGTGAGTTAATGTGCTTTTTAGCCTATATCTGTGTCTAAAATGAAATGTCCCCATAATTTGGTTGAGGTTGTATTCTAGCGTTTCGGTCAGACCGACAACCTATTCTTTCAGGTAAAGTATTCATAGAAAAAGTAAATGTTTAATATGCAACGCGCAAAGTGAAAAAACAAAACAAAAAAACATTAAATATATTTGGCGAAATGTTTCATGAACCATGGTCCCGGAGAAATATGTTTTTGCAGGTTAGAGAACTCTCCTCTTACATATCTATGTGTACGGCTTTCTTTTATTCGCTCCATTTGCCTACGGCAGCAAGCAAACTGCACTCCAATGAGGGATATTGAATCCTGCAGCTCAGCGCATTGAATATATCGAGAGCATTGGGTTTCCATATTTGAACACATTGTCCTCATGCAATACGTGCGGCAATACTCTTGCTTGATTTCCAAAACAACCCCTTCTTTACTATTAGGGCTCCAAGTAGCACAGCTCTTAGGGCTACAAATTGTTCTTGTCTGGCAATTTATGTTCATAAATGCCTTAAAAAAAGCCATGGCATAACCAAACTTTATAGTCTTTAGGCCAGACTCTCAATATATTGGCTTTAAATTGCCAAACAAGATCCAGTTACACGCCTCTGTAGTGTATTCGTTTGAAACATCACATCTTCGGGTCTTCTGTGGAAGTTCAAAAAATGTGTGGCGAGCCAGAAGAAAACCCCAAAAAGAGCGAAAATGTGTTGCTACCTATAACGGATTGAAGCCAATCTTACTGAACCAACTTTGGCACCAGGGTTTGCCCAACTTGAGTCAGGATAGGCGTTACTCTGGCGTGCTGCAAGGCGTAGATTACAGGCCGTTCTCACTCTATGGTAGTTGCAAGGTATCGAACAAAACCTTTAAGATACAAATATAGGAAGGATTTACATTTAAGAGTCTAAGGACCAAGTGGACAGTCACTTGAGCGCGGATGCCAAACATTTCGGCTATTTATTTTTGTACTTGTTATGGCATGAGGAGGAAACACCATTCCGGGTTCAATAGCTGCAGAGAGGGCCAGATTAACTAGTAGTAATATGCGTATTACTTGACGCGATAAACAGCATAGCGGGTTTTCTTTTCCACCGATAATGGATGCGCGAAGGTTTTCGTTTCGTCATGTTGCAGGTTAGCTTATAAAAAACAAAAAACAAAAAAAAACGCGCTCGACTTCCTCTTTTCGTTTGCCCACTGTGGTCTCTTTTCTCCTTGCGCTATTTAAATTGTTTGCGTAAGAAACATCGGTAAAATGCTCCAGTCGACTCTGCAGGTTATTAAATTGAAAGCAAAGCCTTTTGGGTATACCTAGGGACGGTGAGGGCTGTGCAAGAAAGGGAATCAAAGAATATATATTTTTACGACCACAACGAGTAGAATTAACAGCAAGAAGCACAAGGCTAGATAAAAAGAGACTTAGGTTGTATTAACAAAATTGGTATTATTTTATTAGTTGAGTGCGCAAGAGTTTGCGCAATATCAATATAATAAAATGAAGCAATTACGGATAAAAAATAACACACGACGTGTTCTTTTTGAGGCAAATAGGGAGGCTTAAATTAGAAGCGACTGAATAAGGTTCCAAGGAAAATCTTGATAACTATTTGTATTGCTCGTAGCTTTTTGTGGGCTTATACAGAATACCTGTGTAGAAAGCAGTTCTTGTTCAATCTGGCATTCTAAGGAACCGCGAGTCTATTTTCGAGTTCTCAAGACAGCGTGGATTGCTCACTTGTTTTGTTTAGTACTGTATTAAATGTATTTATATGTAAACTGCAGATAAAACACACTATATGTCATACTCAAAGTTTAGTTGAGGTTAATGTAGTGTAAGGTTACTTTCAAAGCGGATCATCACCAACACACCTACAAACTTATGTATGTGACATTTTGCCATTGAGAATGCCCTATGATATATCTAGCAGGCGGTGATCTGTTATGAGTGTCTTCTTTCCTACCTGGCTATGCTAGATAAATATTTCGAGCACGTGCACTGACTTTTGGGCGTTTATTAAAATTGGCGATTACAGTTGCCCCAAACCCAAGGATATTTAAGCGCTAAGCCAAGGCTCTGATTAAACTTGACATGAAACCGAATAATGTCACAGTGATTATTACGATTTCGCGGGAGACAGTCCTCTTGGGTGCCTTGAGGTTGCAGTTAATTTACCTAGATTGGGTGGAGTCCAAAAACCATTACATATAGGTTTATGTGCATCGTTACTGAAAAAGTAAAACATGGATAACTAAATATTTTACAAGCAATACTGCATACGAGAATACTGAACAGTTGTATTGCTATAAATTTAAGAAAAAAAATACCGAACCCAGTGTAAGGTATTGTGATTTGGGGCAAGCTGTTTTGAAAGATTTGTTATTAAAGTCCTCTTCTAAATTTGTATATCTGTCTTGAATGAAATATAATATTATTAATCTTACATATATATTGCCGCACGCGCAGCTGGCCAAGTAGGCAGCGCTGCCATGACCTAACGGTTATCGCGCTCTCTTTCCACGCAGAAAGCCAGCGTCCGATTCCTGGCCGCGGGTACGCTCGAGAACCGTGATGCTAATTCGAGGTTAAAATGTTCTACACGCCGAAAGTTCTACGCTGATTATTCCAGAAGCCCACGCGTGTACAAAAGGGTCTCCGCGTAAAAAGCCGGAGTCAGTCTCGCCCCAGCGTACAATCCTGCTGTTACGCAGCGGCCCGCGACGCTCTACTGTTATCTTCTGTTTCCTTTTGTTTTGGGCACAAGTTAGCCCCATAAAACATTTAGTTTCTTCAGTTATTATCACCTCGTCGATTGTCATTCGTGACATTTTGGTAGAGGTGAGGGGCTAACGCATTTCCGTGCAGCATACCCCTCCAGGGCGCGCAGTGCGAGTTCAAATCCAAGCCCGGTGAGAAGACTATTCTACGTGGAAACTGAAACTCGGACCAGCCGCCGCACAAAGGAAAAGGATCCTTAATACGGTTTGCTGCTGGACAAGCCCAAGACGAAGAGGACGACGATGGCCAACCAGTCGCAGACCCCGTCCGCTTCTGCCGTCGTATACCTGCCCGTCGCATCCCGGACTCCAACGCCTTTACATGGGGACGCCCACGAGAACATGGAGCACTGGCTGCAGCACTATGAACGTGTGACCCGTTATAACGAGTGGACAGCTCAGCAGTGCCTGCAGAACATCCACTTCTCGTACTGGCTGGAGAACCACGAGGCTTCTTTAACTTCGTGGGAGGTGTGCAAGCAAGAACTAATGAAGACGTTCACCAGCCAACACCGACGTGAGAGGGCCGAAGACATCCTTCGAACAAGGACCCAAGGCCTAAATGAAAGCATCACCAGCTTCGTCGAAGATGTTCTTCGCCTGAGCGCCCGCGCCGATCCTCAGGCTACAGAGGAGAAGAAGCTGCGACACCTGATGAGGGGCGTGAAGAGCGAAATATTCGGCGGCCTTATCGGCAATCCACCGAGAACACTCGACGATTTTGTCACAGAGGTGTCAAATAAGGAACGGGCCCCACTAGTACGCGCCAGACACTACCAGCGATTCCTTGGCGTGACTACTCTGGCTGACATCCGAATCTGACCTTGGTACCACCGTCCCCGGCATCCGTGACGTCATCTGTGAGATCGTCCAGGAGGACCTAAAGAAGCTGCTTCCCGCTGCCCTACGCCCGGCCTTGCTCTCCATCGCCGAGGTCGTGCGGCAAGAAGTCCAGAAATCCATCCAACCAGAGGCTCCCATCAGCGTGGCAGCGCACGAGCAACCGACGCTAACCTACGCCGCAATGGTCCGACGAGCGCCCCCAGCCCCACGTCCGTGCATGGCTCTTCCCCGACGTGAACCTCAAGCGTAGCACTATTCCCGACGCCAGGAAGATGGGGCGCACGTCCGCCCAAAACAAGCTGCGCCAAGGAAGACCGACGTGTGGCGGACGGCCCCGCGGCGCCCGTTGTGCTACCACTGCGGGGAAGCCAACCATCTACCGCCGTGGCCCCTAGCGTCAAATAGGGCTCCGCGGCTTCCACCCGAGCGACCCACGCCCACGCTACGGTGAGCGACCACAGAAGATTGAAGAGTATCTTCGACGACCTCAGTCTCCTCCGCCTGCACATCGCCGCGGGTCCCGCTTGCCGTCGCCATGACGTCCAGCCTCGCCGGTGCACCGACCTCGTCGTGAGAGCCAGTCGCCCATTTCTCGACGGGAAAACTAAATGGGGCAACGCCTGGAGGTGGCGTTGCCGAAGACGACGGAAGCAAAGAGCCTCCAAAAACGACGAAGGCGCTCCCACTCTCCCGACGCTACGCATCACAACCACGGCCCTGCATCGGTGTCCAACAATCTAAACGTTTTTATCGACGGCGACGACGCATCGGCACTCGTGGACACCGGAGCAGACTACGCAGTCTTGAGTGGAAGGCTCTCTAGCCGCCTTCGAAAAGTGACTGACGCCGTGGGAGGGGCCGCAGATACGAACTAAAGGAGGACGCCTCATTACGCCTGTCGGGAGGTGCACTGCTAGTGTTGAAATTCACGGTGAGACTTGCCCTGTCAAGTTCGTCATTCTGCAAAACTGTGCGAGGGACGTTATCCTTGGAATGCAGTTTCTTTGCGAGTATGGCGCCGTCATCGACCTCGGAACAAACCGGCTGACGCTACGAAAACCTGCTTCACCACGGGAGGAACACAAAGCGATGTCACCCGTGGTCCGAGTCCTCGCTAACCACTTAAACTTACCACCGCGGTCGAGTGTTTTCTTACTTGTCGGGATCGATGAAGCTTCGTGCGGCGAAGTTATTCTCGAGGGAAGCATTCAATTGCTCTTGGGAAGAGGAATAGGCGTCGCAAGAGGAGAAGCGGAACTTCAGGATGGGCGGACTGTGGTCGTCGTGACGAACTTCCGAAATGAAACGCAACACATCACGAAAGGCGGCGCCACATCGAGGAACTTCAGTACTCCGCCGAAATCGCCGCGACTACTGAAGAGTCCCCTACACCCGAGGAAGACAGTACGTCACCAGCGCAGGTCGATATCGACCCTAAGCTTCCGGGCCCGAAACGGCGGCAGCTGATTAAACTCCTCGCCAAATACCGCGACTGCTTTCAGACGTCGTCGAAGGTGCACAAAACCGCCGTTGCAAGGCACCGCATCGTTACCGAGGACGACGCGCGCCCTGTGCATCGATCGCCGTACAGAGTCTCCGCTAAAGAAAGGAAGGTGATCCAGGAGCAAGTTCAAGATATGCTCAGCGACGACATCATTCAACCTTCAAGCAGTCCGTGGTCCTCTCCAGTCGTGCTGGTTAAGGAGGACGGAACGCTTAGGTTCTGCGTGGACTACCGGCAGCTGAACGCGGTGACGAAGAAAGACGTCTACCCACTCCCCCGCATCGACGACACTCAAGACCGGCTGCGCCACTCTCGATATTTCTCATCGATGGACCTGAAGAGCGGCTTCTGGCAGATCGAAGTCGACGAACGGGACCGAGAGAAGACAGCCTTGGTCACGCCGGATGGACTGTACAAGTTTAAGTTGATACGCTTCGGACTATGCACGGCGCCAGCAAGTTTCCAGCGTGTCATGGACACCGTACTGGCAGGGCTGAAGTGGCAGAGCTGTCTCGTCTACCTTGACGACGTCGTAGTATTTTCAACTGACTTCGACGAGCACTTGCGACGACTCCGAGCTGTTTTCCAAGCCATACAGACCGCCGGGCTCACCCTCGAGCCGTCAAAGTGCAGGTTCGCCTATGACGAACTAAAGTTCCTAGGCCGCGTGCTTAGTAACGAAGGCGTCCGCCCAGACCCCGAGATGACTTGCGCCGTCGCGGCATTTCAGTGCCGACAGACAAGAAGGCCGTGCGAAGATTCCTTAGACTTTGTGCCTACTATCGGCGCTTCGTTCGGGATTTCGCAAGGAGTTCCGCACCGCTCACAAACCTTCACAAAAAACGCCGAGAAGTTCGAATGGGCCGAGGAGCAGCAGCAAGCATTCGACGAGCTGAAGCGAAGACTCCAGACTCCTCCTGTTCTTGGACACCTTGATCAGGATACGGAAACCGAGATTCACACGGACGCTAGTAATGCAGGACTTGCTGCGGTACTTGGTTCAAGTGCAAGAAGGCACCAAGGGAGTCATCGCCTACGCAAGTCGGACGCTGTCCGAATCAGAAAGAAATTACTCCACGACTGAAAAAGAATGTCTTGCGGTCGTCTGGGCAATCACGAAGTTCCGCCCCTACCTGTACGGGAGCCCGCTCCGCGTAGTCACAGATCATCACTCGCTCTGCTGGCTAGCGAACCGCAAGGACCCTTCAGGACGCCTCACTCGATGGAGTCTTGGACTACAAGAGTGCAACATGACTGTAGTGTACAAGCCAGGCCGCAAGCACAGCAATGCCGACTGCCTGTCCATGGCCCCTGTCGAGACACCTTCCGGCAGTAGCGCCGGCAATGACGACGAGTGCTGCCTAGGAGCAATGACCACCGACGACCTGGCACGACGTCAACGAGACGATCCTGAGCTACACGCATTAATTGAGCACCTGGAAGGGCGCGGGAGTACCGTGGCGCGTCTTTTCTCACGAGTTCTGTCGACCTTCGCCATTCGACAAGGTTTACTCTACAAATAGAACTTCGGGGACAACAACTCGCCGTCGCTGCTGGTAATCCCGACCGACCTTCGAGGGGAGATCTTTCAAGCCTGCCACGGCGACCCGACGTCCGGACACCTTGGTTGCAGTCGGACGCTGGCTCGTATTCGCGAAAAGTATTACTGGCCCAAGCTCCCCAAAACCGTTTATCTCTACACCCGATCCTGTCACGAGTGCCAGCGACGGAAGAAACCGGCGACGAAGCCGGCAGGTCTCCTGCAGGCAAACTCCACCGCCAACTGCACCGTTCCAGAAGATTGGAATGATCTACGTGGTCCATTTCCGTCGTCGACCATGGGAAACCGGTGGATAATCGTTGCCACAGATTATCTCACGCGGTACGCAGAAAGAGAAGCCCTTCCTTCAGGGACTTCCGTTGAAGTCGCGAAGTTTTTCATCGAGTCCATCGTCCTCCGGCACGGCGCTCCCGAAGTTCTGATTACAGATCGCGAATCATCATTGATGGCACAGCTGGCCCAAGAAATCCTCCGGCTCAGTCACACCAGCCATCGTCGTACCACTGCGTACCACCCGCAGACCAACGAGCTGACGGAGCGACTCAACAAGACAATCGCCGACATGATACCTATGTACGTCTACGTAAGCACAAGGCATGGGACGAGGTGTTGCCTTACGTCACGTTCGCCTACAATACGGCGGTTCAAGAGACCACTGGATTTAAACCCTTCCAGCTGGTACATGGTCGGAAAGTAGCGACCATGCTGGACGTGATGCTGCCCCATGAGCCAGCTGACAGTGAGAGCGACGACGCCCAGGTGGTTGCTCAACGAGCCGAAGAAGTCCGCCAGCTCTCCCGACTTCTGATTCAAGACCACAACGCGTCGACACGGGCCGCTACAACCCTCGTCACAGGGACGTCCACTTCCAGCCCGGATACAGGGTGTGAGTGTGGACGCCCATCCGTCGCCGCGGCCTCAGTGAGAAACTGCTTAAGCGATGCTTGGACCATACAAGGTACTTCGTCGCCTCGGGGAGCTGAACTACGAGGTGATGCCCGACGGAACAAGAACATCATCACGCCACCCACCACGACCTTAAGTCGTCCACGTCGTGCGTGTGAAACCGTACTACGCTTGATAGGACTATGAACTTGATGTGTTCTAAATGGCTTTTTAGTTTGCCGTTCTTTTTATTTGCTTTGTTTTATTTTGTGGTGCATCGGGCGATGCACTTTTTAAGGAGTAGAGTAATGCCGCCCGCGCAGCTGGCCAAGTAGGCAGCGCGGCCGTGGCCTTACGGTTATTGCGCTCTCCTTACGCGCAGAAAGCCAGGGTTCGATTCCTGGCCGCGGGTACGCATTTCTGTTGACTCTAATGTGATGCTCTGGTAAATTCGAGAACCATGTTGCAAATTCGAGGTTAGAATGTTCTACACGCCGAAACGTCTACCCTGATTGTTCCAGAAGCCCACGCGTGTAAAAACGGGGCTCCGCGTGGCAAGCAGGAGTCAGTCTCGCCCCAGCATACGATTCTGCTGTTACGCCGCCCGTGACGCTGTACTGTTATCTTCTGATTCCTTTTATAGCGTGAGCTACACTGGCTGAGGTTGGGCAGTTTCGCGTGGCTGTCAAAGAGCCGTGCTGCGCAAGCGCGAGGAGCAGTGACGTCGCACGGCACACAGCTGGCGCGCCGGAGCCGCCGCCGCCGCGCGCGCCTCGCCGGTCTGCGCATTCCAGAGGAGTGACGTCATAGCCGCGGCAGACGCACTGGCGGCGCCGCGCGCCCACCTGTGCGCCTCCGTTGCGCAGTAGCCAAGTCTGACGCTGCACCGGAGCCGCTTGATAGCACCTCTCATTTTGTGCGCATAAGCTCACGTTATGTATATCGTGGCATAGCCGAGCTAAGCCACCGCAATTTTTGTTTTGGCCACAAGTTCGCCCCATTAAACATTTAGTTTCTTCAGTTATTATCACCTGATCAATTGTTATTCGTGACAATATGAGGGTTCGCATCAAGGGCAAACATAATAGTAAAAGCCCAAGTTACCTGTTTAGAGGCCACGAGTCAAGCACACTGGTAGGCTCTGGCTGCACTTGTTCATTCCACCAATTGATATATTCGCGAAAAGTCTTTCTACACACCACTTTTCCGTCGCTAAATTTTGCCCTACAAGTTAGAATGACACAAACCGCATATAGTCCATGTAATAAATATACAGGGAAGGGTGTGGTATCTTCTTATGCCTTTGGGCTGCTACCTAACGGTTGAGCATAGAGGCACAATTCGGGGGAACCGTTGGGCCTAGATTGCTGGCGGGTCTTTAAAGGGATACTTCAAGGAAATTTGAAATATACCCGTCGTGTTCAAAAATAGGCTGAATATGATCCACAATATCCGTAAATGACAATCGCACGTTTGTATTTTGAGCCTGGTTGGCTGTATTTTTCGTTATAAGCGTCAAATCTGGCAAGCGCTCGGAGAGCAGCCAGCGGAGAGCACGTGACATTCCCCGCAATCGTGACGTAGTTCGTCTCGGGACGAGCAAAGCTGCGGCGAGGCTGACGTCGAGAGGATGTCGAAGTCGTTCCAGCCACCGAAGCGACTGCTTTTTTTACGAATTTTGAGTGAAGGGTTAATCTTCTATAATCTTGTAGAGGGACAATAGCGACTTCTGGGTCTCACAAAAGAGATTTTCGGGGAGAGGGGAGTTCCTCCTTCCCCTCTACTCTCACCGTGGCCGGAGGAGAGACAGTTAACGTCACTACCTGTCAAGGTTCCTAGACGGGCATTACAAACGAGCCGTTAGCGACATCCACCAGGTGCTCCGTGCTAATAGATTAATTCGTTCTAAAATTCCTTTTGGTGTCTTTTTTTAGCAGGATATTTGTGTGTCCGATGTGATACTGGTCCTTTGAACGCATATAGACCAAAAAATAAGCTCCGAAATTTTGTTGCAGTCACCCTTTAAGATCAATCAATCAATCAAATAATCGCTCAATCAGTCACGCTAACAGTCAATCAAACAAACACTCAATCTTGTTTGATAAAAAAATGTTGAAAACCCTTGGCCTTCTGAGCGAAACGTCAAAAACGCGTTTTTTTTGTTGCTTCTGTTGGAAGGATCGATGATCACTTTACACGACGAGCACGTCGTATGTACCTCGAACATGAAGATTAGTGATGTGTCGACGCCGAGGTTTAAACGACATTTGCAACTCCAGAGGAGTTGCCCATATTTCAAATATAGATTAGATTAATTAGAACTTAGCCTCATGCCATGACTTCTAATCGTCATAATTATGAACACTGGTAAAATTGTCAATCGAGACAAAATATCTACCGAGTCAAAATGTTCAACAGATCACGTGACAGGTCTGTCAAAATGTTCCATCAAAACAAAATGTCCAATTAAGCCAAAATGTCCATCAAGACAAAATGTCAAAACAGGTCAAATGTTCAGGGAGTCGAATCTCATTTTAGACCGAAACATCAAAATATGTTACTAGTGGTTATTACAGTCTTTGCCGAACAAAAGGGAATAAATGCTGACCCTGCTCTTGACACTTCTGTATTTTTCTAAATTCTCGTAGTTGGTTTTGGGCTATATCAAGTCACGCGTGTTCTTTGTCTGGAAGTACGTCTATATATTGCCGCGCGCAGGGCCGACCAAGCAACGCTCGGTCACCTCCTTTCGCCTTTCTCGTTCCTGCCCCGGCTGGCAGGTGCTCTCCTTTCTCCTTCCCCCTCCTATTTTCCGCCAGGTCCACTCCTCTTTCTCTCCTTCTCCGTGGGACTCAACCCCCTTTACATCCCCCCACGCTCCTTTTTTTTTATTTCCCCACACCCCTTTTCCGTTCACCCCTGAGAATTGCAGAGCTCCGTGCTTCTCGTCATTAAAACCCTGTACTTTGCAAGTAGAAAGCTGTGTTGTTTTGTCCGTCCTTTATGTTTTATACTTTCTAGTATTTAGCATTATCACTGACGCGCTCAATAAAAGTATGGGATAAATAGGATTTTTTAATAATTTTAAAACTGCGCCTCTTTGTTCTGAAAAAGAAGCGATAAACGCCAAGATATTTCGTATGTATAAAAAATGAAAGCAATGCCAAAGCCACCCTCACTCCTGAAAAAATCGACGGATCTTTCCGGGCGTGAGAGGTTGGGACTGGTCACCTTGGCACTTTTCTTGCAGAAATGTAAATTACACCGTCTTCTCGTTCAACGAAATAAGGTGTTAAGTTTGCTTTCATAAAGGGTAGTACCGTTTCTAAGAGCATCGTAATGTGCAGGTTTGTCTTCTGAAAGTTTATATCCACAGCTTGAGATTCGAGAAACTATGGTCTAGGTCCCAGAGTGGGTTCTTTGGAGTTTTAATTGCGTCATTATAAAAGGAAGATCCCGTCCGTTCAGCACACTCGTGCTAAGCGCTTTTTAGAAACGACCTTCGAGAGCTGCAGGTTTTTCTTTAGAATACGGTAAGTGAAAGCCTGTTTCCAACGTTAGGCTAGTCGACCTTACAAGCCTATTGAGGTTACAAAATATTTCGTTTATTTTGATTCACTTGGTGTGTTGATATTACATTATTACGTTTTTAACCGTAGACAAAGTTGCCGAACGTATGAATAATAGGATTTTGTTGAATTATCTTTAAATTGTGAACATTAATATATTCAGTGTGGACCGCCGTTTAACCCCCCCCCCCCCCCCCCGCAAAAAAAAAAAAAAAAATTCGCCGCTATCAGGTTATTTATTTTTCACTTCTTTTGGTCCGCATTAAAAAGAGAAAAAAAAAAAACATATCATGAAATATTTGTTTAGTTTGGCCGAATACTTTGAAGTCGGGGTCTAACTTTTTATACAAACATTGACTTATGCAAACACCAGTCGCCGCAAAGTTTGTGCTTTTTATTGCACGTGCCACGCTACTCCTTGAATTGGTTACCATGCGACATTTGAAGGACAGGTTCCGTGAAGACTCGCCTTTGAGAATAAACGAAAATATTTTGTTGAATTTCTAATGCTGTTCAATTGGTGAAAAAAACGCTACTATCTTATAACTTTGCAGCGCATAAAGTTCGATCTCTTATGGTGTTTGCAGTATTTTACAAACACTGATAACTACTGAGAGCCAGCGCGCGTGGCGTAACCTCGTTAGTGGGAAGCCGCTCGGCGTCAGCTGGCCTAGCGAAGGGCAACCATAGATAGATAATTGGTAGATATATTGTATTTGAGCGCCTGCCAACAGCTGTGTGGCCTGTGCAGCACTGCACTGTGCTGTTATGATACAAATATAAAAAAAACTGGAGTAATAAAACAACCAAGTTACACAAAAATGTTCCCCTGAACAAAGAAAGTTTTTTGCGTCCGTCGTAGACGTGTAATGTGGAAAATGGCTGGCGCATCAGGATAAAAGGTGTCTCGGCACCTCTAAGTTAACCCCGATTGCATACGAAAGTTCTGCGCCGCTAATAACTCTGAGCATTCTACACAGCCACGCACAACTTGGCGCAGAAAATACGCATATATTTCAACCCTTTGATGGTGCAACAAAAAAAGGCCAAAGTTCACCAGTAGATTATTGTAGCCTTAAAGGGTAACTGCAAAGAAAAGTTTTTTTTTTTTTTAACAGCCTAATTGGGACAAGCATGTCAAAAACCAATTTTTCCGCGAGGAAACAATTTGTTTTCAGCGATATTTATTGCGTGAGACTGATTTTAGTTTGCGGCTATTTTGTCCGTTTTAAATCGGGCGCCACGAAGTTGGGATTCCGTGACGTTGACCCCAATCGGCTGCTATTGGCTAAGAGTTTGATTGACAGCTTAGATCTTGGTTGTTAAACCTGTGATATATGTTGTAATTTCCTTTTGAGCGGCATATTTTTATGTGTAAAGAATAACCCATGTAATGAGAGTTGTTATTTTTTACAAATGGTTCACAAGACGAGCACTTCCGTTTGGATTCATACCAAAACAAACAAAAGCTTCGCCATTCTTTCATGGCCGCCGAAGTCTCTGCTCCCGCCTGTCTCGCCTTCCTCGACTAGTCGTTTCGCCGAAGTGATCAGTGTTTCATGTTGACCCAGGTGCTTGAGTGAGACTTCCTGAAGTGAAGTAGTGTGTGATTAGCAGCTGTCGCCAGTGTTAGTGATAGGAAGCGACGCGGGGTTTTGGCTTTCATAGCGCGGTTTGTTTCTTTCGTTTTCCTCTTTGCTTTCTTAGCGTGTTTTTTTTTTTCTTGCTTGCGCGTGCAAATGCCGACCTTTTTTAGATGTCAGCTCCTGTAAGCAGCGCCGTTGCTCTGTAAAGTGCTGCGAGATGAGTGATCGCGACAGCGAGTCTTCCCGCAGCCATGTCGCCCCGAAAGATCACAAGCTGAATGCTATTTGGCTGCAGGCAATCGGGCGTTCGCGTAGCGACAAACGAGTCCAGGTATGTTCTCGCCATTTTCTCCGGAGGCCTTCGAGATTCGCACCGAGGCACTTCTCAGGTCCATCTTCGCGACATGTGCTCGCAAAACCCAGAGCTTATCGCGTCCCGTGAAACCAAAACAATACCGGCGCTATGTTGAACGTGCGTTGTTGCCACATTTTCCCCGACCAAACAAAAACACCGAAAGCAAACCGGCTCTAGCTTCCAGCGTACATGGACGGCACCTTCCCCCCTTCCCCTTCCCCTCCGCCCCCCCCCCCCCTCCCTCCCCGATCCGCGGCCGGGAGTCAAGACGCTGCGTACTCCGCAGCCAAGTAAATCCAACAGGGAGGGGCGGGGCGTAGTTCTCCTGCGCGCGGGTCGAAAGAGCGGGAGTTTCAAATGTGGAGAGGTTGTGACTCCGACTAAATTAGTCCTGTGGCATAAATATTGCTAAAAATAATTTTGTTTTCGCGGAAGATTTGTTTTGTGACATGCTTGTCCCAATTAGGCCGTTTAAAAAAACACTTTTTTTTCTTTGCAGGTACCCTTTAAAAGCGACGGCGGCCAATGTGCCTATCCTTCAAACTTTGCACAAACTTATGTTATTATTTTAAATTGAATTACTGCGTGACACCGTGAGAAAGTTGCATACCACCGACGAGAATTCAAGGCGTGATCTAACAAGTGAACAATACAGGATTAAAAAAAATCGAAAATACGAAATTGTTCTGAAAGCCACGAAATGTCGCTCGCATTGCGTAGTACCCTGGTTAACAATGTGCGAGTCTTGCAGAATAAGATCTAATCTTAAATCTGCAAAACGCCATGTGCATGGGCGTGAAATACTCGCCTTATTGGTACATAAAAAAATGAAAGCCGTTTAGAACTCCCTGTAACTCCGAATTAGAGCGCAGCTCTAGAGGAAGAGGATGGAAGGGTACTGAGGGGAGGGCATGCGCCTCCTCCCTCCTCCTCACCTCGTTATCCTGCGTGCTACTCCGCAAGGGTTCTGAGGGGAGTGTATACCCCTCCTCCCTCCTCCTCACCTCGTTATCCTGCGTGCTACTCCGCCATGAAGGTTACGTGACCTCACGGGGGCCACGTGACTCCCTTGACGTCACGAGGGTCACGTGACCTTGGGGGGGGGGGGGGGGCGGGAGGGTCTCGTGAAAAAATTTCCCGCTAAATTTAGCGGAATATTTTCCGCGCTAAATTTAGCGGAAAAAAATTCCCCGCTAAATTTAGCGGGGAAAATGTTTCGCTAGATTTAGCGGGGAAACTTTTTCACTAAACTTAGCGGTGAAATTTTTCTGCTAAATCTAGCGGGGAACTTTTTCGCTAAATTTAGCGGGAAATTTTTTCCGCTAAATTTAGCGGGAAAAATCCGCTGTATTTAGCGGGGAAAATTTTCCGCTAGATTTAGCGGGGAAACTTTTCCGCTAGACTTGGTGAGGAAATTTTTCCGCTAAATTTAGCGTGGAAATTTTTCCGCTAAATTTGGCGGGGAAAATTTTCCGCTAAATTTAGCGGGGAAAATGTTTCGCCAGATTTAGCGGGGAAAATTTTCCGCTAGATTTAGCGTTGAAAATTTTTTGTTACATTTAGCGGGGAAAATTTTCCGCTAAATTTAGGGGGGAAATTTATCCATCACGCACCGCGCGGTTACGCCGACGCCGATGGCGACGGCGACGCCGACGCCGCTCAAGCCGGAAACGGGCGCCTAAGAGCTGCGCTCTAAAGAAAAAAATTTCTAAACTAGGTTATCTTTTTAACCGGTAAAAGACAGGAGCAGCGTCTTTTTTAGGTTCAGTTACAGTCTATTAGTCAAACCGCGGATGTAATTTTGTACTAATAAACTGTCATTCTCATTGTCTACCTCAAGGAAACGGTTTAAATCCTCGGCGATTATTAGCATTTTTGTGTTCCTGATATATGACGGTAAATTGATTCAAAACCCTAAAACAAGATCTGTCCTAGGACAGATCCTTGTACGCCAGATAAGGATACAAATGGCTCGGACAAGCGGTTTAAAATCTAACCTTATCTTGATGACATAGCTTCTATACCATGCGCAATACAATGGACATAATTTATATTCCTTCAATTTGAAAAAAAATAATCTGGTGATCGACCTCTTCAATTGCCTTTGTCATGTCAAAGTAAATTGTGTCCACCTAGCTGCGGTTACATACGGTGTGTCCTTTTTGACCAAGAAAATCAGTAAGGTTTGTTTCTACTGATCGGCCTTTGAGAAACCCTTGTTGTGCAGGTGAATATTTATATGTAAAATAGGAATATAAACGTTCCTAAACCGCCTTTTCAAAAACCTTCGAAATTCAGAAAGAAGGGACACAGGGTGAAAGTTGTTGACATTGCAAGAATTCCCAGACTAAAAAACAGGTATTAGAACTGACATTTTTAAAAGCGACGGGAAAACCTTATATTGCAAAGACAACCCAAATAGATATGCCAAGACAGGGACGAATATTTCATCACCGCCTTTGATAAAAAACTAGGAATGCCACCACAGTCAGTTGAGAGATTCGGTTTGAGTTGCCAGACATAACAATCACATCGTCCTCTGTAGCACTTTGATACGCTAAAAAGAGTCAGAAAAACCATGAAATGCGAAAACAAGGGTCTTCCTATGAGGTTTCTAAGAAACATAAGCTAAGTGCTCATTGAATACCTGGCACACTCCTGTGGTTCGAAAGAAGTCCTATTATCAAGTTTCAGCACGGCAGCGTTGACATTATCCTTGCTTTGTGACCGTCCCTAGTAAAAAAGCCATTTGTATAAGAACTTTCTCGTGTCCAATAAACACGTAAGAATCGTACAAGATATATAATAACATATAATAACCATATCAGAACTATATAAGATATATAACAACATATAAGAATCATATAAAACTTACAAGAAACGTCTCACAAGTTTCTTATATGGTTCTTATGTGTTCTTATATATCTTACATGGTTCTTACAAGGTTCTTATGCGTTCTTATATATTTTGTATGATTTATATGTGTATATTGGACACAAGAAATTTCTCATACAAATTATTTTTTTTAATGGGGGTGCATAACGCCAAAAGCTAGTTGGTTCTCTTCTAAAGTTCTGCTCCAGGTGACCATAAGAGCACGCTTCATATCTGGTATAAAGCCTCCCGACTATCATTCTCGGAATTGAAAATATGTGATACCAATACTTACTTTTTAATATTTAATACAATCTGTTGCACCGCGCATTTCTAAGGATGTAATGCTTTAAGTCAGATGAAACCAACTAGGAAACTTGAATTACCTTGAACGCTGTTCCGGTGTAAACTTTTTCATATCCCACTAGGCAGTTGATGTAAAACAATTCAACACAAGAGTCAAGGTCCCAAAAGTAATGCAGGTCAGTTCAATCACAGTCGTCAAGACGGTTGTAGATGTCCAAATAATCACCACGCGTGTACGTGAACTTTGGCATGGCGTTCTCACGTAGTGGTTAAAAATACAAAAATAAATATAAACTGAATGGTGGATTAATATTGTCAATTGGAACAAGCGCCTCGCGTACTGCATTCACATCGAAAACTGGCACGTTTGATATGATCAAATATAAAATGTTTGCAGTGCTGTTACTAACCAAATTGCGCTGATAAACGTCGTTAAAATTGACAAATTGCATCGGGCATTTTGCTTTCTCTAGTATTGCAGCACATGCCACTCCCTATTAGTCATGATTGCCAGTCTACTTGTGGAAAATTAATATCACCCGAAATGTGCACTTTTTGTTTAAAACGATAATTAGTTCGGTTCTCAAGGTCTGTAAAATGGTCTACAAAGTTGCTAATATCAAAATTCGGCGTAAAATAGTAACAGCCAACAAGATAGCTCAAGCTCTCTAATGGTGGTATTTTCAACCAAACACACTCCTCTTGCATCTCAAGGTAGTTTCGCCTAAGTGGATAAAATATATAATTGCAAGCTAAAAGAACACCACATCTCCATTTGACTGAATCAGTGTAATTTCTGTGTGCCATAAAAACAAAGAATTGACCTGAAAAAGGGGAACTAATTGTGCGAGCTTCATTGAGCCACGTCTCCCAAAGGCAAATAAAATCACAGTTACAGGCAACTGAATTAACAAAAAATACTCCACTCTTGGTCCTGAGATCTCTTGTATTTTGATAGTACATGTTAATTTGCCTTGTCATTTTTGGAGGAAGTGAGAGCAGAATCAGGATCTTCGAAATGCCATGAAGGCGACAACTTTTTATTAAAAGGGCGAACGACACAGCCGACAGGCCACACATTAGGTTTTTGACGAGTTCAAACAATTCCTTATCCAAAGAGGTGTGGAATGAATTGTACGAAAGTTACCTGGTTTTCAGTTTGGTGCACGAAATCGCTTTGTCTTAACGAGCCTTGCCGGAAGTTCTTGTACATCCGCTGGTTTGGCTTTCGAAGCAAGACGGGATACGAAGAGGCGTGTCACCAGGAACGGGTTTGAGGCACCTTCCAGCACGCACTCTCTGGACGTACCAATCGTGGCCGGAGGCCTTGGTGCCTGCTTCTCCGGGTTGGATGAACGGCGCAGAAACGTACGCTGTTGGCGGGCACAGGACTTGGACCGAGAAGAGGACCTACGTTTCAAGCCAGCGCCCACAGAAGTTGCGAGGGCCGTAACAACCGAAGCTAAGCTACCCACGTTGGAACTGGTTGCTGGTTGCCGTAGGACCGGGGCGGGAAGTTCTTTGCCCAAGACACATTCTCGTAGGTCGCACACTTACACACGAAGCGAATTGTTTTCCACTCGTAGCGCATCGCGGATAGCTTTATCTATTCTCGCCACCATTGACTCGAGAAATCGGCTAACATTTGGCAAAAACTGACCGGAGTCAGCACTTATAAAATTCGAACGAGCCGCGGAATCGGTGGGGGGCGTGTCAGCGGTGCTGGTTTTGCTGGCGTCGAAGATAAGCTCCGACGCTGACAGATCGCGTCGCCTCGTACGCGGAAGGCACTTGTACGAGATGGTTTGGATACAATGAGAATGTTATATTCCCCGGCTTGAACATCAATGCGTTTGCAATGAAAACGCCATTTACAAGACGCACAAGGTAAAAACTACGACCCGCCACGGATCGGCAGGCCGTAATGCCTTTACGCGTGCGTCTCACCACCATCTTGGTCATACCCCCTTAAATATCATAAAAGTTGTAATTCGCTCCTTTCGCTTTTTTGTGTCAACTTCAAGTTCACCCTTCAGTTTTTACTTACCCGTCAATATAGATCCCGGTTTCCGAGTCTCGTTCCTACCCTCAAAATCGGTCGAGTCGACCTGCACCAAGAATTCTAGCACTGCTTACTACAGGTTAATTTACTGATACCACTTGAGCTATCAAGCTTGACCAGCGGACAAGTGTCCGGTCGCACATGTTGAGCTATGGAACGGCGTCATGGATTCCGATCTTGATCTTCCGTCATCGCCCATTCTCGCAATCCGGCTAAAGATTACAGTGCTTCCACCGTGCCTTCGAAACGCTTCCTCTAGGAGGTACGAACAAACATCCAAAGCTGTGGAAACGGCTACGGAAAGCATTGAATAAACGCGGTTTCTTCCGTTACTGCAAGATATGGTAAATATGACGACACGGTCCAAGAAAAAATTAAGACAGAATGCAATAGTGGCTACGGCTTTTACTCCAGAACACGTTCTCTCTCAAGAAAGCGACACCACGATACGCTCAAAGGAAACACCCAGGACTCCATACTCCCTGAGCTTCGTGCCACCCTGGATTCTAAAGTATTTCTTTAACTTGAAGATAAAACGGAAGGGCGACGGAAGTTACCTTTCTACACTGACTAGGACCTCAATGCCCAACTAAACGCAGATCAAGTTCTTGTAGATGGTAACCAAAAGTATAATTCGGAGTTCCATGGTCCAGGACAACTTTACACAGTATATACTATACACTATATTCAAGGAGGAGGCTCATTCACTGCTTCGCGAACTTATGCAGTTTACGGACGTGCAATCCTACAAAGTTTTGTTTCATGGCCTAAAGTGCTTGATGGAGCAAATATATTGACACGTTGGACTATTATATACTACCGCCACGTCGATATAGGACTATGAGTCTGCGCCAATACAAGCAGCAGTCAACCTTTTCCTAACACTTTCAGGAGAGCCACAGGTAAATTGTTTACGTATCATTAATACGGAATACTACACCTCCTACTCCTGTATTTTGCCTAGCACCGAGTTAGGTGAGCACTCGATGACACCATTTGCACACGCTTAGAATCGAGGCTGAGATATCATATGAGAAGGGTTGCAGCCGCGTGTGCGTGAATATTCTCACGACGTTTAACAACAAATGTTTGTTTTGTCAAAACAGCTAAGGGGGTGCGCGTTTTGAGGAGGCAGTCAATGCAAGGCGAGACGAGCTTGGGCTGACTGTTCTCTGCAGGGACAATCCAGAAGTCAACGCGCGGTTCAAAAGAGTGCATCACCTTCCCTTCGTGCCGGACACCTTCCACCTGGACTTTGTCGCCATGTTAGTAGACAAACAGAGCCTGCAGCCACTGAACGCCTCGTTCGCCGACCAGATTGAAGGATACTTTAGACGATCTTGGCTCACGAACAACGTGGTCAAGGGTATCTGGGGGCAGTTTAGTAACTGTATAAGACTGGTTGGTAACTTGGACGAGTAGGTGATGCATTACAACCAAAACAATCGCTTTTTTTCTTGTTGTAGTTCGGCAACTGAGAAGACAGGACGACAAACCACATAGAAGACTGGCATAACGGGCTCCACAGCCGCCTGCCGAGCAGGCACTTCGACTTGATGGAATTCCTCCAGTCTTTAAAACTGCTGCTCCACGCCTCACAGAGCCACATAAAAGCGTTCCTGCTTGATTCTCTGACCGTGGCGAAAGCATCCGTCTCAGCTAATTCGAGACACTAACTCTTGACTGCATCTCGAAATGGATGCATTTGCATCTTTCCTTGGCTGCCACTCGCCCACTTTTGTTGATGTACGTAGTTATAATGACCGAGTCACTTGTATTGGTATGCTTCCAGCTGCCTTTTGAGTGCATATGCCGTGGGGATGTTCGGTAACTTTTTTCCACGCGCATAATAAACTGAGTGATTTTCAATGAGTAACGCTGCATATGTATAGTTTGCATTAAACAAAATAAGCTACATTCACCATGCACTCTCTAATGTGCTTGATGGAGATGTAGTGCGCTTAGGGCTGCGTGTTTCGAGAGTGCGTGCTTCATCACCGCTCACATTGACAGCTCCCGCGTCACGCAACGAGGACAAAAAGAATATAAGTCCGGCGCCGATAATTTTTGCCCAATCGGCACCGAGAGTTTTCTATCACACTCAAAGGGACAATACTTCAACTTCTACTGTTTCATGCAAGCACCAAACGCATGATAGGTCAAGCTTATAGTATGGCCAAAGCAATAATCACTGAAGCACGGTCAGCGTTCTTCCCGCCTCGTATATAGTAATTCATTCGATTAATTACCCAAGCAGCAAGCAGCATGCAAGGAGCGTACTCCCATGCGCTACACCTTCTCGCCTGTTCTGTAGTAAAGATTTGAAGAAAATTACAACAACAAGTCGTTGCCGAACGCACGTGCAAACAGCTTCTGTATTAACTTTTGCTTCCGATTGGTTACGGCTTACAACTCCGATTCGTGCAGCGTCTAAAAAAATATACTAGTTTTGTGCGCATTGCGTCCTGGGTAATTTTGTGAAAGTATTATTAGAGAACACAGCCCGCCCAATAGACCGAAAAAACCACAGTTGTAAATATCGTTTTTTTATCTTTTCAAGACTTTGGTTACTGCTGTTATTTTCATATCATATTTAAAAAAGTATTGTCCTTGCCACAATCTTTTTACAGTATTGAGTTAAGTCTCAGTAGTAAAAGAAATGAAATATATTTCGTCACCGATGTGAAAGCCTCATCATACCGTAGTTGATAAGATAATAACAGTTTTAATATCGGCGAATCGGTACATGTTCGAAGCGTCTAAAAATGTCGATATCTGTACCGGTCAGAACGTAGATCCTCGAGACAAAATGTTTATAAAGTCAAAAAGTCTAGCGACAAAACACTGCCCATCGAGTCAATATGTCCAACGAAACGTAATTTCTATGAAGTAGAGTTGTCCTTCCAGGATCGAATGTCCACTGAGGGAGAATTTCCATCTAGTCAAAATCTCCAATCAGTGCACAATGTCCAGCGATACAATATGTTCATGGAGTCAAAATATTCGATATTGGACATTTTGTCTAGATTGACATTTTATCTCGATTGCCAATTTTATGTGTAATCTACTGATACTGTGAAAATATAAAAACGAATGTCCTTTTTTTTTCTTCCTTGCAATCTTCCATTGTCCAGACAGTTTTTTTTTTCAATTTTACTATTATAGATTGGCTATTGCGGGATCTTCAAGAACCCAGATATAACGCAACATGTCTCCATGCTTCCGCACAGATGTAATAGGTTTTTTGTCGTTGCAGATATCTACTGGCGGTAGTGAGTCGATTGGAAGAACGCGCGATTGTAATGCTAGCACAGACATGGAAAAGAAATAGTAAAATACAAACTGATCGAGGATTCGTTTGCGTCAGAAGAAATATCTGCCAGGCATATTGTCACGAATGACAAATCATGAGACGACGAATGACTGAAGGAAACTAAGCGTTTAATGGGATGAACTTGTGCCCAAAACAATCTAGAAGAAGGCTGGCGTCGCAAGCGTCGACGACGGCGAAACAGCACGCTCGAGCGCTGGGGGGAGACTGCCCCGTACTGCGCGGCTCGGTGCGGATGCTTTTGGGCCTTCCCTGGGAGCCTAGAATATTTTTCTACGTCAAACTCATACTATGCGTTCGAAACATGAAAAAGCTAGACGATTCTTCAACCTTCTTGAATTTTCTACTTACATCAAGAAAAATAAAAAAACAACACGCAGTGCGGAAATTGAACCCGAGCCACGTGCGTGTCAGCCACGCGCTGCCGGCATGGTACGTAAGTGCGCCGCAGTATCCCTGAGCCTGCTGGAAGATTATTCTTTTGCATTTAGCGCGAGCACCATCTTCCGCGCATTACGACGGCCAATTTGAAGACTCTCAAAAGTTATCCGGACCTTAATTGGAAATCGGACCAAATACGCATAATAAAAACCGCCGGGCACACGTGGCACCTCACACACAGACAGACGGCTGCCTTCGAGGAAAGTTGGAAAGAACGTAATCTCGAGTATTTCACAATTGGAAAACGAAAAAACTAATCCCCGGAAACCGCATTTTATTTTTCTTATATTTTTTTTATATTAGAGTGAATCTCTTACGCGCCCGTTTCCGGGTTTTGCTCTGCATTCTCGCAGCGACAAAACCGAAAAGTTCGGCAATCTCTTTTTTCTGGGCTGCTTGCTATGCCTGCAAACCCGCCTGCCAGTGATGTCATGACTCTAAAAAGCGCGGTTGTAGTTGATTGTTCATTTCGGTAATCGCCTTCGTTTCACGATTAAAAAAAATATTCTAAATTTATAGATACTAAGTGGCATGTCGGAAAGGGCAAAGGCTAGGTATGTGCAATATAGTTAGTATACTAAGTCTGGTTAGATTACAACATTTTCCGGAGAACCCCTTAAATTGTCAACACGCAGATAAATAATAATAATAATAATAATGCATTTTTTATTTCCCATTCTGGTTGGTACAAAAAGGGAGTACGTCAGGACAAAAAGCTGCAGTTGCAGCTTGACGAGGTCCTGGCGCCCTAACACACTTTGGCGGGAAAGCAGCATTGTAAACACAACGAAAACAAACACAAAAATGGACACTAAAACACAATGACGAGTATTCACATGGTTACACTCAGCTTGAATGCATCAAAATAAATATTTTTAAAGTAGAAACAACTTTCACCACAGATACAAAAAACTCCAGGAACTGGAGGTAAAAATTATGCTGTCTGTAATATGATTTTTGTCAACATTCAATTTGTTGTCCCATAGATGCTGACATTATTTTCTTCGAGTTTATTAAGTAAAGTCGGTAATGCGTATTTTATTGATGCAAAGCCGTTATTTGTACGGGGTATTGAAACGCTCCAAACTTCGCCGTGACGTGTGACATATTTATGATCTAGTTTTGCTAAGCCTGACAGTGCGAAAAGTTAAAAAATATTATTATGTTTTAATGCCGTATTATACATCACCAGCAGGCGAAATTTGTACAAGTGGTCAATAGGAATGACGTTATGTTTAAGAAAGATGCTCCCGAGAAGGGTGCAAGAATGGTACATTTGCGACAATTCGAAGAACCCTCTTTTGGGTTTGTAGTAGTTTTGTTATATTTTGCATCGTTTTTTGGCCCCAAACTAAATGGCAATACACGTAGTGAGTGTAAATCAAAGGATAATACAAAAGTAATTTAACACTTATTGGAAATACATCACGATTCTTACAAAGGAGACCAATAGATTTACGAACTTTTTGATGTATATAATCAACGTGCTCATTCCATGACAACGATTCAGTGAAATAAACGCCCAATATTTTTACCGATTTTACCACTTGAAGTGTTGAAGAGCCTAGAGTTGTTTAAAGCAAATTAGGTACTTGTCTATTTGGTGGTCGAAATAACACACACTTTGTTTTATCTGCGTTTATTTTTAGCCCGTTTACTTTCGTCCACAAGTCGATGTTTGAAAGGACTCTTATTGCCGTGCTCTCAATTTCATCCGCTGTGTGGCCCTTAATAAAAATAGTTGTGTCGTCAGCATAAGAAACAATGTTTGCCTGTGGTACACTATTTTCAATATCATTAATAAAAATAATAAATAAGAGGGGCCCGAGCACACTACCCTGAGGTACTCCGGTTTCAATTTTTTGAGTGGTTGAAATATAGTTGTTAATGGTAACGAATTGTGTACGGTACTGCAGGTAAGATCTAAACAGGTTCAGAGCAGTTCCACGAATACCATAGCGCTCCAACTTTTCCAGCAATATTGTGTGATTAATCAAGTCAAACGCTTTCGAAAAATCGATATATATACCCAAAATAAGTTCCTTGTTTTCAAAGCTTTCAATGATCTGCTGTTTTTGTACTAAGAGCGCCGATTCCGTTGACCGGTGCTTACGAAAGCCATGCTGACTATTAGAAATAACAGAATGTCTCTCTAGGTAGGAATGAAGTCTCTGATGAATTATTTTCTCAAGACCCTTGGAGAAAATGGATAATAATGAAATAGGTCTATAACTTTTAAAGACATTTTTATCGCCACCTTTATACAAAGTGACCACCTTAGCGCACTGCATTTCTTTAGGAAAAACACCGGAAGAAAGCGATAGATTAAATATATACGTTAACGCAGGTGTCACAATATCTACGACATACTTAATCGATCTGATATTGAAATCATTTACGTCTTGACTTTTGGAGTTTTTTAGGTTTCTAAAAACCGCGAGCACTTCACACTCATCTGTCGGACTCATAAAAAAAGAATTTTCGAAATTACGATCAATATAACCACAAGCATCGGGTCCACCTTGAGGCAGATCTACATCACTTGATTGGTTCACTAGGTAACTATTAAAAGCATTCGCCATAGCGCAGCCACACAGTTGAACATCTCCACAAATTACTTTATCTAATGTTTGACGTTCACGGTTTGGATGCAGTACATTGTTTACCCTTTCCCAAAGAACACGTGAATCTTTGTTATTATCTCTTGTAAATAGACTTGAATAGTATTCAGATTTGGCACGCCTTTGTAAACCAGTTAATTTATTACGATACCTCTTAAAAGCTTTAAGGCCTTCGGAGTCCCTTGTTTTTAAGAAGCGCTGGTATTCTCACGTATTTTATGCAACAACTCCCTCGTCATCCAAGGCTTACGTATTTTTTTACATAAATTGACGGCTCTGTAAGGAAAGCACTCATCGTACAATTTTTTGAATGTTTGTAAAAAATATTCATATGCACGGTTGACATCTGTCTCCGAGTAAAGGGTGTCCCAATTTACTGAGCATAAAACATCTCTAAAGACCGCCATTGTTGCGTCTGTAACATTTCGCCTTTTCAAAGTATTTCGTTTTACTCTGTTTTTTGTTTTGTGTAACTTTTTTATTAACATAAATATTGGTAGGTGATCGCTGATATCGGCGCCAATAACATCAGCAGCTATGGAAGAGACATCATAATTCGTAACAAAGAAATCAATTAAGGTAGAGGTGGAATCAGTAATTCTCGTCACTTCAGTCGCAATATAGTCAAACCCATTTACTTCAATGACCTGTACTAAGTCCCGCTGCGCTGTTGTGCTTACAAGCATATTAATGTTAAAATCTCCACCAAGAAAAAGAACATATCGGTTCTCTGCTGCAAAGTTAAAAAAAGTGTCAAAGAAGGAAACAAACTTAGATACATCTCCAGATGGCGGCCGATACACAACAGCGGAAACATAATCCTTGTGGGAGACACACAAGAACTCAAAGTCATCCGGAATTTGAGTGAACTCAGATATAGGTTCGCACTCCAAGCTATTGTGTATGAGCAGAGACACCCCACCACCTCTTCTTTGTTCCCTACAAAGCGAATGATGCTTATATTGGGGCAGGCTAAAAACATCCGAGTCGTCTTTATACCACGTTTCTGACAACATAATAACGTGAAAAGAAAAGCCGAGACAGTCAAATAGTATATCAAGCTCGTCAAGTTTTGATTTCGCGGATCGAACATTCAAGTGAAAGAAAGAAACATCAACAGGTTGCTCCGCTGCGGCAAAGTTCGCAAAGTCAGTGGGCGAGATAACCATCATAAACCAAAAAACAACGTATGCTTACTCGAAAGAGCTAACGACCAAGAGCACGCAAGTCATCTTCACTCGAGATAACATGTGCTGGCATCCTTTCCCCCTGTCGTACAAACACTTTTCCATTTTTGTACGAGACAAAGTTATAGTGGCTTACTTTCGCCCACTCCCTCGCCTGCCACAGCAAAGTCCTTCCCTGTTTGGTCATGTTCTCGGTGATGAACAAGCGACCAGAGCCAGACGAGCGGTTTAGAACTCTCTTTTTGCTCAGCCAAGCGTCTCTGGTTTCTTGCCTTGCGAAGCTCACTATGATACCTCTGGTCTTCCCTGGCTTTGAAGGTAACCTGTGCACCGCAGACACCTCTTCAGTTTTTAGTTCCTCGACTCCGAGTTTCGAAGCCACACTCTTCACGACGCCTAAGAGGTCTTCCCCTTCCGTCTCGAGGACACCATGTATCTCAATGTTTTTTTGGCGGCTACGCCACTCAAGCTCATTTAGTTCAGACCTCAGCTCCCGCACTTCGTTCGCGGCGTCTGCTCTTTCTATTTTGTCAACCCGCTTTTTTAGGTCCTTGATATCATTCTCTTGTTCATTAAGACGATGCAGAATGTCGTCGTACTGGTCAGAGATCATCTGAACCGTATGTTCGATACCCTGGACTGTTTCCTTCAACAACAGCAAGTGTGAGTGGGCGACATGCGAGCATAGTCAAAAACCTCGCAGCCGAAGAAAAAAAACAGAGACTATCAGAATAGTGTCTGACGCTAGGCTATATATGTGACTCTGTTTCGTTTGACGTTTTTGCTTTGTCCCTTCTTTTCCGATTATTTTTAGTATTGTAGTGTTGTAGTGGACAGCCTTTCACGGATTTCCTCAAAGTAGGAGTCTACCTACTAGGGGAAGGAGCTGAGCTAATTGGTCATTCATTTCGGGAGGAACCAGTTGAACATAGAAAGGAAGGAAGGAGATGTCCTCCCTACCTGTCTTCCATCCTTTCTTTCTTTTCTTTTTCCTTCTTTCTTTCTTTCTTTTTTTCCTTCCTTCCTGCCCTCCTTCCTGTGTTCAGCTCGTTCCAACCGAAAGGAGTCTATCGTACAGGGTACTGTTATTGTCTCCGAGCAGCATTTTCTCGCATGCATAATTATGCCATCTGATCGTTACAAAGAAGTTATTGCTTAGGACACAGTTGTTCCACAAAACAGCCAAAGTAGTCAGAATTTTTCAACAAAGGTCTCTCCCTGTCGCTCTCTGTCCGTATATTGTTCTTTGAAGGATGTTCAGTGAATGTCCTGCGGCAAGAAAATAGAAACAATAACCTGCGTGTAAAATAGTTCCTCTGTTGCTTACGCAGCTGTTTTTTCTTTTACCTCCTAATAGACTGTTTAATTGTTCACCTTAACGATCTGACACGAGCCACCTGAGCTGGTTTCCACTGCGCAATTCTCTACGTAGATTATTGTCACCCTCCAGATCTACCCTACCCTTCTCCACACACCCCCCGACACACATACATACAAAAAATAAAAGGAAGCAGAAATCTATTGTGTCGTAAACGAGTATCGCACAGTACACCCTGCAACACGCTTCCAAAGCATAAAATTACACTATTCACACTATGGAGCAAATCACGAACAATAATTTATACACCAAGAAGCGAGCACATTGACTACTGCGAATATAAACTAAGATGTCACAATGCACGTTAAATTATTCGAACACTTATCGCGTTAAAAAGTAACATTAGCAAGAAAATAACACATTCGATGTATACCAGTATAATAGCAATTCATAGTTGAAGAATATATACAATATATTCATATATAGTGGAAAAATATCATTTAGTAATGTACCATTTCTGTGTTGTTCTCCAGGGAGATCCATGCACACTCAATAACTGTCTGCCATTCCAGTTTCCAAATAAAACTATCGTCAGGTAAACAGCGCCATTTTTTGTAGATCAAGGACTGGCCGAAGCCCTCCCATCAAACAGGAAAGGAGTACCGGTACCACTAACGCGGTAACCAATGCCTCAATTTTTTTTATTTTTCCCTGTTGCTAAAGAAAAAAAAAAGAAAAGAAACAAAACAAAAAGACAGAAAGAAAGAAAGAAAAAAGAAAGAAAGAAAGAAAGAAAGAAAAAAAGAAATAGATGAAGATTCTGCCGGGGGTCGTCACGTTATGGCAGCCCTTGGTTCAGTATCTCGGTTTAATGGCTTCGGAGAAGACAACATCTCTACGAATTCCCGGGAAAACCATCCCAGAACGCTTAACTTTCCTGATCGCGTGCAAGTATAGAAGGCACCCCGTGTCTGTCTCCGTGACTCTTCCGAGAAAGGGGCGTGAACAGATGTTATGTGCTCACTTCTCCGTCTAGTTCTAGACTCGGGGATTGCGAGGAAGCCCTCTAAGGAAGCTCCTTTATCCATTGACCCAGATGAAAAGATTCGTCCATGAATGGCGTACTGTCACGCGGAGAGTTGTCCCTTGCGAGCATGTCAAGCGCTTTTAGGAGCGCCACAAAGCACGCCAGGGACACGGCTGTCACCTTTGAGAGCTACATTTGTCCTCAAATTGGTGTTCTCATTATCTTCATTCATTCAAGCTTGAACTTAAGCAGACCTTGTGCTTTATTACAAACACTAGAAAGATCTGATGTCACCTCTTTTCAGAACGGTGTGGTGATCAACGCGGGCAGTCACCTCCCCCGTAAGAGGGATTTAAACGTCACGACACCAGCCTCACAGGGAAGAGGTACCTAGCAATCCAGCCGATTCAATTCAACAGACGAAAGCTTTTCCTGTCGTTTTTCACTAATTTTCCTTAAGCACGACCATACCCAGAAAACGCTTTACGCAGCGCTCCTTAAAGGAGCTGTGCAACGATTTTAACGTTGAAAGAATTGACATCTTCTATTTTTGACATTGTTCACCCTGTCGCAAAGGACAGAAAACACATTCCTTCCTTCGAAATTTTGCGATTCCGCCGCGTAATCGTGAGGAAAAAATTAGAATATTCCCCGACCTGCAGCCGCGAGCGGCGGCCATGAGAAACACGCGGCGTGACGTCAATGGGGGGTCTTGTAGAAAGATAGCAAGTTAGTGCGAAATACCTGCTCGATAAAAGGTAACTTTTCTATAAATCTTGTCGTTCCAACACAAATATAAATGCGTCAAAAACCTGGTATCATCGACAAAACTTTTATTATACGGAGTTTTAGTGGCGCCATCTATCCTCGGTCCACAAAACCGTCAGCTCTATCTGCTACCGCGAACAGCCGTCTGAAGCCGGAGGGGGAAGGGGACAGAGTCGGGCGGGTATGGCCGAACCCGGATGAGACTTTCCTCCTTTCACCATATTGTTCGCGCTGCGCCCGCCATGCACGTGGTCACGAGGTCGCGAGCGGATGTGTTTTCGCTGCTCACTGATGGCTCTAGAGAGAGAGCTTCACCGGAGCCCCGCGCCTACCACAATGACGTCACTGCGCACGTGACCCGGAAGACGATGCACGAGTTGAGAGGTGGCAAAAACCTGGATCTTTTTTCTTTTTTTAAATAAAAACTAGGCTATCCAGACAAAATCTGTTTTCTGTAGTTCACTTCAGAAGTGTCAGGCATCAACTTCCACAATTATTTAAGCAAAGCCCTGAAATTGTTGCACAGCTCCTTTAAAAGGATACTGAATCGAAACTTAAAATATAGAGAAAACGTCTAGAGATAAGTCAAATAGGATCAGATAAACCTGTAATTGATAATAACATAGTCCTATTTTATGCGGATGGCTATTTTTCGTTCTAAATGCCTGGATTTTGGCGAGCGCTTCAAAATCAGCCGTCGAAGAGCGCGATGCATCTCGGGCGATCCGGCTGATCAGGCGCGGTCTTGGTGTAATCATGCCTCGGAGGGCAAGGCGTACCATAGTTATGAGTCTTTCCACTCGGAGGCGTCAACGTGTTACAATCTCGCTTAGGTCGAAGCACCCGACGACTGTAGCATATCGCGGAGCCGGCGGAGCGGCGGAGCTGCCTTAATTGTACGGTCGCCAACTAACGCGACGAGAGTGGTGGGTATGATGACAATAATAAGGATGAAGACGCCGCCACGCCGCTACATCACCGATAACCGAGAAGCGATTCGGCCTAGAGTCGTATTTGTACGACCGGTCTGCCTTGTCTTCGTCGTCCGTCACAGGTAACTGAGCTTATTCACGAAACGATCTTACAGCAAACCTAAGAAGAGATCCGTATTGACGAAGCAAAATTATCGCAAGATTTTCGTACGCTACGATGAAATCCTACGATTCCGCCTACGACAGCTACAACTCTTTACTCACTTTTTATGATCAAATCTCCATCGCCGCAACATCGCTCGCTTACGTCGTCGCGACGACCAACTATGCATTTCTATGTGCTCTCTGTGCGCTTCCCAACGAGAGAAAAAAAAAGGTATCCTGAAACTGAACGCTGCGGCGGAGATAAACGCTAGAAACACGGATACTTGAAAAAGCTTCAATGACGACAATCCCACCGACCAAGCGACCACCGAAGACGCTAGGCTTAGCAAAACACTTTGACGACCCGGACAAGATTATCTGCACACAACCGGCTGGCTTGATGAATGGAATAGGACCGAAGCGCTCAAGTTTCGCCGCTGACTACAGCGCCATTCCAGCCCCTGGCGGGACGCCCCAATCCGAGTGGCTCGTTGTTTTTCGCCTCGCTTCTCCGTCGTAGGCGGTCGGGTACGCTAGTCAATAATAATGATTGCGATAAAGAAGATATAAAAGCCCGGCTAGCACAAATATTTCGTTGTTGATCGCAGTAACAACCTCCGATATTGCTGTAGTCAGTCCTTAAAATTCTACCGCTTCCCTGAAAAGCCGTACGAGACTCGAACGGTGCCAAGCCTGAACGGCACGGCAGTGCTCCGACAAAAGTAAGTTTCTCGTTCGTTGGAAGATCAGTTTTGCTAAATACGCCTGAAAACCGAAATGGAATTGGTGTCAGAACAAAAACAGCATGACTACCGAACGCGTGAAAGTCAGTGGGCAGTGCCTGCGTGACGGAATATTTGATTTACTTGCGCGTCTGTCGCTTCCCTTGAAGTGTTTGACGGGGCCTCGGTCGCGATGTTGGATCCTTTTGGCGCGAATATTTCAACTAGAATCACCGACAGAATGAGAACGGCAGGGAGGAGCTTCAGTTTCTCCAGCACTAGCTTCCTACCTTCGAGAGGGCTTCTGTCTCGCGAGCCTCCAGTGTGCACGTATACAGTCAAATCGCAGCGAAGGGCAACAAAGACGTGCTGGAGGTCGGCCGTTCTTACTTCAGCTTACTTACGTCAGCAGTCTTGTAGCTATGGGGGGGGGGGGGAGTGCTTTGGGGGTTGCGAGTACAGCTTTGTCCTGCCTTGTGTGTTTCTTAATCGCTGTTCCCGTTTTGTGAGCTGTTTATAGCCATCATGTACAACCCTATAATATACACATGCATCCCCCCTCCCAAACAACACACAAGGAATGCACATCCAAACCGCCTCAACCTACCCCCCCCCCCCCTTAAAAAAAAAAAAGCCTGATTTCGTTTTTACTTGTTAGGGACAATAATCGTTTTTATTATTTCGTATTGATTTTCCGCTGATCACACCAGAGATCTTATATTATTGATTTATTTTTCAGTGGGGGCGGTTCAGTTTTGATTCCGCCAACGAGGATCTGCAGCTTGCACTTCGTGAACACCTGCAAGGACGACGCTGAGGCTCATCTTGCAACAAGTTACTAGACGAGATGCCAGCTGAGGTGTTGAATAAAGACTAATTGCAGGGAACCTACAAACCCTGTAATTGCTCGTGAAAGATTCTTAGTTAATTTAAATTAATTTTCTCTCCCTCGCTCGAAGATACAGGCGACCTTTCCTCGTCTATTTTGCATTCTCTATATGTGCCCGGTTCTTAGTCAGTTAAAAGTATCGTTAGTTGATTGGCAACTTGTGTAGTCTCTTCTGTCTTCGAGTTACATGTTTTGGTTTAGTCGGTACCCCAATATTCAGTATAGCTTGGCTAAAGATAGATAAGCTTAGGTGATGACTGTTTTCTCACGAACTGGGAGACATCTTTCGTGAGATTTGGAATATCATGAACAGCTGATCTGCCTTGCAAGATCCCTGAAATAGTCGTGGTTCTCGGCCCTACAATTTCTTTGACAGTCCTTGCTTCTCGAGATGTGTACATCATCTGCAAGTGTCCTGCCGGCCATACTTCGAGTCTGCGCCAATGTCACCGTGTTAAGAGCACAGGAAGCATTTTTATATTCTCACAAAATTGTTTGTATACCTACTCGTGGTTGTGATACAACTCAATAAAAATCTTTTTCACTGTCAACAAAACATCCCTGAAAGCGTTGCATTATGCTGCTGTACCATATTTTCCAGACTATAGTCTGCAGGGGCAAATTTGGGGTAAAAACGAAAAGATTTTGCTTAGATTGTCCTCACACGGTGCATAGTCCGCACCTGGTGCTTAGTCGTCACGAATATCTTCTCATAGACGGCACACCTTGAGAAATGTCTGCTGTCTTAGCTCACAAAAAAGCCTATAATATACATAAATCATCATTAACACACTCTTTCATTCACAAAATCCGTCTCGTCTCGTCATAATCAACGATATTGAAAAACAAAAATCCCACATAGTCCGCACAGCCTAAATTTCAACTTTTAAAAGTATAGCCCGGAAAATACGGTACATTCCTGGAAACGCTTGAAAACACGCAATGAAACAAACTTTATTCAGTGAAGCAGCAATTAAACACTGACAGGCATGGACTATTTTTCCAGAAAATAAAAATTGTTCTAATAATGGCAACCTATCATGTGTCACTGGTGTTTTCTTTGCTACACAACATTTTCCTCCTAAAATGTCCCACACAGGAAAGTATGAATCAAGCCCCCACTCAATATTTGAAAATCTTGCATGTGGATTGGACACCTTGAACCTGAAAGAGAAATGAAGTTTTTATAGATCCATCCAACTGCACATTGTCATAAAAATTCGACCAAAATTATGTGCAGTCATCTGCATAGGAGACATTTATGCAGGAGATTTAGTCTAGGCTAGCCTCTTTTCATTTTCAACTGTTTTGCCCCTCTTTCTGACAGAATCTCGCAGCAGATTATTGTTCAAACTAGCAGAAAAAGCACCATTATTCAGCAGAAGCAGGTCCCAGTAACTGCAACCTATTGCCTCAATGAAGTGGAACAAAAACATCGGGTAATAAATCTACGAGGCCTTTGCTCAGGTCGTGCCTTGGCGTTTTAGTTCCCTACTGCTGAGGCAGGATGATGCAGGAAGCGTGTTCATAATAAAATTAGGATCGTCGGCACAATGCTCGCACCGGTCCGCGACTCCAGCTCAGCGAGAACCAGTCGCAACTGTACGCGGGGACTTATCTCTTCCCGGAATTATCACCCTATGCCCGCACGATCCCCGACACGTTGATATTTCTTTGACGTGGACGAGCCCGAAAAGCTATCCCACTCGTAGCCTCTAGTGCAAGAACGTAGTCTGCCGGTGGTTCAGCGACCGAAAAATAGTATCCCGACGTCGTCTAACAGGACTCACGAGAACAGTGGTTCATTGTGATTAGTAATCTTTCTTTTTAGAGGAGAAGGCACAATGTTATTACAGCTCAAAATTTAAACAAGTGACGCTCACCTGTAAAGTTATCTCGTAGACGCCGCACGGCCGTACTTGCGAGGCGGACCCGACTCGTTGGCGGGGAAATCAACCGCTTTCTCAGCGGAAGATGCGTGTTATTGAAGCTTCTCTGTCGTTTCTTGACACACCATGAGAAATAATTCTCGCACGCTTTCTATCCTTTTCTAAATTTTAACCATACGCTCGAAACACCTGCGACGCCAATGGTTTACTACAGTTTAGAGAATGCTATTTCATCGAAGCACGTTTCAGAGAATGGGCACGTTTTATCGAAGCACGGTTTAGAGAAAGCAAAGCCTCCGTTTAGAGAAACGCCGTTTATCGAAAAGGGGACGCTTTTTTAAAAGAGGCTTTCCTACTTCTCGCGTGTATCACTGGTCCGCTTGTTAAGCCATGCACCCCGCTGCGCTCCCGCCGCTTCGCGGCGGCAGTCTGCGGTGGCTCATTACAAAAATGTTAACTTACCTGATTTACCCGTACACGCCGCTTCGCGGCGGCCGAATTCGCTAAAAGGAGGCTCATCGCCATTTTCTCTAAACTGGGTTCTCTATAAAGGCATTCGATAAACCGGGGTCGGTAAAACGGCGTTCGCTAAAACGAGGTTCTCTAAACCGCATGCCTCCGCGACGCCAATGCAGCGCTACGAACGCGACCAACGCGACACGACCATGTGTTGTACTGCGGTGGCGCTACCATCGCAATTTCAAAGCGCCTCCTGGTTGGGCGAATCGATTCTATACGCCCACGCGACCTGTGTGGACCCTTCTCGTATGAATACTTTGAACCCTGATCTCTATTTTGGGGTAGGAAGGCCAGTTTTTCCCCTCGTCGTACCTAGCTTGTTTTCTGATCCAGCGGTGACGGACGCTCCCGTCGAAAAGGAACACTCTCCTCGATTCAATCTCCTTGTTTGGGTTAAAGAGCTAAAATAAACGCCATACAGATTGCCTTCGCAACATGGGTTATATTCCGACATGATGGTACGCCAACACATGTCGAGTTAGAGCAGTTTTTGGGAGCGACTCAATGCCGGTCCAATCTTTCTCCGCCGAGCGTCACGTCAGCATCGAGTTTCAATTGTCTAGAGGCCGAGCGGTTCATAAAATCGGCTGTAAAAGATCGTTCCCTAAGCGGTTACCAAGAGTGCAGTGCCAGTGCGGTTGCACTCACAGTGCGAACACGTATTTACGTTGATATTGCTGACGCTGTTTTACTTCACAACGTATATTCCTCGACGTTGGCTCTCTCCCGCATCCCCGAAGCCACGAAAAACGCCGCTGCGATTTGTTTACATGCGCGCCGCTTTGCAGAGCAGTACGGGCTGTCTCCTTTTAGCAACAATAGTAGTTGTGTTGACTTTTTAGCGATCGAGTTTGTTATCAGTTGTAGTGGACCAAGGCGGCTATTCCGTCATCAGAAAAGGTGGGCATTCGGGCCCGTTTAAATAGACATTTCCTAGCGTGAATATTACATCGCACGCACACAATCCCCAAACCACCCCAAACAAGCGTTGCCGGAAAGACCACCCGATACTAAAACGAACGGTGGCCAACTCTGCTGTTACTTTCTTCACCAAAGCGCCTCGGTACTACGTTCAGGCCTAAGTAATATCTATGAGTGACCGTACTTCCCGTTGTGGCGCTGGTCTTACTGGCATGTTGTCGTAACGACATTTCATCGAGGCTTCACAGATATCCACGAGGTGGTGTTTGGTTATCGTTGTTTTTCAGTTTAAAATAAATTGTCTCGTGTTATCCTACGGATTATTGGTATTGATGAAGTCCTATTTTAACCCTCTTCATGTTCAAGCAAAAAGATGGGCTCTAGAATTTGGTTTCCGTACCCCTTTAAGTATGCACAAGCGCTTTACTTCTTTTAAATTTTAGCACGTTTTCATCTATTTTTGCGTGTGCCATTGGACATTAGTATAGTCAATGGGGATGATCCCAGTGTGAAATTATCTATATAAGACATGTACGCAACGCGTTACTACTAACGCGTTATTGGCATCAATACTCGTTTTCATCGCAAGAACCGTAGTACAAAATGTCGGGCCTCGTGCGGAGTGTTACTAATTTCTCCAGTTATGTAGATAGTTATATATATATAGGTGCATTTTTATTCGTTATCTGTTGTCTTATTAAGACTCCCAAATTTCTACAGCAAAAAAAGAAAAAGAAACTTCGCTTCTTCCCTTTACAACGAAATCTTGTCAGAACTACTTCGTATTTGCTTTACTTCTTGGTGAGGTAATTTAAGTAACTCTATTTTGGAGGAGTACACCTCTACACCGTAAGAATGCAACCCATTTCTCACCCCAGCTCGCGCCTCTAATTTGCACGACGAGAAAACGATAGATACTCCATACAAAAAATGTGCACAAGGTATGTCATTATAGCCGGAGTTATTGCCTAAATAAACGCATTAAAAAGCAACACTTTTTAACGACGACAGATACTAGCGGATGCTGCTTCATAAGAACGACAAATTCAGGTTAACGAGAAAGTAACGGGTTATTTTGGAGCTGATGTAACGCGTTCATTATGGATTGAGGTAACGAATAATATAGGGTGGCTCAAGCCTCCAGGCTCGATCTAAAATGGACTGTAAAAATAGACGCCTGCACTTAGCAATCTAAACTTTTCGTCAAAGGTGTATTTCGCAGGTTGGTTTTTTCTTGTAAAATTACAAAGCGTAGTTCTCTTTCTGTAAAAAATAAGGCCAAGAAACTTGCCTGGGTCAATGGCCGGCGGCGACGCAGACGACCAAGTCGAGGTACGAGGTGTGTTTGACGCTCCTATTGATAGATGGCGCTACCTCCTTGTTTTGGTCAGAGCTCTGGTTTCGGTTTGCTTTTAAAGAAATATCGAAAGTGCCCGCGTCGGCCGTGGTTTGTTGACACGAACATAATCTTTTTTCATAATCTACCTTTGGCTGGAAAATAAACGCAGACAATGATAGCAAAACTTCAAGTAACAAAAATAAAAGAAAACGCGGTTGCATAACGACAACGCTGCCGGCGCTCTTGCTGCCGGCGGATTTCGTCTGCGTGTCGTCTGCTTTCTTTCGCTGGTCGGTTGCATCCTCGGACTACAGTGGCTTAAAGGGGGTAGTGTAACGAACGAAACCGGAGAAGCGGCACAGCGTTGGAAGACGGCCGCGGGTGGCGCTGGCGCTTGCAGCACCGTCGTTCCGGCTATGGCTCCGGCTTGGCCGCTTGGTCAGCTTGGCTCCGGCCAGCTCCGGCCGATTCGCAGCTGTCGACAACACTGTCGTCTGCTAGTTTCAGATTTTTATTCACCTTCAAACACAAATCATGTCGTTGGAAGTTCAATGGAAACACATAATTGTTTTTGAGGTATTTATATTAGTTATGAAGCGTGTTAGGGTGCCTCTATCTGCCGGCCGATTGAGGCACCCTAACGGAGCTGCGGATCGAAGCGCCACCTACACCGTCTTCCAAGGAGCGGCCGTTCCCGATGCATGGTGGAGGCTGCGCGGTAACTACACTACCCCCTTTAAGGCACTGTACTCGGACGCTGCTTCCGAGGCCTTTTCTGTCGTGGTTCTGCCAGGTGACTTGGGCCACACTATATACTTAGTTACTTTTTGAGTGTGTAACGAGTCACGATGTTTGGTTACTTGTTTCTTTAAGGTGCACGTGTCTGATCTGAATGAAGCTTCTAAATTGCACACGCGCTTTACGTAAGCACTCGATCTGGGTTCATGGCAATCATTGTCTACTTTATTTTATGTACAAAGGAAACGTGAATACTGCTTGCAATTTAAACCGAAACAAAAAAAAACTGCATCTGCACTAACGTTTTGAATTTTGTTTGTATATATATATATATATATATATATATAATAAGTCGCTTCAGCTGCAGCAATTTTTCTTGTCCAATCTATGATCCAAGAAATCTCATTCGTCTTCTTTTCCACAAAGCACACGGCGGAACCACTCGCTGTAATCTTCAGCGAGCTTAACGAGAGACGATGTTGATATGATTAGACATTGTTAAATTACAGATTACTCCACAACCTCATTCTTTCAAAACAAGCACTTTCGTTCCCATGAAGCATCGCGGACACGGAAGAACTAATTAAGAAACAAAAGTCCTTACCGCATGCTTTCTTCCCTTTCAGCGTTAACCCTGAGCAAAAAAAAAAATCGAATTTCAGTATTGCGTATACGAGAAAACGCCTGCAACGCGAGTTTTTGTAAGCGTTTCGTGTTCCACAATGCGCCTGCGCGGAGCAGAAACCTGCGTTCTCGGATTGGCACATGGCGATGACGCAACGTGCATAGCGTGAAGCACGCAACGCTAACTACGCAACGCGCACCTTTCCAGCGCTTATCACATGGGTGAAAAAGGCTGTGTCACTGATCTGTGAAGGCATGCGCAACGTCTGATACAGCGCACAACAGAGGAACAGAACATGCTCGGAAGGTGTTCCTCAACCCAGGAGACAAAGATGGCGGCACGCAGAAGGCGATTTTTGCAAAAGCACACCAAGAGGAAAACTCTCCCAACATCTGCGTCGCCACGTCCATCGACTCCGTTTCATACCAAGTCCAAACGTAGTGGATCCCACCTTCCAATTTTGCCAATAAAGCAGCGCCAAAAATGCATCGTCTGGCTGCTCGTCGTTTTGTGTCGCTTTTGCTATCATTGGCGGCGAAACTAAATACGCAAAGTAAATGCGCCAAGATCCCGCCCTCTTTTTTTCTGGGCAGTAGTTGCACAAGGACGAATCAAGCGCCGTGACGACGCATTTTCGGGGCCGCTTTTACCACTCGCTCCGTTAGAGCATAGCGTCGGAAACTTTCGAACTCGCCGAGAAACGGACCATAAATCGGCTGTCGAGGATGCTCTTTGCTGTCAGCAGGAACCGAATCGAATTTTGGGAACCGCGCCGACGTAAAGTCACTATAGATAAAAGCTTTCTACAAGTAACGACATTCTTAGAAGCGCCGACTGCGTGACGGTGCAGTTTTTAGGAAGCGAATGGTGGCGCACAGCAGAGGTGTGAACTGAATTCCGCCGTTTTGTTCCAGAGGAATGTGTTTTGTCTTTCGTATTGCTTGTCGTTACTTGTAAAAAAGTATCGAGGGACATTAAGCCGACGAGCAATCAGCCGACCTTTTCACCGAACAAGAACTGCCGCATGAAGATTGATTCCTAAAACGGAAAGTTGTTCGAGGTTCCTGCTCTAACCGTGCAACTCGAATTATTCATTTTATAGCGCAACAACATCTTCCCATTTTTGATTGATGTACGTATAATGTAAGTTGTCTTTATTTGCGTATTGTATATGATCGTTCAAACATTAAGCCAAAATTATCTTAATCTCGTGACTCCTTCGATAGATACCTTATATGGCAGCCGTCTTGAACCACAACGATAAATGAGATTCTAAAGTAAATCTAGGATTTTGACTATGAACAAATTGGAAGTTGACAAACCGGTTAATGAGCCACTAATAAAAAAAAAAATTCCCATTTTTGTTTTTGTTTTTTTACATTATATTATGTGAACCTTCCAGTTCTCAAAGGCTTCTTCTCGAGAAATGTTTCAGCTGGAGCAAAAACAACAACAAAAAAAAAACAGGTTTAGCGCTATCTGGCTGGTTATTTTTTGGGAGGTTCTCGAGGACGTCGTCATTTCTCTAGCCCACGAAAGAGGCTCAAGGGAAAATAAAAATTATTTCGAATCTTCACTCCGGCACGAAGCTTAGTAAAATGTCGAATGATCAAATAGCTTCGTCTAAAGCGCCGACGATCGGCCTCAAGTGAAAGCAAATAGCACAGGGTAAACATTCTTTCGGGTCGCCAGGTTCGGCTCTAACAAGCAATCCGGAATCCGCTTTTGCCGCCGGCTTGTTTGTTGTGAGCGATGTAGAAATCACAACAACAAATGTCCTTTACGCGGTGGAACGTAAACCAAATTTGAACTTGCTTCACTCGATCCTCCCTGTAGACCCTTGGAGCATATACTATGCCGTGTGCTCATTATATACGCATTATGACTCATCACGCATGGTTACATAGATTTTTGCGTGACTCCAGATACGTTGCACGCACGGTACACTCATATCCTCAACGGGTTTATTGGAACGGTTAAGACAAGTTCAACCTTGTTTAAGGGGGGAGGGGGTGTAACTCACGCTGCCGACCCCAGGGATCCTGATTTTAATCCCGATCCCTTCCCCTTTGGATCTCGATGAGCATCATACAGACGGGCTGTCGTGTGTCACTACTGCGCAATGCACGTTAAAGACTCCAGGTTGCTGCGATATTATATAACAGTGAAACAATACGATATACTAACAGCGATATTCTCCGCGGCCAGAAGTGTGGGTATCGCCGACTGGTGGAATTGCTTCACAAGGAGGAGTGAGGATACTTCAACTTCCTCTGCCGGTGCAAGCACGTGCAATGCCAAGCTTCTATGCTACTATAAAAATTACAACATAAACGCGTGGGTAGCACGTGCACTGTCTATAATGAGGAAAACAGAAGCGCTCCTAGCAAACTTCTCACCGCGAATACTGGCTAATCTTTTCATCAATTGCGTAAACCATTCTTGCCAGACCTCAAAGGCAGACCAACCTTACAGTGTATAAACATCAACGCCAGATTTGTTCTTTTTATAGGTCGTCCCTATTCCGAAATTTCGTGCAGCTTCTTGATCTTTTAGTTCTCCTAGATTCCGATCAGTCCCTCGAATGGCGCTGCCTTCAGGTAACGGAAGTAATCACGAGCAGATGATGTTTATCGTGGCCACTAATCTATTTTGACTGATGTGTTAAGTCGTGATATCATACGCCCGCTGCAAAGGTATCGTGAACCGAAATTTGGATTTCAAGAAAACAATGCACGAGATGTATGCGGGACGCTACAATCCCTATAACACTACTCGTAAGGCGGTATCTTGAATGAACGGCCATATTTTTGGAAAAAGAGGTCGAGATTGAACCAGGCCGACGTGGACGCGTGACGTGAAGATACCTCGCTGCCTCCTCTCTTCGCTTAGCCCCCTCAAGGCGGGGAGGCGGAGAAGACGCGAGGCTGTTCCCTCTCCTTCTCGGATAAACGAGGTGCGAACATAAATGCGCCTCCCTTTTTGAGAAAATACGGTCATCCGTTCGAGATATCGCTGTATGAGTGATGTTTTAGTGTTTGTAGCACCCCGCTGCACGCTTTTCCCGTCGTGGTTTGTGGAATCCAGATTTCGGTTCACCATCCCTTTAATATCTGCCTCATGACGTCGCGGGATAACGTGTGGAGCTATGTTTTTTTTTTTATTCGGGACCCAGCTGCCCGCGCCGACGGCAGCCTGTATTCGCAGGCTCCCGTGCGTCATACTTGGTCCCGGTGCTTCTACTCCTTTTCTTTCCTTCTGGTAGCACTTAGCAAAGGCGGCGGGCTGTGGATAACACTCTCCAGGGTTCGAATTCCACTGAGGCGATTGTCATATCTCGCCAGTTGCAAGTATATCGGCGAATTATGAGTACGCATGATTATTTATGACAAGGAAAACCTTCTCTTTGTTTGTCTCTGTGTTGGGCGCTATGGGCTGAGTATTCTTTATCTTGACTTGACCTGCGCGTAATATTTGTTCGTCACATTTGAGTATAACGCTTTTAGCGTGAAATCTAGTCCATTAGCGCTTTTTGTTTTAAAAATAACTTTGGATACTGCACCCCTTCTCGGAATTTTTGTCGGTGTGTCACGACTCTAAACATTCACGAGTTTGGTGGAAGCCTGCCTAGATTTGAGAGTGATATCAACTGTTCTATTTTATTGACGTGGTTCGTGGGCCACGTTTGCAATACGAGGTGCATCTTCAATAGAAGAGCGCAGGCAGTTTGTGACCCAGTTGGTCACTTCTAGGCATGCGCATCGCAACACTATTTGCGCGAACAAGTGATTGTTGGTTCTTCAAGTACCTCTCGTAGAACAGAATCACTGTCACCAAACCCACTGGTCTCGTGGAATATGCTCATTTGGGGCACAAACCCAATTAGATGTAATAGTTAACAAAAGCCAATACCTTAACCCCCCAAAAAAATCACCGATCTCGTGTTGGCGTTAACAGTGTTGCGCAGTAAACATTTCCTAACTCTGCATTCGAATGATCCAGCCGTTACTTTTAGTTTTTTTATACTTGATGCTTCGTCGTTTACGAATTTAAAGCATTTGCATATACCTAAATGAGGACACAGTTGCTCTTTTTCTTTTTTGTTTTACATTTTAAAGTTCACAGTACTGCACACCATGCTAGTTTCTGCAACGCACAGTTAGTTTAAAGTTCTATAAAATGCATTAAAATTAAATGACAATATTTTTTTGTAGCGTTGAAACAGCATTTTTACTTTGTTTAAACCAAACCTATAAATACTGCATACATATTTACTTATGGTGACACTATTAACATCTTGGCACAAAATGTTAACCAAACATAACTGTGAACACTATGGTAGGTTGGCCATGCGTCTCTGCGTGCTGCTGTCTACATTTACCATATCTTCATCCTAAGATCAACGCGGCGCCATGGGCTTGCTCGGCATGACTCACAGGCAAATCAGCGGCATTGCAGCTGTTTTGAGTCGGAATGTACTACACCACTACTACTATACTACGCCTCCAACAAGATAGAGGGCCTTCGAGCGATAAACTGATATCCCGTCCACCAGAAAAAGGTGCCCTCCCCCCCCCCCCCCCCCCCTCCTAGCAGCCGCCATGTTGTACAATTATGACCACTAGATACGTGACCATACCAAATCCTGAGCCTTTTACGCAAACCTGAGCCGAGATTTGTATTGCGACCGCAGTAAAAAATACGACAAACTACTTCTCAATACTGTTTGCCAAAAAGATCAATGTCTAGCTCTGATAGAAAAAAAAAAATACCGCACCGCGGTTAAAGGCATCTAGCGGAGGCATTGCGAAGCTGACCGAGGTTTTGTCTTAAAAGCACAAATCGGACTTAAACGAAACATAACTAATCTCGTCGGTACTGTTATTAAAGATAATAATCAATTATTTGTCCGCGGTACTTCGTTAAAATCTAGACGTGAGACTATAAGGTCACGTGTCGAGTGGTCAAAAATGTGCAACATGGCGGCGGCCAATTGGGGTTCACTTTCAGCCGCCAGTTTATCACTTTACGGTCCCTCTACCTCGTTGTACGCCTCAATCTTAGTCCGGGGATATATGGTCCCTGGATCGCGCCTCCGACTGGTGTGTTTAGCGTCCCCTATCCCGCCCATACACCAAAAGTGGTCCAGAAGGGGCAACGAATGACATCATAGAAGCCGGAATGTCATGCTGTCGGATGTCGCGATTCTGGCGGTCGGTCGTAGAAACGCCGTCGAAAAGCACAAGCGAACGCGAGTGTCGCTGTGGTCGCGGCGTCCGTCTCAACTTCTGGTGACCGAAGCGTCCGCGGATTGTCACACCAGAGAGCGACCTGTAGCACAACAGGCGCCTCCTGATTCCACCACCGTTGATGGAATACCTCTAGGATCGCGATCGGCGACAGCGTGACACTTTTATGACGTCACCAGGCGGAAATCGAGGGACTACTTTTTTGGACGCGGTAAACACACACCAGTCGGAGACGCGTTTCAGGCACCATACCCAGACTGCAGCCAACGTGCACCGTCACGGCGCCCATTGCAATGGTGCGTTTGCTATAATCGAGTAAAGCAGTAAACACTCCCCGATCGTGCTCATTTTTTCTGTGCGCGACTTGTTTAGACGGTGTTAAAAATCACGCAGATTTTCAACGAGTGCCGAGAGGATGTACTTTTGAAGGTGCTTGATTGGATATGTCGTATCGTGGAGTCGGCGGCGGACGGACACAAAGTTAAGCGAATTATATTTATCAAATGGGAGGATCTACTGCAAAGTAGAAGAATCACTCACAGTAGCTATGCGCGCGCACTGTGGCACCTTTCTTCACTGCGATACGTGAGCATAAAAAGACGTCGCTAAAAATGTTTCTTTAAAAAAAGAAGATAAAGCTTAACAAGACGCGGTCGCTTCTCTGTCAGACAACCAAGCGAATGTGGCAAAAGCAGCGATACGTGCACAACGTCAACCAATCTGTTCCGTTGTCCGACATGTTGGCTGTGTTTACATAGCTAGTGTTTGATGTTTTTTGGGTTCTAATTTTTTTCCTTAAATTTTTGTGCCATGTTTTTCAGGATTTTTTTTTTATCTTATTCGGTGTTTTTACGACGAAGCTGCTTATGCGCAGGGTTCTGTGGATTTTTTTGTGCCTCAGCGAAAATCCGCGCGCCCTCTATTGTCGTCGTTCCAAGCGCTTGCGTGCCTAGTTTCTTTACGCTCTACTGGGGTGGCGGTCCCGTCGCCCGTGTCTAATTTCCGCCAGGTGGCGGTCCCGACGCGCGTGTCAAGTTTCCTCCGGCTCCTCGGGGTGGCGATAGTTCGTACCTTTGTTCAAAATTCTGTGTCACGTCTGTGTCGTGTGCTAAACAGCTTCGCTAGCCATCCACCTCCACAGAGGGGAATGGCCCATGAGTTTTGTTGTCAATTTTATTTTTAGGACGAACGACTCCACAAAAAATAAAACGGGCTTATCGTTGTTTATAATAAAGAATACAGAGGACGGCATGGGATTCTCCAAACTTGAGAAACCTTGTGAACCGAAATAATAAAATTAAAGTGGTAAGAAAAATATGTCGTCGTGTTCAGTTTGTATCGATCTGCGTCCGAGTTAACACGCTGTAGTTAAGTTGCATTTCAGTTTTTTTTTTCTTTTTTCTCGCGAAAGTTGTGATTGCTTTTATACAAGGACAGCTCGAATTCGGGGCTTTCGGTTTTCTCCTACTTTGATAAAGACGGCTTCAGGGTTATTTGTGGTGTTTATTGGTATTTTCCGAAAGCACAAAACCCTATTTAAAACAGGTGGACAGCAGCGTAACGTGAACGAGCGTCAACGTTTTCATGGACCTCTAGTGGTCGCCGTCGTAGCGACCACCTTAAGTTGGATTTAACATTCATGTAGAGTAGGAAGGGTTCGTTTGGTTAGCGTAACCCGAACAACGTCTGAGGTAACACACGAATCAACTGGACAACAAAAAGCAGAGTAACTTATGTTTGGTGCTGGCGACGGTGCCCTGGACACTTCTCCGACTCTTGTTTTTAACGTCCTGTTCCGCCCATGCCCCGCAAGGTGTCTCGAAGTCGCAACAAATCACGTCACAAACGCCAAAATGTCAGGCTGTCGGATGTCGTGATCCTGGAGGTTGGGCGTAGAAGTTCTGAAAAAAAAAAAAACAAATACGAGAGAAACTGTGGGTTTATGTTGTCGCCACGTTCCAACACCTGGCTCCCAAAGCTTGTATTGACTGTCATTATTCTTCGTAAAAATGAAATACCCGCAGCGCCTTTAGCCATTATTGCTAGGAGGGGGGGGGGGGAGCGCAATGCATTATACAATAGATTAGCATTGCTGCGGCATACCGCTTCCGCTGGTAACGAATTTCACTCTCATAAGATACCCGCAAAAAATAAGTGTTTAAATAGATTCCTTCTGGAGGCATATCGCGGAACTTTGCAGGAATGCTCTTCTCGCGATGAAATATAATTAGCCGATTGTGAGCGTGATGAAGCAAAGATGTACGCCTGTGTATATTAAATAAAACAAAAAAAAACATAGGAGGGAAACGTTTCCGGCGCTTTTCCAAAGAAACACAGCCCAACTCTCGCTTGATTTCTGTTGTGCCTAAAAAGCGATCATATCTCCCCAGTTCAAACCGAGCAGCTGCAAATTTGGCATGATCGAAGCATTGACATGAACACGGTAAGCCGAATCCCGCACAAGGCTATAATAATATTCTGTAGTTGACCTTACTCGTGCCTGAAGTGTCGTGCGGCTTCTTTATCCTGGCTACTCACATGCTTAAGATTACCACGCGAAAAATTGAGACCCACCCGACTTCCCAAATACACTATCCAATGACGCGCCGCCGTTGACGCGCCGCCGTTGACGCGCCGCCGTTGACGCTCCGCCGTTGAGGCTCCGCCGTTGACATGCACTCTTTTACGGTAGTACCGGGTGTAGGCACATGAATTTGTTCCTTCATTGTGCACAACGTTCGCGACAACGCAAAACCAAGGCGCAGCAGTGACGCCGTTTGCGCTAAACCACCAACACCCGAGAGGAAAAGTTGGCTCCTCAAAGAAGACAGTTTTCGAACCGCAGGCGCCGGTTAAGGGAAGCTGTGGTGGCTGCGTCTGAAGCCGCCAACGGCAAAGGGGAACAGACTGCTGCCCGAAGACATCAGTACTCGGACCGTTGCGAGGTTGGAATTCCCATCCTTCACTGAGTCTGAAATCCTTCGCTGAATCCCGACGCCTTTTGTCAAGAATCAGCGTAGCGATAAAACAATTTTATACATTTTTTTTTACTTTTTGATAAAGCTTGTACAACGCACTTACTGACATTTAAGGGACTTACTGTTACTCGTCTATTATGTCTCAATCCCTCTGAGGTGGCTCGCAAGCTGTGCATATTCCGTTACACCAGGCGCTCTTCCATATAAAACGCAATTTTCCACGAACGAACTTATTCGGGATTTAACTCAAGTCGAAATATTAATAATGAAAACAAGCAAGGTAATTGGACCTACGACGGATTCCTGTGGCACTCCAGATGTAACGAAGAAAAGGCCCAAGCAGTTTCTAATTACCACAACTTTTTTTTTTCAAGTGAAGTATTTTTTTATCTGGTTAATCACAGCAATATCAGTATTTAAAATTATGTTTGTGTTGTGTACTGAGTAGTTAGATACAGTGTCGAACGGAAACGGGAAAGCAACCTGCAGTAAAAGAGGCGCCTGCCCGCGGCAGGGACACTGCCGGCATCATAGCCGGAGACAACATGACACCTTTATGACGACATCGAGCTAAAATCAAGAGATCACTTTCTAGAAAGCGGTAAACACACCAATCGGAGGAACATTCCAGTCACCATATAGACTCAGTTAATTTTATTCTTAAGCTAAGACTGCAGCCAAAGCTACAAGTGCGAGATAGCCCTGCCTTCTGGCTTCGAGACGTGCGTTTCTATACTTCGTTTCGCCTTTGAATTTACTATTTTTAGCCCCGCATGCTAAATGCGCTAGCCGGTTGCTTTGAATAAGGCCTCAGCGGCTGCACGAGCGCTCTTGCAGCGGGTGCTTCAGTCAAGGCTGTCAAGGCTAGCCGCTCGCGCTTGCACAGACTTCGTAGTTAGACCATGTTAGGGTGCGACGAATTATAGCGCGAGCGGTCGCTTTGCGAAAGAACGCTTCAAAGCAGAGTGCTCGAGCTCTCATGCTGTGACATCGGCCGCACAGAGGCAAGCGCTGCCTTATTTTTGCGCGAGCGAATCTGAACGAGAGTAGCCTAAAAAATTCCTGCTTCACCCGTGACAAACAAAATTGGACAATCGCCCACGACAAAGTGAAGTGTAAAGAGTGCTTTATGCAGTACCAGGGAGCGCACCATTAATTAAGAGAGCCTGACAAAAGCCACGGTTGAGGCACTCAGCACAGGGTTATTATGACGCCGTGAATAGTCCCAATAAAACACTGCGATTACCCCAATGTTCACTACAGACTGAAAAAGAAAACTTCGCTATTCCTATATTTATTACGGCTGGCGGTCTTTTGTTTTCCCCTTAATTGCGCAGCGGCTCACATTAGTATTATGGAATCAAACTCACTCCGTAGCGGCGCTTTAGCCGTAGCATTAAACATGGAAACAGAGCCAGGTTGATGCAACGACCGACATATGGCAGCCTGAGTAATGTATATTCCTTCCGTTTTACGAAAATGAGAATAAAAAACTCAGCAGTAATTAAAAAAAAAAGATACATGCTGGCCATATTTGGGCGTGTATTTTTCTGCACTGTTGTTGCAGTAACTGTATAACATATCGTGTAGCAGTGGCTCTACTTGGCACCAAACGCAAGTGTGCGCCAAGTGGCACAGCAAGCATGCGCACGATTGACGGCCCTGCTCGTCAGGTACGGCACAATTGCTCGAGCTACGACCCGACAGGTTGCAAAGAAGTCATCGTTCACTGGTCGATGTGTCCTCTCGGGATCTCCTGTAAACAATCATTGAAAACCCGAAATATTCCTTTCTCACAATTTATAGTCATAAAATGGGAAGTAAAAGCAAAGAAAAAAAAGAGAACTCTCCTTTGAATAGTTTTCGGTGAGCGATGTCTGTTCAATCCAAAAGTGATTCCTTTGCTGTCCCACTCGTGAAAATGGACCTCAAGACACAACTGACAGGAGAGCGTATCATCTTTTTCGACTTTATTTTATTTTTTTTTTTTTTTTTGGGGGGGGGGGGGGGGAATCGCCGGAGGTCGCTGCCCCTTTCGCACCGCTCTGACAGCACGAATTACAGTTGTTGCTCTTGTGTCCGTTCCCGACATAAAATGCGTACTTGTAAAGCCGCCCCTTTGTCTGAATCGGTGAGCACTTCAGCGATGTGCACGCAAGACGGATCGTTATCGAATGAAGCGACAGAGAACCGATCTTTCAAACAATGCGAACTGGCAAAAAAAAAATGCTGCGTCGCTTTTTTTTTGTTGTTTGTTTTGCAGCACTTACATATTTGAAATCGGCAATCTCCAAAACAATATTTTAAATAGAGTTGGTAATGCTACTTTTTTATGTTATTCAATATTTTGGAGATATGGAAATTCCTGCCCTCTCAACACAACCTAAAATAATCAAAGCCTGAGCACTAGGATTTGTTAAATCCTCACAATGACAACGATTGAAGACGCGTGTTGCGTCAGCCTCGGCGGTTCCTCGCCTCCAGTCGACACGTCCGAGGACGCCCGGCACGTGGATTGGGTCCAATTGCTGAGCCGGCGATATCCGACTGTGATAACCTTCCATGGAGAAAGAGAAAATGCTCGAAGGCCTCGATTATTCCGGGTGGTGTTGGCTCTTCCCACCATTTGCTTCGCGCAACGAGGCCAGGCATGACAGCTTCTTGTCGAGGAGCGCGACTCGATGACAGGCCCTGCACCTATAAAACGGTCATTGATCCCTCTGCTTCCGGAGGTTGTTCTTCGATTGTTCAATTTATTCCGGAAGAAGACATTGATTTGTACTGCTCTTTAAGTCTGTAATCAGCATGAAGACAGCGTTGTTGGAATTTGGAGTCCTCGGTCTATCAATGTAATAAAGCCGATCTCTCGAGTTCGTTGGCCCCAAGGTAATATTCTCTCCGTGAACGGTCGAGGCTGGCATGAATCACCTTCCATTTTCGCGACCGACTGGTTGCAGTGGAAATTAATTTAAGTGAGGTGCACTCGTCATAACGAACAGTCGTTAAAGAAAGTCCTTTGTCTTAAGCTGGTTTTAACGTCTGCCACCGTGTCCAGGAAACAAACAAAAATATAAGACACCTGCGTCGAACCAACCTAATTACTGGCTCCAATGGACGTCATGCATAAAACCCTTTCAAAATGTGTCAAACGAGACATCCACATATTAACTAGGCAGCTCTACTCTGTTGCAAATGAGAAAAACAAAACCAAGCACCCCCCCCCCCCCCCCCCCCCAATTTCTCTACTTGCCGAGATCGGTATTGTTGTTGTTTTCCTCAAGCCACACTCACCTCAACTTCCGCTCTGCGAAAATGGAAAGAGATCGCATGAGCGATCTGGGGGGGGGGGGGGGGGGGGGGCGGGATGCTTTTTGTGTTTTCTGAGGTTCCAATAAAACCTATCAGTTGCGAGTGAGCGCTCCTCCGTCGTTTGTGTTTCTTACTCTCTCCTCGTATTTTGTGCGCTTTTAAAACCAAGAGGAAAGAGTGCAGGGTTTTGCTGCAGGAACTGGCTTACTTTTTTTTTAATACCTGCTGGATATTGCTCAAGACGTCGCCGAAGCTATTTAATTTATGTACCATTATTCACAACGAGATAATTGGTTCATTGCACCTACGGTACTTTGGCAGGAAGCTGAGAACATAGAGTTCGATCTTCGCTTGCGTGTCCGCTCACCAGACTCGTTTTTGTCGCCAATGTTACTGCGCTCCCACGCACGCGTCTGAGATGCAGCAAACCTGCCGAAGACTGTACTCTTCAAACTGACTCCACCAGTAAACTGTCCTAAAGTACGCTTTATTTGGCAAACTACTGTTGTTCACTTCAGAAAACTAATCATACCAATTACTTCCCTTTTCGGTTCCGTTAAAATAATCTAATTCAAACAAACACTCAGCGTCTTCTGCCAAGACGTTTCTCTGCAATTGTTCTTCCCGAGAGTAGAGAGTAAATGTACCTTCTGGAAAATGATCTTCACGTACAAACGCTTTGAAGTGTCACCTCTCTGCGATACTGCACGCAGCAGCTGCTCGAGTGTATCTTTACGTTTTTTATATTATCGTTTTGATCCATGCAAGTTTTGTTTTCACACTTTTTGCTTTTGCAAGTTTAGTATCTTAGAAACTAATTTCGTTGAAGTTGAGGAGTTATTTTGTTTTTTTAAGTGAGAGTGAACTGAATTGTACTTTTTTAAGATCGACTTTTGAAGTTGTGCAACCATTGAGCGAATCCTCTCAATTGCCGATTGTGACGTATCTGTTCATTGCCCCACGATAGCATAAACATTTATTATAGATTTTTTTTTTTTTTTTCACGTTCAGCCGTTATCCTGCGATGCTCCGGGAGAGGCAGGAAGATTAGATAAAGTTAAGCTTTTTGTTTTGTAAATTATAACAGTAATGTTGCCAACTTTAGCCGCACCGCAAAATGTAGATTATCATTGCCTTATATAAAATTTTAATAAGTAATTTCAGGACAGAGTCATTCTGTTCAACGTCGGCGCCAGCTTCCTACATCCCGGCATTGCAGCGTATATTCGGTGCTGGCTCGTTAAAAAGAAAAGGGGGATTCTACCGATCCTGATAGGAGACAACAGTCGTTCTATACGTTTGGGCAGTACCTGTGGGTTGTACGTTGGGTCTGCCAAACATCTAACGCTCCCTCGCTGCTGTCGCTATGGGCAGTACCTGTGAGTTTTACTTTGGGTCTGCCAAACATCTAACGCTCGCTCACTGCTGCCGCTATAGAGTAGTACGCGTTTCTAAAACGTTAATGGCCACTTCAAAATCAGTCTATTGTGTTCTGTTGCTATTATCAGTAGTCGATTAGCGAGCCAATCTTCGTTAGGCTGCTACAATAGCAACGGCTTCCGCCAGAAGTAATACCTTCAGCCACTGCGTTTATTGCTTTAGCAGATAAAACAATCCCGATTCGAATATTCTAAGTTAGAAACGAGCCAACTTGACTTCTGTAAAACGCCATGCAGAACCACAATTGTTCTTACTGCGCGATTAGAGACAATATAACCGAGATCGATATTTCTTTCCAGTTTCCAGACATTGGTGAATCATTCAAATTCGTTAGTTAAGGGTGCAAAGTAAAGCGAAGTGAGCGGCTTTACTTTTACTTTTTTTATAAATAACAATAATCGACTTCTGCACAAATCATTCTGCCGGCTCACCTGCCCCTTCTACATTTTCGACGGAGCATTAAACATTGAACTATACATATATCGGCAGCTTAAAACTGTGCGAAAAATTATAGGCCCATTTCTTTATTGTGCATAAGCTGCAAACTCATGAAACATGTGATCTATAGTAAGCGTTGCTCACCTGATTGTAGAAAGCTTTCTTATGCGAGATTAGGACGGATTTCCTTCTGAAGCATCTTGTAGTACTCTTCTTGACGACGTAGTTTTCCTTATTGCTGGCGCCAGTGAAACTAGTACCGGTGCAGACTGTTTGCTTTTAGATCTCCCAAAGCATTGGACCTTGTAAACTATGTATCGTTATGTCGCAAACTTAGCTCACAGTCTCTTGACTGCAACGCGTTGGTTTCATTGAAAAAATATCTGATTATGAAAATGTCACTTTCTTTACCCCAGGGTTTCGTTCCTGGTTATTTGCTCTTCCTAGTCTATATAAACGACATAAATAATAGAATGAAGTCCACATTTAACTATTTTCTGATAATTTCAATATTTATAGAATACTTAATGATTCCCACAATATTAATAGTTTACAGAGTGATCTCGACAAAGTTCTGGCGATGTGACAAATGAATGATAATTTAAACATTAAAAAGAGTCTTCACACAAGATTTATAATAAAAAGTGTGATATTACGTTCTTCGTACATGCTTAAAGGAGCTATGCAACGATTTTAAAGTTGAAAGATTTTGCATCTTCTACTTTTGACATTGTTTATCTTGTCACAAAGGAGAGAAAACACATTTCCTTCCTTCGAAATGTTGCGATTCCGCCGCTTAATCGCCAGGCAAGAATTAGGATATTCCCCGCCCTGCAGCCGCTATCGGCGGCCATGAGAACCACGCGGCATGACGTCAATGGGGGACTTGTAAAAAGATAGGTAGTTGTGCAAATACCTGCTCGATAAATGGTAATTTTTCTATAAATCTTGTAATACCAAGAAAAATATAAATGCGTCGAAAACCTGGTATCATCGACAAAACTTGTATTACACGGTGTTAGTGGCGCCATCTACCCAGGTCAACAAAACCGTCAGCTCTATCTGCTACAGCGGACAGGCGCCAGAAGCCGGAGAGGGAAAGAACAGAGCCGGACGGGGATGGCCGGACCCAGATAAGACTTTCCTCCTTTCGCCATGTTGATCGCGCTGCGCAAGCACGTGGTCACGTGGTCGCGAGTGGGCGAGTTCTCGCTGCTCGTTGAATGCTCTAGAGAGAGAGCTTCATCAGAACCCCGCGCGTCCTTTATTGACGTCACAGCACACGTTACTCAGTAGATTGCGAGGGAGTTGAGAGGTGCAGAAAACCTCAATCTTTATCCATTTTTTAATAAAACTAGGACATGCACGCAGAGGCGTTTTTTTTTGTTTTTTTACTTCTGTAAGGTCGAGACACCAACTCCCAAATTATTTAAGTAAAGCACTGAAATTGTTGCATTATTTTAATATTAAAAGAATTAAATTAGCCTAAATGAAAGTACTGGAGTGTTATGCTTCCTATTCACATAAGAGGGACTATACTCATTTTAAAATAATAGCCGTGGGGACAATACGCCTGCTAAATCTTATTTTACGAAACTTTCGACAAGTTTCGAGTGCGTTATAGTCAGACTTGTGCCCGTTACTTGAAAAAAAAAATGAATTACCTTTACAAATTACTCTCGCCGAAAAGCAACATATTACTAGTTACGTTACAATCTACTTTCACGTTACTTTTCTCGTACACTATTAAAAAAATAGAAACAATTTTCATATTTTCAACACAACTTTCCATTCCTCATAAGCCCGTATTATGGTAGTCCATGTAAAAATAAAATATTGTATCTAAGAGAAAGAATGTAGGTGCACTCTGTTCATATGCAAGATGAGAAGGCAGCGAAAGCTGCAACCGCACTACCATTTCGCTAGCTTACGTCGACCGGAAATGATCTCTGGAATTCTGCAGACGAAGCTAACGTTACGCATGTTAAGTAGCAGCGTCTACCTCCGCTACAAGATCAAGAAGACACCGCCTACTCGGCGTTTGTCTGTTTGATCTTTGTTTTTCGCATATTCGTATGTGCCCTGCACGTTATTCGAGTGGTTCTAGTGACCGGTCATACAAAAAATAATGTTTCCTTATTGATTATTCTCCTGGTTACAATGTTGTCTATTTTGTTGAACGCTTTCTTTATGCTGCTGAATTGCGTGCTCATATTCGTGCAGTTTTTGTAATATGTTCATATTTTTAACACGTTCCCAGTAATTAAAGTAATCCGTTACCAATTTTTGTAATCAAATTATATTACAAATTACTCCCGCAAAAAAGCCACGCGGCAATTACAAAATTACCTGTAAAAGTTACAGTTAGCAAGTAATACATTACTTGTAACGGATGACTTATCAAGACTGGTTATAGTTAACTTTATATTTTACACTTAATCCTGCCCTGTACTTCCTCCTTCCGTCTGCCCTCCTACTCCTCCCCTCATCCCTCTACCCCCTCTCCTCCTCCTTCCTCCTCTTCATCCTCCCTCCTACTCCGCTCCGCCTACCCCCGTGACGTCCCTCGTGATGTCACGGAGAAACGGCACCGCGCCGAAACGTCACCTTGGTGACGTCACTCGTGACGTCACCAGGGCCACGGGTGACGTCACGAGGGTGACGTTTTGGCATCACCGTGTCGAAACATCCCCGCAGTTCATTGTCACCGGTGACCCTCGTAACGTCACGACGGTGACGTCACGACGGTCCCGCGTGTTGCATTATTGGACGTTTCACATAATGCAACGCGCGGTTACGCCGACGCCGATGGCGACGCCGACGCCGCTCAAGCCGAAAACAGGCGCCTAAGAGCTGCGCTCTAAGAAACAGAACAGACAACCACACACGTCGTCTGAAAACACAACTATGGATTTAATTCGCCACAATTATATTAATGTGATGAAGTAAAATAAAGTCAGTAGTCACGGGTTTTGAGTCAGTGCGTTTTTGTCCTTTTTTATTTATTTGTTATGAGTCTCGCGTCCACCCTTACAAACAAATAAGTGCTGCACTACACAAATCTAATTAAAGGCTTCGATTGAAGAAATAAAACCCGGTTTACCTGCCCGCAAAAGCTATGGATTCTAAAAAGCTGGAAATCCATCAGAAGGTGGCGCTAGCGATGAATTCGAAAAACGCGAACGTTTTCAGAATCTAATATTACCTAGGTAAAAAATGAAAGACGTTTACAATCCCCTGTAACGCCGAATTAGGGCGCAGCTCTTGAGGAGGAGGAGGAAAGGGTATTGAGGGAAGAAGGTGGAAATTCCCCACTACTAACATGGGTGTGGATCGACGTGTGCTTAACGCAAGTCGCAGAAAATGCACATCTTGGGTGAGAGAATCACGTGTAAATTTGGCGGGAATTCAGCGGGGCACTTCTTTCCCCTATTTTCAGCGGGGAATATTTTCCACTACATTTAGCGGGGGAAATTCGCCCCACTAAATCTAGCGGAAAAAAAAAATGTTCGCTAAATTTAGCGGGAAAGTTTTTCCGGTAGATTTAGCGGGAAAATTAGCGTCATCGTCATCGTCACTGATGACGTCACACGTGACGTCACCAGTGACGTCATCAGTGACGTCGTCAGTGACATCATCGTGATGACGTCATCCTTATTGTCATCATCATCGCGCGGTTACGCCGATGGCGACGACAACGCCGCTCAAGTCGGAAACGGGCGCCTAAGAGCTGCGTTTTTTACGGTAAAAGGGTAATAAGAAACTTGTCTATCGCCGCCGCCCACTTAAGGCTCACAGGCGCCTTCGCATTCATTTCAGTACAACGAAATTGTCAGCAAGATAGATATTGTCCCCTCTTTTGTTTAGATGCTTGTTGCACTAAAATAAATGACACCGGAGCCCAGATTATTCTTGTTTGTTTTTGATAGAATACGGAGCAATTCAGTTTGCACTCGCTCTTTAAAAACGTTAAACTGCCAGTGCCACTAAGCCCGTTAAGTGGCCGCCGACCCAAGCGCAGAAGGCGCTTTGCTGTCTAATCGGTTGTCCCTGACCCAGTGCCGCGATGGTGGTTCAGACACTGATGACCTTGAGGGCGGAGCTATGTTTAGGACTACAGCGAGACACAAAGGGGGAAAGGGTATAAAGCATTGTTTCCCCCGCTTGCCCGATAATCCACGGTCATGTTTACTCTAAGCTCCGGAAGGGCAAACAGCTCGCAACATTTGGTGGTAAAGATGGGTTAGATCGTTGTTTTTTTTTTTTTTGTACAGATGAGTATTTGATTTCTCTTTTGATATATAATTTGTTTAATACAGCAACGAATTTAACCAAGCAATCATCTGCTTTGAACTTCGCTTCTTTTGCGTTCGCTATTTTAAGTTGTCCATTTCATAAATTGATATTTAAAAAAAAAAAAAAACATAATTTTATTGAAAGTAAGCGTCTTGTTCAGTAGTGGTTCTTGCCTACCGTGCCTCGTGAGTTTAGTTTTCCTTGAAATAATATTTGTACATAAAATGTATAATGTCGCGTTTTTCACGTGTAAATTTAGTTTAATAATAATAATATAATATTTAAGCTTTATAGAAAGTGCGCCAAAAAAAATTAAATTGTCTTTTGCTTGGTGCAGCTCCACAAGAGCAATATAAGAAACAAAAGTAAATATGAATTTAATCAAATTAAATAAATAAAAAAATAATAAAAACAAATAAATCTAGTTGGAAAAGTGAATTGCTCCTCGCTGGAGGAAGAAAGATGCCGATGCGTTTATGTCAAGACACTGTGGCTACACTGTTACACAGTAATGGCGACACCGTTATAAGGTGACTAGATTGGATAAACTAATTTTTGCAATGTGCACTACAACCATATTTTGGGGGTATAAAATGAACATTTTGCGTAATAAACCATTCTGCAATGTGCACTAAGGCTATTATTTCTTGATTGATTTCAATCGAATGAAAAAATAAATTAATAAATGAGTCAATTCGTTTATGAATAATGAATATGTCTCTGAACGAATTTGTTAGGAGTTACAGAGAAGCAAATTCCTTAACCAGCCTCCAATCGTTTTCATATTGGATACTCATTTGATGAAGAAGTTAAAAAAAAGTATCCCCTTCATGTTTGTCTAGGAACTTTCATTTAAACGCCGCATGCGATCTCTACAGGTAATCTCGAAATAGTATGCCGCGTAGTATGCCAGAGACACATCTTTGATTAACAGGACCTTCGCAATCCTAAGGGCCTTGCTGCGGCCTCACACGTTTTTGTTCCAAAGCGTTAACAGTGCCACTGTGCTTTTCTCTTGGATTTTTATGGCTTTTCTCTGTCTCGCCAAATAGTTTCCAAAGTGCCAGACTATAGCAAAATATGCTGCGTATAAACCAATGAACCAGCTAGGAAGCTTATATCTTACAATTGAATCGTATTTTATGCCTAAAATTGCATCATGAAAACCTATCAACCAGAAGTTAAGCCTAAGTCGGACCCTTCTTTGGAGATTTAGACCCAAAGACGCCAGATTACAGTCAGACTACCAGCAGTGAAGGGTAAGTCTGGCACTCGTATGAAAATTTATGCCCATAGTTGCCAGATGAAAACCGAACAGCCAGAAGTGAAGCTTTACTCTGGCAATTCTTTTGGCGATTTACGCCTTTAGCTTCCCGATAACAGCCGAACATACCAGCAACTGAATGTAACTTTGGCAACTAATTATTTTCTGAATTAGGGCCAACATACCCAGGCTCTAGACAAAGAAGCTCAAGTTTTGCTCTACCTTGTCTCCTTCGAGCCTTTAAAGACCTTACATTTTAAAAATAAAGCTACATTTTGACCGAAAGAGCTGTACTACCGCGAATAAATTTCCAATTCCTGGAATTTCTTTTTTTTGTTGTGAATTGGTATTTAGTTTATCCGTCATGTTTATCTAGGCACTTTGTCAAGCTGCGCTATAAACGTGCATTTTCTACATTATTTTTTTCAATAACTCAAATACTCTGGGCTAATATTAACGAACATCACCAAATGCACGAAATTTTTGGACCAGAATTGTCTTCCTAGAACTTTGCCTTTCTCTTCCACGTTGCGATGCTTCATAGTTTTATCGGCAAAATCTCGGCTAATTAAAAAAAAGAAAAACAGGGCTAGATTAGAATTTGTTCTTTTTGTCTTCCAATTTAGACGCCGGATAGCCTCAAATATCCAATGTATACTCAAACTAGATATCCTTTGGCCACTGTCATTTAGGTATTTTAACCCTAAATTGTCAATGTGCCAACATTAGTTTGGCACATTTAGTTATATTTGTAGTTAGTTAGTTTAGTTTGAACTCCTAGTCCTTGGGTCTTCACCTGGCGAATTCGGGCTTAAATTGAGAAACATGTGCTATAATTAGGCTTCATTGTTGTTTCCTCGGTTGATCTGTGGCTTGTTTTGCTGGTGTCTGGGTCTTTGGCAAATATGTGCCGAATCAAAGAAAGAGAATAGAAAATCATATTAGTGTATTTTGGTACTAACGCCGTAGACAAAATATTATATTCCCAGGCTTAGGCCCCCTATAATTGCGGAACTTGGGCCAACTTAGACTTTGCTCTGGCGTGCTGCCTAGGCGTTATTGAGATAAACATTCACTGTCCCGATGCCGGAATTGCAATAAATGAGTGATGAAAGTTACATGACCACGAATATACGTAGGTATATTTTAATATTCATAAATAGTGCTAAAACATATTCGCTGGTGTTCGTACCATCTATGATAAAAGTTATTAGGCTTATCAGTACCTGGCACTAAATATCTAAGAAACACGATAGATTATGAATGGCCACCATTAGAAACCAGGGGACATCTGTAAAAACATGAACATCTTTTAAAGGAAATGGCATAATGCAGAAGGGATAAGGGATTCTTCGGACTCCTTTTATCATAAATATTGCGATAGATGAAATTAAACTCACAGAGCAGTGAGACCTATAACCAACGTAATTAGTAAGGAATAAATAAGTTACCAGATTAGTATCTGCATAAAATACAGGATTTGTTAACTGAATTGTGCCGAGATTTTTAAACAAAAAGTTGCTCTACGCGTGTCGAACCACATAGTATTGTTCAGAAATATAATGAACAATACAATATAAATTTTTTGAAGCAGTAAAACTCGTGGACAACAGAAGATAATTTGCTATTTTTAATACTAATTTGCGCGCAAAGTCTTTACTGCTAAAGTTGTGGAGCGCAATGAAGAACATGGAATCGCGTTTTTTTTATTAAGATTTTTTTCGTGTCTTCTGCAGGCGCGAAAAACACGCGCGAGTTTATTTTTAAAAAAATCCCACGAGACAACGGGACCTAACATGGTAGTTCCCTAGCAGGTAGTTACGTGGATTTCTTTAGATATCAAATGAAATTCTCGAGTTTATTTTTTTTTAAGCTGATATGAATTCGACACACTAAGGGTAGCTTTAAGAAAACTAAAAAATAAAATGTTTTTCACCACGCCGTATACCTTTTCGACTGAAAGGTTTATGCACAAATTAATATTAATAAAATTTGGTGAAGACGTTTTGTAAATTAGTCAGCTCGGACCATCCCAAAAATAACCTTGACTTGCTCAACAGGACTGTGAACAATACTGCATTTGTTTCATACGTGTAGCGTGCGCCAGCATTCTTCGAAGTGGTGGCACAAGTTAACTAAAGCACCATGTATAGCTTGCTTCTAAAAAAGAAAAAGGAGCGGTCGTTTTTGTTTTGTGTTCGCTATTTTACTTTGAGCTGCAGTAGCTGTCCATCCATTCTGAGGACATGATAGACGTCCGGGGCCACATCCGTGTTACCAATGCCGGGTAAGAGCAGACTAGGCCCGCTTCACTCTTGGATGCACTTCATCACCAGGAAGCCTTCACGCCCTTCGTAGTTTGGAGAGACATTGATATTTCGCTGCGAGAACAAGAAGGCAGGATACTGTGCTGAACCGGGGTTACTATACAAACCCTTGCAGAAATCGCCTTCTGCGCGCTGCCAACTTTGTCTTCTGGGCTGTGGGAACGCCTTGAGGGCATGCACTGTTGATCTGCATTGCGGTATATCAGATGCTGCGCATGCGCCCACAGCTCCGTGACTCAGCGTTTTTTTCGCCGGGGTGAGAGGCGCTGGAAAGGTCTATACTCCGTTTCAGATTAATTCCAACCATATCCCACACTACGATACGATGGATGATATCAAGCAGCGTAAAAAGTGCATCGTCATGCCGCTCATCATTATAGTGAGTTTGTTGTCTAGAGATAAGCGAATCACGCAGAGTGATTGAGGAAGGATCCTGCGCTTTTTTGTCCGTGTGCATTGCTGATATAGGGGCCGATGAACGTACAAAGAAGATAAGCTTCGTGAGGATGCAAGTTCGGTGCTGAAAGATTCACTCCACTCCATCGAAGGGCGGCATTTACCGCTTCCCGACCTTATTTAAGACATTTAACGTCGTATTATATTTATTTATCTCATATTATCATTACTTCACCGACCTGATTAACGTAGACCCTAATCGTAAACGTGACAGGTCGAACGGAACAGATCACCGATATCAGCACTGTTTGATCGAAACTTTCAACTAGAAATTTTGAAATTTCATTTTGACGCCGCCCTCTAAGGCTAGGGCGACATTTTCGAAAATTGCCGACAAGAGTTCAAAAAGTCGAGTTAAAGGTCCGAAAGCTTGCGTTTTGTCCAAGCCGTAGTTCATTTTGGCAATGAGAAAACATTTTTTCTTTCTTCCAAACACCAGGTATAAGCTATGCGTCTGCAGACGTATCAGCAGTGTCCACTGAAAAGGAGTTGAGAAACAGAAAAGATTACACACTACCGATGTTGTAAATGGTAAATGTAGCGAAGGGTAGGCATCACGAAGAAGCACTGCAGAATGACTGTTTCAATGCAGCTTCGAGACTCTGTTCATCTTGAATAATTAGACCTTTTTGTTAATATGACTACTAAATCTCAAAAGAATTTTGTTTCAAAGGAAGTTCAAAGTGCAACGGAGCACACAGCACTGTGACAAAAAAACAATCTTCATTATTTTGCAGCAAAGTATATTTGGACACAAGAAGGTACTGCGTTCAAATAATACGTTTGTTATGAAATAAAATGGCATAAAAGATGAAAATAGATAACCTTTTTTATTTAAAAAAAGGTATATTTTAGATATCATCTTGTCCACGAAATGTGTGTTGTTTATGAGGAGTAAACTAACTGGGTGTGTCTGTATGTTCTTCCTACATTTTTGTTTCTCTGACTGAGGTATCATTCCATTTCTTATGAGGAAGTGATGTATGCATGAAGAAATTTCCCATTGTTCAAGCATGCCTAAGGAGAAAACTTGCTTGCTCCACTTTTGGTCACATTCTCTTACGCAGATGGCTTCAAGCCTTTCAGAGTCAGGATGGTACTTGATGGTTTTACTCGATAACCAAAAAAATGCATAGCGGGCTGGTCTAAGCGGAAAACACAGCGATTCCGCTAGATATTTGGTCATTCCCAACAAAGTCGTCGCGCTTAAAATACGATTTTTTCAGGTGATTTTGGTTGGAGTCTCACCGCTTCCGTTATTTCTCTCTTCGGGGTTCCGTTCGTCAAAATCCCGGCCACCATAATTCGTTTTTCTATTTCACAGCTTTTTCCTCTTCCCGTACAACAAAATACTTTTATTTATACATTCTGAAAGCCATAACTGGTTCAAGCAGGAAGGGCAACAAGTGGGTGGAACATATTCAATATAAACACAAAGACAAATATAAATTAACAAACCAGAGTGACATTAACACTTGTTTTCAATGTTCCCGCGCATAGTGTGCACTTGCACTTTACCAATAGCGCCACTAATTAGTTTTCGTTTACCAACACACTTAATTCTCAACACAAACGAGAAAGTTAATTGCTAAGAAACCACTGACCTTTGGCAAGGTTACATTATTGATTTGCCCTGACAATGGAAATGTCGCACCGCCGGACAGGGAGCCCTGTTGCGGCTCTGACACTCTTTGCATGGTGTTTGAGGTACCTTGTGCCGACACTTAACAAAAGCTGGTGCACGGCCCGCTTGTCGATTCAAAGCTGCTTTGTTCACAGTCCGATGAAGCATTTCACTAAATTTTAGCTATGTGCCAAAGTGTCTAATTAAAACATCTCAATCGGCTAACCTTTTCAATATTCATTATTGCGAAAAACTTTCGATGAAGATGTTGTGCCTGTTAAGATACATCCACCTTGTTGTCTTCATTGGTGTAGCCTGATCGCGTCTACGTGTTTCGAGCTTAAAAAAATAGCACTAGATTTAAACATAATTCGTCATTACTAGCCTTAAAAAAGTTTGATATTGAACACGTAATTAATATTTTAAATATCGCTCCCTTTTGTTAATGCTTACAAAACGTTTTTAGAAAGCTAAAAATATTAGTCGTGAATACTACCTTAATAAAATTGGCATGATGAAATGTTTTTTAACACTCTGTCCAACATTTGTATTGCGGTGTTTGAGCGAATTTTGATATCTATAAAATAGATAAATATTGTTAATTAACAAGTTTCGCAAATCTGAAACTATATGAACGGCCTCCGTATTAAATAAATATATATTGGCCTGCTAAATAGGACTTGGAACAATACAGCACTGGTTCGACACGTGTAGTGTCCACAAGGTTCATTTTAATTCTTGGCACAAGTTAGCTGGAACACCGAGTATTATTCCATATGTCGTTACACTTGATGGCGTCCCGGTGGCTTCGCTATCCAGTCGCCGCCGCGAACCGCCAACAGAGTGTGGGCCTGGTTGGAGCAATGCGCGCTGTATCCAAGGGTGCGTTGTCCCGGATACCGGTTACAAAAGGACAGCGCCATGAGTGACCAGGAAACGTCTAGGCTGAAGCAGGCCATGGAAAGTCGCACGTCGAGTTCTGCCATGTTCCACTAATCAACCAGCGTTTTAATGATACATGTTCTTTGCTTTCAAACTATTGGCGCCGTATTGTTACGCTGGGTTGCATATGCAGGAAGACAACGTTCTCGACACCTTTGCGACTCGTCTTCGCGTTTCGTTGGTGCGTCTTTAGTCTTCTCCGAGTTACCATCTCTAGAAAAGTTTTGTACACTAAAATTGGAGGATTTGCTTTGTAGCATTTGTTTGTTTGTTCCGGTGTTATAAGTAAGCCTGTGGTATAGACATGACCTAGTGCAAAAACCACGAAACCTTTTGATATTTAACTGACATTTACAAGAGAATATTTTAAAACTTTCATTTCAGCTCAAGTGTATCACCAACGACGTCCGCTAATTAGGTTTTTGTCAAAGACATAAAGCTCTGGTAACTGCTTTTCTAGTAAGTGCATCTGTCGAGTGCTCTTTCTTACAGCTACCGAAAGGAAATAATGCTATGCGTACGTAAATAAAAAAAAAAAATTATGAGCCATTCTATTTTGTGAAGGAGGATGACCAGCGAAGCTATTTAGCACACGACACAGACCCGCCCCAAGGAGCCGTAGAAAACCAGACACGCACGACCGTACCGCCACCCGTCGGAAATTAGACACACGGGAGAGGGCTGCCACCCGGGAGAACGGAAGGAAAGTGAACTACGCACGCTTCGGCCATGTCTACGCTTAAGCGCGAGACACATGCGCGTCCAAACTGTCCGATTCGGCGTGCGAACCGCCTGAACGACGTCCGAGGGCGAGGGTTTTCGTCGCAACGAAGCGTCGGACGGGGCCTCCGTCCGGCGCCGGCGTGCGTCCAACTTGCTAGATATCGCCGCACGGCTGTCCGAATTTCGGAGGGCCGCAGCCAATGGCAGCACGGATGGCGCGAAGGTCATGTTGTCACGTGACTTTCGGCCCGATCGGGCGAGGAGGCGCTTCGTGGTGCGGGCAGTTCGGGGAAGCGGATCTCCCCCTCTTTTAAAACGCCTACACGACACACACATGTGGCGGTGCGCGGTGAAGGAGATGGACGCCATCGAGTTTTCTCGCGCGCACAAAACAAGCTGCTGATCCCGCGCGCCATAGCAAGCCGTCCTTCTGGGACCGATCGAGGCCTTCGAAACCCGAATGTACTCCGTTTCACCTTACGACGGAGAGCAGCGGGCGCTACGAGCCAGTCCAATGCCGTGTGAGTGTCACGTGAATTTCGGGAGAGACGCAGCAATGCGCGGTAAGCGTAGTCACGTGATTTGTACGCAGTGCTCGCTTCGCTGGGATGGCTCCTAAGGTCCGCTGCGGTCCATCGCGATTGAGTGATGTTGAGCAGAAAAGTAACCTCACGGAAAATCTCTACAGACGCACACTTTAATAGAATGTAATAAAAATATTATATTTGTTTTAAAGTCACAAAAAAGCAAGAAGGGCGAGGGAAGAATTAATTTTTCTAGGCTAGGTGGCGCGAGCTACCGCCCGTTATATATATATAGCCATTAGCATTCATCCATCCATTCGGTAGAGGGATACCCGAAACTGGGCGGAGCTCAACGGAGCGACGCAACGACGCGTCGGAAACCATGTGTCGCGAACCGTCCTGTGCGGCGATTCGGAGCAGCCATCTTCCCGACAGTTCGCACGCCGGACCGGACAGTTTTGACGCGCATGTGTTTCGCGCTAGACCCGCGTAGACATGGCCGACGCGGGTCGCACACCGGCAAATATCTGAGAAACCGTTACTATCTACCTGAGAATCTACTGATCTTAAAAAAAAAGCGTCATATTGATAACTGATTTACTGAAAAGACCTATTGCTAAATTACCCAAGCATCAAGGAGAATGCAGGGAATGGTGTTCCACGCGCCGCACGTGCCGGCGTCTGCAGCAGTAACTGTTCTGAAGCAAAAGCCTAATACAAAAGGCATCTTGCACGCGCGTTCACCAACGCTTTATTTTGGTTATTTCCTTCAAATTTGTTATACGGAGAAGGCGTGCGCGTGCTGTACGTGCGGTGGTGTGAGCGCAGAGGTTCAGGTCAAGCACATAAAAAAATCCACGGAACCCTAGCCATAAACAGCTTCGCTGTAAAAAAAAAAAAAACACACATGAGTACTGCATGTTTGATCATTCTTCCAAACGCGCTAAAATGCGGTAGCTTTATTGGGTGGGTGGTGCTCTTTGTTCGGGTAGTGCCTAGGTTAGGACGACCCTTAAGGCTCGTTCACACTAAACTAACTGTATTGGGTGAAAGTAACGCCAAGCTTCCCGTATGGTCGCGCTTTTGGCCCTTGAAATGAGGATTTTCTCCTTGCCCTCTGCAGTTTTTTGTGAGCCGATCTAAATTCACTTGTGACGTGTAGCTGTATGGAGACGTTCTTGTATACCGATATTTTCTATCCACACACCTGCAAAACAAGCGTACATCTTCACAACACCACTATATGCGGTGTCTGCCCTTGAAGGCATTAAAAAGTAAATGTTTAGCTTTGGAATACACAGGAAGAACAATAACATATTAAGACAATCGTGGAGATGGGCCATATTGATTAGTTAATTGCATACGCAGTGCCAAAGGTAGTTATACTGTCGAGGAACGCGTTCCGTACGTTGATGCTCTATGGTGATCTTGGTGCGACTGGGTTAGAATGACCCACTCCAAGCTTCGAAGATTTGAAGTTGCCGAAATGACAATTACCAAAGCAACGGAAACCGATGAGCCCATAATTTTTTAGAAGTTATGGGCTCATAACTTCTAAAATGTCAAACGAATGTTGATATTTGTTTGTGTCCACCTAGCAGGCGGAGAAACAGTGGCGCTATTTTTCCAAACCCGGCGACTTTAAGATCACACAGCCCCGTTTTTTAGTTTATTTATTTAAAAATACTGCGACCTTGATAAGGTCATTGCAAGAGTGGAAAGAAAACATACATATACATTAAAAAAGGCGAACAATTAAAGATGTACACACCATATCGAACAAAACTATGAAAGCCATACAAAATGCAATAGAGTTGAAAAAGAGTTCGAAGGCAACCAAATACACTTCACTAGTAGACTCATAGGCACCATACCAAAGAACCTTCTCTATTTCTAATACAAATCTATCAAACTCGAGATAACAAACTGATTCATTTATGTTGTTCTAGTTTTCCATCGTTCGAGGCAAAAAAAAAATATCTAAAACAATTACGTTAACCTACGTGACGAAACCTACGCCATTTACGCCACAAGTCAGAGGGACATCTCTGTTTCATATTAAGCGTGGCTACCAGTTGAACGAGATATCCTGGTAGGCGGTATTCCAGACACTAATTCTTCGATTGCGCAAGAAAACGTAAAAAAACAGTGCCGTACGAACCAGCCTTAAGTTCACACAGAAAGAATGAAAACACTGAAAATGTGCACCTAGCAGCATTCAGTCTTTCAGTGCCTTGCGTGTGTGGTGCTTTTACTTCAGATAGGACCATGGTCAGGGTCTCGTATGAAAGCAGATTACGTCACATCGTTGTTTTTTGTGAAGACGCGCGCGCTTGCCTTCGGCGCCACACGGAAACAAAGACTTCGCGCTAAATATCTTGGATTACGAAGAAAGGAGGAGCGCGCTTTTCTGCCCTCTCAATTCCTCGTTCGCCGCGCTCTTTCCACGTCACCTTTTTCTGTTCCTCCCTTTCTTGTTCTTTCCATCCCTCTGAACTCTGCACTTTTCTTCACACCACCTCCTTCTGCTCCTCCCGTTCCTGCGTGCTGAATACGTAACTCAGTCAGCAGTGCACCCGGCTTCCACATCGGTTGCCGTTTCTCTTCAAGATCGTTTAGAAGTTACGGACTGCTCGTCCTACACAGTTCGTGCTTACTTCTCTGCTGAAGTTGGTTGGCCTTATAAATCTGCAGCTTTAAATGTTCAGAAAAGTCTAGTGTTTTGATTTTATTTATTCTGATGATATTTCTTGCCACCTGTCACAGTCTTCAGTATATGTTATCGGAATTCGTGAAAATAAGAGTACACCCCCGTAATCAGAAAATCATATCGAATACTGCGTTCAAAATTCATAATATTTATAAATATATATTTGAAAAGAAGACGACCCCAAAGACGAGCCATAAAGTACATATGCGGCATGCAATTTTAGAATTGCCGAATGAGTGGGAAGTGTCAAACTATTTTTGGGCACTACGACAAAGGTGGCTTCTCCTCTGGCGGGCTAATACAAAGGTGAAGCCATTTTTGCAGAAACGTCAGAGGACGTTCGTATATTTTCTTTCTCGTGCCCTTGCTACATTAAGATAAAATAACTTTTGGCTTTCCAAACCTTCCCGCAAGCTTCAGCATTGGACATAGATTTATTTAAAAAATGTATCTAAAACACAAAAAGCTTGCAGTGCAGCATACAAAAAACAATATTTGAGCATGCGCCGCCTTTTTGATGAGGATAGGTTCTGATATAAACGCGTTTATTCTGTGCGAATTTTTCCTACTTTTTTTCATAATGCAACAGGTCCGCAATAAAGTCTGCCGATACCCTGTTAGCTACCCTACCAAAAAAAAAAAAAACAATGAAGTTTTGCTATCTGCATTAGGGAACTGGAAATCTATTAAGGTTCTATCTGGATTTCTGTTTCTTTTAAATATTTTTTTGTGTGCAATTTTGATTTCAGGTTTTCAGAAACAGATTTCTAGTTCCATAATCCAGACATTGAAATGTTATACTGGGTTCTTCGGTTGGGTACTGCATCAAGCAAAACCTACAGCACAATTAAAGCCCGTTCAATGCCGCCATTTTAGAGCGCAGCTCTTTTGTGCCCGTTGGTGCGTTTGGCGGCGTTGCCGTCACCGTTGGCATAGCCACCCCGTTAAATTTAGCGGGAAAATGAATGGGTGTGGAGTCCACGTGACGTCAATTTTCCCGCTAAATCTAGTGGAGAAACTGAATTTGCTCATGCGTGACGTGACACGAAGTCATGTGACGCAATTTTCCCTGAGAATATTTGGTGAGAAACTGATTTGGTGTTGAGGTCACGTAACGTCAATTTCCCCGCTGAATTTAGCAAGGAAACTTACCCCGCTAAATTTAGGGGGAAATCGACGTCACGTTACCTCAACACCGATTCAGCTTCCCCGCTAAGTTTATTGGGGAAATTGACGTCACATGACTTCATGTCATGTCACCCATGAACAAATTCAGCGGGAGGGGGAGAGGAGGAGAAGGAGGAGAGAAGGAGGAGGGGAGGAGGGGAGGGGGAGGAGGGATAGAAGGAGGAGGAAAGGAGGAGGAGGAGGGGATGAAGATGAGAAGGAAAGAAGGGGAGAAAGAGGAGGAGAGGGGGAGGGTGGGAGGAGGAGGAAAGGAGGAGGAGGAGGGGATGAAGATGAGAAGGAAAGAAGGGGAGAAAGAGGAGGAGAGGGGGAGGGTGGGAGGAGGAGGATAGGAGGAGGGGAGGGTGTGTAGGAGGAGGAGCATACCCTTCCCTCCGAATCCTTCCCTTTTCCTCATGAGCTGAGCTCTAGTTTCGTGTGGCAGAGGTTTGTAAACGTGTTTCATTTTTTCTCAGAAAATAGAATGATTAGCATATTTTATTGCAGAAGAGAGACAACGACTTCTAATATCGAAAATAGTTATCTTTTTGTATCACAGAAACACGAACGGGTATACGAGATGCCGAAACGAGAACACGCTACCATGAGATATCCAGAACTCAATCTTGCACACTTCTAATAACCACAGGCTCGAGCACAGACTCAGACCGCATTTATTGCGTTGTATCTGTTGATCTGCTCACAGCCGACGCACAGAAATATGACGAATGCGATAAAGTAGCGGTTTGCAGGCTGTTTGATTGACCTCATCAGGTAATAGCCGTCACTTCGCTCGGACCTAAAATGACACAAAATGTAAATGTCTTCTACACTTCAACTGCTATTGCAGTAAAACAAAATTGGTTTCTTGGCTAAAAAGGACAAACTAAACACACGTAAAGTATAGTTTACTATAGTAGGTTACAAGTCAAGAAGGTAGCGGCAAATGCCCCTCAAAGGGAATCATATATCCCTCCGCCACCTCCGCATCCAATAGCGTCCCATTGTTTCCGTGACGTTGCGGCCAACGCGCGAGGAGGGTCGTGCCTTTCTGTACATATTTGCTTTATCTCTCGACTTTGACTTAGCATTGTGGAAGCCACGAGAGGGAGATTAAGCCTTCCCCCTTCCGATGGAAACAAAGACGACTTTCGGGGATTAGCTTCCCCCTCCGATTGATACAAAGGCTGCTTTCAGGGGCTCGGTTCCTTCTCCGATGAATACAAAGGTCGCTTTCTTAAAAAGTGGGGGTCGGAGACAAGTTGGCACCACTCTGTGGCCATTATCTATCCATTGAAGCGGAACAAGGAGCGTTTCCAGTGAACTCTTCTTTCGATTGCGGAGGGATTTGAAACCGGCGCACCACGCTAGTGGGAGGAGCTTCTCCTACCTTCTTAACTTGTAACCGACTATAGCACGTCTGCTGCCCATACAAATTCATAAAATAGACACGATCATGCGTCTCTGCTTCGCTTGAACACTTTATAATTTAGTCAGTGTTGCGATGCAGGCGAGTTGGTTCAAAATTACAACTGGTAGCAGCACTCAAGAAACACAAAGACAGAGGGACGTATTCACAAGATGAGCGCTGACTCAGCGCTCGTTTTGTGAATTCCTCCCTTTGCCTTTGTGTTTTTTGGCCGCTGCTAGCAGTTGTAATTTAGTCAGTCGCCAAAAAATTTATGTTCCCACGGTTTCAGCATCAAAGTGCGTGCCCTGAGCACTGCCCGGTCTTGCGCATAGCTGGAATGGGTGTAAAAAGAAAACCTCGTGACGTATTTACAACGTAGTTGAGGAGGATAATGCCGCTGTGTTTACTGCATGTTTGCTCATTATTTTAAACGCGTTTAAATGTGGTAGCTTTATAGGGTTGCTGGTGCTCTTAGTTCGGGTGGTGCCTAAGGCAGGGTGACCCTTAAGGCTCGTGCACACAGTCCCGTTTTTCGTAAGTTACGTGATGATAAAGCTCATGTAGGTTTACGCCCAAGTCCTTGGACTTGTGTTTCAAATTAAGCGTGGCTGCCAGTTATACGTCCTTACGCGTGAATAGAATGGATGATTGGCGCTTTAAGAAAATTGCATTATTTGGTTTTTAACCTATTCAGGTAATAGTTTGTAGAGATACTGCCTAACATGATGCATTTCACGTCTACAAATGTCAATATATCAGGTTCATTGAGTAATGCGTAAAAATGTAAGAGCGTAAATTTGCTACATTTGACGGCCGTCCTCATATAAAAGAAATATGGGTGACGCAAACCCAAGAAATGGTGGCAGCTGTTGACATATCGCCGTAATAGCCCAACAAATGAATATTCATTATTATTTCTAAATTCATTCAATGTATTTCATTAAAAAAAACAAAAAACTAATGCCCTGAACTCACAGACACCGCGCTATAACTGACTTAAAAAGAACTTCTGCTAGTGGAGCCAAGCCTCTGCGTCCTATCTCTTACCAGCCTCCATCTGTCAGCTTTTGCTTCAATTAGACTTCTTTTGTAAAAAAAAAGACGGACGTGCTAGGTAGAAAAATCAAGTTCTTATCTTTTGTACTCTTTACTAAAGTAAGCCTTTTTCTTTAAACTGCGTTTTACAAAATGCATCATCTTTGGTCCCATCTGCGCAAAAAAATAAATAAATAGCGTGATGCGTAAAAAACAAAAATTATTCGGCTCCTTTGTCGAACCAATGCTTAATTTGGCTCATGCGCTACAATAACAAATCCAATTCAGTCTTTAGCAAAATCAAAAAAACAATTTTCTATTGCTAATTCAAAGTAATTTTTACACAGTTTTATTATATATAAACACGTGTCTTATCACAATCTTGTTGCCTGTCTTTTTCAAAAAGTGAAGCAATTTTTTATAAAGCTCCATCTGAAAACAACGTAGAAAACAATCTCCTTGGAAATAATTTATTTTCAAGCCGCTCGCCTTTTATTCATTTTGTATTTCGCTTGTCCTATTTTGAATCTATTTTACACCTTGAATGTTAGAAAAAAGTATGACAATAAATCTGACTAATAAAAAAAAATCTTTAGGCCATACGTTAGGTTAGTTTATATGTGTTGAACGCTGGGCTAGACGGCGGTATATAATCTTGAATTAAGAAGTGCCAGGTGTTGCTGCTGCAGGGGGCTGAATCGGCCAGTGCAATACGGCTGCTAACTCAAAACATCATTAAAGCTATAGTGGGTACTGGAAAAATAGAAAGGAAATATGTATTACAAGCAGTATAATTTTAAACACACCAATATATACTGAAAACTACTATTTCGCTCGTTTCAAATTTAATTGCAACAAACATGTTGGAATGCATACATTTTTTGACGACAATTATTGTATCTTTGTTCGAATAGGAAATAAAAATTCCTCCGCTTTTGAATTGTGTCTATGTGATAAAAAAGATATGATGTTCCTTACGCGAATGCGGGTAAACCATGATGCCATTGAGTAAAGACTTAGTTTCGAAAAAAGGCTTGTTAGTATTTAATTTTTTTTGTGGAACATTTCTTACATTATATGATGCCTAAGTTACGAATGGTTTTATTGGTAGAACCTTGGTTTCATAACTTTTCTCTTCGTTCCTTTCACATTTGGTTGTCTGTACATCTTGAGTTCTAAGCCGGCACACAGTAGTACCGCACTACAGCCCATATTGACTCGTTTCCTTTCAGTGCTTTATCTGAGTAAGACCACATTTGAACATTTTATTAGTCATATCACTTTGTATTCAAAGAAGCACTTTTAATATGTACTTTTATTTTCTCGTCCTACCCCTCTTCCCTTCTTTCCTGTTATGACTTTCCAAAGGATACTTCTGAGGCAATAAAAATACAAAAAAAAGTGTTAATATTTTTAATAACAATTAGATCATTTATCTCTCCAAGAAAGATTATCTCTCTTCCGCATTGCCGTCTGGGTCCTTAAAAATTTTATGAGGACTGGATAATGTGTAGTAAAAATAAATCAGTGCAAATATTTATTTGTATGAAAAAGGACTAGGCCGTGGGTCAAGATGAGCAGATTTCTCACCTTAGCCGTACCTAAAAACAATTCATAATATTGTTTTATAGTTTAGGAATGCAATGTATATAATTTTAGAGCTTAAAATAAAGAAGGTGTAAAGCATACAAATTGTTTTTCAGAGGCGGACCGAAAAAAAAGGAGCAGAAGCCCATTTTTATAGAAAGATTAGCCACAACTTTTTGGAATCGAACATGACTGTCCCTTATTAAAACGCAAGTTGCTATACTTCGTCTCATCCAACGATGGACTAAAGGCCAAAGCCACGGGCCGCCAGGTCCAATCACGTTCCACGCTAAACTTTGACACGCTTAGCGTTGGTTAGGTTTGGACGAATAATGCTCCGAATTCAAAAACGCTGCGTCATTTTTATAGCTTCGACACTGCAGTGAGCCAGTAAGCCGTGGCTTTCTTTGCAATGTGAAATTGTTGAGTCACTCGTGGCAGGATCCGAACCACTGTCGGCCCATTCCCATCAGTGATCCGAGACGTGGGCACCGATACGTGCTTCGAAGCGAAATACCACACAATGTCTCAGTGGCTCGTGATTGGATCTGGCGGTTTGTAGCTTCTGCCTTTAGTCCATCGTAGGGTGAGACGTAGTTTAGACTGCGATGTTTAGTCATACCAATACTACAAAGGGAAGACGATGTCATCTGTAGAGCTTCCATTCTCAGGAAGGTTATTTTTACACTATGCTTTGAGAGCCAGATGTCGTGGACGTGATTTTCTGAGTGAAAGGCTCAGCGACATGTTCGTGATGGGCGAAGACCGCTGAAAGGTCGCTCTTGACGTCAGTAAGCCCGTGTCCTAAGGCGGTCTAATTTTAGTTCGGTACATGAAGCTAGGAACAGCGGACAGAACTATCTTCGACGTCAAGGTTCTTGGGGTTTGATATTGGTCAGCGTGAGAGCGACAGCAAGATCATTTATGATGCGAGATAAATATTGTTCACCGACGACTTGTCTGCTAACGCGAGCGAAGTATAGGGGCTCATTCGCAACGCAGTATCATCGGCAGACAGACATAAAACAAGAAAACTTCTAGAGTTAACTGCTCACATAACCAAAGAAAGAGTACTGTCTGCCATGAATAGGGTCTCGCGGGCGACGTCATCAGGAACATCCTCAAATTATGAACAATGGTTATATCTTGAAGGAAGAAATCAACAATTCATGCTCGCTTCGCAAAGTGCGAGTAGTGTTTTTGCCGTATACAGATGATGAATTACGCAGGTGACTAAAGAAACAAACAGTGTAAGCTCATCAGTGGCAGCGAGACCAGGATCGCAATACCCATGTCAAGAAAAGCGTTAACCTAAATACTGCCCGATCATGGACGCGCGAATATAAACTCAATTTGCCATTGGTTGATAATGATCGTACTAAAAAGGTATGACGATACGTAAAATCACCAGCGCAGAAAGCTTTAGCTTCAAAGAGGCACCATACTTTGACCTTTGAGAAAAAAAACATTATAAAAGAGTATGAAAAAATACATGACATTTCTAGCTATCAAGACACTATTCCTAAATACCAGAGTTTATCGGTCCAAGATTTTGGTTATATGTGAAACCTTATGACATGAAAGCGTGAATACGTCAAGGTAGAACTAAACCTGATATTTTAGACTGAGTCTCAGTATCTTGGTCCTAGATAGTTGAAGAAATGCACGAGTTTAGGCTCCACGGCTGTTTTTCGCATGTCTTATGACAGATATAAGAGCCTCAAACCCCAAGAGAAGGGCGAAGTTATGCTTCAATTACTGATACTTAGGTTGTCACGTGGCATGCTTGGCTGAGGTATAGCATTTTAGCAGTTCTTTGGTAAACCAGAGAGAGGCCAGACAAGCTTTCTCTGTATAGTTAGGCCCACGAAAAATGCATTGTCCTTAACCTTCGAATTAGAGCGAAACCGCATTAAGCCCAAGTCAAAGTACCTTAGATAGCCAAACTTGGTAAATTTAAGGTTTTTCCCTCGTGCGCTACATGGGTTTTTGATGGGCGGTACGTTATTTTCGAAATGTATAGTTTTTATTTCCAATTCTTCCGAATATAAATTTAGTTTTGGGGGTGCTTAATAACTAAGCAGTAGATGAAATCGTATGTAAGCTCCTGAAGAACACAAATTTCCTTACACAAATATAAAATATCCATCGACGTTCAGATGTTCTTGGCAACACCCATTCATTTTCTTACACAAATGTCCTTACACAAATATAAAATATCCATCGACGTTCAGATGTTCTTGGCAACACCCATTCATTTTCTTACGCGAGCAATTACACACTAAACTTTTTTACACCCCTTAGGGGTGTAAAGCACTTGTCCCAGGAGGAGCACCCTTTGAGGGTGCAAACGAGCACCCCTGTGTCAAAGCACCCTATAGGGGTGTGAAGTAGTATAGGGTGCACGGTGCAATGCACCCCAAACCAAGGGTGCTGATGCTGATTTTATTTGGTGTTTGACGGTGATTCATTCTAATCGAAATAGACTTTTGTAAAACAAATCTTATGTTATTTACACAGATGATCTCGTTACAGATGAGCACTTTGCCAAGCCGACACTTTGTACGGGCAGGGTGGCACTAAAAGTGGACTATCATCTGAAATTAGTTGATTAACTTTTTCAATTACTGGTTTGACAGCTGTTGCAAAATTGAATACAGTCACCTCCTTAAACCAGTCATTTTTCTATAAATCCTGAAATGAGCAGACAGACCAAAAAAAAAAGAGAAAATATTGTTTCACCAAAGGCAGCGGTATTGTAGTGGTCCAGAAAGTATTGTATTCTACAACCTGTATTGTGTGCAAGAATCTTTCTGAATCTTTTTTTCTGAGGTCAGTGTTCATGTCACGAAAAATAAGCTGGTCTGAGGTGACTACATTCATTTTCACAATATGTGCTGGTGCCATCAAATCAGTAGCTAAAAAGCTAATTGATGGATTTTAGGTAATAAGTCCACCTTGCCATCTTGCCTGTATAAAGTGTCTGCAAGGACAAGTATAACTCAACTGTAAAAAGATAATTTGCATAAAACAGAAGTTTTATTTTAGAAGAATCTGTTTCGATGAGAATGAATCACCCTGTATCTCAGCACCTGTCAACCTGGGTTCAGTATACCAGCATGGTGGAAAATCTGCCTAAAAAACACGGACAAAGAAGGAAGCACACACGACCCCCCGAGGCGTAACTTGCAACTGAACTTTACTGAGTTACGCCTCGTCCTGTGCAAGTTACGCCTCGTCCTGTGTGCTTCTTTCTTTGTCCGTGTTTTATAGGCCTATTTTCTACCATGCATAAGTACCAACTAGCCCAACTCACAGTTTTAATTCAGTATACCAGGTATGGCAACCAGAAAACCACAAAGTATGCAGAGCAGATAACTGAAGAAATAAGGAGAGAAAAGTACAGTGCGAGCATAGGACCTTGTTACAAAAACTGGATTCACTATTTGATATGTGTGCAATGCATCAACACACATGCTACTTGAAGTAGCTGTGCATTAGATGCACTGTCAGATAATGAAGGCAAGATATGCATGGCAGAAAAGGTAATATTTCAATGTGAAGCTTTACTTATATGCAAACGGAATTTACAGGAAAATCTTGCGTGATTTAAGTTTTACTTCCCACAAAATTTGGAAGGAAAATAAAAACAATAGCACAGAATTTGTTCCATGCCTAAAGCTTCTGAATTTATTAATTGCTCGATGGTCTTAATACTCGTATACTTCCACAAAACAGATCAAAGTTTTCCTCATGAATAGATCAGTGGGAGGCATTCTCAAACATCATTTTAAAGAAGGAGTCTGCCACCAATCTTAATGTGTCATTAAAAGTGTCTAATTGTCAAACTGCCAAAACTGAAGTGTGATATGCCCCACATGCATAATGAGCATGTGCTCATGCAAACTATGCAATGTTAGAAAGTGTATGGTACAAATATAAATAACAAGGAGCTTAGCTTGTTCAATCCTGACACTTGGTCCTTGCATCCTGCTCTCGCTCGTCGGTCATTTGCCTCGCATATGAGGTGGTTACGAGTTGTCATACTTGGTATGCCGTAGTACCTGTACACTTTCGCCCAAGGCATGGCGAGTGGCATCAGCTGCATACAAACAGCATGTGATAAAGCTGCAAGTAAGTAAACATTGTTATGAAACAAGAAAAAAACACTGAAAAGAAAACTAAATTAATAACTATTTATTGAGATATCATGTGAGCACAAAAAATAATGAGGTATGTCCACCACACACTTATCAAAATACAATACTTGAGGCATTCTATTAAATATCACAACATATATAGGCCTAGATGCTAGTAAAATCGAGAAAAAAATTGAGTCAATAAAATCCAAATTAAATTATTAATCATTTATTGAACTATTTGGTGAGCACAACAAAAATCAGGTATGTCCTCCATACAAATAACCGAATATATTTTTAAATATCACAGCGTAGGCTTAAGATGCTAGCAAAAATTATAAGAAACAACAAAAATGAACACAGATTACCTTAGTACATCACAATGGTTCATGATAAAATGACTAGAACAGAAGAGGAATTTAGATGCCTCCCGTTTCGAGTGTATACTTTTTGTTCCATTGCACATGCGACTTTCATTTAGGACCCCAATGTTGAATAAAAATCAGCTACACTTCTTTTCGTTTAGGGGTTAAAACATTGAAACAAGGTACCATAATTTCCAGACTATAGTCCACATCCGGTGTATAATTCGCAAGGGTCAATTTCGGCTGTAAAAAAAAAGTATTTTCTTAGATAATCCACACTCGTTGTGGAGAACTCCACAAAAGGGACATCTGTGACCCGCTCGTCAGCAAATCGCAGAGCTCCTCAAGATTAAGCTTGACCCAAGTTGGTTGCTTGCGGGCTCCCAAGCAAAAAACATGTCAGATACGAGGCATCGGAAGCCTGGGAAACACACTGAAGGTGTGTTTCCCAGGCTTTCGATTACTTTATCCCAGGCTTGTCTTGATTACTTTATCCCAGCGTAAAATATCTAAAACACGACAATCTGGCCTAACCAGTTTTGTAATAATGAACAATCTTAAAACAAAAATTCTTGTACATTCCACACCAGTAGATAGATTGTACGGTGTAAAATATCAACTTTTAGACAAGTATAGTTAGTGAATTATAGTCTGGAAAGTATGGTACATTTCTTTTAGTTTAGAGTTAGAAAGTTAAAAGTTAAAGGGGTGCTGAACTCAAATTTGACTTCGCAAAACAAGGCACCAGAACTACACAGTGCGATGCTACGAAACCCAAAACATCACTCATGCAGCAGTATCTCAACTGGATGGCCATATTTTCGGAAAAGAAGGGCGTAATTGAGTGAGGCGTGTGACGTCAGATCCTGATGTGGTGGCATAATCCTGGCATGCCGGCATTTTGCTGAACGGGCAAAGATGGCAGAACAAAATAGCTGTATGAATGGACAAATAGCCGCAGCGCCTTTGTAGTGGACGTTAGCTTGCGCCACCTAGCGTAGATCTTGAATTACCTAGCCTTAAATGCTGTTTAGTACTTACTCTAACGCATCTGAAAAAAACAAACAAAAAAAACAAACAAACAAGATATTTACTACATTGTAATATACCTATATGTATTATACAAAAAGTGCCTTTTCGAGTAATTTACCTCAACATCTAGACTGATCACATGATACAGAAGTTAGTTTTGTTTTGCTTTCAACTGTGTCCAAAACAGCCGTGTAGCACAATCTCAGTTCAGTTAAGACCAATCACAGTTCGGGCCGATAACGAATATTTACTCAATGGCAGTTCAAACCACCCGTATAACTAGGGTATTACACACCCATATGCAGAGCATAACCTTAAAGGGCAAATCCACAGGAAGTTTCTTTTTGCAAGTCTACTGTGATATGTACAGTTGTCCTCATTATGAGGGTGATCATGATCACCAGCTGCTCTAACGGATGCCAACACGAATGAAGGCCACAGAGAGTTTCTTTCTCCTGTACAATCGCTAACCTTTAAGGAGCCTTCACACATTTGCATCAACTTCACTGTGTCGTGTCGCGTCGCACTACACGTCGCCTCCCCATTGGCTCATTGCAAACAAACGTGGCCATGGCAAGCCATGTACAAATCTCGGCACAGGCGGACACAGCACAATCAAACGCTAATGGCTGAACCAGGCACGTAGCCAGGATTTTGTTTCGGGGGGGGGGGGGGGGGGGGGGGGGGGGGGCGCCCATGACAAAATGCTGTATGAGGGGGACGGGGGAGAGGAGGTCCCAGCAAACCCCTAGATACGTTCCTGGGCTGAACCAACCTTTATTGGAGGTAAAGGCGATCGAATGATTCAGAGTGTTCAATCTCATATCAAGTAAGAAAAAGGGGAAAAGAAAACAAAAAACTTAAAAAAATGTGACTTACCTAATTTACTTAGATTCATTTGTCCATATGTGTAGACGGTATATCCGTAAAGAGAACGATAAGAAACAAGTCATTGACAGAGAAAAAAAAAATCATTCGCTTAGGTGAGCCGCAGAGTTCGGGCTACTGTCCCGTTGCCTTGCCTCGCTCCTGGTTTACGCAATAGAGCGTGCGAACGGGGGGTGGGGCTATGCTGGGCAACTCGCGGCAGCGGCGTCGGTGGCACGGGGTGCTGGGTACATAGCGGAAAATAGATAGCACTAAAATTGTGATCCTTCCTAGACCCGTCTATTGAAGAAAAAAAAAAGGGTGGGGGCAGAGAGAGAGAGAAAAAAGAGAAAGAAAGAAGAGAAAAAGAAAAAAACATTTTGGATCAGTAATTTTGATTAAACCTAAAGTACTAAAATAAAGGAACATTCGTTTTATAAGAAACCCAACAGTATATATTTGTTCTCTTATATGTTACAGTTAAAAGAAGAAGAAAAAACAAGCAGAAGAAGCCAGTAAAGGAACCTCGTCGTCGTCTGAACTAAGAAGCATAATCAAGAGGCACAAAACTAAATGGACAATATTTTAAGCTACATAATTATTACCCTAATCTTATACCCGATCAAAGCCTGCTGACAAAACATAAGCCCGTTCCCGAACTAGTAGTTTCGCTGCCTCCCTGTTTTTCTTTTGCCCCTTATCAGACCTTATTTATTTATTTTTAATTGGTTTAAACCTGTTATACCGTTTGGTGGTGCAGGTAGAGAGACAAATTTTATTTTTATTTATTTTTGCTCTCACTTAGAAATTCACCAAATTCATATTGAGGACAACTGTACATGGTCACAGTAGACGGACCTAGCATGCTCAATATTGGAAACGTTGTGCGGCACTGACCGAATTTCTGCATATGCACACAAACAAGACAATTTGCAAAACTCCTTTGTTTTTGTAGCTCTAGAACTCCCTGCAAACCATGAAATTAAAACTACAGGCGACGAAGGCAGAATCACCTATTACTTGACACCAGGTCATCAAGTTGTTATGGTTTACTATGCTTGCATGCTTTGGGCTTATTTCTACTGATATTGGCACCTGCTTTAGTGGTTCTATGAAATATGTGTGCAATGAAAAATATATACACTGTGAAGCTCTGGGTTCTATAAGAAGATTTTAACAGAATGCTTGTTGAAAAGGTGATGCCCTCGAGTCAGTGTCACTACCAAGACGGATTAATTGGACGGCACTGTTCTTATGAGCAAACTTGGTCTGAAAATATGTTTTGCACTCATACAAAGAAGCATATAGGGCAGCGAAATGACAGTACAATTATAATGTCCTACAGCATTTGTCGTTATAGGATAGAAAAATGAAGCAGACTTTTATGGTTCCAAAAACAGAAAACTCGGGGACACAAAAGGGGACTTTGGTTTTTATTACCATGAATCACGACAGCTAGCTTGTTTTTTTAAGTATTGTTATGGTTACGCAAAACTTGTTGCGAAAAATACCTGTACAAATGCTATATACCAGAAAATGTGACAAGGGGCCAGTAAACGTTTAGACGAGACGAGCATAAAGAAGTAAAGTTGAGATTGTACGACATGCTTGCAAAGCGCATTTCTAGATTAACCCATTTTGCCGTCACTGCACTAAAAAAAAGAAAAATAAACGGAAGTGGCGACTTACTCGGTCAAAGTCCATTAGGTAGGGATACTTTTCTTTCACGTCGTCCATCCTCAAAGTGGTTAACTCCACCAGCCTTGCAGCTGCTGTCAGATCCATCCTTTCTTTGATTTGGTTTTCATCTGGATGAAACTTCTTCACTTCGTTTTTGAGCCATTTCTCATGGGCTGCCAGGCTTGTCTCGTCCTCATCAGCAGCCAAAGCAGGAACGGTGATGTCCTAAATTGGATGTGGCTGAAATAGAGTGCAACAAATAATGGCGCGCTCATTACATAAGCTTCCAACAAAACCCTTTATTAATTTATTTCAAATGATATTGATCCTCCATGGGAACAAGATAGAACCTACACCTGTATTCCTTTCTACTTTTCAATGGAAAGATGTGCAAGTATAGCTTCCGACAACCTTTCTTCACCTTTTATTGACCACGATGCACACGAGTAAAGCATAAATGCCTTCCTTGACCAAACCGCCCAACTAGAGGCACAGCATGCCCCAAGCTGCGCACTAAGACGTGGCATGCCCTCGGTGCGATCTGGATAACAGTCCTCAACTGTGAATAGCAATAAAATAAACTCCCTGGGTCTTGGCTTTACACAGTCCTTGTAAGACTAGGTCTACTGGGTGCTGTGGAAATCCACGATTGCATATAGTCGGTTACAATTAAAGAAGGTAGGAGAAGCTCCTCCCACAAGCGTGGTGCGCCGGTTTCAAATCCCTCCGCAATCGAAAGAAGAGTTCACTGGAAACGCTCCTTGTTCTGGTTCAATGGATAGATAATGGCCACAGAGTGGTGCCAACTTGTCTCCGACCCCCACTTTTTAAGAAAGCGACCTTTGTATTCATCGGAGAAGGAACCGAGCCCCTGAAAGCAGCCTTTGTATCAATCGGAGGGGGAAGCTAATCCCCGAAAGTCGTCTTTGTTTCCATCGAAAGGGGGAAGACTTAATCTCCCTCTCGTGGCTTCCACAATGCTAAGTCAAAGTCGAGAGATAAAGCAAATATGTACAGAAAGGCACGACCCTCCTCGCGCGTTGGCCGCAACGTCACGGAAACGATGGGACGGTATTGGATGCGGAGGTGGCGGAGGGATATATGATTCCCTTTGAGGGGCATTTGCCGCTACCTTCTTGACTTGTAACCTACTATAGTTGAAGACAATAAAATTCAATACAAAAAAGCATATATTTTTCAGCGTCCTTCAAAGGATCCAAATGTGGGAGCTATTGTGGCATGGTTCACTTGCCAGTACTGGACAGAAAATATTATTATTGTGCAAGATGACATCTTTGAAACTACCCCACTCCTCCATGCTTCCTTGACTATTTCAATTAAATTGCTTAGCGGTAAATATATGTGATGGCTCGGACCAGGCACGTATCCGGGAAAGGGGGGAGGGGGTCCGGGCCCCCCCTCTCCACTTCCCCCACCTCACAAAGATTTTCATTTTGCTGGGGCCTTCTTTCCCCCCTCCCCCTCATACAGCATTTTGTCATGAGCGCCGCCGAATCAAAATTTTGGCAACGTGCCTGGCTCACAATCATTTTTTTGTCTGTTAATTACTGTAGGATTCAACTGTAAGCACAGTATTAATGCAGAGTAAAAAATAGCAGCATACTTTTGTTGACTAGTGCTGATGATTGGAGCAGTTGGTAGACAATTATTAAAAAGAAATTATGAAGATAATGAGAACAGAGGATACAAACACAGCACAGTGCTGTGTTCATCTCCTCCTCCGTGTCTGTGCGATTCCCATTCTTTGTTTTTATATTAATAAATTTTTAATTATTTTTTGTTTGGTATCATCTGTATAGGAGTTCACTGTAACGACACACCTGGCATTGCATTCACTTTGGGGACAGCTCCCCCTCCCTTATGGTGCCATCGTTGAGGAAGTGCTGGGCGGGCGTCACTCTCACTCTTGTGGAGCAGTTCCTCAGGTTCCCATAGGTTGCAAGCTGCCAGCCAAACTGAGTCAGGCCTGCCACCTCTGCAGGAAATGTAAATTCCATTCTTTTAACGTAGACACCCACGTTTTGTGTGTACCTGAAAAAAGCTCTAACAGAGAGGAAACGCAATGCATGCCTTGCACGTGACGTCATATGGCACCGTAGCAGCCGCCATTGCTCCGTACCATGCCCCTGAGCCCTCACCTTCTTCAGCATTCACCTCGCAAAATCTAATTTGTATTTCTTGGCAAGCCTTGTGGAGAAGAACAGATTCGATGCTGCCAAATGTATGCTGCGTAAGGTACGGGCACAGGGACATGGTACGGAGCAATGGCGGCTGACGTGACGTCAGTGCAAGCCATGTAATATTGGCCCTTTCTGAATGCATCTTTTTTTTTTCTTTTTTTTGCTGAGTACATACATAAAAGTCACACTGTCACACGCTATTGTACATTCAATGGTGCGGCTTAATTTATGATGAGCATTTTTTATATAACTTCGAGCATTTAAAGAAAATATACAATATATTGGGTCGAACATAAATTGTTCCTATGAACTATCCTATACATTTACACATGAACTGATACCATAAAAGCTATAGAGCAGGGAAGGCTCTACTGCATCAACTACAATTTTATAACCAATTAAAAGCTAGCATTTATTTAATATATTACTATTGGCTATTAATCTTTGACAGAAAGAATAAGTGGACGAGTTGGTACGTTGGTGGTCTTTCAACTCCATCGAATATTCAGGTTCTTTTCGCATTTCTTCATGCTTTTGCTTTTTCTAGCTGCTCTGCTTTTTGTAGCGGCTTTCGCCGCCACTAAAAAACGTGACATCCAAACTTACTTTATTTACATCACACAATCGTAAACTTCGAAAGCGAGCCGATTTGGCATACGCAAAGAGACCGCGCATCTCGACGGCACAGGCGTAAGCATAGGCAAGAAATCATGCTGCTCGCTCTTGTAACGTTTTCTCGCTCCCGCTTTACGAAACGAATCGGTGGCGAGCGGCTGTTCAGACCACACGGCAGAACTAGCATGACCTGTGATTGCTTGAACTGCCGTCATCAGACTGCACTTGAACGCTCCGCAAAAGCGTCGTCAGCCGAACGTCGTAGAACGGCGCCCAGAACAGCCTCTCGGTTCCGCCGCACGCGAATCTTTCTCACTCTGCCGAGCGAGCCATAGGTATTGAAGAAGGCACGCTCTTTTCAAATAACGAAATAACACCGGCCAGAAGCATTGTTAGAATCAAGCGTAGCTTAGAAAGCACATGGTACACGACAAAGTTTGAAACAGCGGAGCACTTCGCAGAAACAAAATAGCTCACCGGCGCTTGCAGCAGTGTTCACGGGCTGTCCGCCACTTGCGTTGGTAAGACGCAGCGTCTCCCAGCTCTCAGTCATCGCTTGCTATTCTTGAACACGGCATTCACAAGGAAGATATCTAAAATATCTGCTAAAACGGCTAAAACGTAAAAAGGAAGCGATCCTCGAAGCCTGCGGAGTGCCAACGGTCAGTGCCAAACGTATGCTGATTGCAATAGCGATGGTCTTGCGCAGTTCTCAAAGGGCTCTTTTTGAAAACGAAACTAATCAAATTAGTATTATATGACTACTAATATGTCACTATAATGTTGTAAAAATTGACAAAAATTTAGTATACCTTAGGTGTTATCTAAACTTTATGTTTTCTTTTTCAATACGAAACCGAAACTATCTGAAGCAACGTTTCGTTTGTTGTATTCGTTTCCGTGCGTGTGTGCGTGCATGCGCCCGTTTTCGTGTGCGCGTGTGGATGCGTCCGCGTACTTGTTTGTGCGTGCGTCTGTGCTTGTGCGTGCGTCTGCGTCTGCATGCGTTTGCGCGTGTGCATGCTTGCGCACGCGCGTGCTCGCGTGTACGTGTGTGTCTGCGCGCGCGCAAGCATATCTGTTTGTGCGTTCTATTGAACTACGTCAGCAAGAAGACCAATTGGATGTCCCTGGACACTGTAATAAACACTAAAGGATAATAATAATAATATTATTATTATTATTATTATTATTATTATTATTATTAGTATTATTATTAATATTATTATTATTATTATTATTATTATTATTATTATTAGTGAAATATGCCAGCGCGAAGTCCTGTGGTTCTTCCTTAAAGGGATTGTCCGGTGAAAACCGGAAGTTCTTAAGATTTCGTGATGGTTACCTGGTGGAAGCCTAATGATTAACATAGGCCATTTTTATTCCATTAAACTACACCCCAATTTAGTGTAATCAACGACGGATAATTGAACGAAACTCCATGCCGAATTTCGCAAGTATCAACGGCTACACTCCCATGCCTGACGTGACGTCACACCAGTCTTGCAATTGTCATATCCTATGCCTCATTCCTCCGTGGGAACACAGTGCTCCCGACGCACCGCAGCATTCCATATTACTCGCCACTGTAAATGTCGCGGAGAAGTGTGGAGCGTGACAACCGCACAACAAAAATACCCTTTCATTCTAAAAAAAAGAAATCTAGCGCAGCAGCGAGGGTGAACCACGTCGTACCGCTCACGCGGAGGACAAAATTCGAAGTGCACTTCAGTTCGGCGCGTTCTTTGCCTGATGTTACCTCAGAAACTCCGCTTCCCTGAAGGTGGAAGAGGAAAACGCCGTTTATGCACGCTTGGGTTAAAATACAATTACTCCTCCAGGGAAGCACACAAAATTCAGATTTGTCGTGGAAGATGCTCCTACAGCCATTGACAATGAGGTCTAAATGTTTTCATGAATACGAAATTTGACCGGATAATCCCTTTAACTCTGCAGTAAACAGTAGTTGATTGAATTGACTGCTTGATTGAGCTCTATTTTTGCCGGTCGTAATTTGAGACAGATGCCAATCGGCCACTTCCGCGAATAGGGCGAACATCCGTGGCTCTTCTAAATGTCGCGCTTCGAACGTACCTTGAGAAGTCCGACGCTTTGATTGGCGCCATTTAAGCAGTTTGATTACCAATATGATCAGTTCAAATACAGTATGTACAGTTCAAATTCTGCTACAACCAGATAATTTTTTTTTTTTTTATATGGTATGACGACGATTTGCGCCCGTATAGCAGGCGACATACAACTTGTGCGATTTTCAATAGAAAACTTTTGCACTTAAAGCAGAAAGCTCAAACGCTCTTTTTCGCTAAGGAAATGACGGTGAAACAGAAACGACTACGTCACATATATCAGCACAATATCAGACGCTCCAGTTTTTGAATTGTGATGAAAAGGTCGATGACTATCTCAAAACTTGTTGCATTTTCAGATATTGTTTCAAATAAGTTAGACTTTAAGAATGGCTCAATTTAAAGCTTCAATTGCAATATGGCCCATTAAAGTAATAAAAAAACTAACAGATAATGGTTAATTAGTCAACATATACAGTGACGTTTATAAATTTATCTAATGTACGCTGAGGCCACTTATATTCACTGAAGACGGCATCCACATATCTATCGCCTCCTTTTTTTCTAAATTACGCTAATGTTAAAAATAAAGAACCCCCCCTGCGCGAATAACTGAGCACCCTTCCAACACCCTTCCAGCACTCAGCACCCCTCGCAATAAATCGGAAGGGTGCTCGCGCCCATGCACCCTCGCGCTCTCGTCGTGAGGGGTGCTAACCCTGCAAAAAAAAGGGTGCTGAACGGCTAAGTGAAGGGTGCAAACCCCTTGCAGCACCCCTAAAGGGTGCTGTAGCACCCTTAAAGGGTGTAAAAAAGTTAAGTGTGTACATGCAGTTGGAACAAAATAACATAGATCGCGATGTACAGAAACGTACCGCTGACTAAATTATTGCAACATCACAGATAGTACACTTAGTAGACAACGCAATATGATGCTTCGATGCGTGTTTTTCGCATGAGGGTAAAGAGGATCCACGCAAACGTGCATGACTGAGATAGATAGACATCGAGGGGCCCCATTAACGCGGCGCTCCAGCCGAAAATAAGCCTGCTTTATGTACCATATGAAATACGATAATTACATTCCAGACAGCTCAATCGGGCGCCCCGAAACACTTCCGCTGTGCATTGGCGCAGCCATAAATATTCTCCACTTTTTTACAGCGGCAGCTGCTAGTGGCCCGTACCCAAGTTTCTTTACGGCGTGAGCGTAAGCAAAGAGTTTCCCCGCTACATTTTGGCAGTAAAATTGATGTCACATAACCTGTGGTCCTAGGACCTACAGAGAAATTCTGGTTCCCCTCTAACTAAATTTAGCGGAAATATTTACGTCACGTGACCGATGTACCAATTCAGTTTCCGCTGCTAAATTCAGCGGGAAGATTGACGTCACGTGACCCAGGCACCAATTCAGTTTCCCGCTAAATTTGGCAGGAAACATATCAGTACCTTAAAATCATTTATCCCCAACAACGCATTGACGCTAAATCAGCGCAAAGTCATTTCAATATCAGATCACCGAATGACGCACGATCAGTACAATGACAATCGATCGTCGTCGTCATATCGTCAATTAAGCAGCTCAGCTGCAGCGGTCTGAACGCACCATACCTTGGGATCGTCGAGCAATTTTTAGTTTCATTTTATTCCTTTAGCATCACCGGGTTCGCAAGACAGGCTCTTGACCTTCTAGACACCGACAATTTTTGTTTTCTTCAAAGCAGGTTCTTGTGCAAATTTGTCATTGTCAATTTTAGTGTCATCTCGGTGAGGCATCACGGAGGCTCAAATGGGACATGCGCTCAAGACGTCTATGCATTGATCGGAAGCGCTCTGCGACGTTTGAGGACCGCGTAATTCCTTCATTGTGCATGCTTTTCGTCTTTCTTCTCCAGCGAGCTCGCAATACGCCCTTCTTATTCTAATGGTGATGAGAAAATGAGCTTAAAGTGGCGGAGCAACAATACTCAATTATTTTTTTTTTCAGTTTACGCGAGTTAATGGGCAATAGTAGGAACCCAAGTATACTGGCGCGCAGCGCCTCTGACCAAATCATTTTTTGCTGCTCTGTAATATTAAGAATCAAGGTGAGAATACTTTTTTACTATTTCTTTTTCAAAAGTTGATAACGTAAGTCGGAGCATGCCGTGTTGGCATAGAACACCAAGTGCAGATAATTGAATGCGGCTTATAGATTCGACTCGATCATTGCCTTAGCAATGATCGAGTCGCATAATGAGCCGTGCTCATTATGCGAGCCGTGCTCATTATGTGGAGCGCGCGGCGGTGGCGGTGGAGCTCCGCATAATGAGCACGCATAATGAGCACGGCTCGCATAATGAGCACGGCTCATTATGAGAGCCACGCGAAGCGGCCGTTGCTCCCGCCTCGCCCGCCTCGCCCGCCACGCCGGTCTGCGCATTCCAGAGGAGCGACGTCATAGCCGCGGCAGACGCACTGGCGCCGCCGCGTGCCCAGCTGTGTGCCTCCGTTGCGCAGTAGCCAAGTCTGACGCTGCACCGGAGCCGCTTGATAGCGCCTCTCATTTTGTGCGCATAAGCTCACACTACGTATATCCTGGCATAGCCGAGCTAAGACACCGCAATTTTTTTATAGGTCTCGTGCGGAAGGCCACCGCATGGATGAGATCGAACAGAGCACTGCCTGAGCATTCGGCTGGAATTCGTATTAATTATGCGGGAACACGAGTTTAATCCCAACACTAACGCAGTGCCCGTGTCCATTCTGTATCCCGAGCGGATAACCGCGGTGGTTGATATACAATATTTCGCTATTTCTTTGGAAGGTGTTCGCACAACCAAGTTCTGCAGCCGCCTAGAAAAAGGTCATAACGAAAGCTGTTCGGTACACATTTTGTAAAAACAAAAATGTCGGAGACACCGGATAAAAAAGGGGACAAACAAAAAAACGTCTCCATTATTTATAAGAGCGATATCATAAAAAAAAAAACTTGAGTCGTTTTGTGTTTGTCCCCTTCTGCGTCCGTCATCTCCGTTTTTTTGTTTTTTTTTAAATATGTGTAACATCAACCGGCTCGCCTGTTTACTTAGTCTTTCTTCAACTGTCTGTTATTTCCTTCGAATACTATTCATTTGCATTTTCCATCCGCGGTCCTACGTGCTCTTTCCTAAGGACGCCAGAACCAGAACCTCTATTTACGTGTTCACAACCAATGTCTAAGCGAAAAAAATGTTTTATCCATTCTTTTGTATCTTTTCTTTTCTTTTTTTTTCTTTTTAGTCTGACCGTCAGCAGGAAAGGCGACTCCCCAAGCCTCCTTAAGTTCAAGCTTCTTACGAAGGGGCAAAGCTACCGCTTTCTTCGGAAGAGGAAACAATCCAAGGAACGACCAGAGAAGCTTGGGAACAAACTTCTTTACATTCATCGGCGCCCATGCTAAGCCCGCCTATGGGGGTTCTCGGAGGAGACAAAAGCCTCTGATCAATATGCAGATTGAATCCTGTGAGGTGATTGCCCGCTGATGGTAACCCTTCCCTGCGCAGGGTGCCGGGGAGGCGAATATGTTGACCACACCGAGTCGAACGCCTTACCGCTTACTCTGGGGCTCCTTGAGTATTTATGTAAATAAACAACGTTACCATCATCATCATCATGTATTCTGAATGCTGATCAAGAGGTGCCAAGGAGGAGACGGATCCGGAGGTCGATGTCCTCTATTCTTCCACTTCCTTGAGGATCCTCGGGCACCCAATGTAGCTTCTATGCGCCTTTGGAGGGGAGCTCTTGCGAAATTTTGATAGCCACTATTTTGTCTAAAACATTGGTTCATCACAATTGTAAACACAGCTAAACTGCAGACTCAAATGACAAGCCACAATAATGTTTCTTTTTCCGCCACGAAGTAATTCATTTATCAACTTTGTTATGACGGCCTGAGAGGCTCTAGCGCAAACCCAGAAAGCGTGACGTCAAACATTGTAATACACTTTGTTTTCGAAGGATTAGAAGACGTTTCATGGAATGAATGGCGGGTGCGTTTTGCGTCTTGCCTGCTCTCGTTGCGTGCTACTGCAGTGCGGAGGCGCTGCCGTAGCAAGTGATGGTTCCCGCTACCTCTGCGCTTTATAAAGGAAGCACCGCCTGCCGCCATAGTGAAATTACGTGTTTGTTTTTCCTCTCATTACGTTAAACAAATTATTATATTTTGCAGTGGATAAACACGGTTCGCCGCGTGTTCACGGTGGACATCATGCGCAATATTGGTGTATCCTAATTGCACCCACGCCGCGCTGCTGGCTTGGGCGTCTGTTAAATATAGCAGTGCTTGCGAAAAAAAGTAGTATTTTCTCCAAATCGACAGTGCCGTCTACAAAGCCGGAAACTAGGCGACTTGATATTGCTTTACGTTGCTGTTAAAAATGTGAAAGAACGACGTTGAATAAAGGAACGAAAAGGTTTAGCGCGCAACCGCTGTGTCTTTTCTCGTTTCTTTGAATACCCTTCTTTTTGCACAGTTTCTACAGAAAAGCACAAAAATATAAAGATCGTCTTTGTAGATAAAATAAAATAAAATAAAAAAGATAAAATAAAATAAAAGATCGTCTTTGTAGATGACAAAGACGGTCTGAAAAAAAAATATATATATACTTTTTGCTTTGCCAGCACTCCAGTCTGTCGCCGACGCCCCAGCCAGCTGCGCAGCAGAGGAGCAACAAATGCGCCAATATTGTCAAGGATGTCAACCCTGAACACCCGACCGGCAAACCTATCAATTAATCAAACTATGCTTGAATCGCGATTAAGTTTTAACCGGTTAATTCGTTGAATTTCGACTAAAAAAGTATTATATGCTCTCAGTACGCAAACGTGGACGAGTGCACCTGTATGAAGGTAAACTTTATGCTAAATGTTGACCTAAAGTAAACTGCAGGGGCGAGATCTGTAACTCCAAACAAGCGGAGACGTTTATACGAGTCAGCCAATTCAACGCCATCCCAGTGTCCGTTTGTCGCTGCAGGGAATGTTGTGTAGACAATGAAGGGAGTTCGCTGTTGCCGGAGACTATTGAAGAACCTCATGATTTCTGCGGCTGAAGTAAAAAAGTCTGAGTGTGGGTGTCTTGAGGTTCCCAATTATACTTAAAGCTGGATTTAAAATAATCTGAAGTTGTAGGTTGCGCAGTTTATCGCAACTTCAGCAAATGCAAAAACGAAAAAAAAGTATTCGTGAATTGTTTTATAATTGTACACGGCAACGAAACAAACTGATAATATATTAATTATTCGATTAACGGGTGGCGATTAATTGGGTTCGATTTATTCTTCGATGACAAGCTCTAATTGAAACGAGTCAATTTGACGTGTTAACTAGTCCGGACGTTACAGAGAACTACAAGATTGTACAACGTAATGGGGCGAGGGTTCATGACAAAAAAAAATCCCGATGACATCATAGGGACAGCCGACGTTTCGGAAAGAGACTTCGAAATTTGGAAAGCTACGCCAATTAGCAAAAAGCTGGCAGCCAACTTAAATCTTACAAGAATTTCCTTCTCAATTTCTTCGTACCAGCTTCGTCCACCTCCGTATTTTGCTTAAACTTCCCGATAACTAGGTGCATTATGAGATTAAAAAAAGTGAAGTCCGATAAACAGAAGAAGGCTAGAGAACATCCTCCTCCGCCCAAACGTCGGTGCTAGTGATCCGAACTCGACGTCAAAGTTTCAGAACTAAGCGTTACCTTATTCAAAAGTTACGTGCTTTTTTCTTAATTTTTAATGAAAAAAATTGGCGACTGACGAAGCTGTCGAGTACATGAAGCTAAATGGCGCCAGTTATCGAGATTCACATTAAAGCAACATTGGCGGCCGTCAATTGTTGTTCTTTTCAGACTTAGCCTAGCTAGCTCAAGCTACCACCCTTTACAGAGGGTATTCGCAACTCCAGCGCGCCGCTCGCCCTCCCGCGGACGAACGGAGAACTAGAGGAACGGGGGCGGCAGCGGCGGCGGCGGCGCGGAAAAGGTTGCAGGGGCTGTCGGCCTTGATGCGTAAAGCCGTTGTAACGAAAAAAGGGAGCGCGTTAAAATAGGAATTCTTGTGCTGCACCTCGCAACAGCGTTGCATGAAGAACTGGGATGTCCAATTTCATTAGCGACTCTTCGTATATCGCATACTCTGCGGATTGCTGGTCTTGTGCATCACCTCCAGCTCGATCTGTGCTCAACGTGACGACAAGCGCTACCGCTAATAATGTAGAACTCTAGCGTTCGGTCTGTGATATGTCTATTCTTTGCCCTAAGTAGGAGAAAACTGGTCGCGCAACGATATGTCGAGCAATACACGTCGGGAATGGGTTTGCGTTTTAAGGTGTAGGAACATGACCATTTATTCCAAGCACTTTTAAAAGATAGAATACGCGTACTTGATTTCAGGTAATTACAAAGTAAATAAAGAAATGCCCGAAGCATTTTGAAGCGCGTCTGTGTTAGCCAGCCGTTCGTGACGAGAGATTAGAACGGGCAGTTTTGGCGAGAGGGGCCACAGCGTTGCAAATAACACGCTACAAACAAAAAAAGTACGGTATATTAAAATATGCATATTTGGTAGAGCAATAAGTAAAACCGCTGAACCCCTAAACACGCCGATTATGGTACTAGGCAGTTTTAGCACAGCGTTACCGCAGGCTACCGTTGGCTACCGTGAGCAAGGCAACGGTCCTTGCACGCGCTGAAAGTGTGCTTAAAAGGCGCAGCGCGAGCCTCCGTTGTAATGCTACACCACACGGTAGCCTGAGGCAACAAACGTCCTATCAATAGCCATAGAGCAGTTTGATCACGTGTTGCAGTACACTAAAATCATGAGCAGCGAGTTTCGAGCCTTTGACACGAAGGCATCAATACTGTGATCGCTGCTCTTCCCAAGCTTGACGGTCACCGTGCGCGGCTCACTTTTTAGAGCACTAATGGCCAGGAAAGGCGCAAACACGATATCTTCATCACCCTCAAAAATATTCTGCCACAAAAAGTGACGTGGTCGGCGCGTAAAACGCGCGCGCCCACAATAACGCTTCGCAAGTCGAGGTTTCTGCAACTTTTAAATATCAGCATGCTCATTTTGCTAACTCGCATCAACATCTCCGTCACCTGTAATATGATCCTGCCCTAACCACTTCGCGTTTGCAGACAAATAAATCATTGTTCAGCTCACTGACCAGAGACAGCGAGCTGGCGCACGGGAAACCCTGGAGAATCTATCCCCGTCTCTTCCGCCATCTTGGAACTACCGCCCCGCCACCTATAAGGCGTTATATTTGCTAATAGCCATTAGATCCATTCAACATATATCCATTAAAGTATGCGAAGCGTGCTATTGGATGCGTGTTTTGGCAAAAATTCATACGCGGCAATCGTTTTCGATGGGAGCTGAGCCAAGTTCATGCTAAACGCTGACGTATATGCCGCTTCCATCTCGTGCTCGGAGGGCGCGTCCAAACAAAGGTGTACTCGGGTAATTAGTGCATCAGCTATTACAAGAAGTCGTGAAGTTGGGCTAGTTAGTTTAAAGGCCGAAGTAGCATTTCGGCTTTCTGCAGGGAAGATAATCCTGTTAGCGCCCCCCTCTCCTAAGCTGCGAGAGGAGCAAAGTTGAGCAAAGGCAAAGAGTGGAGAGGATATAGAAAGGGAGAGGCGGGCAAAACAGGAAAGCGCGAAGTGCACGTCAACCTTTAATATAATTTGAATTTAAAAAAAAAAGAAAACGACTGACAAGTTGAGGGGTGTAGTGTTTGTGTTCTCCTTCCCCTAATCCTCCCTTTTTTCTGAATGGCGTATTTTTTTTTTGCTTAAATGTCAGTCACAAGCTGGCGCCCACTTTTCAAAATGGTCTAATGTACCACGTAGTAGTGGTCGTACCGCAACGTACCAGCATAATTCGGCGCTACATGAAGAAAACAAAATGCAACATGGGTAAAATCTTGAAATTATAAACTTACAAGCATGTTGTCCACCCTTTAATCACCCGTTTCTTTCGAGGATTGTGGTAAAACAGAGCAACCCGTTGCGGTGCGTTTCTCTCCATAAATATTTGGTCTATCGGGTTTGTGTTCATGAAACGTTAACACTACACCGTTTTTATCGGGTTAAGTGTGTCTCCCCGCTGCACTTTGCCCTGCCATTACGGAGATGTATGGTGAAGTTAAGCTCTTCGTCACATCAACGATGGAAATACTATATATGTGTAGACCACCAGACTGTTTATAAAACAAATCAGCGATTACGCAAACCAGGTTTGGGCACTGCGCGCAGGAACCAGGTTCGCCCGAAGAAAAAAGTGAAAGCCGTTTACAACTCTCTGTAATGCCGAATTAGAGCGCAGCTCTTGAGGGGGAGAAGGGAAGGGTACTGGGGGGGGTGGGTCAAGTGACCTGGGGGTGGAGGGGGGGGGGTCATGCTACCTGGGGAGGTCACGTGACCTCGGGTGGGGGGGCGTCATGAGGGTCACGTGACCTTGGGGGGAGGTCACGGGGGTCACGTGGCCTTGGGAGTCATGTGACCTGGGGAGTCACGTGACCTCGGGGGGGGGGGGGAGGCACGTGACCTTGGGGGGTCACCTGACCTCGGGACGTGACGATGCGAATGTCGATGACGTCATCAGTGATGATGCCGATGCCGATGACGTCATCAGTGACGTCACTGATGACGTCATCAGTGACGTCACGCGTCCCATAATGCACCGCGCGGTTACGCCGATGGCGACGGAGACGCCGACGCCGACGCCGACGGTGACGCCGCTCAAGCCAGAAAACGGCGCCTAAGAGCTGCGCTCTAAAAAATCCGCGAATCTATCTCGCCGACAACAGCTCCACTGCAGCGGTGTGACGTGAGGGCTGCATGTTGGTGTCGAGCTGTCGCCATCATCACCCGGGAGGGAACTTCCTCGTTTTTCCTAAATTGCGATGGTTACCGCACGCTAAATACACCAATTAGCGCGTTTGACGGAGGTTGGGAGACGAGAGAAGAAAACAAAAACAGGTAAAACAATACCTTAAAAGTAGGGACACGTGGTCAATATGCTTGCGTTAGCTGTTACGCAACCAACCTACCACGCCTGCCCCAAAAACAATTATATAAAAAGAAAAGAAAACAGGCAAAGTATTAAAACTTGGTGAGAAGATGTAGAGCTCGCTTTCTCGTTATTAGAGCAAAATCATTGCGCCTATCGGGTGCGATTCGTCACTTTTTCAAAATCCCAATTAAATCATTCATTTTATTTTATTGAGTGAATTTTAGTGTACAGCTGTGCACTTTGTGGTAGCTTATCGTACAAGACAGCATAACAAGTTTTTTTTTCTTTTCCTCTGTTTGTTGTCGAGCTCCGAACAAAACTTTTTCTTGTTCCTCATACCAGATAGCTTTATTCTTCATGTTTTTAGAAAGTATTTCTATAAAATAACGATTCTATTCAAACTCGAAAGGAAATATGCAAATGATTGATTTTACTGTGACAGTATTGTAAAAAGCGTGTTTATATTTTCATTTTCACAAACAGAACAAATATTTACACTCAAGCTTCGCCTTTAAGAGTGGAACGCTATAGCGTTCCACTCTTAAAGGTAGCTCAATGGGTAGCGTCACGTGTCACTTGACGTCACATGGCGTCACGTGTGACGTCACGTCACGTAACCCGTGACGTAGCACGTGGCTGCGTGCGTTGTATTAAGGGTTTTTTTTGGTTCCGCCGACGCCGACGCCGGATTTCCTGCAGCATGAGCTCCTAAACGTAAAATATTTCACGGCCGCTTTAGCCCGGTAATAGTACAGAAATTTCTGTAAACCTATCAGAAGAAAGTCAAAGTGCTTTAACAGGAGAGTTATATTAAGCAAAATAATATCCAGGGGTTACCAAATAAAAATAAAAGAACATTCAAACGCCATTGTGCGTTTTTGATCTAGACGACTTCAATTTGGGACAGAAAATGCAGCCAGGATAACTTAGCGACCTTCATCGACCCAATATGACCAACCAATGCAAAAGGTGTCTAAGAGCCTGCACAACAGCTGCACTGCTTAGAAGGCAACACTAATTACAAGAAGCGTAGTGTGGCCATAGGGATACATGAAGCACAGAGATTCAGAAAAAGCAAAGAATATACGGCGCTCACATTGTGCGCATGCGAGAGAGGCCATAATGACATTACTGTAGTAAAATCACAGTAATAAATTAATTTATGCGCTAATGAGGAATGTAATTAATTACATTTCCAGGCTGGTAATTTAGTAATGTTATGCATTACTTTCACGCAGTAATTTTGACAAAATTACCCGTTACTTTAAAAATTATCTTGTTACAAATGAAAAAAAAAAATAATTTGCGAGCTTTGAAGGGGTAAGGAAACGAAATTTTAGCGCCAATCTTTTTGCATAAGTATGGACTAGGGACAGGCACCACCTCCGAAATATCAATATCGCGCTGTAAAAAGCAGGAGAACTAATTTTAAACCTAATGAAACGATTTCAATTCACATCTGGTGGATGGTGTGAAAGTTCTGGTGACATCACTTGTGGCATAGGAGCACCGCCGTTCTGCGGATATACGGCGTTCCGGCAGAATTAGCCTAGGCCTGAACGCGTTTGCAAATCCTTGGCGGAGAAAGCCAAAGTGTAGTTAGCCACAGTGAGCTCGTTCTCGTTGCGGCATCTTTGCACGACGCGACGCGAGCACGCTTCTGGTTCTGAAGTTTTCCAGCTGAACGTCGAGGGGAAAAACCCAAGGAGTGGAGAAAAAGAGGCACACAATGCTGGACTATCAACCATTTACTGAAATTCTACTTTTTCATCTACTCTCATAAATTATACTATTTACTAGAATTCTTCTTTTGCATCTACAATCATGAATTATACTATCGAGTTCTCAGAGGTAACTTCTTCTTCGGTATGATATTTGGTGGCTAGCGTTCGCATGTTCCTAACTAGGTTTCTCACTTGGGGCGCTCCCAGAATATACAGTGTTTCTTTCGGAAATAGCGGAAACACAAAAACCAGCTTGCAAGGAAAATCCTGGAGTCTCTGGCTATTGAGGCGCACGGGGATGACTGCGTGAGTGCCGCCTCCATTACGCTATTTCCGAAAGAAAAACTTTATTTTCTGGGATCGCCCCAAGTGAGAAACCTAGTCAGGAACATGTGAACGCTAGCCACCAAATATCATACCGAAGAAGAAGTTACCCCTGGGAACTCAATAGTATAATTCATGAGGGTAGATGTAAAAGAAGAATTCCAGTAAATAGTATAATTCATGAGGGTAAATTACTCTCCCCCTCGCCATTGCTGGGTACAAACGGTTATTTCTACTTACCGGTTCCCTCGAGCTGCTACTTTTGCGGTGTGAAACTAACACGGTGAACCGAACGCTCGTGGCACATAAAAAACTGGTATGGTCGCGAATGACGTTATGGGCAAGCTAGAACGTACAGTCCTCGAATATTACTACTAGGCGAGATCGTCACACGTTGACGCCATCAAGCGGCAACGCTCGCAACTACGGTACCCTTGGCAGTGCAGGAACTATTGACGTCACCGGTGCAATACGCATTGCGCTTCTCGGTGGCCGACTTTGAAGCGAAAGGAAGAGAGCTCGCGCTCACGTCATTTCGTTTCCGTACTCCTTTAAGAAAAACTATTTTGCTTGGTGAAATGTGATAAAGAGACGTCAGAGAAAATAAACGACTGGCCATCTGAGCGCAAAGCCTCGTATGAAGAACTCGACAGGCGCACAAAGACGAGCTTTAAAGGCGAGAGAGGAAGGTTTGACGGCCACGTCGCTTGACGGCCACGACTCACGAACTCTAGGCAAGACAGATTTACAACGTCACTTCATCACGAAGATACTATGCTTAGTTCATTCCTAAGCTGATAGTGCAATGGGAGCTACGAGTTCACAAGAACCAATCAACCACCTTCCTTTCACCTCCTGATCCTTCCTCTGGGCGTGGGTATACGAACGAGAGCGTGGTTACGTGGCGAAAGACAGACGTGTGACTGTTCCAGCAAGCGCGTAGCTTCCAAAGCGCTATCTTCTTAGGGATAAACGGCTTATAGGCTACACATCTCCAGTGAGTGCAGCAGATATTAAAACCTTAAAGGAGAGGAAAAACAAATCCCCAGCCTTTTTGCTCTTTCGTCAAACAAGGACAAACCGTAAGCTTCCACCATTGTAAACAAAGAACAACCAAAATTAATAGTTAATTCCAAATGCTTTGTCAATGACCCAGAAAATTACGCGTAAATAAAACGAGCACAAATTACTGCCTGACGCAAAATGTCAAAGGAATTGTATAACTTTTGGAATGCGATTGTAATGTAATATGACTAATATCACTACTTTTATTCTGCGGTAATTTGTAACGTACTTTATTAACATTTTTGCAGTCAGACAAGTAGCGTAATTCAGGTACATTTTCTTAACTTTAACAAGTAATTAGTAATGTAGTTTAATTACCTTTTAAAAGTAATTTTGCCAACTTTGGCCGATTCGAAGCTGCAAAAACGCGCGCGTAGAAATACACTGGCTTACTTTTTTCGTTATTTCAATTTCCCCAATTCACACATTAGACATGAATAAACAAAGCATGAATTTCCAAAAAAAAGAACAGGCAGTTTTTGACTCAAGGGCCATAGTGTTTCTGTGATTTAGCACTCAACTGTTTATCGTGTTGTGTTTTAACATGTATAGCTTTGTTTTCGGAAGGATCTGCTATCAGCACAGAAGACCCCTTCCGCAAGACTGCCCTGTGTTGACAGGTGTGGAATCCCTGCAGAATGGCGGACTAAAACTGCAATGTCACGGTATAATCCAATCATTCAAATGCACTTTATACGTTTGATTGCATTACAAGGCAAAAACAGACCCACGGAGAAGGGTGATGAGTGAAGTGAGGTTACTGTTTCGAAGCTGTTTAATTGGCTCGTCGGCTCTTAGCGTTAGCCGTCCTACGACGTTCGCTATTTTATTGAATGACTTTCACGTTCTACGATGTCAGTTGTTAAGCCATTGTAAAGTGCTTGTGGCCTTCTAAAAATCGGCAAGTTACTTTCGAAAGTGGTCTATAGATCAATGTCTGACAAAGCGTTCAGCGCATGTGTGAAGCCGCCATATAACTTTAGTTCAAAGCAGAGATGCGGCAATGCCCGAGATGCCTCGTGCTTTCCGCGCGCAGAGCTCCAGCGAGGTTGTGGCACGTGAAGAAAGTCTAAAGTTTCTTCGATGAACTGCGGCAGCAGTAGCGTAGCCAAACTGGCTGGTGACACCAGTCTATTGAAGCAGAAGCATCATAAACGTAGTTCCGTGTCGTTATCTACTTGATAAATAAAGAAAACTATATTGCCCCCCTTAAAGCACAGTGGAGAACAAACAATGAAAGCTATTTATTTCCTCTCTAACTCAAATTTTGTCAAATCACCGATATTCACTTCAGAATGGCATTAAAACAGGTTTCTTAATAGTTAATACATGCTAAAAAATGTAAACTCTTAAGGGTAAAAAACACTGTTCTAAGGACTTAACCTCATCGCAACACCCTTTCAGCGCCCTTATTTCGACTTTATACAGCAATTTTAATAAAAAAGGTGCTGTTGCATGAAAAATCTATTTGATTTAAGTCTTGTGAAAAGGGTGTGAAGAAATGTGCTACAATCAGGCGAATATCCTTCTTGAAGGGTGTTCGCCTTAGTAATATTTCCTTTAGCCGAGGCTGTTTTAGCGACGACCTTGAATAATTAAGCCTGTGCCAATGCTTTTTTTTAGAAATGTTCTTGAACATAAACATCTTTTTGAATTAGGGAACTATTGAGTGAACAAAGCAACATACGCGTATATTTCACGATAGCGGAGGCTGACACCCCTGAATAAGTAACTTCGCTTTATGTAGTATATAAGGTGTTGGAGAAGTCACGAGGATCGTGGTTCCTCTCTCATGCGTAATTTATTGAGTCAGTATTTGCTGTTTCTTTAAATGTGATAACTGCATGTAGTGCTTGTAGCATTTAAACTTACTCCTCGTAAAGGCTTATCGCAAGATGCGGTCGAAATACAAGCATTTTATTTTTTCGCGTGTTAAGCCGCATCATCAGGCGTTTGGTGCAACACCCTCACGATGTTAGGACTGGGACAACAGCGTGTTTCCCCTTTAGGGTGTAAACGTTTTAGTGTGTACCTATAGGGTGTCCCAACAAAAACTAAATAGTTAGTATTATTATAAAACGTATAATTTATTAAATTAGTGCTTTTGGTATTATTTCTGCAAAAAACACACAGACACACGTATACACACATACGCACACACGGGCAGCGAGTCATTGTGGAACGCATTATCCGATAAACAAAAATGCTGTAGTTAAGCTGGCATCGCATTGCGTCTTGAACCCTCCCTGTTCTATAAAAGCAGCTTGAAACATAAACAAAAAAGGCTGATAACTACAATTTTGTTTTTTTTTAAATTTAAACTCTTAACACAATGAAGATTTATTAAGCAATAACAAGGAAAATAGTCTTGGCAAGAACGACATAGTACAAAAATGAAGACGTTGTCTTCTGCCGTTGTTTTTCTTGTGTTTTTACTTTTGATTGCCTCACGTATATTTGCCCAGTCTCGGGTGTTTTTGCAAAATGATAACCTTACACCAACTTACCTGCACCATGACTGCATGATCTTGTTACGAAATTCAAATTTAAATTCTAACGTTTGACTTTTGAATAAACTGTTCGCCTTCGAAATAATATGGTAAGGCAAACATGATTTTTTAATCTAATTGAAAGTATCAGAGAAGTAAATCTATTCTCTGAAACAACCGACTCGCACACTTTAACCAAGCTCTGAAATACATAACTAAAACATTTGCATGTGCTTTTGAGCAAACATAAATTTAACATCGTGGGGCAATTCGTTGAAAGAAAGCACCGACCACAAAGGGATCGCAATTTAAGTCACATAGGAAAACCATCAACCACAACCGAAATCTGGGCCGGCTTGCTAGAAGTAATGTCTCAGTTGAGACTGCTTAAAGAAAGCGCTGCCAAGGCTCGGGCGCGCGAGCATTTGAGACTCGGTTTAAGCTCGAGCGCTAGCCTTGACAGCGCTTTCTTTGAGCAGTCTCAGCTGAGACTCTGCTTCGAGCAAGCCGGCCCTGGATCAGCTTGGGGCACAAGGGGATCGAAGACGCATTCACAACAATCGCAAGAACAACAACCAACGTGGGAACAAACTGAGAAAATACTCAGACTCAGAGCTGTCGGAGCCGCGACGCCGCACGTCGTTTGCAACTCCTTAAAACGTTAAATCTTTGATACTGGAAAGACATATTACAGCCAACAAAAATTGAAATTCAATTTCAAACTCTTTTTTCGGTAGAATATAATTTACTTTTTTAATATTTTTTGACATTTGTCTTTACCTGTTAAAAACATGTATGAACTACCTTAAAGAAAATGAACATTAAACTGCATGTCAACCAAATCTGAACAAAATTAACATTGAAAAACTGTCTACACTGTGTGGGAGCCGAGCGTGAAAGACGAGGCAGAGGGCATGTGACAGGCGGTCGGCGGAGAAGACACGAGCTGGCGCGAGACAGTGCGTGCTACGCGAGGCTGAAGCTGGGCAGGAACATCGGAGCCGGGCTGCCTGGCCTTGCCCATGGCGAACCCCGGAGCGGTCCACCACCGAGGTCTGGAGCAAGACCGGTGGAAACGGCGAGCCCTGGCCATATGACCTGGGCTATGACGATCCCGGGGTGGTTCCACAGCGAGACTCGGGCAGTGATAGCCCGGGACAGCCAGCCTACGCAGCGCTGGCGTGGGAAAGGCGATCCTCAGGCCTGGACAGGGACTCCGACTGTGAGATCTGAACGACGGGAGACAACAAGGGTCGGCGGGCCCGGACTACCGGCTCTCGACGACGGGAAATCGGAAGTACACTAAACCCATTTGCTGTCTTCTCGTTGTGCTATGTTACTTCCTGGGTGACGAGCGGAGTGCATACCAATCGGGCGGTGATTATTAGTAGAGTTATCTCCGTAAAGAAGCCCACATTAAAATGGCGCCCAACGTGGGCCCCATTCGGTATGCCTCTGCTTCTAGTCGTCCCCAGGGACTCCCACGGATTTGTTGAGCGGGTTCTTCACTAACGCTAACGATGCCCGTTGAGACAAAGTATATTGGAATTTGGGCGACTTGTCTCACAGCAGAGCTCAGCAGGTGTCTCCTCGAATCGAGTACCTAAAGGGCTCGAAGGATGAGGTTGCGGACGCGCTTTCTCGGGTACCCCAGATTAAAGGTTGGCAGGAGACGAGGAGCGTGGTTAAGATGTAAGAAAGTCGTCTTCGGGGGCAAAGGACAGGCCCGGCATGTCCGCTGGAAGGCAGGATAACGACTGGCAGGAGGGGAAACAGCCAGCTATCATTGCAAATTTAGGAATTAGGCTTGCGGTGATGCGGTAGGCAAGTAAGCGCTTGTCGAGGCCCGGGGTGCAGATGGGTTTTGTCAGTGGGTGTCGGAAAGATTGCGGGAATGGCAGTCAACACTGGTAACACTGGAGGACGAGATTGTCGGCGGGTATCGGATAAACTGGCGGAAATTACGGTTGACACCGGAAACGCTGGCAGGCGAGTTAACGGGCACTATGATTTGTAACCGCTGGGCCAAGATGGCTAGTTGCTTCGCGTCACTCCAACAATCGACGAAGGGCAGAGGGACGACTCTCCTTTGAGGGGGGTCGTTCCAGGAAAGCCACAAAATGATTTATATGATTCTTTCTTGACTTCACTCTGGCCGGACGTGGCAGTGACAGCAAGACTTTTAAAAAGTTATGTCGCGTCACTACCTGGCCGGGGATGAGGCGGTAAACATCTAGGTGGCAATTGTAGCTGTCCAGCTTGCCTTGAGGCCTGAACGGTTAAAGCGGGCTTGCTCGCTGAGCTGCCGCCCCCTCCAAGGATCGACCAGTCCCTAGAGCTCGTATACACATGGACGGAATGGGATGCTGACGCTTACATCGAGTAGCACATGGTATCTGTAGCCGTTGCGGAACGCGGGTATAGTATATGGCCATCCCGCCACAGGCTTTGTATCTCTTCGTTTGCGCAAAAAATGAACTAGGTTTAAACCATTGTTACCTGTTCTGAAGGAAACTCACGCGTTGAGCAAAGCAGCTAGTGGTTTTGCCGCATCGCTTGCTCCGAGGTGAGAAGGGCACCCGAGGTATATAGACGCGAGCGTCGTGTCTTACTTCTAGGCTTACTTGGCGAGATACAAACGAGGAGGCTTGCCCGGTTCACATCGCTGACTTGAAAGGATACTACCGTCGTCGCGATGGGGAAGACGTATAACATGAGGTTGCGGTAGGACACAAGAAATCCCCTGTTCTTGACGACCCAGCAGCGAGCTCTGGAATGCGGACTTGCTGAGTTAGCCGCATGGTACACGAACCCGTCGGCAAGCAATTCGGCGGTGGAGGCTACGGCCACTGCCACAGTCTGTGGCAGAGTTTGTGTTCGTTGTGTGTTGTTTTAACACTTTGTTCTGCGCAGAGGAGCTTCTTGGAAAGACGGCCATAGACGGCGTAACCCAGAAAGCCCACCGGGAGGGAAGACGGGCCCATTCGTTTTCCCAAGTGCTCAGGGTGGCTGACAGTTTTTCGGCCTGACGAACGGTTCAGGCGGGCAGTTCTTAGCCCGCTGCGACCTCTAAGCGGAACGGGCCAGGTCCATCCGCGTCGGGCGAACCAGCTTAGAGCAAGCCCCCTGCTGCATCGCGGTGAGTGGGACAGCGAGCGACGGACAGGTCGGCATTGTTTGCCGGCTTCGCCAGCCACCACCACCTACGCCGCTTTCGGACGCTGCAACGTGGCCACTCCGGCAGCAACAACAGCGGCCGCCCATGAAGCCCAGCGGCTCCCTGAGGCTCATGAAGTCCCCCGAAGTCCGGGACTTGAGGGGGGGGGGGGGAGGGGGGGAGCCGAGTGTGAAAGATGAGACAGAGGGCACGTGACAGGCGGTCGGCGGAGAAGACACGAGCTGGCGCGAGACAGTGCGTGCTACGCGAGGCTAAAGCTGGGCAGGAACATCAGAGCCGGGCTGCCTGGCCTCACCCATGGCGAACCCCGCAGCGGTCCACCAGCGAGGTCTGGAGCAAGACCGGTGGAAACGGCAAGCCCTGGCCATATGACCTGGGCTATTACGATCCCGGGGTGGTTCCGCAGCGAGACTCGGGCAGTGATGGCCCGGGACATCCAGTTTACGCAGCGCTGGCGTGGGAAAGGCGATCCGCAGGCTTGGACACGGACTCCGACTGTGAGCTCTGAACGACGGGCCTCAACAAGGGTCGGCGGGCCCGGACTACCGGCTCTCGACGACGGGCAACCGGGAGGTACAGTAAACCCATTCGCTGTCTTCTCGTTGTGCTAGGTGTGACGGTGACGAGCGGAGCGCATACCAATCGGGCGGCGATTTTTAGTAGAGGGACCTCCGTTAAGAAACCCACAACTGACAGGTGTGAACAGCGTTATTGTTTCACTGAAAAACAAAGACTATAAACTAGTTTAGACGCTGAAAAACTGCGGTTGAGTTGATAAGACAGGATGCGTAACTAGTAGAACTCTAGTCAATTGGTTAGGTAAAAGAGGTTAGTTGAAATGTCTAAACGTGTCGCCGAGCTATTTAAACTACTGAACGCAATAACATGACTGATATATAGTCCATTCCGACTTGCACGACACTCATTAAAGGCAATCAATTACTTGTAATTGATTACTTTTTAAAGTTATTTTGTAACCATTTGACGACATTTATCAGGAAGTAATCTCAAGACCAATCGAATAACATTCGAAACTGGTAGAATTACTTGTAACCGATACTAATTTGCCCTCCCCTTCCTAATGGCGTCCTTCGTTTGTGCAGGTAGCTGACCAAGGAATCCTCGAAGCGAGTCTTCAACAGTAAATTGGTTTATCATTAGAGAAATAAGAAGAGAATAAGCTTATAATTAGGGGAATCTAATCTAATAATGGATAGTGTCGAAGAACCCGTTTTCAAACGGGGCAGAAACATACGTTTGTTGTGAGAATTTGAAGTCATCAGAAGTGTGACGTTCACTTCTTTATGTAACTTCCAATCACATTTCTACTTAGGTTATCAAATAAGCCAATCGAATACCTTTTTTAGACAAGAGCAACTGATATCGTAATATATTACTTCTTCCGAGTAACGTGTTAAAGACTGATTGCGTTTCTCCTCGCACCGCAGTCGACGTGGCAGTTCAAACAGTGCATGCAGAGCCGTATAAACAGAGAGTTTATCCCTTCATTGTGAAGTATACAAGGCAAATGACGAGACGACATTGGCCGAAAGCGGGCTGGGCTTGTGCCAAGGCGTCTTCACAAATTCGAACGTGGCCAACCAGAAGCCGGAAACAATACCCTGGTGGTGGTCCCAAGAAACAAAATTAGTAAGTGCGTCGGAGTAACTTACAGTGACTGAAAATATGGTGCACGTGATCTTTCAATCACGGTCATCCAGAATCGTGGTGGAAGAGCGTGACTAGCGCAATGATAGACATAATCTGTACGCCAAGAGCCGAGGGCCGGGAATCTGTCGTCCGAGCGGTTGCACTCTGTCCAAGCAAAACCAACTCCGAGCAGCACATTTTTTCTTACATCTTTTTGCATGATCATATTCGAAACATCACGTGCACCCTATTTTCAGTCACGAACAGTTACTAAATTTAACCTTTTTAGAGAGCAGCTCTTAGGCGCCCGTTTCCGGCTTGAGCGGCGTCGGCGTCGCCGTCGGCCTAACCGCGCGGTGCATTATGGAAAACGTCCTATAATGCTCCGCGGTGATGCGCGCGTGGCATTATGGGACGTTTCTCATAATGCACCGCGCGGGAGGGAGATGGAGGGGAGGAGGGAGGGGGAGGAAGGAGGAGGGGGAGGAGGGAGGAGGAGAGAGGATGATGAGGAGGGAGGAGGAGGAGGATGGGAGGAGGAGGGAGGAGAGGTGGGAGGAGAAGGAGGCGAGGAGCACGGGAGGAGTAGATGAGGAGGGAGGAAGAGAGGGTACGAGTGAGGAGGAGGGGCATACCGTCCCCTCCGTACCCTCCCCTCCTCCTCCTCCTCCAGAGCTATGCTATAATTCGGCATTAGAGGAAGTTGTGATCATCTTTCATTTTTTTTTCTCTTATTAAAACTGTTTCGCGCCAGCACCGCTAGGGGATATTTTTCAGCTTCTGGTCGGCCAAGAGAGCATGTAAAGCCCTCTCCTATAGTGCGCGCCCTGGCTCTGCCCGCTACTCCATTTGACCAAACTTTCGGTATACACGGCTCTGGGCGCATTGTCAAGGGATCTCGTCACCTTAGTGGGTCTCTTATCCCCAAATAAACCGAACACGTACAACAACAAGCAGAAAAACGCACTATCGTGCTACATTTACTGTGCGTCCCTGATTAAGTCTGTTATAGGAAACGCACAAAGGTTATGGCCGCCATGACGAAGCACTTTTGGTGCTGCTTGAATGGCTCCGTCGGATTGTAGCTTCGGCTGAGATCGGACTTAAAAGTGAAACGGGGTATAGCCGTGACATACATAACTATGACAGAAATTTAGGCTTAAACATTTCCTAAGAATAATCGCACTAAAGACGGAAGAAAAACAAGAAGTCGACATCTATGTGTGAATTAAGAACTACGCAGAATGCCTTTATGGGTAGACTGCATAACAGTGCGTATGCCTGCATCTTTGTTAGTTTTGCCTTCGGTAGTTAGGGCATACACACACTTGTTAACTGGCTTTTTATTATATTGTGTCTTCCTAGTGAAATCCAGTGGGAAACTAGCTTGCTGAATTTGGCAAGCAAATGTACCGTATAATTGAGTTTTACGGGTTTTTTTTGTAACTATCATGATATGTAAGGGGTTAGAAATGGGAATCAAACTCATTCCTTGTTAAAAATAAAAGCTGCGTTTGAAAAGTATTCAATTTTAGTTCCTTCCGATTCGTAAAAAATAACATTTTACTAATTGCACCCAACGCGGATACCTTTCAATAATATAATGCGACGATCACAAAAGGCGATCCAATAATGCGCCCTAAATGTACTGAAGCACGATGTAAATATAACTGATTCATTTTATGAAGGTATTTTTCACGTTAACCAAACGCAGCAAGCAAAGACGTCCCTAACTTTACCCAAGTTTGGCGATCCTAGAGACCCAATTTGGGCCTAATGAAGTCTTGCTCCAAAGCACTAGTGGAAGAGTACCTCGTTTTGGATTTTTTGTGGCTTTTCTCTGATCCACAAGATAACTGCCAAGGTGAAAGATATTAGTCGAGATTGCCAGGTACCAAGTGAACAACCAACAGTGAAATACAATTTTGGCACCTGCTTGGCAATTTAGGCCCAATGTCGCAAGATCAAACCCGAAGAACCATGGTGTAAAGTCTCTAGCAATTATCTTTCAATTTAAGGTCAACATATTCCAACTCCGGCCAATGAATGATAAGTCACGTTATACATCTGCTTTTCTTGGGCTTTAGAGGGTCAAGAATTGTCAGACAAAAACCACGTTTTGGTCCAAACAACTGCGCTGCTTGCATAAAACTTGCTGCATATATTTCCGGATATTAAAGGGATATTAAAGTATTGCCGAGGTGGTCCTGAATTCAGTGTTTAAAAACGAAGAAAAATAACACAGTGCGTGTTTTGCTTTTGGCCGTCATTACTTCCATCAGCTTCCCTGTCAGCGTGAAAAATGAGGACGATGACAGGCATCATTTTAATTACTTTTAGTTTCCCACACACACACACACAAACGTCAAGAAAATAACATGAGTTCATTGACCATCCCAACAAGCGCCAGATTGGTTTTGTGCCCGCGAGCTAACAGTATAATACGGCGTTGAGGTCTCCAACGGTTTCGACAACCTCGTTGCACCTTACGCAACAGTCAAAAAGTCGTGCTTCGGATGCAAACACGGCAGAGGGAGCAAGCTGATATCAAATTATCCCGACTTTTAACAGAATTACTGCTAATGAATTGAGCGAGCGGCTTGTATGCGAGTTCACAAGTTCATTCACCTCCCAATATGCGCTATATTGGTTCTGGACCCACAAGCCACAAAGAAGCAAATAACGAGTAAGATTAGATCATTCTAGTTTCAGATAATTGATTCATCAATTTATGATTGTCCCGCTGCCTATGATCAAATTAGTGGCACAACTCTTTATTTAAACCTGAAAAAAAAAAAAAAAATCAAGTGGCAGAAATACCGACCGTAACCTCGGTAGAAACCTCTTAGATTTTTATTAAATTAATACATCGCGTAATCAATTTTTGTCGTGCGCTTGTCAACGATGGGTCCTATAAATATGAAAATAAAGAGAGAAGTATTATAATCTGGTGGTGCAGGGTCCATTTGTTCCTTGTAGGCTCCTATGAAACGTCGGAAATATTAGCATGTAATAAGATAAGCGATATTTTTATATTTATTTTTTAGAATGGTGGCGACACGGATGCTCGGCACTCAGTATGAAGAAGAAAAAAAACGATAACCCATGATGGAAAGACAGAATTATTCCTGGAAACAAATATCGAGAGGTTAGATTTTTCTCATTTGTGTAAGTTCTTAATCGTTAAACCCCAATTATAATTTCGCATGCAAGAAATGGGCATTGTCCTTTCTTTGTCCGCGCTTTGTCCGAAAGTTTCTGGTTACAAGTAAAATTGCAGCAACTATGACAGATTCCGTGCTTTCAATTATGGAAATCGATATATTATGCTAATTTTAATTTTCAAGCAATAAGAGTTCTACAATCTTTTGGAAACAGTTCGTAGCTGTCAAAAGCACATTTCCTAATAAGACATTCAAGGCTACAAAAAGGGCTTACGCAATTCGAATTTTTTTTTTCGAAACAAAAACGGCAAACATTTATGCCGAAACACAAACACAGATGCAAAAAATTCCGATGATTTTTTTTTGTTTATATTTGGGTGTCTGGAAACGAATATTGTGACGTCACGAGTTTCCAAACAAGCAACGCTTTTTTGCGGAACCTTCATTTCAACTCTTCGTATAGAAAAGAAGAAAGAAACATCACGAGCAGCAAGGGAGAAAATGTACCATGATTCAAGACTACCAATGATTTCGATCATGTTGGACGGCATTCAAACTTTTATGACGCGATCAACGAATTTGAATTTGCACAGGCGAACTGTACACTGCAACTAAAATCTTTGTTACACAAACCTTAGCGAAAACTAGTACGTTTGAAATATACCACATTCTAATTTGAGTGTATTTGAAGTACTGTTCATAATTGTAAGTACACTAAAAATCGACCGAAAATATACACTTCTTTTTTTTTTACTTAGTACTAAAGTATACTTTTGAAAATCTTTTTAAAATACCTTTATTTAAACTACATTTGAAGTTCCCTTCATGCGTTCTAAAATACGTAAATACTAAATTAGTAGGTACAAAATACCTTTCACATAGATTTCTTAAAATTGTTATTTATTTCATGCAAAATATACTCCAACCCTAATAAAAAATCAGCAATCAAAAATAAGTGCAGAATACTCTTAAAATACCTGGAAATCGTAAATACTGTTCTGTTCTACTCGAAGTATCGTTTGACTGCAATACTTTGGAAGTTTGACTTAAACTACAAAAGTATTGAAAAGCTCGCCTTTCAGAAGTTCACTTCAAGCAGATGTGGAGTACACTGAAGTGCCTAAATACAACATTTGATTAGCTTGTCAATTGAGTTGTGGAGCATCCCACTGATAAATCAGCCCAGTTTATGTTAATTTTTACTTTTTTCTATCAAGAACACACCTGATGAGTTTCTTGCACACCAGTCACAAACGGGGTTCGGGAACTACAACCACAACACTTGCTGATGCTGGAAAGCTTCAGCAAGTGCTGTGAGCAGATATGTTTGACGTGGTTGTGTACGCAATTCGAATTTATTTTTTTTTCCATCAAAAACGGCAAACATTTATGCCGAAACACAAACACAGATGCAAAGAATTCCGATGATTTTTGTTTTTATATTTGGGTGTCTGGGAACGAATATTATGACGTCATGAGTTTCCAAACAAGCGACGCTTTTTTGCGGAACTTTCATTTCAACTCTTTGTATAGAAATGAAGAAAGAAATATCACGAGCAGCAAGGGAGAAAATGTACCATGATTCAAGACTACCAATGATTTCGATCATGTTGGACGGCATTCAAACTTTTATGACGCGATCAACGAATTTGAATTTACACAGGCGAACTGTACACTGCAACTAAAATATTTGTTACACAGCGCTTATGCTAATCTATATCCGTCAGATTGTGGGCTTTCCGATCACCACTAGGACTTAAAATCTGTACGACAACGCTTTCTTTGGGAGCAAAGCAAGCGATGAAGAAAATGGAGAAAGGGCGCATGATAGAAATTGAGAGAGAGTAAAATGATTCAGGGTGCCATAAATACTGGCCTAAGTTTTCTCAATCTGGACCGTTCAATCAAAATATTGACAGATAACGGTCCTGTTTCGTAAGCATATGCACAGGCTTTCTTTTATTATCTTTTTTTTTTACTCTTTACATATTTTAAAAAGTAAAACCTGCGTCATTGAGGTTTGTGCAGATGTGTAATACGGCCAGGCTGGCATTATGTTCAAGAAACAAGGCATCTATAAGATGCGTATTTACCAAAAATGCACTAATTAACTTTTTAAATAAAGGATTTAGGGTGCAGGTTTATATTGCGAAATTGAAGGCAGTCACTGTCGAAGGCTAGCTAAGTTCTTAAATATCCAGAAACGAGCACGGGTTTTGAGCTATCCATCGATACATTTTACTCTAGAAACTGTCTGAAACCGAAATCAAACGCTCTAAGCGCGCCGAAAGGACAACCCCCGTTTCGTACCAGAGGGCCTGGTGGTTATGAGGCTATTTGCGTCACTTTTTTTTTTCGTGACAGCGCGACAGATGTGATTGCGGTAGGCGATTCCGCAGCTGACCAGATCAGGCAATAAACCAACAAAGATTTTACTTTTTTATTTGGCTGCTTGGCACTCATGGATATAAAAATTTGGCTACCGATAACGCACTGGAAAGCAATTTTTCATGGTCGCTATGTTGGTTTATCGTCTTATCCGGCCAGCCGCGGAGGGTCTACCGCAATCAGCTCTGTCGAGTTGTCACAAAAAAAAAAAACAATAATGTAACGCAAAGGTTGTCATAACCACGTAAGCCTCTGGTGCGAAACGTGGGTAGTCCTTTCGGCGCGTTCCGCGCGTTTGGTGTCAGTTTCAGACAGTTTCTAGAGTAAAATTATGTGAAGGATAGCTCGAGCCCCGTGCTCGATTCAGGATTTTTAAGAACTGAGCTAGCCTTCGACAGTGACTTCTTCCGTTTTCGCAATATACATTTGTGCCCTAAATGATCTCATTAAACGGTTAACTAGTGAGTTTTAGGTGATTACGCATGTTTTAGATGCATTCTTTTTAACATAGTGTCCGTCTGAGCGTATTACTCATTCGCACAAACCGCAATGCTGTAGGAATTACCTCTTCTTTTTTAAACATTTAATATAGAATAACGAAAAAAAACGTGTATATATAATTCCTCCTTCAGTCCATTAAAAGAAGCAAAGGTTCTTCTATACACGATCTCACAAACTAACTGCGTTTATGAACAGCATAACGAAACCTACTATAATTTGCATACGTCGTCAGGGTTATCTCCAAACTAGAAACGTCACTGGCTCGTCTGCATGCTCAGCGTTGCTCTATATAAGTAATATGATACAATGCTCAAGTCTGGTACCTTCATACAAGCTAGTCTTTCGTAACTGCTGTACCAAAATACTAACCGTTACTGCACCTTGCTGTGGCCCCGTGCACTCGGCTGCCATCCACGTAGCATGACTTGGGCGCTAGACGCTAGGCATAAAACTTTCCTTTTCTTTCCTTCTCTTTGTGTGTACGCAGTTATGGAAGTGTGAACTTGTAGCTTATTCCGAGCCTCTTTCTATCGTTTTTTTATTGCCAAGGACGTTAGAATTTGTTGATACAAACTTGAAACTTTATTGGTGATATTATTAAAGGGTTTGTTTTCAGGTTTTTCTGTCGGCTTTGTTGACTTTCACGAAAACCCCTGAGAAAATAAACAAAACTTGCGCATATTGTAGCTGTGATATGCATCGCATACGTCATTGATCAAAAAGGAGCCTTCTTACAATAGGGTAGGATAGTCCTTCAGGAATCCAAAGAGGAACCTTCAAGAATTCAAAATAGGACATCGCGGAAAGAGATGTCCTATTTTTAATTCCTGATGATACATCCGTGAACCTGCTCCCTACTCCATCCCTGTTGAGATGAGTGCCAACCCCGAGGCCACACCAATTCGCAGAAATGTCGACGGCTGTGATAACTAAGGTTCCGTGTTTTCGGTATTTACCAATAAAGTCTGACAATTATTTCCCAAATACAATTTTATCAAAGATGGGAAAACTGAAAAAAAAAATCAATTTGAGATGTCCCCGTGTGATAAAAACTTGGACGCCACAGCTCAACTACCACACTTGCTCGGTCCAGGCTTGGGCCAGACTGGTGCGAGCTAGAGCCAACTTGGCTCAAGCCTGCCTCAAGCTTGCGCCCAACTGGCAGAAGTATGAGCCGGGGAAGTGTGCTGCAAGGGAGGAATACATCGTTATCTACGGTACTATATTATGCTAACCCAAGACACAGCTCGCACTGGAACTGTTCTCAGGAAGATTTTTTACTCGGCGACACCCATATGTCCCTTGTGATTTTTTTATCTGTACCTGAACGACTAGCAAAAATTAGGGTCACGCGATTGTTCCTTGGAGCGAGAGGAATCTAACGCATGTCTAATGTTTTCCTCAACATTCCAGGTAGCACGCCGGTGTAACGCCTAACTTGGCACAAGCTTTACAATCCTGGGGGCCTGCCATGGGCCTAGAATGATATCGCTTTAAGGCATTAGTTAGTGCCGTAGTACTTTGTTATGCCGCTCGTTTAGCTAATTAAGACCAAGACATCCAGATTGTGGTCAATGGTCAAGTTCGGCTCTATCTTGTTTTCTTCGGGCTTTGTAACGCACTAAATTTCCTGACAAAAACAAATGTTGGTTGAAAAACTGTGCTACGTGGGATAAGCCCGCATAAACATCGATCTTTTTCTTACACCGAAAGTTGACCTTAAAGAACACCGAATCTCTGTGAAACTATTGACCCCACAAAAAGCACCTCCGAATTTAATGAAAAATAAACTCCGAATCACTGAGCCTTCGCTATTCTTTCTTTAAGCGCGTCATTTACTCGATAATAATTAAGAATTAAAACCTCGAGACACGGAAACGAAAAGGGGCATACACACCACCGTCTCAAAACCAGCACAGCATAAAGCTGTCAATTATTTCCACAACAGCCTTCTTCTTTGTGAAACGTTCAACTAAATTATCCTCATTCAACAGCAGGTACATTCAATACACAAAGAAAGCCTCGAGCACACGATCTGAGTCTTCTTCCTTGCCGTCTTTCTCTTACTTGTATTCCAATTAATACTTGACCTAACTGCAGGCACACACAGACCACCGAGAAACCAAGAGTATCGAACACAGGTCTAAAGGCATTTTTCAAATGTCAATTGCTCATAAGAGAAAAACATTAAAAAAATACACGAGTCAAAACCTAGATAATATAGTGAGGTGAGGATACAAGCAAGTTGATGAATGTTAACCATGATGAAAAAACTTAGACTGGGGCTGAAATGAACATATGATTCGAAGGAACAGAAAAGGACAGGACGACGTCTCAAACGTTTCAAACTCCGAGGGGCTGAGTTTGAGACGTCGCTCTGTCCTTTTTTCTTCCTTGGACTTATATGTTCATTTCTGCCCCTGTCTGAGGTTTATTAAACATGCTTCACAACCTACTTGGAACTAAAACGACAAAAACGCTTTAGTGTCCTCGTCCAAAGTCAAAGACGGCATGCTTATACAATTTACGGCGATCGCTATCCTAATTGTCTCCTTCATCACCATTTTAAGCTCGTATTTTTCTTTGCCAAGTACAATCGTCTGCTTCCAATCTGGGTAACAATTTTCACATTTTCTCGGGTTTTCTACAATTTCAAGACTGGCAGAAGAATAATTAACCGCTATTGTCTGCTCCACTGTTCGGACGTTCAGGCAGCGGCTAGTTTGACCCACGTACGAGAACCCATAGCCCATTGGTATCTCGTGTACTACTGACACCTCACAAGTGGTTGCCGAATCTTTATGATTTCTTTGGCAACCTTGTTTACCTGCCGAAAAGGGAGTTAGCCTACTTAATTTGAAATCATTTTTAAAACAACTCGTACGCCATAACTTTCTGACAATGCCTTCAGGTTGTGTGAGACAACATGGAAGAAGGGTGGATCGGAAGCATGCAAGCGAGCAGGAACGTGAACAGACGTGAGCCATGAGATGCAAAGAGCCTTTAATGTCCGGCTGCGCCTGCTTTTATACCCCTGCTGTGACGTCAGCTCATACGTAGCAGTGACGTCAGGTGACGTCACATATATGATACATCTTCCTTCTTTTTTTCTTTTTTTTTAGGTGAGATGACGCTTAATTCACTTGGTTGGAGCTTTCGTCGTCGGTCAATCTCGTTGGTGGGTAATGCGCTCTAGCCGATCTGCGCGCTTGATATGTTTGTTCATTGCAAAAGGTGTGAGAGCTTGCAGCGGTTGGTTGGAGAAGCTGTGGCAACAGCAGTGGGGGTAAAATTGGCAATTCTGCTAGGGAGTGTCCATCGTTGTCGTTGTCACCGTGCAGGCAGAACGATTCATCAGTCAACTTTAGATGCTGTCTGTTTCTGCGACGTACGTTGTTGTTCTCAGTCAGAACTGCATAAGACCTTGCCGCGACCTGACGGAGCACTTTAGCCTTGAGGTTCCAGCCAGTAGGCGAAGCTACTCTTACAACATCCCCGGGACGGAGGAAATGCAGAAATGTCCACCTTCGTTTCGTCATTGCTTACGCACCTGTGTCCCCGGAGCCTGTGCGAAGTCTGGCACTCGTGATCGTAGTCTTCGCCCCATCAGGAGCTCACTCGGAGTTTGGCCGTCCTCCAGCGGTGTGGTCAGATAATTGAGAGCGCCTAGCCAGAAGTCCTCTCCTCATTCCGTTGTTTTTTTTTTTTAGGATGCGCTTGGCTGTCTGTACCATTTTTCAGCTAAGCCATTTGAACGTGGGAACTGAGGACCCGAGGTTGTGTGCTGAAAGTCATAAAGAGAGGAGAACGTCTTAAATTCATTCGATGAGAACTGCGGTCCATTATCTGAGCAGACCTCGAGAGGCAGACCGAGCCTCACAAAAGTGGCACTCAGCTTTTCAACTACGGTTTGCGCTACAGTATCTTTCAATTAATCGATTTCGAGAGAGTTTGAGTGTGAGTCATAGGTGACCAAATACGGGTTGCCGCCATATTCAAACAGGTCTACCCCAACTCGAGTTCAGGGCTGAAGAGACTTTTCACGCAATATGAGCGGTTCACTCGGTTGAGAGTATGAGTGTCTCTGGCAGATGCTACACCTATCGATCATAGCTTCTATGCCGGAATTCATGCCGTGCCAAAGGACAACGTTACGGGCTTTGGCTTTACACTTAGAAATCCCCTGGTGACCATCATGAATACGCTTTAAAATTTCCGGTTGCATTGACTTAGGAATGAATACTCGAGTTCCTTTAAACAGGATGCCATTAAGAACCGACTACTCATACGCCATGTCTCGATAAACTCCCGTCAGAGTTCTGTTGTTAGATACCGCTGTACTAATTACAGCGGTATTGTGTGAAGTGCTTTTCTGCAGCCTCCTGGGAGTTGTCGGAGGTACCTTGTGAAAGAGGCCATTGGTAGCATGAACCTCGACGTCGTCCGCAATGTCATCGTTGGCTGTTACCGCTGGAGCTCTAGACAGTGCGTCTGCCGAAACAAGTTCTTTGCCGGGAACGAACTTTATGTCAGAGTCGTATTTTAATAGCCGAAGAAAAAAACAATGTAGTCTGGGTGGCACATCCCCCAAAGCCTTATTGAGGATTTGAATAAGAGGCTTGTGATCAGTTTCAGCTGTAAACTCGATGCCATAAAAAAAGCGCAAAATTTCTCGCAGCAAAACGTTAGAGAAAGAGTCTCTTTCTCAATTTGTGAATATCTGGACTCGGCATCTGTATGTACATGGGAAGCGTAAGTAACAGCTTTTCACTCTTTGCCGTGACACTGAAGTAATACCGAGCCTATTCCAAATCTGGATGCGTCAGAAGAAACTTTGATGCGCTTACCTGGGTCAAAAAAAGCCAGCTGCGGGCGTTGTGACAAGTTTTTTTTTAGTTGTTCGAATTGTTTTTGGTGCCTTGGAAGCCATTAAAAAATCACGTCCTTCCTTAGAAAATCTCTTAGAGTTGTATTTTCTGCCAGGTGGGGCAAGTACTCGGCGAAATAATTAATTACTCCTAGAAGGTGTTGGAGTGCCTTCTTGTCTTCTGGTGCAGGCATGTCGACTAAACTACTGACCCGCACAGGCCTGGACTTGATGCCCCCAGTACTGATAACGTCGCCCAGAGAAGAAAACTTTGCTCTGAGAAACTTGGCATTTTTTTGCATTAAATGTTAACCCTGCATGCTGAGCCACTTGCAGTTTCACCCTAAATCGACTGTCATGCTGCTGCTGGGTGCTGTCCCAGATCAAAATATCGTCAATATAGACAAGCACCCCTGGCGATTCCTCGAAACTTTCGCCCATTGTTTTCTGAAAAACCTCAGATGCTCACGAAATGCCAAAAGGAAGTCGCAAGTAGCGGTATCTACCAAGTGGTGTAGCGAACGCGCATATTTTTGGTGTCTGTTCGTCCAGTGCTATCTGGTGAAATCCTGGTTTGGCATTTAACGTAGTGAAACATTTGCCTCTGATAGTTCTGTTACTATGTGTTCTCTACGTGGTAGCTGATAGTGCTAGCGTTTCATGCTTTGGTTGACCATTCTAGGGTCCATGCAGACGCGGAGACTTCCATCCTCTTTTTTAACAATTACCAGGGGACGCACCCAGTCGGTATTTTCGTCAATACGATGGATGATTCCCGCCTTCTTCATGCGTCCGAGTTCAACCCGAAGGGGCTCCCGTAGTGCCAGCGGCACTCGTCGAGCAGGCTGGACGGATGTCTGGACGTCTTTTCGAAGAACTATATGGTAGTCGCGCTTCACGTATCTTGTTTCTACAAAATTTCCTGGAAACTCGTCAGCAATTAGAGACTTGCGTGAACGGCACTTACGCGCGACACCAGTCCAAACGTCTCGCTTGCCTGCAGTCCAAGGAGTGGCTGACGACCATTTTTCACGACAACGAAGTTGACAGAAGTTTCCTTTCGGTTAACCTTCAATCGGAGCTTCGTCACGCCGAAGTGCTTTATGAGTCCACCATCGTAGCCTCGAAGCACAGCTCGGCTGAGCTTCAAGTCCGACGCTTTGCGCTGCTTGCTGCACAGTAAATGAGGCAGAAGGTTTGTCTGAGATCCAGTGACCGCTTTCAGCATAATGTTACCTCCACCGATGGAAGCACTCACGATCCAGTCTGCCCGACCTTGTGACCTCTGACGCCAACATTAAAAATATCAAAATTGTCATGGTCGCAGGGCTGTTCGCTCTATCCAACGTCGCTGTGTTTGCTTACGCAACAGTTCTGTGCTTCTACCGTCGCTTGTCGGCCTGCCTGAGAGCATGCCGCAAAATGCTGTTTGTTTCCACAATTGTGACAGGTTTTCCCAAAGGCAGTGCAGCGTTGAAGGGCGTGCAAAATGTTACAGATATGGCAGCAGTTCTCTTGCTTCTCATTCTGTCTTGCGTTTCCCCTTCTAACTGCATTAGTCTGGCTCTCGTTGGTTTCCCATGCTTGATTTTGTTTCTTCGACACTTCTGCGGCTTGGCAGATGCATATCACTTATCAACCATGAGGTCTATTTCTCGTAGAAGCTTGGTCGAGCTGTCGACAATGACGTCTGGAACTATGTTGTGCGCACTGAACATGCCACGCTGAACCATATGGGTTGTCCGTGCTTCGGTGACGTTCTTGATACACGATTCATACTGAGTAACCCGAGCTGAGAATCTTTAGGACGGGACTGGCAGCAATTTTTCTCGAGTCGCGCTCGCAAATTAGCGACTCGTTCGCGCACGACTTTTTACCATAAGCATAGGTTGTCTGCTGTAACCCGTTCAGATGCAGCCAACATATAACACGGTATTTTTCTGGTGAGCGAAGAGGCGCAGCGCCCAGGACCGCATGCAAGCAACTCCCGGGCGGCGAGTGAAGTTTAATAGGAACCTACCACAACGGAGCGGTGCGACGTGCAACAGCAAACAAGCCGCCCTTACGACGGCACAGCCCGTGGCTGATCGCCAAGTTTTTCGCTTTCCAGATCACTTACGTGCATAAAGTGCTCAAATGCAGCTTGAAACAAAACTGCGAAGAGTAAAGTACGCACAATCAGGGCTGAATAAGACTGCAATAGCCTTGCTTTGTAAACTTGGCGTCTGCAAAAGTCGCACTGGGTTTCATCCACCTTTATTTCCGGCAAAAAAGTAACAAATGTGCGGAACTTACATGGTCTCTGAAGTCTAGGCCCGAATCCCATGTCGTTGACCCCTTCACTGTTCGATTCCATCTTGAATAGCACGCCGGCGAAGGCTATAGCCACCACCGGCGTGCATCACGTATATTACTGCCTTCTGCGCTTCGCTATAGCGAAGCGCAGAAGGCAGTGATTTACGTAGCGCAGCAGCTGAAACGTAGAGGCCGTCAGTGGCGAACGGGTCACGTGATGCCAAGATGGCAGCGCCCATGAAACGTGGCCTAAAAGCGTCTCTAACCCGAGTTTCATGCTTTCGTGTTTTTTTAGCTCTTTTTTTTAATTCAAAAGCGTTTTTTGGGGGTGTCTCCTTCTGACAGGTTCTGTGTCTTTTGGTATTAAGTTCCGGTGTTGGAGGAAAGAAATAGGCAATTTATCCGGGCTCGTCTCGAAGAAACTTAGACAGCGGATGGGATTCCTCACTCTGCAGAGAACATGCGCTTGACTTGAACACGTTGGAAAACGTCCTGGTACCGATTACAAAATTAAAGAAGATAACGAAAGTTGTTCCGAAAGACGGAGCAGTTTCGCGAAAAGTTTACTGGATTCTCTGTTCATGAATAACGCAGAAAGAAACTATCGCTAAAAAATGTATTAACGTGAAGCTCGGGTGTTTCTGATTCAGAAGCTTGAATGTTATCGGTTTCGTTCGGTTTTAAACAATTTTGATAAAGCCCACTTAAAATAAGCTTTCGGGGTTTACAGGAATTTACCAAAACCCTAGTTATAACGAATGAGCGGATCTCGGTAAAAATAACATAATCTCATTTTGCGAACATCCCACATTTAGACCGATTTACATTAGCGCTGAGGCGAAGAAAGAACCTATAGGCTTGATAGCAGTACAAAAACGAATAGTTTAATTATTTTAATGTATGTTTTGATAACCACGTCGTTAAGCAGAAAATAAAAAAGGCATTCGTTATATTCTATAAAACGCTATAAACATGAAAATCAGCTTGCTCTAAAAAAGCAATCCACAATTACCGTTTCCGCGTTTTTCACGGTGCTTTTCGTCAACTCAGATGCGTGGTAATGAGGACGTATCCAGACACAAACAACAAATCTTCGTTTCAAGAAATGCGTACATATACATAGGCGACTAACTTGTATGATTCTATCAGCGTTCAGCGCACGCTCAATGACACGACTGATTTCAGCGATTCCCCGGACTGCAAACGAATACTGCCAAAATTCCCGTCTAATCAAGATTGCTCGCGCTCTTGCGCGCAATGTCTCGACCAAATTCGATTTCTCGCACGCTGTGCTCGTTACTAGCAATGTTAGGCCGTCCAATCATTGTCGTGGGCAGCCAATATCTTATTTCTCAGTTGTTCAGTCAACTCTCCGGTTGACGTTAGGCCTTCACTGACTCCTCGCCACGGAAGAGCTCGTTACTTCCACGCAGACAGCGTTTCCGAAATCGGTCGAAATTGCGGACGCGTCTTCCGGTGACCGCCCGGAGACCAATTAGCCCTGGGCTTGCGGAGTCTCATCAGCTGCCATCAGATGGTTAGAGGCACTGTCGCAATTGCCTTGCCTTCTAATAACATTGCGAGACAGGCGGTCTAATTTCTGATAGCCTTTTATTGCGTGTCCAATGAAGTGCCAAATTGGGCAGATTTATTTCAGCCACCATAGTCAGTCAGAGGGAAGGAGGAGGTTTAGTTGTCCCGCCTCCAGTACGAGCTTGCTACAGACTTAGTTTGATAACGGCTATGGTGGCGTAAAAACGTGCCTGTTTCAATGCCTACCATCGGCCACACACACACAGACACGCACACACGCACACACGCACACACCGAGTTCGGCATTACAAAAGTCACGCTGATATCGTGGGGACTTCTTTGACACCTGTTTGGCGTTACAGGTGGGAGATACAGTCACGCTTAAATTTCGGAGACGCAAGTGACCCTTGAAAACGTCTACATTGGTCGACTTTATGCTCTACTAATATGCGTAACATACAAAAGCAAACGAGCCAAACGTTGCACGTGTCTTTTTAAGGAAGTCATTCGACATTCTTATCGCCATTGTCACTAAACATTTTTGAACCCAAAATGCGAACAGAAAAGAGACCAATGACCAAGTATTTTAAGCACATTATCAAAACTCAAAGTCAAATTGGACTTTTAGTGTTTATACAGCGTAAGGTTGGTCTGTCAGGATGGGGCGACACTGGTTTACACTGTATAGATGAGCAATTTTGATAGTGCAGTACGACTGCTAACTTGGGGTCTTTAGCGTGCTCACGCAGTAGTGATACACGACCGCACGCCGGTACGATGCTCATCCAGATCGAAACGGGCAGGGGTCACATTATCCCCGCAAACTTCGTACTTTTAAAGTAAATGAATAATCTCTTGAAATTATCCCTAGTTTTTTTTTTTTGTATAATTCAATTTACTGCTGAGGTATATCAAGTTAATGCGCAAATCGCACATTATCTCAATCAAAACAAAGTAAGGCTGTCCACTTCTTCAGAAATATCGGTTCCAGTCTAAATGTATTTAGTACTTTCTCTCTCTCCCTCTCTCTCTCTCTCTTCCTTAGGGTCAGCAGAAACGGAAGATGGTTTCTTTGTATCAACTTCGGGGCCGAAGGTAACCCACGATGGTGTCGAATGCGAAGATTGGTGGAGCAGTATCTAGGACTAGTTCATATAGCGTATCAATGGGACAAGAGGATGCAGCTAATATTTTTGCGTCAAACGGGTATGAGAGGCCTTGCGAGTGTTTTTCTTTTTTTAAAGGAACGGGCCGTTTGTTGAAGGACAATTTGTGGTGGATTAATCGGTAGCAGCGCAGTTCGTCACATAGGTTATTTTCTTATAGGGCTGTTCGTCAGACTAATAAATAACTTTGTTTTTGCCCGTCCGGCTTCAGAAGCATCCAGTGAGCGAAAAAGACGCCGGATAAGCCGTAACGGCATCAGTGACGACACCGTGATTGTGCCCGTGATTTCTCAACGGCGGCAGGGTTTCGTTCCCCGCGTTCATGGTTTTCGCTAAGCGTCCTACTGACAGTGTGTACGTGTCCGCGTGGTGCACCTGCGGCGACGGCATAAGGGACGACAACGTGACTGTGCCCATGATTTATTCTCAACGGTGGCGGATGTCGGTACGTGTTCGTGATTTTCGCTAAACGTGCTACTGACAGTGTGTGTGTGTGTGTGTCCATGTGGTGAACCTGCTCGGTTTTATTAGTTGAACTACCGTACATCTAGGAATTCACCCAGCGGCAATGTGAGTACCTTGAAATGTATTTTTCGCGATTAAAAAACTCGGTTTTTCCTATTTTGTCTGATTGCTTTTGTCTACCCCTAGGCAAATTGTTTCACTGGTATAGACCCTGCAAACTAAAGACATAAAACTTTCAGGTCTGCATGAAAAAAAAACATTTTAATTGTTACCGAATCGTCCAGCATCTGGTAAATATACACCACCCACGGTTCACAGGCTTCTTCCTAAGTGCCTTCCGTTGACGTCTGAAAAAAAAAGACACGGTAAGTTCCGGGGAAATACAGCAAATCCGCTGACTTCTGGTAAATTCGGGCTTTACTGGAAGAGAAAAGAGTCTCATAATCCAGTAACATAGATGTTTTTACTGGAAATGAAATTCCGGTAAAAAATTTGGTGACATCGCAGTGAAACATCCGGTGACATTCAAGTAAATTCCAGCTTTACTGCAAGTGAAAAGAGTCCCATAATCCAGTAAAATATTTTTATGGTGTAAATAAAATTCCAGTAAACATATTTTTCAATGGGGTTGTTTATATAAACAGCCGAGCGCTTACCTAAAAAACACTGTAGGCGTTCAGGGTTCTGATCTGTGAAAAATGTATAAACACAACCGAAATTTTCATGCGATGTTTTCAGTTCCACTGGAGTCACCTATTTCTCTCTCTCTCACAGATTCTGTACAAAAGCTATCGTCATGGCGCCCATGATCGCGTACAACCCTTGAGGTACCCGCTGATGTGACAACAGCGACCAGAATTAAAAAAAACCTACTTAAAAAAAAAAAAAAACTTTTTTTTTTTTTTTGGGGGGGGGGGGGGTTGGGGAGGGGATTAATTACAAGAAACCCGGAACAAGACTTCGTCGCGCATCTTCTCAAGGTTTATGAAGAAGCTGTTGGATAAACAAAACGTTACCGCCAACCGAACCTCCGAGATTGTGCACATTTATCCATTTCTTTGTTTGAGTGTTGAAGCTACTTCGGACCCTTCCCACCTCCCTCACCGACCCCCGGCGCTCACGTGGAGTTATCCTCTAGTAGAGCAGGAGTTAAGATATCTCAGTCCATAAATCCCCAGATGCACTTTTCTTGAGCTTGTTCTTGACAGTCTCGGCAACACGCTCCGCTGCACCATTTGAAGCTAGATGGTAGCTTGTACAACCATACGGCGTATACTATTGCGTGTAAACAATTTTCTAGTGCATTTGCGAAAGACAGACCATTGTCTGATACTATCAGATCTGGTAGTCCATGCTGGACAAACGCTACTTGCAAGGCTGCGATAGTAGCTTCCGCCCATGTGGATGGCACGGGGAAGTCTTCAATACGTTCTGAGAAAGTATCAACAATGACAAAGAAGGTTTGGACCATTAATGCCTTCGAAATCAAAGTGAAGTCTGGAGCAGGGTTTCTGTGGAAAATGCCAGAGTGTCTGTCGAACTAGATGTAGAGGGCATTGATGGCCTTGGCACACTGCGCAGCTCTTCACGCTTTCGGCAATGTCATTGCCAATACACGGCCACCAGCCGTGGCTCTTGGCGAACATTTTCCTTTTCTCAACTGCCTGGATGGCCCGCATGAGAAGCTTCACGACACGATCTTGCAACACTTGTGGGACAACCACTCGTGCTCTCCAGAGCAAACATCCGTCATGAAGGCTTAGTTCAGCACTCCTTGCACGGAAAGGGCCCTTCTGGTTCCAATGAAATGCCATCTTCTATCAGAACAGCGAGCACCACGTTCTCCAGAACCGAATCAGTCTTCTTGGCTTGAGCCACGGCAGCAGATGACGAAAAACTGGGATAAGCTTTTTCGTGTATGATGCTTTCAGCCTATACAGGCTTTCAATACCATCTGTCGGCGCTGGAAGTCTGTTGAGTTTATCTGCATGACCCAAATATCTTGCCGGTTTCTAGAGAAGCTGGTACCTGTAAGCAGAAAGCATGAGAGCCCACCTAATCAATCGAGGCAAAGCGTGAACTGGAATTGGCTTGTCAGGAGTCATAAATTTAATTAGAGGCTTGTGGTCTGGGGGGGCTTAGATCGGGTTTCCTCACAGGTACTGGTGCAACTGCTTCACACCGTACACCAAGGCTAAGGCCCCTTTGTCGAGCTGGCTGTAGTTTTGTTCGTCTCGGGACAAGCTTCAGGTTGCGAAGGCTATGAGTCGTTCTTGACCATCGGCCTCCCTGTGTCTCAAAACTGCCCCTATCCCATACGGTGAGGCATCGGAACTGAGACACAAAGGCTCTGGGTTGAAATGAGGGAGAACCGGAGCTGAGGTCAAGAGATGCTTGTTTGAAGTCAAAGCTTCCTCTTGGCTTTTTTCTCATTCCAACTTCTTCCCTTCAGTGAGAAGCAAATGAAGGGGACGAAGACGTCCAGGCAATTTAGGAAGGAATAGTCGGAAGAAGTTGATCAAACATAAGAAACTTTGAAGTTCCTTAACATTTCGTGGCACCGGGGCATGTTGCACAGCTGTCACCTTACCAAGACCTGGTGACATACCTTCCTTGCTGATGATGTTCCCAAGGTAATCTACCTGAGGCAAGAAGAAAAGGCATCTGTTGGACCTCAGCCTTAGTTCAACGACCCGAAGGTGAGCAAGAACAGAACGAAGATTGCGAAAGTGATTTGACACGGACGTGCCAGTGACAAAAATCTCGTTAAAGTAAACAATAACGTGCGGCAGTCGTCGGAAAACGTTTTCCATCTGCCGAAATGGTCACATGCTTCTTGAGTCTCATTCGAGAACTATTTGGTGGTAGGCATCTCTCAAATATAATTTTGTGAACTTCTCAATCCCGGAAAACGTGGCCCACAGATCTTTGATCCTTGGAAACGGGTAGTTCTACAATGTTGCCACTAGATTGTCAGTAAATTTAAATTTTCCGAAAATCCTCACACGGGCATCCATCTTGGCCACAAAAAATATACGCAGCCCATGTAGAAGTCTTGATCGGTGCAGTAACACCATGTCATTCTAACCACTGGAGTCCTTTTGTAACTCCATCCTTCAATGCAAAAAGTAGCGGGCGTGGCTTGAAGAACTCCGGAGGAGCATTTTTTGGAACACGAATAGTGGCTTCGGTGCACTTGAGGTACCTAGGCTTTCCTGGTAGACTTCCAAAAACTGGTGAACTAGAGTTTTAACATTCGAGAGAGAAGGGACAGCTGCCTCCACCTTCGAGAATTTGATTCTCAGGTCTCGGATTTAATTGCGTCCAAACGGCGTAGGCGAACCACCTCCGGTAAGGAAGAGAGGTAAAACTGCCTTCTAGTCTTGGAACCGTACTCTTGCGTTAATTTTACTTTTGATCGGAGTGAGTTTCCCGGAATAACTATGCAACAGCACCCTAGATACTATGACAGGTACAGCTGGAAGGAACTCATGAAAGCGGATTTTGTTTGACATGACGGAGACGGTCGCGCCCTTGTCCATATCCATACAATGCGGCTTGCCGCACATGTTGACAGTGACGGTGAAAGGCAGTGACAGCGCCGCGTTGTCAACTTGTCACACGTCGAGTACCTCGGACGATGTCACTCCGGTATCTCCATTGTCATCGAGAACGTTCAGTGGAAGTGTATGTGATGGAATGAACTTGGGTCCTGGCCCTAATAAACGCTGCTTCGTATGTTTGTTCTTGGGACGTCCTTCTGTTTTGAATTACACACCTTTCACAGGTGTCCCCTCTTTCGGTAGTAGTGGCGCGTATTATTCACATGCTTGCAGCTGAACGCAAAGTTTATAACTCCGCAGCGGTAGCAGGTGACATCTCCCGTCCGTGTCGTGATGCTGTAAGAGATGAACGAACTGCTGCTAGTGCTTGCCTGGCGAATCTCTCCGGCGTCTTTCTTTGCTGTTTTTATGGCCAAGGCAGTCTGCACGGCATCCTCGAACGTGAGGTCCGGCTGCTCCAGGAGCCTGGTCTGGTATTGTTATGCTGTTTATACGGGAGGGTATGCGGTCTCTCAGCATGTTTCCTAGCTCTGTTTCAAAATCGAAATGCTCTAACCGGCTCTTCAATGCAACAACGAAAGTGCTTACGGTCTTCCCTTCCGCGCCAACACGCGAATTGAAACGGAACCATTAAACGACGGCAAAAGGCTTGGTGCAGTAGTGACTTCCGAGAACGTTGAGAGCTTCATCTAAAATCTTATCTTGTGGTTTGGCGGGCTTCACGGGTCTTGCAGTAACGAGTATGTTTTTTCTTCTTCTTTGTTTTGCGCCGAACAGCTAAAGAAAATTCCCTTTTTATTTGGCATCGTCCACGTAGTTCGCCGAACAAAAAGCTTCAATACGTTCGACGTATGACGGCCAGTCCTCACCCTCTTCCTACAAAGGTTCAATTTTGCCGAACGTGGGCAAGGCGAGCGCAGAAGCTTGAAGATTGTCTGGTTGATATACACCTTTTTCGTTTAGCCTCGCACCCAGCCACGTCGTCCCCATATACGGTATGCGTTCCGAAAAAAAAGCAAGAGATTACAACCCTGAACAAGTAAAAAAGTATAGAAGGGTCATAACAAGAACGACTGACGGTTGCAATTAAAATGTTAACACATTCTACTGTCGATGGGAGAAGAAAGCGACATTTTCCTGCATACCGGAAGTGCCAGAATTGAAGATGGCGGCGCCCACGTAGAAAAGGTGTATAGGCAGGTCGCGAACTTGTGAAGCTCAAGAACTGAAATGATGTATTTTTCTTTCGTCGTCAATTATTACAAGAGGGGATAACCTCAAGGCCGGCAGGACTTGGCCGTCTGAACAGAAAGACAACGACGTTCCCTTCGTTTCTAGAACTAAAGAGGAAGTGATTTATTGTCCGGTGAGAGCGATCGCGGTAACCGACTACTATAGCTAGGGAATCTGGCAGCGCTAGAAACAGATGAGGATTGCAACATATTGCACTAGCAACCTGAAAACTTCATTAAACCGTTCGCAGAGGAGATCGCAAAGCAAAAGACGCCCGTCGGCTCGCCCGCATCCGCACCCTCAAATTTCAGTAGTCGCAAAAACTGCGTTTCCACGGCCGTCACCTACTTATAATAATAATAATAATATTACTTCATTCCCATCCTTTATGATGGTGGGGCCCAAGAAAAGAAGCTGCAGTAAGCAGCTTGACGAGCCCCTGGGCCCCTATAATGGACAGCGGGAAGCGTGCGGGAAGACAAACAAAAAAACAACATAATAGCGTACTAGAGGCAACAATGTAACAAATTAGTGCACAAAGCTGAAAGCACCTTTTGCAAATGTTAAGAGAGAAGAAATATCACGTACAAGCATATAATACGCGGAAGTCTCTAACGTTTAGACTTTCTAGGTCAATGTCATTGCTGCTAACGCTGTTTAACAAATGCGGGAGTGTGGAACTTATCATTTGAGAGCTATAATTTGTTCACTGCCTGACCATCTTCTATTTCTCTGGGTTACGGGTAGGATACGGTGGAGAAGTTTCTCTCAGCGACGCAAGGTTTTCCAAAATATATGTGCCTCTTGTTTTTTTCACTTTTATAACTAGTAGAAAGCCGATATTAATATAACTTGTGAATAGTGATTATTTGAAAGTTTTTAAATAAATCAGCGGTATGAAAGTCGCGTGGCACGTTAAATATACATCTCAATATTTTCTTCTGTAACAGAAACAGTTTTTCAAAATTGGCAAATGTTATGTTTCCCAAACAAGGTAGCAATATTTTAAGTGGGATAAAAATAATGATTTAGAAAGCAATAATTTAACATTGGTTGGTAACACTGATCTGTATCTCGAGCTAGCTTTGGGATAAGATAATTTATATGACTATCCCAAGACTAAATCACTAAATAGAACTCCAACAGTTTTAAAACAACTAACAATTTCGATTGGAGTGGAGCTAAAAGTAAATACTGCTGCCTATAACCAAGGTGAGTATTGTAGACTCCCTGGCGAGCACCAGGAAAATGCGAGAATTTTCTCAAACACACTTTCTGGCCCTTTTCGTGATGTCCGACAGCTTTCCCCAACCAATTATGAAGTCGTGCCTGTTACGCCGCTCCGTGACCATCGCTTCAGGTTCTCCTAGGTGGTGCCCACCAACCGCATGAAGCCCTACTACCGCCGATATTTATTAGCGGCGAGATCTTTTGATCGCACCCTCCTATGGTTCCCTTTCGTGACGTCATTACCTTGCGAGCAACAAGATCAATGGCATTTGTAATGGGCATGGTGGAAGCTTGAAATCCTTGCCCTCTGCACCCACCCCTTCCAACGCAGACAAAATTGAAGTTTTTAAGTTACTCTTATTTCTGTCCATGAGAAATCTTTTGCTGACTTCATTGTCAGCGTTCCGCCAATCGTGAAAGGCCGACCACAAGGACGGTTTCGATCGCGCACGTCGCCAATAATGTTCTGAACGCGCCGGGAAGGGGGGGGGGGGGGATATTGTAAAGAAGAAGTGGCACCCCACACAAGCACGAGTTTGCCAAGCGCGCGCTGGGCACGGACTTTTTTTGAATCCTGTACCGCCAATAATATCTACCTATTTTTCCTTCTTCCTTTATTAAATCCCCTTTCATCACCGTGTCAACAATTTATATATTTCAAGGCACCATAAGCATAAATAGAAGCAGTTCATCGGCATTCAACGCACCTCTTTTTTATATGTAGCCATATTTGCTTCAGTCCGCCTCTGCACTCCATTAATGATTCAGTAGAACGTATACGTGCATTAAAGAATACTTGTTGCGCGATCTTTTTTTTTTTTTTTTTCCCCAAAAAGTAGAGCTTTAAGTCTTAGCCACGTGCCCGCTCAAAAGAAGTCTAGGTCACATACTCGGCGCCGGTGGAAATTCCTACGCCTACTCTTCCACGCGCCGTAAAACAAAGTGGGGGATGCAGGACAGGTCGAAGGATAGTGTGTCGCAAATACATCAACAGTTTACAAGGAACGTCAGCACGTCACCTTTCGAAAAAAAAAAAACACGTTAAAAATTTTAAAAATAGGTTCCGATTTCTGGACAGATTTTGCAGCAGTTGAAGACAGAAAGAGCACATCACGCTAAAAATTACAGAGTGAGGAAAGAAGCGTTCTATCGGCGGAGGGGGGGGGGGGGTGATTGTAAGTACATTTGTTTTGCGCTGGTGTCAGAACGCTTGTGTAAAGTGCGTGTCATTGAAACCCAAGTCTCACTCACGCCGCTCGTTTTTCTTCGGCATTTCGCGTAACAAATCAAATTAAATCAGATTTATTTTGCACGAATAAACATATACATAAGCAGGTGTCTCGCCGTTTCGGAAGGCTTAGGAAAGCCTGCTTGGTTAGTGCTTGAAGCTGGAAGCAACGTACGTGTTAAGGAATATAAACATTGGTGTGAGTTATATTTATCGAACCTGAGAAAGGAGTAAAAAAAAAGATGTATCTATGGTTTATTTATCTGTTCTATTTTTCGGACTCACCAATCCCTTCCATTGCACAAACAGAGGCGTCCTCCTAAACTCAAGGCAACTGAATCTCATTAGCATTCTTAATTCTCGTTCGATCCTTCGATTTCCGGGTCTGTCTCAAGGACGGCGGGAGGAACCCTTTGAGATACACCGCTGCAAGGCGGGTTTGCGCAAATGAGAAACCTCGGTTCTCATTGAGCCTTCGGCCGCTGAAGGTTCCCGCCTGAATGCGCAGGTTTTGTATGATTGATTGCGTCCATTTACTGGCCAAGGTGGAAGAGCTTCTCGCCACCCGCAATTGCCGTTTCTCGATACGCGCTGCAAACAGGCGGTGTATTTGCCATGGTTTTGTTAGTTTCGTTATATTTCACCGGAAACGCATACTACCCGGGAAAATAAATACTCCACGAAGATGCTTTTGTTTTTCTTTCCGTAGTATATGTTTTGTAATAAAATTCAACAACGTCAACACACAAAAAAAAATATTTCAAATCAATATGCCCAAATGGCCTAGTTGATTTGAATACATTGTAAGGGTATTACGAAAACAAAAAGGTGGCCTCTTGCTACTTTCTAACAGTGTGCTCTCGTTTTAGCGTATTACCCTAAAAAATAGAATGCACCTGTTTCTTTCTCCTTTTCTTTGCAGCTTTACTCTTTTTTTTATTTTTTGCGATTTGCGCGAGGCCTGCAGATGAGGAACAACAAGTTTCATTTAGACGCGTTACAGCAATCTACGTTGGGCTTCCTTTGCTCCCCTCCACCTTATACGATGTACCGCTTTGGACTCTACGAGCCTACGGATCTAATTCAATGCCATGTGAGTGTCACGTGGGCTTCAAAAAAGGCACTGTGTGGGTCGCGTACTTAGGCGATACGGTAACAGTGCTGGATCCGCAAGGATGACTCCAGTAGCTTGCGCTGCGGCCCATCATAGGGTGAAACGAAGTATGTGGCATGGCGTTCATTCGCGTATTCACATTTCTAGTGCAGATTGACTCTTTAGTTTTAAATTACACGCGTACTTTGCCTATTTCTTGTTTCTTTGCTTAAATATGTGTTCTTTGGATTTTCGTACGTGCCATGGATACGCGTACTGCACACACAAAGAAAAGAAGTTTGTGAGTCGACTTCCCCGCAGAACACGGAAGAAGACAATCGTGGTGAACAGCCGGAGGATCCCAGCCAATGACGAAGCTCAGAATACGATTACGTCTCAAGAATAGACCTATTGCTGCATTACCCAAGCATCAAAGAGAATGCAGTGATTGGTGTTCCACGCGCCGCGCGTGCTGGCCTCAGCAGTAGTAACTTTTCTAAAGCAAATGCCTAAAACAAATGGCATCTTGCACGCGCGTTCATCGAAGCTTTATTTTGGTTATTTACTTCGAATCTTTTACACGGCGAAGGCGTGCGCGTGTGGCGCGTGGAACATCGATCTCTGCATTCTCCTTGATGCTTGGGGAATTTAGCAGTAGGTTTATTGCGATGCGACCAGAGACAATAAGGAAGTGGAACGCCGTGCTTAAACACCTACGAACACCACTATTTTTGTTTGTCTAATCTTATTCAAAGCCATCTCATTCGCTGGAGTTTTCTTCTCATTAACCTTGAAGTGTGGGCTAGTCCGAATGCAAGCATAATAAAAAAAAAACGAAAAGGAAGACAAAGTAAAAATCAACCGAAATGTTTATTTGGGTGTCATGTATCATATTTATGCAAACTGCTGACATAAATAAACTTCAGAAAACAAATTGGGTTGTGTGTATGTTTATGCAGCGTGGAACTTGGTCTGTCTCAACGGGCGACGAGTCTCCCCGCTGTAGATAAGAAATTAAGCCAGTGCAGTACAACCGCTAATCTGGCGTCTTTAACGTACATCACGCAGTATTAGACCCGTGCGCGACCGAAAGCGTCGCTGTGGTCGGCCTTCCACGATTGGCCGAACGCTGACTATGACGTCGAAAAGGGGATTTATCATCGACGGAAATAAGAGGAATGAAATAACTTTAATTTTGACGGTGTTGGCAGTGTTCCTTTGAGAGCGCAATGATTTCAAGCTTCCACCATGCTAATAACAAACACCATCGAACGTGTTGTTTGAAAGGTAATGACGTCACAAGGGGGAACCACAAGAGGGCGCCACCAAAACATCTCGCTGCTAATAGGTGAGCGGCGTTTGGCAACTTCCGGTTCCTTAGGAAATTTTGTTTAGCTGTTAACAAAAGACGTACGGTATTCTGGAGGCCTTTCAAGGCATGGTTATGAAAACTAGTCTGGAGGTTTGAAAACCATTCTTGCACAGGCTCGTAGCTCATTGTCGTCGTTTGTCAACAGTGAAACAAAATTTCCTAAGGAACCGGAAGTTGCCAAACGCCGCTCACCTATTGATACACGACCGCACGCCGGTACGATGATCATCCAGATCAAAACGAGCAGGGGTCGAGATTGCACCCAAGATCCCGAATAAACTTCAGTTGAGAGCCAGCGCAGTGTCCTTTCGGTTCCCTTTGACTTTGTCCTGGTCTTCGGGTTGTTTTGCTTTCTTTGTTTAATTTATTTTCTTCGCTGTCAGGGGTTGTCTCGGTGTTCTACACCAGGGGTCTCCAAACATTTTAGCCAAGGGACCAGATTAAGTATATTTCGCAGTCTCAAGAGCCGGAAAATAAATAACCCAATAAAAAAATAATAGGTAAATAAAACAAAAAAGCAATTAAAAACAAAAACAAAATTCAGAATATAAGAAGAATGAATACATATATGCTTTATTTTTAAATTCAATGTGTTTCTAATTATGACATTGTCAAAAAAATTGCCATGCAGAAAACTCATAAGGCATAAACCAAAGCGCTAAGGAACCTTGCCACATCCACGCGGGCCAGGAGAATAATGATGAGGACAATATGCAATAGTTATGACGCAGGTGCATTACGCACTATATTGGCGACGTGAACGATCGAAAGCGTTGCTGTGGTCGGCCCACCACAAATGGCCGAATGCTGACTATGACGTCAGCAAAGGAATTATCATCGACGCAAATAAGAGGAATGTAAGAACGTCAAATTTGACGGTGTTGGCAGTGTTTATTTGAGAGCGTTATGATTTCAGGCCTTCACCATGCACTATACAAACACCACTGAACTTGTTGTTCACAAGGTAATGACGTCACGAAGGGTAACCAAACGAGGGCGCCACCGAAACATCTCGCCGCTAATACACGAGAACGCAAATTAATTTTAACATAGCTACACATACATAACACATGAGTCAACAATTAGTAAAGCTGGAGATGACGATGCACTATAACTAATATTGCGAGTAACCGATTTCTGATACACTTTTTTCTATTCCTGATGTTTTAATTTGCGCTTTTAGTGCGCCTGGCGGCATCATGTTTTTGCTTTGTTTGGATTTTAACGTGCGTTTTTTTTTTAAGGCGAAAGCCTTACTTGTCCCTTTGTGCGAAAAATCGGAGTAAATGGCCATAAAAGCACAATTGCGCGGCACGCGCAGCTCAATGGGTGACCCTACTTGTCGCACTACCTTGGCGTCGTCCTTGCGGTCGTCCTATACTTCGTTTCAGTTTAGGTCCGAGCGTGGCCGATGCTATGAGCCGAAGGGCCAATCAAACAGCGAAAGAGGCACAACGTCTGGGCGTGCTCTCTGCAGTTGATAGGACAAGCCGATATTCGCCGTCTCTCTGTGCACTGCTCCTCCGCCGGCTATTCCTATCAAGCCCAGAGAGCACGCCACGACGTCGTGCCTCTTTCGCTGTTTGATTGGCCTTTCGGCTCATAACATCGTCCGCGCTCGGACCTAAGGTGAAACGAAGTATGGAAGACGCTCTAGACCTCTAGGACGATATACTTGTCCCATTACGTGAACAACAATTGACTTCAGCGTTGTCGTGCCCGAAAGATAACTATACAAATACGTCGTCAAGTGTTATCACTGTGATGTCACCGCCGGAGCACCGTGTGCCAAAGGTGCGCTTCGGACTTCGTCTCTGCCCGTTGCCTGCGTCGTGCGATGGGCTGTGAGACGATCGCGTCTACATCTACGGCCTCGACATCGGCATCAGCGTCTACATCTTCGGGGGCTTCCTCAGGAAAACGGGGCAGCCCACGCAAACACGCCACAGCCTTCTTGAAGGGATGCTGAACCGAAATCTTGATTCCACAAAGCACGGCGGCAAAAGCGTGCGACGGGATGCTACAAGCATAAAAACATTTAGCCCCGTGCGCGACCGAAAGCGTCGCTGTGGTCGGCCTTCCACGATTGGCCGAACGCTGACTATGACGTCAGAAAGGGGATTTATCATCGACGGATATAAGAGGAATGAAAGAACTTTAATTTTGACGGTGTTGGCAGTGTTCCTTTGAGGGCGCAATGATTTCAAGCTTCCACCATGCTAATAACAAACACAATCGAACTTGTTGTTTGCAAGGTAATGACGTCACAAGGGGGAACCACAGGAGGGCGCCACCAAAACATCTCGCCGCTACGGATGACCGTATTTTTCAAAAAAAGGAGGCGCATTTGACAGATATGTTCACGTCCTGTTTCTCCGAGAAGAGTCAAGAAGGAGAGGGAACGACCTCGCGTCTTCTCCGCCTCGACGCCTTGACGGGGCGAAACAAAGAGAGGAGGAAACGAAATATCGGTGACGTCACGCGCCTCGTCGGCCTCGTTCAATCTCGACCTTTTTTTCTTTTTCAAAAATACGGCCGTCGATTCGAGATATCGCCTTACAAGTAGTGTTGTAGGGGTTGTAGCGTCCTCGCCTACAGCTCCTGCATTGTTTTCTGAAATCCAAATTTCGGTTAACCATCCCTTTAAGTGTCCTCCTCTAGGCGTCGTTCTCAACGTCGTCCTAGACATTGTCCTCTAGGCATCATTCTTAACGTTCTCCTAGACGTTGTCCTTAAGGTGGTCCTAGAGGTCGTTTTAGAGGTCCCACTAAAGGTGGTTGTTGGCGTCGTCCTAAAGGGCCTAGAAGTCGTCCTAGGCGTCGTTCGCGACGTCGTCTAGGCGTCGCCCTCTAGGTGTCTCTCTTGACGTCCTCCTGGACGTCGTCCTCAAAGTCGGCTTAGACTTCGTCCTTGACTGGCTTTCGCCTTGTTATACGCAACCAGTCTTAAGTGTACTCGTGTAATTTTTTTTTTTTTTTCCGCTGGTCTCAGCGGGAATTTTCCGCGGACGGGGCCTGGCCCGAGGGTTGGGGTTCGGAGACCCCTCTTCTACACGAATATGAACACGCAGTTCTTTGTAGTGTGTTGATGGGTTCAGCAAACAGGATTACTTTTCCAATGGGCAGTTCAATGTAGAGTTAAGGGTCCACCAAAACGATCTTCGCACGTTTACTTAAATCGTTTCCTCATGACACTCCTCATTCTCGAAGAAACCAGAAAACAAGTTAGTTTTTTTTTGCCGGGCGTTATTGCTTCAAGGTAGGGAAAATAAAATATGGCTCGGTCAACACCTCCTTGCAAAGTGGCATCCTGCATCTTGAAGGGAAGGATTGATTTCATAAGAACACAAACAGCATAAAGGCGTGAACATGCTGACAAAGACCAGGGAGCGCAGAAAGCGTCCAGCACAAAGAACGCTCCGTATGTCGTTTGTGCGTTATGTTCTGTTTTATTTATTTGTGGGTTAGCATTACTGCCCTGGTCATGCGCTGACCTTGGACTGGTTCGAAGCACACGTGTATGAAGTTCGCAACGTCGCCACGGGGTGGTGCTACAGCCCCAGTGGTTTGGAAATTGGCGAGGAAACACATTCTGCAAGCGCCAACCGATGGCGGCAGGGTGCATATTTAGAGAAGCTTGGCGATTGGACCCATAGCAAATGAGGTCACACTGGATTAGTTTAATTATGAGGAGATCGCCGGCGTGGGAGACGGTGGGTGTCACTGGGGCGCCTGTTAAACACCCCTTTTCCATCCGACCCGTTCAAACGCCGCTTCGCGGCCACACTCTGCGGATGGCTCACTGCAAAATATGAACCCACCTTCGGCTTTACCTTCGGCTGCCGCCTCGCGGCAACCCGCCGGCGGCCCCAGTACGCACTACCCCGGCTGTCCCTCACTGCACCTCGGTTGCTAGGCGTGGCGTCCAACCTTCGCTTTTTATAACTATCCAATCCTATGTGGTCATTGTCCTTCATGCACACGCGAATTGACCTAATCTGCTTGCACCACCGGGGTGAAGAGGGATTTCTGGAATGTTCAACCCGCGGGAAAGTGCTGAGTTTCTTGCCTTCACCATTCTTTTTTTTATATTAACCGCTGCGCGAAATGCTTACACATTTCTTCCAAAATCAACGTTGCGGCCACAGCGATTACGGCGCAGTTTTTGTCTATTTTATTATTATAGTTCATTGTTATTTTTCCTTATTTATGTTTACTTAATTTTATTTTATTTATTATTTACCTTAAGATTTTTCGTTAAAATATGCCGCTCTCGCTGACACGTTTCCCGCAAATAAAATAATTTGCTCTTCCCGAACAGATGCACTGCGCAGCTTGGTGGCCATAGCGTCCGACTGCCGCCTTGCCAACCTTGGTTCCACCCCCGCTGGGGCGACTTGCTTATCTTGATATAGTCACGAATGACAAATGATGAGGCGGTGAATAACTGCAGAAACTAAACGTTTAATGAGGCGAACTTGTGCTCCAAACAAAGTAAAGCAAAATTAGAGTCGCAGAAGTCGATGTCGGCGAAACAGCAGGACCGAACACAGGGGTGAGACTGACTGCTGCTCGCCACGCTGCTCGCCAACACGTCTACTTATGTAGACGTGTTGGATTCTGGAACAATCGGCGCAGAAGGCTCGGCGACTAGAACACTCGGGCCTGAAACACAAGCAGCAGTGTTCTCAAATTTACCAGAACATTAAACTGAAATAATATATAAAATACGCGTAACTCCCAGGAATCGAACCCTGAGCCACAGATATAAGTGATAAAGCAAGGAAGCACGCAACGTCGGTAAAAAGTACATCAGCGAGACACTTGTCAGCTCAATGCCGGATGTGTAAATGTGATGCAGAGCTCACCAGCACAACCATCCTTGTGCTGGTCAGTGCGGTCTACGTCCTCGATTTGGAATGTTGTCCCTGACCTTGACTCGGGCGATGTGCCTGGCGTGGATTATCCATGTGATAATCCACGCCAGGCACATCGCCCGAGTCAAGGTCAGGGACAACATTCCAAATCGAGGACGTAGACCGCACTGACTGGCCCAGTCAGGCATCGTCTTCGTCGTCTGTTTATTTACCATCGCGGTGGCGCCCTCGTGTGTACAGCGCAAGATATCACACCCCTCCCACCCCTAATAATGAAAGTTAGTGGAAACTAAGAGATATAAAAAAAGGTTAGTGAAAACAAATCACTAAAGTGATTACGGAGAGTAGCGCTGCACAGGCCGACGCACCCTGGCGCCCCGACGGGGAGGTGTGGTGATAGTCGTTTCACGAGGAGACGCTGTGCTTTCTGCAGCCCTTGGCTGCTGTTGTTCCTCAGCAGGAACCTCTGGGCAGGTGAGTTCAGGCATCTGACAGGAGAGATCAGGTGCCAGAACATGCTCTGCCGTTTTGGTCATGTCAGGAACAGTGCCTGGAATGTCAGGGTCCTTCTCAATGTCTGCAACTGTTCCAGCATGTCTACTGTGGTCAACTTGCGGCAAACGGTTCGCCGGCCGGAGATGATCATGGTGGCGCGTCCACTGTCGCCCGTCAGCCAGCTGAAAGTCCGATGAAAATGTTCCCTGGGCTGTGACCACAGCCGGCATCCATGCAGGGCCTGGACGAAAGTTCCGGGCGAATACTTGGTCACCAGGCTGTGCTTGAATCCGAGGTTGTGTTCCTTTGTCACATCTGATTTTCTGCTGACGCTGCTTCTGCTGCACCGTGGTCCTCAGGTCAGGTCGAAGCAGGTCCATCGCAGTCTTCATTTTTTGTCCCAGCAGTAACTCGGCGGGGCTGCAACCCGTGACCTCATGTGGCGTCGACCTGTAAGTGATCAACATGCGCGCAATTTGTGTACGAAGGTCCCCCGGTCCAGCCTTCTGCAACTTCCTTTTTACAGTCTGAACTGCCCGCTCTGCAGCGCCATTAGCCGCTGGGTGGTACGGTGGTACCAGTATTCGTCTTACTCCATTATTCTTAAAAAATGTGGCATACATGTCGCTCGCAAACGCTGGACCATTGTCTGATACCACAATGTCCGGCAACCCCTGGTTTGCAAACATGGCTCGCAGACACGTGATGGTGGCCTCCGCAGACGGAGTTGAAACCGGAAACACCTCAATCCACTTGGAAAATGCATCCACTGCAATAAAAAAATAAGTGTTGCGGTAAGGCCCTGCGTAGTCGACATGAAGTCTCGACCAGGGTCTGTCAGAGAACGGCCATGGCATGACGGGTATGGACCGTGATGCTCGCTGCTGCTCCTGACAGGTGGGACACTCTTGCACAGCCGCAACAATATCATCATCTATCTTAGGCCACCACACATGGCTCCGCGCTACAGCCTTCATCTTGGATATCCCTGGATGGCTTTCGTGAAGAAGCCTCAGGACGTCGCGTTGGGGAGATGCAGGAACCAACACACGGTTGCCCCAGAGCACACAGTTGCCTTGTACACTCATCTCTGTGAACCGCCTCTCGTACGGTTTTTCCTCTGGTCCCAAATCCGACCGGCGGCCAGTCCACAAGGCCTCTCTCACACGTGAAACCACTGGGTCTTGGGCGGTGGCCTCAGCGACAGCTGTTGACGACAGCACACCTGGGTACAACCCTGCCAGCATGAAGACTTCAGCAGGGCAGTCCACGGGAAAATCTGTTGTTGGCAGTGGCAGGCGGCTCAGTCCGTCCGCATGTGCGATATGGCTACCAGGCCGGTAGCTCAGTTTATAGCGGTACCCAGACAACAGCACAGCCCATCGCAGCACACTTGGAGAGCATGACTCTGGAACAGGCTTGTCCGACGCGAGCAGGCCCAGTAGCGGCTTGTGATCTGTGATGGCTTCAAATGGTCAGCCCCACAGGTATTGCCTGAATTTCGTTACTCCGAACACGAGGCCTAACGCTTCTTTGTCCAGCTGGCTGTAGTTTTTTCCGCAGCTGCAAGGCTTCGAGATGCAAAAGCAATGGGTCGCTCCTCCCCCGACGCTTCTCGCTGTGCCAAGACGGCTCCTAGTCCACACGGTGAGGCATCTGTGATCAGCACTGTCGGCCTTGCAAGGTCGAAATGTGCTAACACTCCAGCGGATGCCAGCAGCTTTTTACTTCTCTGGAATGCTTGCTCTTCTTCAGATGCCCAACACCAGCGGGCTCCTGCCCCCAGCAAGCGGTTCAAAGGATACCACACATCCGACAGATTTGGCATGAACCTTCTATAAAAGTTGATCAAGCCCAAGTAGCTTTGCAGTTCCTTCACACTCCGAGGCACTGGTGTCGCCAACACGGCTTCTGTTTTGGTTGGATTTGGCTGAAGACCAGCTGAGCTGATGATGTGCCCCAGATACTCCACCTTGGCCGCCATGAACTCGCATTCGGACAGCTTCAGCCGCAGTCCAGCTTTCTTCAGTCGCTCCAGGACCTGGCACACATTTGCCCAATGGTTGCTGTCGTTGGTGCCGGTCACGGGTATATCGTCAAAGTATACTGTGACATGATCAAGGTCGTGTAGGAGGTTCTCCATCGCGCGTTGAAACAAAGCTGGAGCTGACGACACCCCAAACGGAAGTCTGGTAAATTGATACAAACCCTTCGGGGTGTTAATGGTAACAAACTTTTGCGAGTCTTCGTGCAACTTGACCTGCTGGTATGCATCTTTCAGATCGAGCTTCGCAAACTTGACTCCCCCCGTTAGCCTTGCGAACAGCTCTTCGATGCGAGGGATCGGGTACGACTCGAGCACCGTCACAGGGTTGACTGTTATCTTGAAGTCGCCACACAGGCGAACACGGCCATCCCGCTTCACTACGGGAACGATGGGCACAGCCCATTCGGACGTCTTCACTGGTCGAATGACGCCCTCGCGCTCCATCCTCTGCAACTCCTCAGTAACTCTGTCTCGTAACGTGAACGGGACGACTCGCGGCTTGAAAAATCTTGGTTTAGCACCCTCCTGTAGGGTAATCTGGGCGGACACGCCATCAAAGGTTCCCAGTCCTTCCGAAAATACTTCATGGAACTGGCTCACCGCTTCCTCCACGGACGTCACAGCGTTGACGACTTCTGACTTGGCGATTCCTAGCTTGAATTCCCTCATCCAGCTTCTTCCGAAAAGCGTAAGACACGGGCCCTTTACGACGAACAAGGGCAGAACGCGCTCGTTCTCGCCTAGCTTCACGGTTGCCTCAAGCTTGCCCACCACAGGCTTCATGTCGCCAATAAAACTTCTTAACTGCCCAGGCAGCACACCGTATTGGGCCAACATTGGATTTGATGTGGCAAAGAATGGCCCAACAATGGCCCAATGAGCCATATGTTTCCCAATATTGGAATCACATTGGACAATAATGGACTATCAAAGCCAATGGTTTTCCATTATCGGTGATACGTTGGCATAGGCTGGTCAACATTGGACTGTCAAAGCCAATAGCTTTCCAATATTGGATATACGCCGGCATAAGCTGTCCAATATTGGACTGTCGGAGCCACTGGCTTTCTGATATTGGCTATACGCCGGCATAAGCTGTCCAATATTGGACTGTCAAAGCCAATAGCTTTCCAATATTGGATATACGCCGGCCTAACCTGTACAATACTGCACTGTCAGAGCCAATGGCTTTCCGATATTGAATATACGCTGGCTTAAGCTGGTCAATATTAAACTGTCAAAGCCAAGAGTTTTCCAATATTGGTGATGTCATGGTGTAGGTTGGTCAATATTGCACTGCCATAGCCAATGGCTTATCGGTATTTGTGTCGCCTAGGCTATAAACCCGCGACCCTTTTTTTTTTTTGCATTGCTGAGGTGGGAAAGTGGAAAAGAGTCATTCGCGCGCGCTCGCTCCCGGGGCGAGAATTTTATTTAACCAACTTCATGGGGCGTACGTCGCCGGTGCTTTATAACCGCGGTCAGAAATACGTCCTTAGCTGCCTATAGGACTATTGCAGTTTTGTTGCCGGCTGCTCTCCCTTCGCATTGCCATACCTCGGCGTTGAAAACTTAAATCAGTTTTTTAGATTTAATTATTTTTGTCTTTTCCGGTGTATTTTGTATGTATATGCATTCCGTAGCGTTAACGTCTTCTACTTTGTCCGTGCCCCTGCCATGTTTGTATTTCTTTCTGCGTGATCTATTTTTTATATTTAATGTTTTTTTGCATATTTGTCATTGTCGACGAAGTGACTTCTACTCTCAGTTTTACGAGAGTCTATCGCTCTAGAAAGTCGTCTATTGGACTCGAATGACTGCCAGTGCACATATCATCACTGTAGGCAGAGCAACGACGTAGCAATCGCGACGCGAGAGCATACTGCGCCTCCATCTGGCCGGTCGCGCTCGCTCTGCGGAAATGTGAGCGTGGTACTCTCGAACCCCGTTAGCTTACTGAAGTTGGAAGACGCTACTTTGTCGTCGCGAATCCTTTGCCCTTCAAACGGTCGCGAAGCCGTTGCGCCCGGCGTATCCTACGCAGCATCTTTTCGAAATTGTTAGCGCAGCATCGCAACCTTCTGTCAGCGAGCGTCGGCGATTCATCGTGTGTTGAAAGTCGGACGATGTGCTGTACGCGGTGTCTTTTATGTGTAAATCTTTCGTAAAAAAAATTTGAAGTTTAAAAACGCGAACCTAACAGTGTACAAATAATTTTAAATTTATCGATAATATATATATATATTTATTTGTGGACATCGTGCGCAAAAAATAGTCGCGCTTAGTTCTTCATTCTAAATTTTAATGTGAGTTATACGACGTAAAGCACACTGTCTTCAAACTTGCCCCGTTTAGAATCACTTTTGAGCTGGACAGCTTCTTTAGAAATTCAAAAGCTGGCCTTCAAAGAGCTGTCCTGTTCAATCGGTATTGGCAGCAGGGTAGACGCTATGCGTGTTTTAGGCCAATCGTGTCTCCGGTTAGGGTCACGTGACTACAGTCTCAAAGCTGGTGATAAGGCAGAGCACGGAACCTGACTAAAAGCCCAAGGCCACGCATAACATCCACTGCACTATCAACCTTGGGTACAAGTGACAAATCCTCTGGTTGGGTTCATTGTTGAGATGGGCCTGAAGATTAGCCTTTGTAAGCGCACCCCCGTTCTGGGCTGCTTTCTTTCTATTCCTTCTCTCTTTTTCTCCCTCTCCCTAAGCTGAAGGCGCAGCGTGATCACGTGGTTTGACGGATGACGCATTAGCCGTTGACAAACCCGGAATGCCTGCGAAGACCGGACCTAGTTTCGCGTGTGATGCGGCGTGCGGGCCTGCTGTAGATTTCGCTTCTGTGGTAAATGTGATAAATCTAGTTCTAGAGTTCCGATCACCAGCAGCGCATTTCGTCTTAGTGCCAAGTGCGAGCTTCAACATGCGGATTGCCAAGACCATGGATATTCTTTCGGCTGCGCCTACACACCGGTGATCTTCCTTTGTTGTGGGCATACATGTGACCACTAGCTTCGACGGACCGAAGACACGACGGACCGCCTTCTCTTCCATGTGAGTAACAAGAAGTCCTCCTGACCATTGGGGATAGGTATTCTCGCTACGCAATGTACGTTTTGTCCCTAGCCGATGAGTTTGAACCGTGTCGAACTCTGTGCCAGGAATCTCCGACGAGTTCAACGTGTAATCCAGAGCGATCGGCCCGAAAGGCCCTGTACAGCGCTATTTGCAAGTGATTTTTATTCTAATAGACCGTGAGAGACGTTCTGATGGGTTATTTTTGTGTTCGAAGTCATTTTTATTTAATCTTTTTTTGGTGTTAAATTATGGCTGTCATCGCCCAGTGTCAATCTTGAGCATGCTGGTGATGCCTGTTGCCGAGCGGTAAACCAAGCATTTCACAAATTTTGTCACCAGCTTTCTCCGTCCCCCTTTCTGTGTATCTTCCTCATGTTTAATTAAGTAAAAAGTCCTCCCGGTATTTCCAGGCCGAATACCACAGAGCGTTGTGTAGTCCTTATTTGCCAAGGTTCGGCTTGTTGGGTGCCAGTGGGGTGTCAGTTATGTCACCGCGCTCTGCGAGTATAATTGCCAGTAATTGTCTTTACACGACAAGCTATTTTATGTGCGCGATTTATTTTAAACTCTTGATTGATTCAAGCATCAAGTTCTGTTCAACTGTCATGTTCTTACGTATAACGGGGTATTTCTTGAACTGTTAATTTAGTAGTGCGTTTGACACTGGTGAGCTGAAGAGGGAGGCCGGCGGTATGATTTATAAATCGTAAATATTATGGAGGCTATATGGGTACATTTATAACTACATATTTCCGTGCCGCAAATACCGTACATCTTAAAAAAAAAAAACTTTTTTTTTTCTAATCAAAGTAGAAATATTGGTGTGAACTTACATATGGCGAGATTGTAATTCTTAAGACTTCTTAAAGCTAGCTGAAAGGTTGGAGGACGCCATGATGTTGCAAGAGTACAGTTAAGCAATTTATGAAATAACGTTCGTACTATTTCATTTATTTTTTAAACCACTATAAATATTTTAAGCTAGATCGATCGAGCTCTGAGTAAGGACAAGTCGGACGAACAAAACAATAGTAAACACCTGTGCCGTCTTTCTAGAAACAGCGTCTCAGCTAAGACGGGGGGAAAGAAAGCACTGTCAAAGCCAGCGTACGTGCTCAACGGGACTCAAGCCTCGACTCAAGACACTCGTGCGTCCCAGCCTTTACAGTGCTTTTTTTCACCCAGTCTCAGCTGATACACTGATTCCAGCAAGCCGGCCCCGGTGTCTTACCTGCGCACCTATTTATTTTAGAAGGCAGTACTAAGTTTTTTACATAAAAAATAACGAAAAATAATTCACTGGAAAAGAAAGTTTATAATATGGAAAAGTAAACATAAAAAAGTCGGTAGGCCTTTCCGAGGTTTTATACTTCCAGAGCAACTGAGCCGATTAATCGAATAGTTAATTAAAGGGCGGCGAATAATAATGAAGCTATGTTTTATTTTGATATTCATTATTGACAAACGTAAGAGAGAACTGAGAGCCTCTGAAACCCTTCACCTGAATCCAAACCCCCGCTTCTGTCTCTTTCAGAATCCTGTGGCCAGGCCCCTGCGTGGAATCTCTTTGCCCAGCTTTTTGCCCAGCCCTCTGCCCTGTCCACTACGGAGCCTGCCGCCGAGTCTGCCTAGGCCCCCCTGGTTGCACAATTTTTTTAAATCTTTTTATTCGATTTAAATAAATTATGAACTGTCAAACGTTATGAATAATTCATTTGCATGCTTCAATGATTTCTAAAGTGTCCAAATATGGTAAAATTGCTGCGTTTATTAGATTTTAGTATCAGAAAGAAAACGGTGCCTGAGGAAAAAGGGCAAGGGACTTGCTTGGTTCTCTGCACTGTTTTTGTGACACTGGTTAGAACACTGACTGAAAAATGGCATCCAATAATGTCATAGACAATAGATGCAAAAAATAGCCAGTGTATTAGAGAGGCTGCCAATATTGGAATAGCCAATATTTAAGCAAATGTTGGTAGAGCCAGTGTGTAAGGCGCTGGATGCCAACGTTGGTTCAGCCAACGGTGAAACATCTATGCCAATATTGGATAAAAAAAAGCGCAAACCACGTTGGTTCAACGTGGGCTAGAACGTTGGCAAACCAGTGGTCCAACATTGGCACCAATGTTGGACCACCATTGGATCGGGTGGCGTTTTCGAAAATGCCAACGTCAGACCAATATTGGAACCATTTTTTGCCAGCATTGGGCCAACGGGGGTCCAACAATGGTGTGCTGCCTGGGTGGACGTCCGATGGCTCCAGCGTCGCCGAAGGAAACAGCTCCGTAAACTTCCTCTCGCTAATGGTTGACACGCTGGCACCGGTATCCAACTCCATGTTCAATGTCACTCCGTTGACGGCAACTTCGAATGGCATTGGCTCTGATCCGGCCGCTTGAAGCGCCTAAAGGTCGTACGCCTCCTGCGTTCCTCGTTTGGATTCCGGCGCTGCCAGCTCGTCATCCACGTTGTGGACAGGTCTCGATCCACTCCTGGGTCTCGCCTTTTCCATTTGACATTTATTGAATCTGCATACCCGAGCCAAATGCCCTCTCTGCTCACACTTGAAACAGACGCTGCCCTCGTGACGACATTGGTGTGCTAGATGATTACCCCCACAGCGGAAGCAAGAACCACTTGCCTGCTGTTTGGTGGGCTTAGTCTTGACAACATTCGCAGACTCCCCGGCCTGCACAGGTGTCGCTTGAGCCAGCTGAGCACGCAATGCACGGGAATCTTTCTTGGCAGCCTCCATGGCGATTACGGTGTTCCTCGCGGTCTCAAAGTCCAACTCGGCCGTTTCCAGCACGCGAGTCTGCATCGCGACGTCGTTGATTCCGCTCACGATTTGGTCCCGTAGCATGCGCTCCCGAAGCGTTGCGAACTTGCAGTCTTCGACAAGCTTCTTCAGCGATGCGATGTAATCGTTTACAGGCTCTTCGTCCCGCCGTTGCCGAGACAAAAACTTGAAGCTGGCCACCACCTCCGATACCCTCGGCGAGTAGTGCTTGTTCAAAGCTTCGAAAATCGCAGCCAACGTTGCTTCGGCAGGCTTCGTATGGGCGAGCAGGTTCCGCAGCAGCGAGTAAGTTCCTGACCCGCAGCACGTCAGAAACACGGCAGTCCTCTTCGTTGCAGCGATGTCGTTCACGGCGAAGTATAATTCTACCCGTTCGCGATACTCGGTCCAATCCGACGTAGCCGAGTCGAACGGTTCCACCTTCCCGATGACAGGCATGGCTGCTGAAGTTGATGCAGGACAAACAGGTAAGACGTGCGCGACCGTTCTTTATCGCTCGTCGCCAGTTGTGATAATCCAAGCCAGGCACATCGCCCGAGTCAAGGTCAGGGGCAACATTCCAAATCTAGGACGTAGACCGCACTGACTGACCCAGTCAGGCATCGTCTTCGTCGTCTGTTTATTTACCATCGCGGTGGCGCCCTCGTGTGTACAGCGCAAGATATCACACATAGGAACAAGAAATCCTTCGCGCGTGAAGTGCTGGAGGTCTTGGTCAATGAAGAAAAAGGAGAAGATTGCGTTAGCACCTCGTCAATTACGGTTCACAAAAAAGAACGCCAATATTTGCTGTTTGCCACACCCCGATGAGTGGTAGGCTAAAAGGTTGTTTTAAACGTGTTTAATGTGCGGTAGGACGAAGAAGATTGGGCGGCCGGGATGAGGAAAAAGTAAAAGTCAGTTGCTAGTCAGCGGTATGATTGTCCAGTCCTTTCTTTCGTGTTCTTGTTTTTCCGTCTTCAGCTGATCTGACTGCCAACTGTGTCCGGACGTCGGGTCGTCGTGAAATGCTTGAAAGATCTCCTCTCGAAGGTCGGTGGGATTACCAGCAGCCACGGCGAGTTTTCGTCCCCGAAGTTCTCTTTGTAGAGTACACCTTGTCGAATGACGAAGGTTGGCAGGGTTCGTGAGAAAACACCTGGCACGGTACACCCGCTCCCTTCCACTCATGTTCGTGTTCGATTAATGCGAATTCATGTTCCTGTTCGATTAATGCGAACACCGACGACGTGTCATGTCGTCGGTGTTCACAGCTGCTAGGAAGGGCTTGTCGTCACCGTCGTCTCTGCTGCCGGAATGTGTTTCGACAAGGGCCCTGGACAGGCAGTCGGCGTCGCTGTGCTTGCGGCCTGACTTGTAGACAACAGTCATGTAGTCTACAACTATTTGCAGTCGGAGGACAGTGCCCGACTTGCGGAGGCGATGATTCGCTTGGTGCTTTCTTGAACTTGAACCAGCACCGCTCTAAGTCCTGCATTACTGGCGTCTGTGTGAATCTCGGTTTCCGCATCCTGATCAAAGTGTCAAAGAACAGGAGGAGACTGGAGTCTTCGCTTCAGCTCGTCGAATGCCTGCGGTTGCTCCTCGGCCCACTCAAACTTCTCGGCGTCCTTCGTGATGTTTGTGAGCGGTGCGGAAATCCTTGCAAAATCCCGAACGAAACGTCGATATTAGGCACACTCTCCAAGGAATCTGCGCATGGCCTTTTGTCTGTCGCGCTGGAATTGCCGCGACGGCGTGAGTCTTCTCGGAGCCTGGGCGGACACCTTCGTTACTAACCACGTGGCCCAGGTACTTCAGTTCGTCAGAGGCGAACCGGCATTTTGACGGCTTGAGGGTGAGTCAGGCGGTCTGTATGACTTGGAGAACAGCTCGGAGTCGTCGCAAGTGCTCGTCGAAGTCACTTGAAAACACGACGACGTCGTTAAGGTAGGCGAGACAGCCCTTCCACTTCAGCCCTCCCAGTACGGTGTCCATGAAACGCTGGGAAGTAGCTGGCGCCGTGCATAGGGCGAAGGGCATACTTTGAACTCGTGCAGTCTATCCGGCAGGACGAAGGCTATAATTTCTCGGTCCCGTTCGTAGACTTCGATCTGCCAGTACCCGCTCTTCGGGTCCAGCGATAAAACGTATCGAGAGTGGCGCAGCCGGTCTAACGTGTCGTCGATGCGGCGGAGTGGAAAGATGTCTTTCTTCGTCACCGCGTTCAGCTGTCGGTAGTCAACGCAAAAGCTAGAAGTTCAGTCCTTCTTCTTAACCAGAATGAGTGGAGAGCCCCACGGACTGCTTGAGAGCTGGATTATGTCGCCGTTCAGCGTCTCTTGAAGTTGCTCCAGGATTACTTCTCTTTTCTTACGGAGACTGTACGGTGATCAATGCACTAGGGAGTGCGTCGTCCTCGGTAACGATGCGGTGCTTTGCAACGGTGGTTTGGCGCACCTTCGACGACGTCGCAAGGCAGTCGCTGTATTCGGCGAGGAGATCATTCAGCTGTCGTCGTTTTGGGCCCGAAAGCTTAGGGCAATGTCGAGCTGCGCTGGTGGCGTAATGTTTTGCTGAGGTGGCGATGATTCTTCAGCAATCGCGGCGATTTCGGCGGAGTTCCGAGTTCCTCGATGTGGCCCACAGCCGACCTTTCGTGAGCTGTTGCGTTTCTTGTCGGAAGTTCGTCACGAGGACCACAGTCCGCCCATACTAAAGTTCAGCTACTTCTCTTGCGACGCCTATTCCTCTTCCCAGGAGCAATTGGAGGCTTCCCTTGAGCAGAACTTCGCCGCAGAAAGCTTCATCAATCCCGACGGATACGAAAACACTCGACCGCGGTGGTAAGATTACGTGGGTTGCGAGGACGCGGAAAGCGGATGACGCCGCTTTGGGTTCCTCCAGTGGTGTACCAGGTTTTCGTAGCGTCAGCCGGTTTGCTTCGAGGTCGATATTGGCGCCATACTTGCAGAGAAAGTTTATTCCGGGGATAATGTCCCTCGCACAGTCTTGCAGAACGACGAACTTCAAACTGGACGTCTCACGGTGGATCTCGACGGGAGCAGTGCATCTCCCGACTGGTGTAATAAGGTGCCTTCCGGCGGTTCATATTTGAGGTGCATTCCATGGCGTTGTGACTATTTTCAAGGTGGCGAGAGAGCCTCCCACTCAAGAATGAGTAGTCTGCTCCGGTGTCCACGAGTGCCGATGCGTCGTGGCCGTCGGTAACAACGTTTAGGTTGTTGGGCACCGTTGCAGAACCGATCTTGCGATGCGTGGTGCCGAGAGAGTGGGAGCGCTCTGGCGTTCTTGGAGGCTCTTTACTTCATTCGTCTTCGGCAACGCTACCTCCAGGTGTTGCCGCACTCAGTTTTCCCGACGAGATAGGGGAAAACAGGCTGTCCCAACGAGAGCGGCGGAAAAAGCGAGAGCGCACGTCGAAGCAAAGGCGCACGGGAACCTCGGGATGGAGGCGGCAATGGAGACAGGGGTTGTCGGAGATACCCTTCGATGGTGATTGGTCGCTTCCCAAGGCAGGGTCGCGGGTCACTCGGCGCAAAAACCTCGCAGGCCGATTTGTCGCTACGGGCACCTCCGGCAGACGTGATGGGCCTTGCCGCAGCGACAATACAGTGGTCGTCGATCGGCCGTGCGACACACATCCGTCTTCCTAGGCGCTGGTTGTTCGGTGCGGACGAGCTGAGGCTGCGCTTTCCGACGTCAGAATGTCTGCGGCGCTGGTAGGTCATGTCGAGACGGCATCGTATACTGCCGAGACTTCTGTCGCCGGTCTCCATGCTGCCGCGGCGTAGGTCAGAGTGGACTCCTCAGGTGCTGCTACGCTGGCAGGAGCCTCCGGTTGTAATGTCCGCTAGACTTCCTCGCGGACAGCTTCGGCACTGTACAGCCAGTCTTCTCGGTGTCTGCGCTGTCGCCTTCGTTACTTACCACGTGGCCCAGGAACTTCAGATTGTCATATACAAACCAGCACTTTGACAGCTTGAGGGTGAGTCCGGCGGTCTGTATGGCTTAGAGAACAGCTCGGAGTCATCTCAAGTGCTCATCGAAGTCACTCGAAAATACTACGACGTCGTCAAGGTAGACGAGACAGCTCTGCCACTTCAGCCCTGCCAGTACGGTTTCCATGACACGCTGGAAACTTGCTGGCGCCATGCATACTTCGAAGGACATCACCTTGAGCTCGTAGTGTATCCGGCGTGACGAAGGCTGTCTTTTCTCGATCCTATTTGCATTAGCCTCCGGTTGGAATGTCCGCTGGACTTCCTCGCGGTCAACTTCGGAAATCGAGAGCGGAGCCTGGTCGTCAGCTGGGAAGAGCTTCCTGAGCTCTTCCCGTGCGACCTCACGTATGATCTCATGAATTCCAGTCAGTCTGGAGCCGTGGTCCAATCCCGATGACGAGGGGGCAACTACGCCGGGGTGCCGCTGGTAGTGGGTTGTCCTTGCCAGGATCGCACACTCCATGTTTGTCGCCTCGGTGACAAATCCTTGAACGGTCGTCGGTGGGTTGCGAACGAGACCACCGAAGATGTCGTCCTTCGCTCCACGCAACAGAATACTCAGTTTCGCTTCCTCGGTGGCATGAAGGTCGGCGTGGGAGCTCAGGTGCAGGACGTCTTCCACGAAGCTCGTGACACTCTCATTGGGGCCCTGGTTTCTCGATTGCAGATGATATTCGGCCCTCTCTCTTCGGCATTGACTGGCGAAGGTACGCGTCAGCTCATTATTGCAAAGAACCCAAGAAGTGAGGGAGGCTTCGTGGTTCTCGAACCAGCGCCTTGCAGTACCTTCAAGCAAAAAATAGAGGTTCTGCAGGCGCTGCTCGTCACTCTACACGTTGTGGCGGGCCACGGGATCGTGCTGGTTGATACATTCTTCGACGTCCTCATAGATCTCGCCGATAATGCAAACAGGTGTCCGCGGAGCGACGGGCAGGTCGACGACCGGGTGGACATGGTCGGGATATTCTTCTTCTGGTTCTCGGTACAAGAGACCCAAAATCGTAAGACTGACCTCTGGTACGACGGTTTGTTCGGGCTTCGGCGTCTTCGGCAAAGGGTAGCCTTCCGGGGCTGAGCACCTCACTTGGTCGGCGTGTCTTCGGAGCGGTACGCTTTACGGGCATAGAATGCGGTATTCCGCACCTTTACGAGAATGTCACGAATAAGAAATAATGAGGTGGCGAAGAACCGAAGAGACTAAACGTTTAATGGGGCAAACTTGTGCCCAAAACAAAACAGAGCAAGGCAGCGTCGCAGGCGTCGATGTCGGCGAAACAACAGCATCGAATGCTGAGGCAAGACTGCGGCTCGCCAAGCAGAGCCCCTTCTGTAGACGCGTTGGATTCTGGAACAATCGGCGCAGAAGGTTCGGCGAATAGAAAATTCGGACCTCGAACAGAAGTCACAGAGTTCTCGAATTTACCGGAACATTAAACGTAAATCATAAATAAAAGACGCGCAACTCTCGGGAATCGAACCCTGGGCCTCCGCACGAAACTCAAGCGCGGTAATCACTCGACTACACACGCGCTCGCACTCCGACGCGCGTGGCAATATAATATCGGCCGTTTGTGAGCGTTATGAGCAACCCTAACATGGTGTAACGTTCATGACGTCGTTCACACCGATCGTTCGTGACACTTGTTCCTGACGTTCGTTTCTGAAGCTCGTTCGTGACGTTTGTTTATGATGATGTTCTCCTGGGAGAGGACTCATAAAACCCATTTGTGTTTCAAAAATAACCCTTAACGAGCGCGTTTAAGGAACGTCAAACAGTCGGCAGCAAAAGTCAGAAAGTGCGACTGAGCCGTTCTAACAGCTATCCGTTATACTTACTGACGGCTTAAGGAACGCGGTGCGCAGGAACTTCAGAGCATCATATTATCTCTCCGGAGTCAATTATGCCGAGGCATAACACGATGAGAACCTCGAATAATGGATTACAAAGTAACAAGTGGGAACCTAGTAATTCATGTCCTGCATTTCTTAAAAAAGCTCTCAGTGAGTGTACAAGACACGACTGCACAATCAATTTCAGATTTTTTTTTTTTCTGCCGGTATAACGCTCGCGACATGATGTGCCGTTCTAGAGCTACTCAGAAAATCGTATTGGTGATGTCACGGCTTGTAGTTTATCGCAAAGCAGTCTTGACTACCTAACAGGCAGGCCCTTTGATGCAAGGACTCCGAAAGGCTAAAACATAACACAAACACGCACATCAGTGCCCCGGAAAACAGGCCATCGACTTCACAAAGTCCAAAGGCGACGCTTGGCACCGTTCCAGTGGACTGCTAAAACCCCTTCTCGTTCGTCTTCACTGCGCTTTCGGAAACCCCAGAATTGTTCGATCCCCCTCAAGCCCCTGCCCCGATTTCGTTGACCTCCATCCCTTGTGCACTTTTGGGCAACACTGAAATGCTTTAAAAATTCTTATGCAACCTTTTTTTTTAATGATTTATTTCTTCTTGAATTTAGTCGCCTTGATTAACTCGAGCTAACAGAGTTTCGATGTTGTGCGCTACGGAGCTTTAATATATTAGAGTTCCTTAGGCATGAGCTAAACTAAATAAACTGCACCAATAAGTTTCTCTGTGACTTTTTCTTAATTGCTTTTTTCGAGAAGAAAGAGAGAAAAAGGTGGGCGGGGGAGAACTTGCGAAATCTACAGAAAAATGCTCGTTTCTAAATTTGTATTAGATTTAACATTCCGGGAAATATATTTCGCTTCAAAATAAAACTTTGTGGGGGCATAGGGGGTTAACAAGGTACAGCGTTGTTAGGTGAATTAAAATCTGCCTTGCGGGGTATAAAGCAGGCTAGGGAAGAGTGATCCAACTTTTGCATATTTTGTCTACATTTTAGCTCCAACTCATATGTAAACCGAATGCATTTGGGGCTCAATTGATGGAAGTCTATCAACCTTCTAAATATAGGTAGAACTCAAGCTGTCTTATATTAATTACCTGACTCTTTTTACCTGTACGTCACAAGGGTGAGTGATGCTAAAATAGGCAATACGCACGAGCGCCTTTAGGATGTCCTGAACGTGGAAATTCGGGCAACAAAATGCCTGGCCAGTTCACGAAAAATTCCGTGGACCGCGTGCCAGACCTAGACTTCCGAAACTCTACACACACGCCTGCATTCGACAATTCATAGTATGTTGTCCGACCTTTCGCCCCATGCCACTCATGCGTGCACGAACTTGCAGCATGCTCCAGTAGACACTTTTTTTTTCACGGCTGCATTGCGCCACTACCACCCTACACAACTTTGAAATCTTGCAGGTTACGACTGGCAGAAAAAAGTTGCAACAAGCTTAAATACTTTTTTCGCAAGAGAATGTCTGAATATTGTTGAACAAGATCTAAATATGGGAAGTACCATGCTTTGTTTCACCTTAAGCCCAAACGCAGCCGAATCTACCAGCCGTTAATGCCAATCAAACAGGTCAAAAGCGTAAAAGTAAAGGCGTTCAAAAAGTTTATTTTTTGCTTGTGACCTATCATCTACAAAACGCATCACGCTCAATTATTTATCCTTGACTTTTTCCTCTTATCGTTTATACCATTCTTTGTATTTGTGCTAGTCTTTACTTTACTTTGACTTGCGTGATCAAACAAAATAGAGTATAGGCTCACAAGCGTTCAATTGGGACGTGCATTTGAGAAGACGGTGTGAGCCGACTCTAAAGAAATTTGGCATGCTAGAGATTTCACACTCCTGTCCACTCTACCAGAGATATGGTAGTAACCACGAAAACAATAACTTCGGGCGAAAAGAGCAATGACAAATGCGATGCCTTGAAAGTATGCCGCACGTAGGCGACCTTGCTGTGGAAGTATTTTTTCTAGGAAAAAAATAAGTACTCGCGGAATTAGCCTCGAAATCTCCCTCTATAATCATAGAAAAGCTGGAATACTCAACTGAATGACTTATTATGCAAATTTTATTCGGTCATGAGCTTGGTTACATTTTCGCTCTTTGCCAATATTAACATATTGGTGACGGACAACTTCAAACTACAGCTGACAACCATATGGAAGTTCCACGCCTATGTCGTCAAATTCAGAAAATCGTGCCACCGACACGCCTAGATTCTCATGCTCGTGTATTTTTAAGATGATCCACTTTACGATTGAGGGAGACCCTACTTTCACATAAATACGAAAGAAAAAGACGGCAGGTAAAGCAGATTACGTTTTCCCTTGACTGAAGGGCTTGCTACCTCCAAAGCTCCCACTGATATACTGCATCATATTCAGGTTCTAAACTGCATATATCTTTTCGCAAATCTCCCAGAAAAAAAAAAAAAAGAGGAAGAGAGAAGTGCAGTAGAAAAACCAAAACAAATTCACAAACGTTTCTGCACGTAAAAAAAGAAGTAAAACAAACCTCAAAATACGTCAGGAAAAGCAAACAGAACAGGCTCGGAAAAGCTCATTCCTTTTCTAAAGGGCCGTTTGGGCGAAGAAAAGTGGGTTTCCGTTTTTTTGCAAGGAGGCGCGAAGAAGAGATGATAAGAGAGCCTGAACGAGAATCAAGAAACGGAAAAGCTTGACTCATGACAGTAGCGCTGTTGCCGGGTGGGTCGTTGTGTAAGCTACTGGGACTGTGATAGAGATATTGCCCTATTTATTCGCGACCAGTGTGGTAAAGGTGCCGCCAAAATAATTTGAAAAGAAACATAGCTGATTCCCTTCTCGTTTCTGGTATGGCTTTTCTAGTTTTTACAGTTCGGCGGTTTTAGCTATCAATAGCTGCAGTTCATAAATAATGGTGTCATTCAACCACTAGGCAGACAAAGGGTTTGCTTCATTTTGTTTCGCTTCGCGTAATAGTTTTTTTTTTGTGTAGGTGGTGATTCAAGAGTGGAGACAAATGTATAATTCCTGAAAAAGCCGCCGCCCGGACCCACGGCAACGTATTCATTTAATAAAAAAAAATATATGTTACATACAATAAACATAACGCAAATCCTAAGGATCAATCATAATGGGCTCACAAAAGCCCCCAAGAAAAGCAGCACGTCGAAAATAGAGTAACAAAAAGGCATATTTGAATTATGTTAAAATAGCATATATTCATGAAATACAGATTGCAGGGGGGCTATGTTCGACAAATGTTTCGTTTCTCCTAAAAAGAAACGGAAACGGAACGGAAAGGAACGGAAAAGGAAGTTTGCAATGAACTAGAAAAGGAAAATGACAGGCTGAGGGAACAGTTGTACAAAACACAAACCGAAGTACAGAACCTCGACCAGTACAGTCGAATGAATAACGTGGAAATAAAAGGCATTTCAAAAGGAAACGGAAAACACGCCACTGAAAACGCTAACAGCATTGACATTCTGGTGAATGTTCCGCTCGAAGAAACCGACATTGACATCTGCCACGCAGTTCCCGCCCGTTGTAACGAAACTGAAAACATAATCATTCGCTTTGTCACAAGAAAAAAACGAAACGAGTTTCTTGCGGCTTCCCGCAAAGCAAGGCTAACTACCGAAATACTGGGGCTCTCGGACGCTGGTGTCAAGTCGATCTTCATTAACGAGTATTTGTGTCCTGCAAAAAAGCAACTGCTGGGCGCAGTTGTAGCGAAGAAAAAAGAAAAACACTGGAAACACGCTTGGACAAACAACGGGAAGATTTTCGCAAGGCAGACGGATGACTCTGAGATATTGTATATTGCTTGCAAACAAGATATCTCAAAGATAAACTAAGATATGAATGATAACGGCGCGGTGGGAGCGAAAATAGATGACACGTCACAGTTATATGATATAGCAGCGTTTAACACATTTTGTTCGAAAGTATGTAACAATTTTTCGATTCTTCATTTGAATGCCAGGAGTTTGTGTAACAAGGTTGATGAGGTTGAGTGTTTTGTTAATTCCCTAGGCATGAAATTTGATGTTCTAGCATTTACCGAGACCTGGTTTCGTAACCATGACGTTTGTTTGAATGGGTATCACTGTGAGTATGTAAATCGACCACAGAAGACTGGTGGTGGTGTTGCCATATACATAAAAAATAGTGTTGCTTTTAAGTTAATCAAGGAGTTATCGTCATCAACCCCCGATTATGAATGTATTGTGATAAGCTGTCTAGGTATTCTTGTTGTTCTCCTGTACCGCCCCCCTGATGGAAAGAAATGTACATTCTTTGAATTTGTTTGCTCTGTTTTACAATATGTAAGTTCACTCCGTCTCAAACCGATAATTGTTGGTGATATAAACATCGATTTACTCGTTGAAAACACACACCTAGTAGAGTTTCTTACTCTCATCCAGTCTTTTGCATGCTTCAACAGGATCAATACTCTCACCCGTGTTACAGCCACTTCATCTACATTATTAGACCCATGCATAACAAACTTCCACCCAGATGACGTACTGTCAGGAGTCATAACCGCTGGAATAAGCGATCACATGCCCATTTTTTGTATTTTGCCTAAATTAAAGAAAGTTAATAATACACCTGTTTCACGCTTATATCGTTATATATCGGAAGAGGCATTAAATACATTTTATGCCTTATTACAAGAACAGAACTGGGAAAATGTCCTGTGCGAAAGAAATTCAGATAAGACATACAACCTATTTTATGAAACACTGAAGGATTCCTATGAGACATCTTTTCCTCTACGATCGAAAAAAACAAACATGAGAATTAGAAAGCCATGGATCACGCAGGAACTATTCCGTAGGATAGGTGAAAAACATAAAATGTACGATCGCTTTGTTCAGACTCGAGATACTACTATTTTAACGGAATTCAAAAAGTATAGAAATCGCCTGAACTCCGATATTCGAAAAACGAAAGAAGCTTTCTTTCAACTTAAGCTTGCAGACGCGCAAAATAATCCAAAAAAGATATGGGAAACCGTTGACGAAATCATTAGACTTAAGCCGCGTCACAACTGCTTACCCGATTTAAAGATAGATGGGGAATTGTTATCTGGAACTGAACTAGCGACACGATTTAACACTCATTTCCTATCAGCTTGTGAATACACGTCTGCAAGTCAGCCTCGTGACCACAGAAAGTACCTAAAGAACGATATTTCAAACTCAATCTTTCTTTATCCAGTAACTGAGCACGAAATAGTTATGTTTATAATGTCCCTTAAAAACAATTCAGCTTGCGGGGTGGACGAGCTTAAAGAAGCACCTATTAAATTTGAATCTAGCACTATTTCAATTCCTCTTACTCATATATGTAATTGTATAATTGAAAGTGGTATTTTTCCTGATGTATTAAAAATAGCGAAAGTTTCAACAATCAGTAAGGGTGGCTCCAAACATGACTTAGGAAACTACAGACCAATATCAGTGTTGCCGTTGTTCTCAGAAGTTATTGGAAAAGCAATTAATGAAAGGCTTCAAAAGTTTTTTTCTAGGTATGATGTCATAATAAAACAACAGTATGGTTTTCAAAAGGGGAAAACTACCGAACTAGCGCTTTTGCACATCAAAGAAAAAATAATACGTAATATTGAAGATCAACGTTTTACAATTGGTTTATTTATCGATTTTAGAAAGACTTTTGATTCCATCAAACATGACATACTCCTTTCAAAGCTCGAGAAATATGGCATACGCGGGACTGCGCATAAATTTATTACTAGTTACCTTACATCTCGCACACAGTATACGGTTTATAATAACATAAAATCGCCTCTAGGGCTAATAAAATATGGCGTACCACAAGGCTCGATACTGAGACCTTTACTGTTCCTCGTCTATATAAATGACATACATAATATACCATTTACCGAAGATTTAATACTGTATGCCGATGATACGAATGCATTTTTTTCTGGGGTCAATCTTAGCGAACTAGAGACCACAATAAACAAATATTTAATTTAACTATCATCCTGGCTGGTGGCTAACGGTTTATCTCTAAATACAGAAAAGACAATATATGTAATTTTTTCCCCAGTAAATCGCGCCCTCAGTACACATATTGAACTGCAGTTCCAAAGAGCTCAAATTGAGTTCGTCGATAATCATAAGTTTATTGGAGTGTGGTTTAACGAACGCTTCAATTGGACACACCATGTAAATAAAATACGAAACGAAATCTCAAAATCAATAGGCCTAATTTCATCTGCAAAGCATCTTTTACCGGAATGGCTGAAGTACCAACTGTATTATGCGCTGATATATACCAAGGTTTACTACTGCTTTCTTGTCTGGGGTCACACAACAAAGACAAATATTACACATCTGCATTTATTACAAAAAAAAGCTGTTCGTCTAATACACAATTCTGCTTATGATGCACATACAGCTCCGCTTTTTGAGAAGTATAAAATTTTGAGCTTTGAACAACTCTACATTTATAAACTTGCACTCTACATATTCCATGACCGTAGACTTCAATAACCTAGCTATCCATCTGCATGCACTCGACCCGACCACCATTACAACACTCGAAATGACAAGTTTATACTCCCCAAAATCAGGACAAACATGGGCAGACAAACGCTCTCATTTCAAATTCCTAACTTCCTTAATACACACAGTTATCTTCATACACTTATCACGTCAAATATATCGCTGAACAGATACAAAAGCATATTGAAAGAAACTCTCTTGCCCACAAATGTTTCAACCTGATCTGAAGTATCTGGTTTTATCCTCTTTGCTATCTTTTTTCTTTCTTTTCTTTTTTTTGTAGGTTTTTTGTGTTATAGTATTATAGTATAGTTTTATAGTATCAAAAATGTGTACTATATAAATGCCATTGATATGTATATTTTGTTATTCATTATATTTTATTTAAGAGCGCTTCTTGTTTCAGTGTGCTCTGCTGTCGACGCGGGTCATTGTCTTCTTAATATTTCATTTATGTAGCGGTACCAAGGCCTCGTCAGACCTTTTGGTCTTTTGCCTTGGTACTGCAGACAAAATGTATTGTCTGAACAAACTGAAATAAAAAAAATTAAAAAAAAGTGACGGAAGGGACGATATCGCGTCTGATTTGTTAGAGGCTCAAATGACGAAAGTTCCCTCTTTCGTCATTTAAGACTCTAGCCAATCAGACGCGATATCGTCAGTTCCGTCACTTCCGTTCTTTTTAGGAGAAACGAAACATTTGTCGAACATAGCCCCCAGATCACTAAATTTAAAAATAAAAGAACGTCATTATGAGACCGGTGCTAAATATAATGAATGCACTTTAAATGCAACTAAGGTTTCCCAATTACCGGTGGTTTAAAAATAGGGTTACATTTTACAATTAATCGCAAAGAAATATTTCATAGAAAGTGTTCACTTAAAAGATGCATTTATGTTATATGCAATACCGAAACTACACAAAGGTTGAAACGTTATATACCCGCTCCTTTAGGAGTACCCAGACTCATATTTCAAGCTAACCAAAACTTTAAAATCTGCGTTATTTACGACTTGCGCATTGTTGGTAATTTGAAAATTCAATATTCCTCGCCGTAAGTTGTGTCTGGGGACCTCACCTGTTGCAATGGGTGTCGAACCGTACGCGTGACGTAGGCCGTGTTCTCGTATACTACCGGGTGGATCAAGGAGACGGCAGGCTCTTTAAATCGACCGCAAAATTCGGTTTCTTAACCTATCGCGCTACGACTTTGTGCAGCGCTGCCCACAGATGGTGCATTTTTTTTTTGTAAAATTTGCAAAGAGCAAACTTACCTGAGGAAAAAGTAAAGAAAGAAAAAGGCTTAGCTCCTATGGAAACGCAGCGACGCCACTGGTCTGCAAACAACACGGCGCCGTTTCGCACGGGAGACAAGAGAGGGCGCAAGCGGTCACGACGCCAACTGCTGTCCAACGAACGGGCGACTGTCGCCGCCTGCGGAACGCGCGCTGCTTTTGAGTCGAAAAGACTGTCTGCTAAAGACGCTGGCTCTCGACGCCGTATGCTCGTTCGTTGGCGGCGTTCGTTGCGCCATCTCTTGTGTCCCGTGCGAAACGGCGCCGTGCTCTTTGAAGACCGGTGACGTCGCTGCGTTTCCATAGGAGCTAAGCATTTTTTTTTCTTTACTTTTTCCTCAGGTAAGTTCGCTCTTTGCAAATTTTACAAAAAAAAAATGCACCATCTGTGGGTAGCGCTGCACGAAGTCGTAGCGCGAGAGGTTAAGAAACCGAATTTTGCGGTCGATTTAAAGAGCCTGCCGTCTCCTTGATCCACCCGGTAGTGTGACTTTATAAACACATGGCAATTGTTTTACGTAGTACACCTTGAACATATTATATTCGATAATGCAGGGGTGTACTAATAATAATGCAATTTTTTTTTAATTATAACTAAACATTTGTTGAATATTTCGAGTAACATTGTTTTAATACACTTCAAAGTTGTTTTCTTGCCCCAAATCAAGGTACTATGACTTATTATTTCAGTAAATTAACGATTGCAAAACATCTTTCAGAAAACATAGCTTATCGAACATACTAGCAACATGTACACAATTCGTAACGCGCAACAAACAGCTTTACGCTTATTAAGGCCCGTTCACACACTTGCGCTTGGCTCCGACTGATTGAGACAAGGCCGGCTTTTAAGCCGTCCTTAAAGGCTTAAAAACCGGTCTTGTCTAGGTCGGTCGGAGTCACACGAGAGCAGCCTTAAGTAGTACCGCGTTACTAGTAACGCGTTAATGTACCTTCGTTACTTTTTGGGTAACTTGAAACTGTAACGAGTTTCTTTTTAAAAATCTAACTTGTAACTGTAGTTCTATTACTTTTTCTAAAAAAAACGTGAAAGTAACGACGTTAATTTTGTCGTTACTTTTCAGTTTTTTTATGAATAATCTATCATGAACGAGTTGTCCGAATCGTCCAAATTGTCTGTTCCGACATTTCGAGTGTCAAGTTGGCCTTGCACAATCTTGTGAGTGGGTTCATTCTTGCGAGTCACGACCCAAATATTGCACATGTAGATGTGATGAAAAAACAACTAGTTATCATGACGCACGCGCTTGTACTTTATGACTGAACACTTACATCTTAGTATCTTGAAGCACTGTCTATGTTGCGGTAGTTCTGTTTTCTGCGAAAACGCTTTTTAATCGGGTGAATCTACCGTGAAACAACAATACACACGGAGGGCACTGCGAATGTTTCGTATTTTGATTTGCGCCACTACTCCGGTGTGGTGTCAAAAGTCGAGGCATAATTTACTGCTGTTGGCGCGGGGTTGGCTTGCTGCTCTGGTTGCGCGGGGTCTGTTCAGCAAGGGCAGGGACGTGTTCACCAACAAACGAGGGAAACGTTCAGACGCTAATTTCGAGAAACAACTGCTGCTAAGTTACAATATGAAGTAAAAAGCAGACTTTTTAAATTTTATGCAATAAAACTTGGTGAGGGGCGTTTTCTAGTTTTTTTCTAAATTTTTCGTGTTATAGAAAAGTAACTGAAAAGTAACGTCGTTACTTTTTAAAATTAACTGCAACTGTAACGAGTTATTCGTTTGTAACGGTAACCGGTAACGGTAACTTCGCAACTTTTTCTGAAAGTAGCTGTAACTGTAACGAATTACTTCTTAAAAGTAACTTACCCAAGACTGCACGAGAGTGCCTGAACTCGCCTTTACAACTGATGATATGAGCCCCCAATCGCCACGCAATCTTATCATTAGGGAATATTTCTAGAATGTAATATTGCACCTGATTATCCCAATGGCTAATCACTCATATGGATATGTACCTGTGGCAAGTTTTAACGTTGAACGAAATATTGTTCTCTAGAGCGCGCTGTTCATGCAGAAACAATCTTACCTGTAATATTGTAGGAAAAAAAAAAAAAAAAAAACGTTTTTATATTCTTCATACTGGTTATTGCGTTTGTGTTTTCTTTTTGCACATAACTTTAGTGTAGTCTCCAATTTGTGTGTGTATTATCCGTATATATTTTCTTCTTTGTTGACATGAAATGAACCTTTGAATGAATCTTTGCTTCCACCAATTTCACCTTGAAGCACTCCGACTATACAGTTAACATTTTTTTTTTCACCTTTGCAATTGCCTTTTAGAGTTATCGAATTGTTTTCTCTAATATTTGTTTTTCGGTACCATTTTACAATTCAAGCTAACGTAGCTTATTTGGCAACACTGCTGCGTACGCCGAATGATCTGCTCCTGCGATCAGGGTAATATCCTCACTACACGTTCGCCACAATTCCAGAGCTACAAAAAACATCTATATGATGTTTTTGTGTTTCGATCATAAATCAGTAGCTATCTCTTGCAATAGTGGATGCTAGACAAGAACAACGAGTATAATGAAACATGTTTTAAAGGAAGCGTTTCTCGAAACACATTGTCTCATCTTTACGTGAAGGATATCCGATGACGGACGTCCGCATAACGTGATCGTAAGCTAGAGTTCCACGACAAAGAAAGTTGAGCCTCGTTGTATTATGCTATATAATACAAAATCGAGATTCTTAACTTTCAGGCTCCGCGTTCTTTTGACCTCAAGGAAAGGGAAGGGAGGGGGGGGGGGGGGGGTTCAGTATATATTGCGCGTCTTTCCTTTCATGTTACACAAATCCCTTAATCTAGATCAGCGTATCTGCTTTGCTCAAAAATAAAACAGTTAGCGTTATTAAACAAGCTTTAATGTAAACGAGAACCATGTTATAAACTAATATTTTAATTATCGTGTTATCACCTTCATGAAATTGTATTTCAGTGTCTCTTGACCAAATACGTCCTATGAGTCTTTTGAAAACCATGTCTATACTAACGTAAACTTCAAGATTTGATTTACTGGTCATAACCCATTGTTTTACTATATTTGTTGCGAAATTTGTATAATCACGAACGTGCTTCATATCAAAACTCCGGTTGTACGTAAGCACATAATATTAAAGAATTTTATTAGTATTATTGTTAAATCAATCAATCAATCAATCAATCAATCAATGTTTATTAAAGTGTCCAGGAACAACCAATCGGTCTTAGTGCTGGCACACTAAAAAATTGATAATATTAACTATATTATTAATACTATTACTATTATTATTAATGTTATTATTATTATTGCTTACTGACTTTGACTCGCATGCATATTGACCTTGACTCCTCGTCCGTCTCCGACCGAACTGTGACCAAAGTTTGTACTCCATCATTTTTTACTGTGTGTTTATGTATGTTTGTAGCTCTCTTCAGGCTGCATCCACTTTAACCGGAACCACATCAACTTCTCTACTGCACTCTGGTGAGACATGGTAATCTAGGTGCGTGTGTGCGTGCGTGTTTTTGTGTGTGTCTGTAGTGCTACGTGCTACCATTTACTCTGGTACCTTTGAATGCTGGGACTGGTCTTACAATTCCTCTGGCTTGAATTAATCCCGAAACCTAACCTTGCTGCATCTACGGTCGCCACTAAAGATTTATTATAAATATTATTATTATCATTAATAATATCAATATTATAAAACAAGATTTATTTCTAATTCGATGTCATTTACCTATTTGACTGTATGTGTGGACGAAACTTGATGGCCGAAAGCGAGCCGGTTGCATGAATCAAAGTAGTCTTCCAAATATACCATATGCGGTAAAACAAAGGTGACATTCGCTCTCTAAAACAATAATTGTGAAATGTATCATGTTTCTTCGTAAGACTAGCTTTACGTCTCCAATACTAGGTTCCTTTATTATCATCCTAAATTGCACCTCGATTTGTTTGTTATTTTGAGAAATATGCAGAACTTCTGAACAATATATGTCATAGTGCCTAAGTGCCTTGAGCTTAATTAATAATTAATTAGGGATGTGCGGGTATTTCTAGAGCGTGTAGTTGGTCAGCCATTTCAGAGTCTGCGACGAGTCACTCGCTGCAGATGAGCGATATAGCCAGTGCAGTACAACCGCTTGCCTGTGGTCTTTAATGTGTACCCCGCAGTAGTGATACACGGCCGGACGCCGGTACGATGCTCATCTAGATCGAAACGGGCAGGGGTTGGGATTGAACCCAGCATTCCTGGGTTCTGCAGCGCGACATTGCCTTGAGCTTAGCGAAGCATTTACTTCTTTTTTGTTTGCACAGAGGATCACACAGTTGAAGTCAACGGCAGCTTACGAAGCGAAGGATGTGCCATCGCGCTTCTTTCTTCGTGATTTGTACGTTGGCCATCTCATCGGCTAATGACACAATGTCATTGGCTGTACATCAATTATAAGATGCTTGAATCACGCCACGCCAAGCCTTCCCGAAGATATCGGTGACTCTTACTATGGTTTCAGAAACTCGTCTAGGACCGGTGATCCCTCGTTTTTGTGCTGATGGCGTCACAGAATTGTCATGCTGTCGCGGAACCACGATTCTGCCGGTGTCCCAGTAGCGTGGAGGATGCGGCGGACGCCTGTCCAGATGCGGGTCGGTCTCCTGCTCCACAGTTCATGGAAGCTTCGGCAGCCAGGACTTGGAACGCTCTGACGACAGCGACACCTACGTTGGCTCGTGGTTGTCGCCGGAACGTCAGCGGCCGACCGCCAGGATCGCGACATCCAACAGCGTGACACTCCGGCTTTCGTGACGTCATTTGTTGCCACGTCGAGACCACGTTTTGATGCACGGACGGTGTAGGACGCCAATCACACGAGTCGGAGACGCGTTCCAGAAACCGCACTATGCGGAGCGCAAGTTCATCTGCTTCTTTTGCAGGGTTTGTGGTGACGTAAGAACGCCGAGCTCTGATTGGTTCCGTAATAAGGGATGGTGGGTAGACCTTAGGGCAGCTTGCTTTCAGGTCTGCCTCCTATCCTCCAACTAGAGCTAATCAAAGCTCGGCATTTCGACGTCACCACGACCCCTGCAAGAGGAAGCAGACGAACTTGCGCTTAGCATTACTATGGTGCCCGGAGCGCGTCTCCGAATGGTGTGTTTAGCGTCCTACTCCACTCGTACATCAAAACGCAGTGCCCATGTGACATCGAGTGACGTCACGAAGGCAGAAGTGGAACGCATCCGGATGTCGCAATCCTGTTGGTCGGTCGTAGAAGTTCCGGCGTAAAAAGCATGAGCAAGCGTAAGTGTCACTATCGTTACAGCGTTCATACTCCTGACTGCCGAAGCTTCTGTGAAATGTGAATATGTAAAGCGACCTCCAGCAGAACAAGCGTTTGCCCGATCCATCACCGCCGCTAGGACACCGCAAGGATCCCGACCGGCGACAGCGCCACATTTCTAGGACGTCATCAAACGGAAATTGAGGTACCACTTTTTTGATAATGAACTTTGAGCCAGTTGTTATCTGAAATAACTGTACTTTTTGTCTTTGTCCCTGCACGCTTTATTCGTTCGTGTTTGTCAAATCACTTTTTTTTGACGTGATAAACACACCATTTGGAGGCGCGCTACGGGCACCATATTATTACCGACGAGATGTTTCGGTTGCTCCCTCTTACACTAAAAAGAAGGGTATCACCTTACACCCTTTTGTCCCATATAATGCACCCCAAAATTTCATTTCGACGTACAGCGCCCTATAGTCAAACAGACGGACGCAAATTTTACGAGGGGCTTGGTGACGGTGCGATATAACTTTTTAAATAGCTAAAGTACGTATCAAAGACCACATAAAGAAAACACTGAGTTTTTGCAGTGGGGCCAAGAAAAGCCCTATTACTTTTTTGGTAGTCAGTAACACGTATATTAACTATTTTAATAAGTTGTACGACACGGCTATCAAGCCCCTCGTAAAGTTTGGGGCTGTCTGTTCGACTAGAGGGCGCTGTATATCGAATTGAAGTTTTGGGGTGTATTATATGGTACAAAGGGTGTAACAATACACCTTTTTTTTTAGAGCGTTGAAATTCCTTTCACGACGTCACGACTAGAATTTTTCTTGCCGTTACGTCATGACCACCTTCACTACTTATCACCAGTTGCGAACTATAAGTTCGTTGGTATGTGTAAAATACATGTAGAAAGTCGGAGTCATGCCATTTTTAAGGCAGAATTGTCACAGTTTACCCTAAAAAAATACACTAATTTCCGTCGATGAAACAAATTATGATAAACTTAGAGTAAGCGTTTGGCCAATAGCGAAATGCGATCGCAGCGACTCTTTTTGCCCCGCACGTCGCCAACAGCACGAACATGCGGTTGCCGAATTTTTCAGCTTATTTTAATTGAAAGGTTGTATATGCGAGTGTAATGAAGAGTGGTTTTCGCGGCACCAGCCCCACTCTTAGTATTTCGTGCTGATCGATACCCTCAAAGCATCGTTAAGCAATGCACTTTATCATCGGCAGATATGTCGACACGTACGTGTCAGTCAGTCAGGAGGACCCAGTAACATCTGTCTGTAGTAGCTTGGCCTAATGCGTCAGCAGCATACCATTGCAGTGCCAGAAACGTTAATTATCACCTTCCCGATGATGACTCGGCCCTCACATTTTATTGCAAAGTTAAAACGGCGTGCTTCCTCTGTTCGTTTTTTTTTTCTTTTTTTTTTTGAGGGGGGGAATGGGGTTCGTAATTATAAACCTAAAACTTGTCTATTGTGATTTGATTCTCAAAGAAGTTGTCGGAGTCGGCTTGGCAACAATTCCATTCCTCAATCTTTGCGCCGCTGTTGTTGCATGCATGGGCGTGAGAGGTCCCTGAACCCAGTGGACAAGCACGTTCTTCATGTGCAAGGTATTGCGTATGTGCAAATGACGGAGTCACTGCGGGATAAATATTTTTAACGTGCCGAGGCTTCAGGAACGTGGGCATGTCACGTAACGAAAAATTTGACAATGTTCTAATTTTTTGTTTTTCGCAGTCAGTATTATGAACTTCAGGAACGCTATTCGTTCATGCGGGAACACTTTTATGCGGTAGTTTTGGAAACAGTAGAAATGCGCGTACAAAGCCTTCATCGGGGACAACCGCACGCGTGCCGAAGAGTTCTGTTGCATAGTGAAAGAAAATTGTCCAAGAATATAAAACCGTACACCGACATCAGAGGAAGTAAACCATTTAAATTGCGCACACAATCAGTACAAATGGCCTGGCTCCTGGGATCTTTAGATGATACATTTATTTGGAGGACGACGAGTTGAAAGTTTACTTGATGCTATAATCCTGTCGTCGGTAACGCTGACTTGCTGAAAAAGGCCTACGGTAATGCAGAGTTTATTTTAAAAAATGACAAAATATTTATGAATAACGTCATATTATCAGTATTAACGTCAATATCTATTTACCCTATATTTCTTGAATGCATAAGTGGGGCCATAATACACACGGTGGGGCACGCGGGACCGAGGGACCGGGTAATCGCCGCCTGCTGCGATTGGCTAGCGGTGCCGAGGTGACCAATCGCAGCAGGCGATGATAACCCTGTCCCTTGGTTTCACCTGGTCACGGCGTGTAGACTAGGGCCCTTGGAATCACTGATCGTACCTGCGGCCCTAACACTTTTGGTACTACGTGATTGGCTCTAGCGGATCCCAGCATCGGCTGCGGTCAAACATGTCGAGAAACGGAGTATAATTGTACAAATCGACCACGAGAAAATTTATATATTTTCTCTTACGGGAAACACTTCCTTCAGAGTCAGTCGAGGAAACAGACACATTAAGTATATCTCTGTTTTGTTACTAGCTGCGACAATCTCAGAAGGAATGCGTCCTATTTCTGTTCATTTTACTGAGGTGATATTAGCATTCGAACAGGAGATCTAGAGGTTTTCTCAGCCTACAAATCCTGATTTCTTCATTTTGTTTACGCAGGAGCGCCAATTTAGGAGTAAGATCTCGATAAAAAATTATAGTTGAGGCGAGCTGGTGTAGATTTGCCGCTTTCTTAAAACGTATGCGATAGAGTAAAGATACGTCATGAAACAAGAACAAAAAAGGAAAGAACGACAAAATACCCCAAATGAGGCATTGTAGTCTAGTGTTCTTTCCCTGGTTATATTACTTTTGATACCTTCACGCATCTTTACCCAGGCTCAGGTGATTTAAGAAGGTGGTAATATTTTATAATTTAATTGTCACATGTGTGTTGTTATAGTAGTTACAACTGTTTCAAGTTTGGTTATGCTGGCAGTCGCTGTGCAGCTACTAAATGCGATTATGATTCAATCTACTAATATCGTAGCTGGTGTAACTCTGCTTCCGACATTATTGATCAACGTAAGCCACGCTTCTTGAACGAAACACTGATATCATTTGGCCGAAAATGCTTGCGCGAGTATAGCCAATAACAAAGTGTATTAGCATACCTACAGGCACGTAACACACACGCTGTGACAACCTCACGCATTATTTTCTAACGTCAAACTTTATCTGTCGCTACAAAACTTTATATAAAAAAAAACTAAAACGGACACAAAATTGCCCCTTGTGCATTCAACTTCAATAACACAAATTTCTTAGTCGTCGAGATTAACGTAAACGCTTCGGCGACACTGAAAAATGTTTTGGAAATAAGTATGGTTTCTTGTTCAATTGGCTTAGCTTCACAATTATTTGTCGTCCGGTTTGTGGTTTCTCCGTAACTTTCTCCATTCTCGCCATCCCCTTGCGCGGAGCGAAGCAGGGATATGCATGGCCAGAACACCGGTAACAATCCTTTTTGTCAAGAATCACGGTGTTGAGACCTGTGAGGCCGGCATATTGTGTTGAATTTCAAGCAGGGTCGTAGCGAGCAGACCGATTCGTCAGACTCACTTTGTCCATCGTAGCCAAAACGATCTCTGCCCTTCCCTACGTATTTTTTTTTTTGCCAAACAGCAGGGCGCATGCATGTGGTGCCCACTTGTTTGGTCGTTAAATAAATATGTTTCAACTCAACTCGTACCGTCATCGGTGACCCAGCGACGCCAAATAACATCGATCGCCAGGGCCGGGACAACAGCGACGGACGTTCAGTTCAGTGTTGCCAGACTTGGGAGCCTGTCCCTAACACTAGGGAATATTAGGGATTGTTTGGACATTCACACATGCCCAGTAACTTTGTCAAACTTTCGAAGGTATGTCAAGCAATTGTTTTATGATATAGAAGTGCGGACAACCCGTGCCACTTTCCTAGAATACGTAGGGACTTTTGCGCCTCCTGGCCACACGTTTTAAGGTGATAGCATTAAGGAGCTCGTAGTGCAGAAAAGTCCGCTTCGGATGCGGCTTCGGCTTCGGCTTCGGCGTCGGCGTCGGCGTCGGCATCGGCATCGGCTTCGATGGGACGGCAAAAACCCTGATTGGCACAAAAGTAATTTTCTGCCAAACAAAATAAATAATAATAATTGAGTAGTTTTAGGTGAAGGCTGGTTCGAACCCGCAACCCTTCGGTTGAGTGCCAGAAACGGTACCCACTAGGCCACGCAGGTTTTTTTTTCCTTACTGCCTGCATAGCACAACACACAAAAGTTCACATGCACAACATTTCAATGTTAAAAAGACCTGCCATATCTTGGCGGGTCCAATTGGTTTAAAATGCCCTTAGGGTGACCAGTTTTTCCAGAACAGGCAGCCATTCAGGTGGCTCACATTGCGTTTTGTACGCTTCTTTGATGTAAACAATACTCTCAATAAAATAATCTCTGACGGAACGCGTGTCTACATCGGCGTGCTGCACAGCCATCCTTGTCCGCCATATACTATGTAGACTAAGCGCCATAAACATGTCATAGGGCACGCCCCCTACGTTATCTACAGGAAGGAAGCGAATGCCATAGGCTGTTATCGGAAGGTACTTTTTTAGGGTGCGTTGTAGAATGTCCCAGTAAAATACTGCGTCCCAGCAGTCCAAGAATATGTGGTTTACAGTTTCGGGCTGGCGGCATAAAAGACAGTTTACTGACCAGGGAACGGAAGGCCCCTTTTCCTCGAGCCAGGGTTTAACATGGAGCGTGCCGCTATGCAGTTAAAAAAATAACGTCTTTACAGAAGGTCGAACTGGCATTTTTTTAAGTATTTTAAGAAAATCTTTTTCGGGGCAAGCACAATATAAAGATCTACACATTGGTTCCGGTAACACCAAATCGATTAGGTCTTTGTACAGCCTCTTAAGGCCCGTTCACACTCTTGCGACCGAGTACGACTGAGAGAGACGAGATATCTTAAAACTTCTTAAATTTTTTTAGAACGAGGGAAAACACTGGCATTGGGGAGCTATCTATGCGGCGACCCTGGAACTGCATTTCACAAGAGCGAAGGTTTTGCGGGATTTCCGAGGTCAAATGTGCGTAATACCCATAGAAAGGCTCGTTTATAACATTTAGAAAAGTTTTTCGAGCCAAGAAAGAAAGGATAATGGGCGAGAGACATAAAAAAAATATGCCGGACCGCCGAGTTTACACTGCTACCCAATAGATGGCGCCAGGGTGTCCTCTGGTTTAAGAAGTTTTAAGGAACCCAGGTTTAAGAGGTCGCAAGAGTGTGAAGGGGCCTTTACGTGATACGTCACTTAAGTACTCTAACAACAAACGCACCTTCAGAAAATGAAAAGATCGTACAACTTCATACAGAAAACCTCGCACCCTTGGGCATTCAACATTACTAGACGAAACAACATATTCAGGTAAACTCCTCCAGAGTCTAGCGTGTAATACAGTCCTCAAAAAGAAATCCATCTGATCGCGCAGGAAAATAAATCACGACACAACCTGTGGCAGAAACAGATGGGCTAAACCCAACCCCCCACCTTGCACAGAACGAAACAAATTAGTACGGCTGGTTCGTTCCCATTTCAAACCCCATATAAAAACTGCAAATACTCCGTGAAGTTTTTGAACACTGATATTGACATAAAACATTTTCTCACCGGAAAAAAAAAAAAAAAAAAATAGACATTGCTGGGAGCTCCAACTCCGTCAAAACGCAGCCCCAGCCGTTCGAGCAAGATGACAAAGTTTCAGCGCCAACCGTTATCTTATTTAAAATTTATAAGTGATTTTCTTGAAATTTCAATAAAAAAATGGGCCCCGTTTTCGCTAATTTCCGGCTTCTGCGGCCATAAGGCTCCATGTATTCGAGAGCTCATTGGCCGCAAATTTTCAACTGAATTTTACATAAAATCGCTTACCTATAACATTTGAAGAAGGTAATGGTTGGGGCTGAAACTATGGCATCTTGCTCGAACAGCTGGGGCTACGTTTTGACGGAGTTGGAGCTCCCAGCAATGTCTTTTTTTTTTTTTTTGCGGTGAGAAAATTCGGGTTTGCATTTCTCACAAACACACGGTACAACAGAAATAGGCCACGCAGAAAGGTTTTTATTTTCTTTATTGCATAGAACAATAAACAAAAAAGAAGCTTGTTCAAAGTTCACGAACTTAGTTCAATGTTGTTTCTTAAGTCAGAATTCTTTGATATTTATGAGACTAGTAAACAAAGGTAATCATTCGGGAACTACTTCTTGAATGTCATACTCACTTTTGATACCAATTACAATGTGAATGAACCCAGGCAGCACGCCAGAGGAATGCCCAACTTGGGCAAAGGTCTGGCAAACATAAGCGCCCAAATTTGGCGCAGATAGGTTTTCGCATCATGGCACTCATCAGTGCCAAAGTACGGTGCCAAACTATATCCTTAGTTGGGCAATCCTAGGGCATGCCAAAGTTTGGCTTTTCTCTGGTACGCCAGAGGAGTGCCAAAGTTGGTGCCATACTTGAGCCATGACTGCCATAGTAAATCCTAATCTGGGAATTCGGGGCAAGCCAAGGTTTGGCGTTTCTCTGGTCCGCCAGAGGAGCGCCAAAGTTGGTGCCATACTTAAGCCATAACTGCCATAGTAAATCCTAATCTGGGAATTCGGGGCATGCCAAGATTTGGCGTTTCTCTGGTCCGCCAGAGGAGCGCCAAAGTTGGTGCCATACTTCAGCCATAACTGCCAGAGCAACGCCTAATTTCGGTATTTGGGATGTGCCGAAGTTTGGCTTTTTTCTGGTTTTAGCCCAAAGATGCCAGATGAGAGCCGAACTATCAGAAAATGAAGCCTATCTTTGGCACTTGTTTGGCGATTTTGCCCCAAAAAATGCCAGATCTCTGCCGAGCTACATGGAAGTAAGCCTAACTCTGGCACATCTGTGGCAATTTTGGCCCAAAGGTGCCAGACGACTGCCGAACTATCAAAAAGTGAGGCCTAACTTTGGCATTTGTTTGGCAATTTTGGCCCAAAAATGCCAAATATCAGCCGGACTACCGGGCAGTAAGCCTAACTCTGGCATTTGTTAGGCGATTTACGCCCAAATATGCCAGATGCCAGCCGAACTACAAGGCAGTGAAGCCTAAATTCGGCACTTGTTTGGCGAATTAGGACCAAAATACCCAGACTCTTGCCAAGGAAGGTCAGGTTTGGCTCTACTCTGGCTTTTTCGGGCTTTTTAATGCCCTAAACTCCCAGACAAAAGCCAAATTTTGGCCCAGAACTCGGTGCTACCTGGGAAATATTAGCGCACTGTCTTTGGGTACACATTTTAATTTCTAATATCAAGACGGGATTTTCACATGCCGTATAACGCTACAAGCATCACAACATGAAAATCAAAAAAGTATTTTAGATGACACAGGAAGAAAACGAGTTGTGAAAGTTGTAATATAAATATCTTTCCTTAGTGTACGCTGCAAAACCTCCCAAAAGGAAACGCATCCCAGCAGTGAATAAATACCTGTTCAACTCTTCCGGGCATTTTACATAATCTAAAGTTTGCTTGTCCTCGGCCTAACATCTTTTGAGTTGGGGTCAATGCAATTCATTTTTTACACTTCACAGACAGTTCTTTTTGCAACTTTCAGCTTCTCCGCGGCTTCAGAACTCACTACACTCCGTCTTATCCTACCATGAACTAGACTCTGAAGGGTGGCGGGCGGGGCACTGCCGCAAAAAAGCTTGCATCTGCATTGCGAAAGAGTGCTCGAGAGAAATTCCGATACGCAGAGTTTGAAGAGCACTAATCTAACGCCGATGGTTCTGTGTTATGAAAGCGCGCTATTTTATATTGGTGAAATGAAGGTACATGGTATTTAGTTTCTTAAACGTACTCATCATTCTTCGTAAACATGTCAACTCTTTTAATAAGTTAGACAGTACGCCGGCAACACTGACATAACGTTGTTTCCCTTAGCCATGACAATTCAATCCAATCCAACTTTCGTACCCGGACCTGCATCTCCCTTCCTTACGCGCTACGTACACACGCTCCGGTGCCGAACACTCTGTCCGACTCGTCCTCCTTTCTTAATTTTCAATGGTTCTGATCCTGGGTTTTCTTCGCTTCATGGCTTCCAGACGGTATTTAATCCCCTCAGTAGTCTTCAGTAGTCGAAAGTAGACGGAGCCGGGGGCCGAGAGGACTCGATAAGCAGACGAAAAACTCGCCTTCGCATGACGCGTCTTCGCGCACTGATACGTACGACGGAGAAAATTTACCACGTTGTTTCCAGAAGACTCGTGATTGGACCCGGTGGCCTGCAGCATTGGACTTTAGCCCATCGTAGGATGAGATGGAGTATAATGTCGCCATCCAATCGCGACTCCTTTGAAACTGTTCAAGGGACAACACTTCACGGACATCGGTGGCGCTTTTGAAACCGTTGCGGCGAAAATCAGTTGCATGGTAGGGCCAGCCTGAAATGTCGCCCTGGATTAAAACGTAATTGATGCACAAACTCTCGGGGGGAAAACCTAGAAGTAGGATTAGGTACTGATTAAGCTGCATGATGCAGCTTTTTTCCTCGGTCTCTCTCCATCAATTTTTTTATGGAAAAATAAACAAACATTATTATTATTATTATTATATATTGGCTTGTCGCGTAAGCTTGGCGTTTTCCTTAAGCCGTGGGTGCGGCTGCGGCGTTTTGCGGGTGAATATTTATCAAGTCGCTGTTAGCATATGAACCAAAAGGGGATGGGTTACCTCGGCCCAAGTTCGATTGTTGATTTCCAGCGGAAAACTTGAAAACGCGTCCGTTCGAAACGGCGTCTTTTTTTTCCAGGCCATGTAAACACTGTTGACAATCAGAGCACACAGAGAATAGGACTAGACAAACACTCCCCTGTTTGTCCAGTCCCTTTCTCTGTGTTCTTGTGTTTTTGTGTTCAGCTTACCCGATTGCCAACACTATGCAAAAAGTAGCTAAACTAAAATCTGTAACATATGCAGACACGCTTGTACGGCTTGGAAACGAGCAGGGGTTTATATTTAGCTTTCGCGTTCCACTCTTAAATGTGAAGCTTAAGCGCCCTCCTGTATTATTTAAGCATGGGAAAGCGCTGGAAAAATGTTTAAAACAAACAAATGGCATTGGCGTCATGTACCCTTATGGCCCCTACCCACAGTTGCGTTTGAGAGCGTTTGTGTGTGCGTTGTGGCTGCGAGAAACCGGGATATTCCTGCTTCTTATGTTGCGTGCCAGGCTATTCCTTGAATCGGATTCCACGCCTCATACGAAGCACATATGTGCCGGTTACTCGCTTTCGTTTCTCGACGCAACGCAGTCCAACGCACTCAAACGCTCACAAATGCAAATGTGCGTCAGAATGTGACACTGTTCATTGAAGCTTTTTGTTAACTTTATTTATTCAATAATGGTCAAACGCCACCTTGAGCATTGAATATGGTGTCACGTAGGATCAGAGTGAGTTCACTGGCAACAATACCTCAGTGTACAGCTGCTGAGCGCGTGCTGACAGCGAGCATTCCAAGTACTTTTGCAATATGTAGTCAATACCATCAAGATTGCCGGTTTTGGGAGCCTATGATTGCGAGCTTGTTAAGTGTATGCCAGCTGAATGGTGCCCTCAAATGTGGCATTCAGTGAATAAACTTTATAGATCTCATAAAATATATAACATAAATAAAATTCTTCATAAACACATAAATATGAAAGGTGACGTAATCAATGAATAAAATTATAACATCGAAAACGAAACATAAAGAAACACAAGAGAAGTCGAAGTTTAAATACAATTAACATATATTCCATTCCCAACGGTTTTTGTATAAAAAAAAACAAAAAACAAGAAAGGTATTATATTCATAAATGTTCTATACTTTAGCAGCGTAATGTTTGCTGAGTGTAGTGTTCATCTGTGGATATTTGAAGCTCTAACAAGATGGCATAATACAGATGAGCGTATTTTATGCTAGTGTACATTCCTAACATTTATGACAAGGAACTGGGTACAGGCAGAGCAAGCTAGCGAGCGCTGTGCGCGATGCTACGCGTGCTGGTAAGGCTCATCAAACAATTGGAAGTACTCCCGGCTCGCGCTGGCGTCAGGTGCGCTTGCTGCCGATAGTCCGGGGTGCATAACGCAGTACCGGCGCTCTCGCCAAAGCGTTGCCCCTCACCGTCTTCGCGTGTTCTGCAGCGGCAATCTCACAGGGTTTTTCAGCCGTCAATCACTTATCTGTACATACATTAGAAAACAAAATGTTTATTACACCGAAGCTGTTTTGGCTAGGCTTCCGTGGATTTTTCGTGTGCAGTGACTAAAAAGTGTATGCTCGCACCGCCGCACGTGCCCCACCCACACGCCGTCACCGCACAGAAGATTCGAAGTAAATAACGAAAATAAAGCATTGACGAAAACGCGTGCGAGAATGCCATTTGTTTTAGGCTTTCGCTTCAGAACAGTTACTGCTGCGCACGCCGGCACGTGCGGCGCGTGGAACACCATTCCCTGCATTCTCCTTGATGCTCGAGCAATTTGGCTATCTGTCTATTCTGAAGATTAGTTATAAATAGCACTATTTTCAAGAACAGCAGACTGTCAGGTAGATAAAAAAGGTTTCTCAAAGATTTGCCGCTGTGCAACCCGCGTCGGCCACATCTACGCTCACACCGCCCTCCTTTTGTCATCGTTCCAAGCCCGTTTGCGTGTCAAGTTTCCTCTCCTTTCACTCTCCCGGGGTGGCGATCCCGTCGTTTCCTCCGACTCCTCCGACTCCTCTAGTTTCCTCCGACTCCTTGAGGCGTGTCTGTGTTGTGTGCTAAACAGCTTCACCGGCCATCCACCTTCACAGAGGGGAATGGCTCATGATCTTTATCTGACCAAGAGCCTGAGTTTTCGCGTGATCTTATTCATATAACCAAAAATGTTCGAACAAATGTTATAATTGATGTAATCTATAAATGTTGAGATTGGTAAAAAAACAAAAAAACTTTACAATTTCTTTTCCAGATATGCGCAGCATATTGACTCGTCGAACGCATTAGAAAGCGGAGCACCCGCGTCCGGTGCTTGGCTCCCGCATTCGAAGGCGTTCGACGAGTGCAGTAGAGACGAAGGCAGCTTATCTTTAGGTCTACCCACTAATCATTCCAACCAGAAATCGGCGTTCTCACCTCCCCGCGTGCTCCAGTGTCCTCCTCTCCCTCGGTTTTTGTTTTGTGTATAAGCTGCTGTTCATGTACCGAGTGACACGCGCTCGCGTGTTCCATCTCATAAATCGTAGGACTCGACATTGGACTCGTCCTACGCAGGCCTCTACTCTACATTAATAGGCTAAAAGTCAACAACCAAAATAAAGCGCTCATCTTCACGCGTTCTAAGCGCGAATTCTTTCAGGTATTTGCTTTCGGACAGTTACCGCTGCAGGGGGCAGCACGTGCAGTTCGTGTAACTACACTCGCGCACGCTCCTTGGTACTTGGGTAATTTAGCGACGGGCCTATCGTATTAAACAGATTACACGAGCACGCTTAAGATAACATGTAGGAAGCCTAAAGCCAGTCCAGGACAACGTCGAGGACGACGTCTAGGGCGACTTTAGGGCGATATCTAAGACGACCTTAAGCACTACGTCGAGGACGTTATAGAACGGAGCCTAGAGGACGACGTCTAGGACGACGTCGAAAAGGCGCCTCAAGGACGACGTCTAGGACGACATCTAGGACGACGTCAAGAACGATGTCTAGGACGACTTTTAGGACGACTTTTAGGACGACCTCTAGGATGACCTTAAGGACGACGTCCAGGACGACTTCGAGAACGACAGCAAAAACGACGACTAGAGAACTACGTTCATGACGACCTCAAGAACGACGCCTAGAGGAGGACACTTAAGGGGGCGATGCAAAGAGCTTTGTATCTCACTCAAATACCGCTTGGAACTTATCCCTGTGAATCACCCGTTCGTTTTTCACCACACGCAGTCGATGTCGCAGAAAAAACTAACGAAACACGAGCAGCGGTCATCCTCGAGAGGTGCCTTGCATCAGGCGGAGAAAACTGCTGAGCTAACTAAACTTTTAACATGTAGAAACAAATACGCACTTAAAAAAATATTTTACATTTCCTTTGGGTCCCCCCCCCCCCCCCCTCCCCCCTCGCAGAGGGGGACTGGTGGCCGAGTTGGCTAGCGCACACCACCTCGAAGAACTTAGAGCGAATGCTCGCGCTGCAGAACCCAGAAATCCTGGGCTCAATCCCCACCCATGCCTGTTTCGATCTAGATGAGCATCGTACCGGCGTGCGGTCTTGTATTACTACTGCGTGGTGCAAGTTAAAGACTCCAGGCTAGCGGTTGTACTGCACAGGGCTAAACTTCTCATCTTCGGCTGGGAGCCCAGTCGCCCATTGATGCAGACTAAAATCTAGGGTGTATAACCATACACCCCCCCCCCCTTCCTTTCACACTCGCAGTCATGTTAGGAAGATTTTGCGGAACCCAACGAAGGTTGCCTAAACTTACGAGCCTACTACAAAAACGGGCACTCTGAGCGAAAGCCTGCGTCGATTACTAGTTTCAAACGCAGAGAATTAGATGGAAGATATATTGCGAGACCAAAGCCTTGATGCGTGGGTTGTTGAGCAACGTGCGCCTTCAAGGCGTTTCACGCCAGCCGGAACTCAGTTCTTATCGCTTCGTCGCGACAGAGCGAGACGACCTCGCCCTGTCAACCCCATCCTTGCTCTTCTCGCTCTACTGCCCTTGCAGCTTTTTAAAGCGTTTCCTCGAGACGTTAAAAAAGCAACTAAAAAGACTTGTCGCCTGAAGTTCACATTCTACTTTCTTCGCTTCCCGAAGCGCAAAACGTCGACAAAATTTCGGCAACACTTCCACGGCCACTCTCGCGGGGGACGCTATATTGTATCGAAGCCAACCCCCAGGCCGTGTGAATGTCACTTGACGTTCGGTCGGGGCAAGGCGACGCCAGACGCGTCTAGTCACATGATGAATTTACAGCACTGGATCGTCTGGGATGGCTCGTGGCCTATACTGCCGTCTGTCCTAAGATGAAGCACGGTATACAGCTTAATGTTTTTGAATAAAATTTGCTAATTTTCTCAGGACTAGCGTGCGATGCAATCGCCGAGCACCCACGTTTCGCGAACCTTAGACAAAAGAGAAATAACGCTTTATTGGGTTTGTTTTGGCGTCGCGTTTTAATGTCTGAAGAGCTAAACTGTAGGTCTGATATGAAACGGAAGCGAAGCTTGAGTCTTTTCCTGACGAGTTGGCAGGGGGTACTCGGAAGTGCAGCTGGTTAAACGAATGCTTTGGTTCACGGCCAAGTTTTAAAGTTAGAGTGATCTCATATAAATATTGAAGAATGAACCAAACGTAAACCTTTCGGTGGACATCCACCGAAAGGTGGATGTCCACGTTTCGGAGGAGAATGAACCGAAATAAGTGGAGGAACGCGGAGGTTTATGCAGATTATTACGCGCTCATTTGGAAGAATCATGACAAAGAGGTCCACTTCCTCTCAAAGGTATAGCCCTTTCACTTTTAGAGAAATCGATTTTTATTTTGCACGTCAGCTACATTGTAATGTACGGATAAAGCACGCATCAAAATAGAAATTACAAAAAGGGCTTAACAACGGCCAGTGCATGTCGGCATATCTAAAATATTTGGGTGAAGAAGACCGCTGTAGTTGCTGAGGGGACAATAACTGAACGACGTGTCTTTCCAATCCCCAGCCTCTAACATCTACTCGCTGCCTTTGGTCGTACTAGGGCTGCGCCTGCGTGCTCAGAGCTCGCAAGAAACTGAAGTGCTATCTAAAGTAGGAGGCTATGCCTTTGTGTTACCTTAAATCCAAATGCGGACTACGCTACCAACTGACGCGATCAATCAAACAACGTCACAATCGCAACATGACGATGTTTGTCGGTTTTCTCTACGTGTTTTTTATCGCTGAGCAAATCATAAACAGAAAAGGTCTAGTGAGTTTCACGCCTGACGCTGCTTGACGGGTCCTATTATATCGTAGCGTTGGCTGGGTCTAGACTTAAGCCGAATCGAAGTATAGCGCTAGAGGAAGGACAACAGAGAGATCGCCATGCTGTTCTTATCTTGTCAGTAAATTCAGTTGAACTTATGAAAGGGAAGGTAGCGTTGTTCTTATGCTTTTTAAAGGGAGATGTACAGTACAAATACATTTAATTCAAACAGATTACTCTTTCACGAGATATACAGACTTGGAAATCCTGAAAATTATGTTGGCGATGCTCTTGGGTGATCTCCGTTATATTTATTTATGTGGGTTGCTCGAAACTGGTATTTCTTATTTTAAGCTTCACATATCGAGACGTTTGAACGACTGATATTAAAGTTTCGTTATCAATCGAAGGAACCTGGCTTTAATTCAGAGCGCTCGAGAAAGTGACCAGCAGACGCGAAGGTAAGCAAATGGGACGTCAGTTTGCAAAGACATCGTTCTTTCTGGTATTTCATACACCCTTGTGGTCATGCTTGTTGCCCTTTCCTTGTAATGTATCGGTGCATCAACAAAGGGTCTTTCAATCTTCGTACTGCATTGTTTTCAGAGAGGATGCAAGGTATCCGCGGAATCTGATTGTAAATATGTCATGCTACGATCAAAGGCAGTTTGTGAAATACTACTTTTAATACACCACTTCACCGTTGATTCCACAAAAAAAAAGGTGCCAAGTCATTTGGCCGTGGACGCAAGAGCGGTGCGCTCTATTTTCCAGAAGAGACTAATTACTGCTTACGTACTAAATGGCTCTCACACCCTATAACAGCAAATATGTCAGCGTGCATAATGCGAATTCTGATATGGCGTATAAGCGAGTTCACACAAAGTAAGGAAACACTGATGCAACGAGTTTATTGGGTCAGTTAAGCAGAGTAAAACTTGGACAGTCACGGCGTTGGTCGTCTTCCGAAGGGTGTGTTATTTTCGGTTAAAGAGCACGGAATCAACAGCGCCTCGAATATTCAAAGTTTGTGAACGTCTTCCTTGACGCAACGTCGATGTCAGACTCTAATGGCACCCTTCTCAGCAGCTGGGTCCTAGTTCGACGCCGAACGCATCCTTGGCGCGTTCATTAAACACGAGGCACAGACGAGTGCTGGCTCACCGTTCGGGTCCAATCAGTGCGATCGTGCTTGATTTCTTTCTGATGGCGTTGAAATGCCAGCGCAGGAGCTTTGAATATTTCAGGTATGCTGGACGAACGGGTTGTCACTTTGAGTTTTTGTTCAAAGATCGCTTGGCTTCTTACTTTTGATTCAGCTCTAACTTACGGTGAAAGAAGGTGTAGCAACCGTTTTCTCGCTTGCACGTTGCCAACGTGGTTGCGAAAGACATTGCTTACAAAGGGGCGGTTTTACGAACAAATTTAGGGCTGGGCGCCGATTAAAAAATGTAATGCGATTAATAAACGCCCTTTATATGAATATTGAACCAGTCAATCGGTTATCTTCACTCAGTTCCATAAACGTTAATAAAAAAGTAAAACAATATTTCTTTTGCTTTTGCTGATTGTTTAATATAGCGTAATGTACAGGTTTAGATTTCAAAGGAAACTTGATGATTAATTGAGAACAGTCGCAAGACACCCACTCTCAGAACGCATATCGCTTCAGCCGCAAAGGCAAAGGTTGGCTGATATTCTTCGGCAATAACGAACTCCTTTGATTGTTCACAGTAAACTCCGCTGCGCCTAACAGACATTTGCACGTCGTTCAGGTCACCGGTACACGTATAAACTTCTCTACTTGTTTGGAGTAACAAATCTCGTACCTACATTTTACTTTAGGTCAAATATTCACATAAATTTTGCCTTCCTACAGCTGTGCTCGTCCGCGTCTACGTGTCGAAAGCCTTCAATTTTTACTTTTGTGTATTAAAACTTAATCGATAAACCGGTTAAATAAATTATTTGTGATTAAAACATTAATCGAATATGCGGTTCGTTCATCGATCCAATGCCGAGCTCTGGTCAAATGACCAAGGTCTAGAATAGCTGCATACGTTTTGTCGGAAGTCTGTTTCGTTTTTTTCTTTTTTTCAGCCAGTATTGGTTGCTTGGACGGTGACCCAATCACGGAGGCACCAACGCGAAAGACTGCCTGAACCGCGCTCCTAAAATAAAAGCTTCATTCACACCATGCGTAGCGTGATGTGGGCTATTGTTCTACGATAAAAGTTAATTCAAGAGATACGCAAATAATGAATCAGCCGAAAAAGTCAAGTATCTTGCGAAATCTTTTTAAGATTATGCTTCACCGATCAACTTTTTTGTAGTGTCGACTTCCCCTCGACTCCTTTGAAGAACAAACGGTGCGGAAGTCAAATGATCGATACAGCGAAAATGTTCATTGATGAGCACACGGAGGTGATGTTATCCCGCACGTTGCTTTCCTTCATTATTAGGTGGATATTTTGCGACTGTGCATGCGTACATTTTTATTCCGAAAGTAAAAAGAAAAAGACGCGAAAATTGAGTAATACACAGTGAGAACTGCTCAAAGGACAAAGACGAAGTGAAGGAACAGACACAACAGGACGAGGCTTTTGGGTTGTGTTTGTCTATTCAGTTTGTATTTGTCGTTTGAGCTGTTTTCATCAAGTATACGTTCACCAATTCACCCAATCTGCTACCTCTGTAGGAAAATTGATAATACAGTTTTGAAGTCACTTAATCAAATTCTTTGAGTCTAGAATTATAGAGAGCATATGTAGGTGGGATAGTGTGAAACAAAAACGCAAAGCACTTGAATTCATTTTAGCCTTAAATGGCATACACTGGTTGCCGATGTGAAAGATTGGTTGTCCTTGTGTAGTATTCCATGTATTACAATAAAATCTAGTGTTGAAAGCCGATCTATTAGCTTTTAATTCAGAATGAGAGCTTATATCTCGTCAAGTTTTACATAGAAGTTTCCACGTTTGTGCTGTCTTGGTGTGCAGAAGAACTTAATGTGTCTCTTTATTACTGAATCCTTATACATGACTCCTCAGCATTTACCGTTTACATTAACGTTAGGACTTTTAGGCATCCACAAAGTAATCAATTTGTTGAAATGAAATAAGCTTCGGCTTTTTTTATTTCATGAGAAAGTGTGTATCATGACAAGTTTTATTTAATCGTGTTGGCAATATGGACATTTCTTAGATTTTAATCTTAAGAAACAAGTTACGACGTTTTATTTATTGGTAACTCAGTTATGAACCCGGTTTCAGGCTTGCCTTTGCACACTTTCAGTACATTTCCCTCATCCGCATGACTCCGTGCGTAAGATTGGAAATCTTCATTCCCCTGCCACTGCAGAAAAAAAGTGCAGCTCAGGAGCTCCTGGTATTATCAGTTCTTATAATGTTTCTACTACACTTTCCGAAAGAAAAGAATAACATTTTTTTGCATCCTAGACATACTTAATTGCAGAACAATATCCGAGTGCATTTCTACATATAAAAATCAAATAATCAAATCTAATATCTGCTACACTTGTGAAAAAAGAAGAACCTATCCAAAACACTTCTTTTTGCTCGTATGTCTTAAATTAACACTCAACAACCGGTCATCAGAAATATAAAATCGTAGTTGTAAGAATAAGCTATAGAAAAGTACCCAACCCGTTTGACAGTAACCAAATTAAACTCTAACACATTTTTGCGCCTTCATAAGTCAATTATTTTCTGAAATAAAAAGTATATTCTTAATATTCATGGCCAGTACTGAACATAAACAACTTCCACATTACTGTACATCATTTCATAATTAAGTCAGAGTTCACTCAAAGGCTTGATGGGTGATAAACAGAAACATACACACTAAAAGCCCAAGGCAATAAATGACACATGCCCTGCGCTTTGTTTGTTTCAGACTTGCGCCTGTCTTAAATACTCCACACGAGATTTTGTATTTCAAATAGTATTGATAATATTTTGATGTCTTGCAACTACATTTTTTCGAGAGTATTTCCTACTCAGTCTTAATAATATTTCTAACAATCTTGAACTTAGTACCTCAAATACATTATTTAAAACTTGGAAAACGTTTGCTCCCGGAACAATGTACTGAACTAGAGATCGCCAGACTCTAGGGCAAAGCTGAATCAATTGTAAAGTTGGAGCCAAGCGACCGAACCCAGAAAAGGGAAACAAGGCACGAGCAAAACACCGTCTCTAAATGCAAACAAAATTCAAAATGGGTAGCCCCAACTACGCCCGCCGCTGTGTCTCCTCTTGTACGCGTTTCTTCTATTTATCAAATCCTATTTAAATGGCATGCCACATTTGGAGCTAGCAAGGTGCTAAGGACGTTATCCGGATGTTACACCTTTTGTCTGAAGTTAGAGTGGGTCCGTCTGTGGAGAAGTGCGACGCCCACGCTCGGTGGTCTCAATGGATCATTTTTGGAAATTGCCGGTTCAGAAGGTTCTGGTACTAAAATGCACGAGCACGTCTTCCAGGGAGTGGAAACACTTTCTCGGAAAAAGAGACTAGATCCTGCTGACCTTATTCAGCAGCAGTGATCTAGATTGGGCTTCCACAAATACCCTTATTTGCCTATTGTGGCTTAACGTTTCCTTCCAAGCTCGTTTAATTGCTTTTCTTTGATATTCTTCCCAATGCTCTCATTGATCCAGTCTCAGAATCGTGAAACCCATTTTTCCGCCAGGTGGAGCCACTTATTTCTATACTGGTATATTCTGATTCTGGAATCTTGACCTGGGTGCGTCAAGAAACATTTAAGTTTATGTGGAGGGGGGCAAGGGGAATGGGTTTTGGAAGCGGTTTTGTGGACATTTTGCGTTATCTCTGTTTGTCCACTTGACCTACCTAGCATAGTTTTTGTACAGTTTGAAGGCACAGGAGGTTTTTCTCATATTGGCTGGGGAGACGAAATTCTCGCCCTTGGTTGTTGATCACTGAAAGATGCTGCTCTCCTCGAACCGATGTTTCTCCTGAGCATGAACGTTTCTTGTTCATTCGCGTACTCATCAACAAATCTGGATGACTGCATTTTCTCGTTCGGCTCTCAGGGATATGCAACGACGGAACTAAGTGTCAAGTCCCCTGAAAAGCGGCAAGGATTATTACGAACTTCTTGCGGAATGCGTCATGAGCCGAGACTGCCGCCGAAGTAAAACTCGGCAGGTATCATGCCTACAATTCGTCAGTCCCCTTTGCTACTAAAATATTTATGCCCCCTATTATGATGCGTATCCAGAATTATTTCAAAGTAAGCTTCGAAGAGCTAAGGCGCTTCTTTAAAAAGAAAGACCATGGAAGAATGCGATTTTTAGCGAAGTCATAATAAGTAGACCATCAACTTCTGACATTTTTCACATGGAGTAGCCGGCCATGTCTTCACTGCGGCCAACATCTCTGATCTTTTTTTGTTCGTTATTTAATAAAAAAAAAAGAAGAAAATACATTTTTTATTCTCATATTAGCAGCCTGCCACCTACATGCCAAGTGTCTTCGAAAGTAATTCAATTTGTTTTTGAACGTACTTCTTCCCTAACTAAGATAACTCGTCATTAAAGTAACTTGAATACTTATCTAAACACATTTTCATATGGGTATTTAGTATCATACTATAATAAATTCTTTTCCTCAATATTCGGGAGAACACCGGTTGGTTTAGCCGGTGAAAACAGATGCAGTAAACGACAAGATCCCTGGCGTTGAACACCATGTTAGAAGTGTCACGGGGAAAAGTAAAATATCCACAGAAGGAACGGTTAGATGAATAATAGGGATACTATATAAACAAAAGTTTAATAAACAGTAAGCCCGACGTTTCGAGACCAGGTCGGTTTCTTGTTCACGGGAGAGGGGACTCACCCTTGAACAAGGGACGGAACTTCTCTCGAAAGGTCGGGTTACTGTTCATTAGGTTTTAGGCTAGAGTCCCTTTTTTTGGCCTAATGCATATTTTTAACCAGGCAGAGCGCAGCCGGACGCTTACCTACAGGGAGAGGTTACTTCTTAGATAAAGTTTAAATTGACTTCATCAAAAAGTTATTAAGGCATTTAATAAACTGAATAAAGAGGAACTGTTACCCTTAACCTAGTTATTTTATTGAGTTGAGCATTTTAATAGGCTATTCATAAAACATATCTTGACGGAATTTTCGGACGAGTTATTAGGTAATTTATCAAATACTCGTTGACCGGTAGTCTTGTTTAGATTTCTTAAAAACAATTCTATCATATCCTTTTGTTGGATGATTTCGTGTCTACTAATCGCGCCACTGAATACAATACTATTGCGTCATTCCACGTGAAACGTCCCAGACGTTGCGCTTGACCACCTCCGATTTCGAAAAAAAAAATTCATGAGCTTCGGCCACAATGTTCGTAGCCATACCCTAAAAATGTTTTGACGAAAAAAAAATTGTGATGATATGACCGCGATTTTAATTTTTGAAAACAGCGTGAAACTAGGCATCACTCAATAATTTACGAAAAATCAGCTTTTTATGAAACACCCAACAATATTTTTTTTTTTTTTAAATTTGCACGGTTGTCGACTTTCAATGTGGTCGGGTTTGTGCAGTTTTGTTTAACTTAAATATTTAAAAAAAAATATCATAATTTTATTCAAACATATACATTTTTGTCATTTTATTAAAAAATATATAATTGCTCCCGGGACCTAATATAACTTTTTACTGGCTGCCCTCAAGGTATATAACGTATAAAAATATTTTAAACCGCTCAATTAAACATCTGGCAGTAAAACGAAAATCCTGAAGTTGTCAAAAGTGCGTTTTGACGCATAAACAGCCGTTTGTTCCACCCTGAGGTGGTCCAAGTAAAAATACAAAATATTGTGGGTTTGGAAGAAGGATTGATCGTCTTTTGATTCTGAAAGTTTAATCAGAGTAATTTTTGTTTAAAGCGAGAAAACATTTTTGAAGTTGAACTCTCGCACCACTACCCGGCGTCGCTTCTTAACGCCTCTTCGCCGCACCGCACGCCACCTGCGACGATAGCCGAAGCGATTAGGTCCAAAGAAACAACGGAGTTTGCTGCCCGCTTCCCCTCGTCCCTCTTTTCTGGCTGTAAGGGAAGAAACGGCGGGTATCGTGTACTAATCGGAGGTGCCGCCAGTGCGTCGCCATAGCAGCCCCGTTGTGCCCTTTGTACCCGAGGGCGGCTCCTCACACTCCGAAACGCGATGCCTAATCGACGGGTGGCATCAGCTGACGTGGACTTCATCATGCCACGCCAAAGGTCCCACGGCGACCTCCGATTCCTAAAATAAAATTAATGGTTCTTCACCATAATGTTTGTGGTGCTTCTCTAAAATATTTTGACGAGAAACAAATTTCATGGGGTGATGGCGGTTTGAACTCGTAAAAAAGGAGTGAAACTAGGAGTCATTCATTAATTGATGAAAATTATGTTATTTTTATAGAACAGTGGACTATTTTTTCCTAAAAACCACATGGTATTTCGATTGTTGTGTAATAAGGATCATGGATATTCGATTGAAGCAATTTAAAAAAAAAAGTAATATATGAGAATTTTAGCCTTTTTGATAGTTTGGTTACAAACTATCTCGTTGCTGCAGGTGATTAAAAATTCTTATTGGCAACCTTGTGAATATACTGCACAAAAAAAAAAAGTTTCGGGCCGTACAACTAATTATCTTGCAGAAAAAACAACTTAATTTCTGCGAAATTTCGTTCTGCCGTTTAAAGAGCCGTCAATTCTGCCTTGAGGTGGTCGAAAGAAAAATGCGAAACATGGTGACTTTTACAGAAGAGTTTATTGCCTTTTGTTCTTGAAAGTTTAATCAAAATAATTTTGTTCTAAATACGAAAAAAAAAAAACATTTTGAAGTTGAGCCTTTACTTCGCAACCTGGCGTCGTTTCTTTTGCCTCTTCTCTGCACAGCACGGCACCGTCGAGCCCGGCGACGCGTGCGACGGTGTAACGGTGTGCCCACGCAGGTAGGGAGCAGGACCTTGAGTTGTCGGGTACATCTTGGTGAAAATGGGCTGTTTTTCAATCTTGTTGCTTTATGGCTTTTCCCATTTCGACCGTTTTACGCGACGATGTCCTCCTGTGATCTTCCTGTGTCTTGATGTCAGGAGATGCTTAGCGCTGCCGGTTCAGAGCATCCATTAGTAAGCTAGCTGTTTCCTACATACGCAACGCGATCACTCTCTCTTGTTAACGTCAGGACAGATGTAAACAGCACCGCAAAAGACCCGTGAACGGTCAATCTCAAACGACGAGGCGATGTGGTGTTGACGAATGCGCGCCGTTGTAGGCTCACGCGTCGTTTGTGTTCAAATCGGCTTTGAAATGACAAATTCTTGCGTTGCTGAATAGGACGTAAGTCCAGCACGTAGCGTAGATGGTGACGCAGGCTTAAAGTGATGGTAACTTCTTGTCCCTTTGACGGGGACCGCTGAGCTAAATCTTGAAGTGAGTCGAGCTCGTTTTTCTTCAACCATTTCTTTCGGCACCCAAAGTATTGTTATGCCCCCGATGTTATTTTTGGCCCAGGTAAACAGCTGCTGGGGGGTCCTGATTTGGTTATCGAAGGGACTTCGAAGACTGGCCCTTGCTGCCAGACGCTTCACTGTACCCCCGACTCCGTCACAAGCACTCTTGCCGTGGGACGTTGTGAAAAAATTCCATTCAGCGGAAATGCCGAAATCATTTTCGTGTTGACAGAGGTTTGCAAAGTTTTTTTTGATTCCTGTACTGAGAGGACGCACCATCTGAAAATTAGTGAATTTTTTCTAATTTGCGGAAGGTCTCGCTTCAATATATTAATTACTTCACTAAAAAATACAGAAACTGCCACCGTGTCGTGTTCTAGGCAGTCAGAAATAAAACTGAATGATTTTATAGAAATCTCTCGGGTGGTGGCTTCTTGTTTGCGAAAGTAAATAACAACGGGGTGTACTGATGCCTGAGTATTCACCCAGTGATAGGATTGCGGCGCGTCCTGCACGATTAAACTATAATTTTCAGCGAAGTCCATGAGTCCTATTGCCTCGTGTTTGCCTATGTTTGCTTTGCGCTCCCGTAAGTATCGTGCCTGTTGTTTGCTCACAAAGTGGTGAGCCTTCAGTGCCTTCAGCAAGCTAAGCATTTTTCGCGGAACTCGTCTGGTGTCAGAACAATGGTTTCCAGTTGGCAACGCACCCCGCTAACCCACTGTTGCACATGGACGTAATCCGTTTCTTCCGGGTCAAGAAGTGGAGTGCTGCGGAGCAAAGTATCAGAAAAATCGGTACTTGGGCATTTGGCGCACCTGTCAAGCATGCACTCTTTATTGTGTAGATCACATACTGTAGTGGATAGAAGTTCTTCGGTGCTTTCGTCTAATGAAGCATGAGCCTAAAATTTTGGTGTTGCGTGCACGCGTAAACTGTGTGAGTGCCGCTCCCCCCTGCTTGGACACAATGTGAAGGCCGCAGACTTGCGAAGTTTGAAAAGCCGCACCTAAAATCGCAGCTTTTTTTCCATTCCACGTGCATTTCTTTCAAGTTGAGCAACAACAGACGCTTTTGGCGACCACGTAGCACGTCCTTTTTTCCCGGTAGGCAGTACGAGACAGCGTCGTCCTGATAGAACTCCATGATGGAGGCCTTCAGGAATCAGGAATATTGGCACGGTGCCCAATATTCCTGATTCTGACCTGACCTTTACGGCTTGACGCGCTTGTCGTTCCGAGGCTCCAAAGAAGTTCATAATCTTTTCGCGAGACCAAGAGGGTGGGGCCAATGTTAGAAGTTGTAATTTTTTCTCTCTATTTTTCTCCAGGTCAAACTTGTTTTTCACATCTTGCATGAGTGACACGTAGTCACTCAAAACAAAATCTTTATCCTGGTTCGGCTGAGAAGTTCGTTTCTGCTGTACACCCAAAGATGTATAAATTCTTCTTTCGGCAGAGATTTTAAGTTTTCTAACCTTCTTTTGGGCGTATGTCTCGCGGCTTGTTCGCCCTCGTTTTTGTTGGAGAGGGCTCTCTCCAACGGCTGCGAGGGCGTCGTTGAAGCTCTCAAATTCTAAATCGGGGTCATCTTGCTCAGGAAGGGCATCACGAGCCAGAGGTGGTGGTGGTGCTTGAAAAGTAGGTCTCTTCTTCAATTCGAAACAATTTCGCCGGCATGCTTGACAAAGTCGGTTTCCACGAATAAGGTTAAAATTGGGGTGCGAATCTGCCAAGGCTATTGTAATGACAGCTGATCCACGGCGGTTTTTGACGTGTTCATAGAAAGGGCTAGAACACCACTTGGATGCAATCAGTGATGTATACTTTTTAAGGTATACTTGATAATGATGTGAACACACTGTACGGATGTCACCTTGTGGGCGCCCGGAACGGAGCGAAAGGAGCCGCCGATCCGTGTGCGTCAGGTCTTGAGCGTTGATGAGGGACCGCGTCTTGGTCTGTGTGGCCACATGGCAACCCCTTGCACCAAATGAGCACGGATGAAGTTCGGCTTCTGCAATGAAAAAGAACTTTGAATGGAACATGACTGCTCCTTCATTTATGTGAGCCATATCTGCGTGCTGCGCATAAATGACAAGTCGGGCACATATGCGCCTTTCGTGCAGAAGCTAGCCTTGTACGCAAAACGCCATTCGGCTTTGAAATTTTATAACGCTAATTGGTTTGTGACAGGTATAAGGCGAACCATGTGTATTTAATATAAGCCAACGCATCCTTCCCTACAGCTTGGGCTTATACATGTCTAACGTAACACATACTAAATGTACGACGAACGGCCAGCTTTAAAAAAATAGCTAGTCTATTTGGTTTGAAAAAGTCATGAATTGAGCGGCCGCAACTATACAGATACTGTGACAGGGTAGACACGAGTAAACACGACACAACTATCATTGTATTGTACAAAATAAAGCCAGCTTTCCTACGTACCCTGATCAGCATCCACAGGAACCGTAGATTGACTTCTTTCTCCAGAGGGACCAGCTTCATCCATCGTTACACCACCGTACAACGTACTTGACAAAAAATGAAGTTCTTTCTTCGACAGATTTCCGATCTCAAATGGTCCTTCAAAAGCCAACTTCTCGCTTGTCAGCCCTTTCTTAGCTTACTAGCGCAGAAGCGGGTTCCTCAAAAGGCAAGCAATAAGTCTCGATACCCAGTGTCAATAGTGCGGACACGTGCCTTTGTTTATTCATTATTTCCGATGGGTCATGTAAAGATTCCCACACTGACAATATGGACCGAACATAATGCTAGAAGCGCAATCTTGGCTTGTGACGATGCTTCAAGCGTCCGAGTTAACATACTGAATCAGCGCGTTTCAGAGCTTTGATCACGCGCCTGTAGCCTTCACTGCGCTCCAACTAAGCGCGAACCGGATCATAGTTCCGCTTTTCACCGCAGCATGCGTGACGGCTAGATTTCGCGGCGATATTATCGTGTTTCAGACGTCCACGTCAGCTGATGCCGCCCGTCGATTAGGCATCGCGTTTCGGAGTGTGAGGAGCCGCCCTCGGGTACAAAGGGCACAACGGGGCTGCCATGGCGACGCACTGGCGGCACCTCCGATTAGTACACGATACCCGCCGTTTCTTCCCTTACAGCCAGAAAAGAGGGACGAGGGGAAGCGGGCAGCAAACTTCGTTGTTTCTTTGGACCTAATCGCTTCGGCTATCGTCGCAGGTGGCGTGCTGTGCGGCGAAGAGGCGTTAAGAAGCGACGCCGGGTAGTGGTGCGAGAGTTCAAGTTCAAAAATTGTTTTCTCGCTTTAAACAAAAATTACTCTGATTAAACTTTCAGAATCAAAATACGATCAATCCTTCTTCCAAACCCACCATATTTTGTATTTTTACTTGGACCACCTCAGGGTGGAACAAACGGCTGTTTATGCGTCAAAACGCACTTTTTGGCAACTTCAGGATTTTTTTTTTTTACAGCAAGATGTTTAATTGAGCGGTTTAAAATATTTTTATAGGTTATATACCTAAAGGGCAGCCAGTAAAAGGTTATATTAGGTCCCGGGAGCTATTCTATATTTTTTAATAAAATGACAAAAATGTTTATTTGTGAAAAAAAAATATGTATTTTTAAAAAACAAAATATTTAAATTAAACAAAACTGCACAAACCCAACCACATTGTAAGTCGACAACCGTGCGAATGTAAGAAACAAAATATTGTTGGGTGTTCATAAAAAAGCTGATTTTTCGTAAATTATTGAGTGATGCCTAGTTTCACGCTGTTTTCAAAAATTAAAATCGCGCTCACGTCATCACAAATTTTTTTTTTCGTCAAAACTATTTCAGGGTAGGGCTGCGGCATTGTGGCCGAAGCCCATAAAATTTTTTTTTAGAAATCGGAGGTGGTCGAACGTAACGTCTGGGACGTTTCACGTGGAATGACCCTATTTGACCAGCTGTTTTCTGTCGATCAGTGCCGACATGTTTCGGTGGCGCCCTGTTATGGTTTCCGTTCGTTACGTCACTGCCAGGATTTACCTCTCCCTTATTGGCGGGATTTTCCTCGCCGTGAATCGACAATTGGGCAGGCATTATCACTATAGAGGAAGCTATAGACCGTTTTACTGAAAGAGGGCAAGAGAAAAAATGCGGAAGTGCTGCCGACGCTTTCCTCTTTACTGGGTGCTTAGGAATGAGATAAAGACCGGATTAAAAACATTGGACACGTGTGTTTCTCAAAGTTAGTTTGTATTCTTTGCGGTTTTCTTTATTTTTTTATGCGTAATTAGAGGTAGAGGTTTCAGTGACGACAATCCCTTGGTCACGAGGACATAAATGATCGGTTAATAGGCTGCACCAACAACAGCCGAAAGCCCAGAATATTATCGCAGGACATCTGTATCGCGCGCGGGATCCGACAAGGCAACTGCGGCTGCAATTTCTCCAAACTCGATCGCTTTTTGATTGTCAAAAATTTCCGGCGATAGTGAGTTGCGTCCGAAAACACAAAAATACTTTTTTCCCTATGCCAACATCTCGACTGTGTTAGGAATATTTCGCGAATAGAGCTCGCACCGAACTTACCACTGTATCGTCGATGAGCATGGGCTACAAGCTCGCAAGATGGCTGCCAGTTTTATCGCGAGATTTGTTTTTTCAGCTTGTAACTTCTCGCAATTAAACTGATCTGAATGCTGATATTTTTTTCAGTGGTGATATTGACTAGAGTTATCATCTAATTCTAGAACGTTTTGTGGACGGGTGATTTCCGGCGCCGAGTGTGGATGGAAATCTTTGAAAAGTTAGTTCTATCAGTTCTCTTTAATCGTGATTTCCAGCGCAATTACAGAGAGCTGCGAACTGACGTTGACCGTCACAACGCGACTGGGTTCTTAGTTTGCAAATTAGTACATAGCGCAGCTGGAAAGAGAACTTCAGTTTCTATTACTGAAACATGCTCATGCATCGATTTCGAATCGCTGAATTATTGATTGATTCGATCTGGCAATGGGCCCATCTCTACTTTGCTGTTTTCAGTTCTTGACGAAGGACACACTCCCCGACACGTGGTCGTCAATTAAAAATTTTATAACCATCAGCAAGCCGGAGCGAGCTGCTATCCATCGTTCACTGCAATGCTCTTCTTTGGCTGGTCCTTGTTCACATTATATTTCCTTGTTGCGGACGACACGAAAGGCAAAACATAACCTTTGTGAGTACAGCATCTCAAACGACATAAAACCTCAAAGGAAATTCAATTGCTGCAAACTCATACAATAATTGGCATCGCCAGCTCGTCATTGCCGAACTGACGGGTGCCATAGTGTGGAGCTAGGAACTTTCCCAGTGTGTTGCAAAACCCTTTCTGCGTCACACAAGAAAACCAGATTTGCTTTAAGTCGCCAATATTTAGCACTTTGGAGAATCCAACGAGCGCAACCAACGCGGGGACTGCGCCCCGAACAGCACTTTTTCCAACGCTTCTAGCCGCTCAGCATGGCCGCGGAACCTGACGTTTGCTAGATGGCCTTATAGTATTCAAAATGGCGCTGCCCACGATAAAACGGTCTTTGGTTTGGCCAGCCGTGTATACCGACCACAGCGACGCTTTTGATCACACACGTCGATAATACTCCTTCCCACTCTTACGCCGACCCCAGCCTACGTTACGGCCTGATGTGTAGCGCAAAAAAAAGCGAAGTAAAAAAAAAAAGCCTTATAAAAAAGTAGGTAAGTCTGATTTATTTGATCTAAACATTATTCACCTGATTTAAATCACTATAGCAAAAAAAAACATTCTTTTTTATTAAACGCATTTTTAAACATAGCAAGTTGATGTACTATCCATCTGATCATTGAAAACAATGCCAGAAAATAAATTATTGTAAATTATAAGTACAGTTTATTTAAGAGCGTCATGTTGACGTAAGCCCCACTACACTCGAAGTACAGCTGATTGATTATTTAGTATGTGAAAAAGCTTTGTTTCTGTTATTGTTTTTGTTTCGAGTTTTATGAAGTAACTTTTCTTGGTTTTGTTTCTTCTTTCGTGTTTTGTTTTACTTGCAACAATATCTGACCTAACCGATAAACAATGTGGAGGCGAAAAACAAAACTCAACGTTCCAATGTTCTAAGAAGAGCACTGCTTGTCGCCCATGTTCAGCCTAATGGAACTATTTCCTGTTCGACGATTATTTGATTTAATTACAAAACAAATGCGCATAGAAAACATCATGTGACAGACAGACTGTGAATAAAACGATATTATGGGGAATTATTTTCTGTGGGAAAGTTTTTGTTTAAATCGTTATACCAAAACCGTTGTGATTTAAATGACCATAGAAATCATCTTGATGGTTTTTCTCCACTATGATCAAAAGTGAATCGTCTTGGCGCTCGGGTTCTGTTAAGGTCTGCTATCAGCGGAGAAAGCAATCACTGCACACGAAAAAGCGCCGAATCGAGGCACATTCACTGAGCGTGAATTGTTCAGTTGGTGACAGCGAACGAACAAAGAAAATGAGTGCCTGGTTGATGAACTTTTGTCGTGCTTCTTCATAGGCTCCCTCTAATCGGAATGTCGGCTGCATCAGACGTAATCTAATTAAAAATATATTTATCGACTGAGCTAATCAAATCGTTATTGATGAGCGTTTTGGTTGCTGCGCGTGCATTGAGACGGACTCCTTTTCCGGGTTCTCAAATCAAACAAGAGCGCGGGGAAGAGGAGGAATGAAAGAGCGGACTAGATCGAAATACCGATCGAATCCACAGATGAGAGCGATGATATCCTCGACAATAGAGTTAGTTTCGCGTAACGTTCAGCGAATTCATTGTCGGTTTCCATTGCCTATTGTCGGAGCTCCAACCCCGAGGACACTGGGCCTCGGTCCGCGCCGGAGGGTGAACGGCCCCTTCCTATGTTTCGCTTCCTGAACCCTCCGTCGGATTCTCGGGTTTACACGCCACTCTGCGCGAGTGCAGCCTAATATGACGCGACCGCCGTGCTGCAGAGGAAGCTATAGATGCTTCTCAGTTTCCTTTATTTTTTTTTTTAAGTTTATGAGTGTGCGGTTTCTTCTGGTTCTATCTTAGTACCCTTAGTACTTAGTAGTACTTAGCAGTACCGTACAACTTTAAAACTCTGACCAGAGTTTTAAAGTTGTACGGCACTTTTAAAACGACGTGAATTGCTTTGTATGTGGTCACTTCAGTACGAAACATGCACCTTCGCAACACTTGGTTTTCTACATGTTACACGGATAGTAACTGACAAAGGGAATGATAAAGGGCGCGGGGACTTCAGAGTTTTGGGATCTCAAGGGAATGATTAGTTGAAAATCACGATGCTTGCCGCCCACCAATCACGCACAGAAGAAAGCGCAGGATCGTGCCGCATTTACCGCAAGTGATTGGTATTGGCGAAGACAGACATCAATCGCACAAAGACGACAAGCGTCATGGCAACATACTTATGGCGCTGCTTTATCAGCAAAATATTCGATCTCAGCGTTGACTGTGACTGCAATTAACGTGAAAAGGTGCATCGTTTTTTAACTTTACACTCGCCACTGTAGCACCACCGCTGTAGTGGCTAACCTAGCGTTTTTAAAGACACCCGACAGTAGTGATTGCATACACTCAAATCTAGATTTAGAGGTGCTGGAGCACAGATTTAACAAAAAAATAATTCCTCTCAGCGGCGAAAAAAAAAAATTGTTGCAGCTTTGTTCGTTCGATCAAACGTGATTAAATGAGATAGCTTTACAGGAACATCGCTATAGTGAAAATGATTAAGAAAGGAAATGGTACGGTGGTGAAATGTTTGTAATATGCCATTCACACATCGAAGACAGCGTGAAGAACGCCTAAGAGGACCTCTCGGACGACCTTAAGGACGACGTCTGGGATTACATTGAGATCGGCCTCAATGATGGCGTCTAGGATGCCGTCCTAGATGTCGGCCTAGACCTAGAGGTGTAGGATGACCTCCAGAATGGCCTCTAGGACGACCTCTAGGACGACTTTAAGGACGAAGTCGAGGACGACGTCCCAGATGGCGACGTCAAAAACGACGTCTAGCACGACCTCTAGGACGACGTCGAGGACAACTTCCTAGTTGATGACGTCAAAGATGACATCTTGAACGGGCTCTAGGACGACCTTTAGGGTCGACCTGAGGGACGACCTCTTGGACGTCGACAAGGACGGCGCCAAGGACGTAAGGGCCCGTCAGCTTCAGCTACCAACACTTACGCGACCGACGCTTAACAGCTTACGCGACCGGCGCTTGAGCCAAGGGCGCTTGAGTCACGGGCGCTTCAGCCACCATCGTTTCAGCCATGAGCGGCTTCGAGCCACCATTGGTTCAGCCAGGAGCATTTCAGCCACGGGCATTTCGTGACCTTGATTACTCGACCTTGAGGAAGGTTGGGCATAAAAGCTACCGCTTAAAAAATCTCTTCGACGTGTTACTGTCATAATATGTGGCCTAATAGCTTTAATAGTCTGTCAAACCGTGCTTATTTTGTAAGTTGTTTATACCAGCTGCAAAGATAGAAAGGGCGCAGAGGGGACATAGCGAGATGAGCTCATCATCAGAAGATGGATAATGGGCTTGAGAGTTGTATCGTTTCTCAGTGCAAAAATAGATTGATGGATATTAAGCTGTATGACTAAGTTACAAAAAAAAAAAACGCACGTCCACGCAAGAAAAACGTAATGCGTACTACGACTTTACTTTTCAAAAACAAACAAATTTTAGAAAGTTTGAGCTTGAGGCCCTCCACTTGATGTCGGGTAGAGAACTCGCTAAAGCACAAAGGTAGTGGACCCCTGCGCGATGTCCACTCTTCACATTTACCTTGCTATGGGAAAAACAGAATACGCAAGTTTAAACTTCAGTATGGCGGCGTTTTGTCCGTATCTACGGGCAAGCAGTTGCAGCTGAAGCTTCGTTATGAAACTAGAAAGAAGGGGTCGAGAAATTCCAGAGAAACGTGATTTCCTGGGGATTTCGCTGACGCTATCTGGTGCTCTTGAATTCAACTGCAAAATAGTCTTTCTTTGTGTCATTTTAGGGGCAGACCTGTGCCCTATATCCCCGTTTTGCGGTGGACGAATCTTTTTTCGAACCTAAGTTTTGAGATATAACCAACAGCTCCGTTTCTTTAAAGTGCGGGTGTGCGAATATTGAAATTTTCGAATACGAATCGAATACGAATAGGACAAAAAACGGGCTTCAAATATCGAATCGAATATCGAATATGTGTCTAGTAATAAAAAATTGCAAAACAACTGGTAACATCAGGTTTTATTGCCTTTTTTTAAATAAATCAATGCAACTGCCTTTTACTGGGCTGCAGCAGGCTAAAGATACTTCTAGTAATGCACTTATTACAAATTATCCTGTAGGAAAATTAACTGTTCAACTTGTTCAGATATTAAGCGCTCCCTACGCACCGTGTCAGCATTTCCGCCAGTAGAAAGACCCTTTCGGTCGGGAAACCTGCGAAATTTCACAAAGGTTCGAAGAAGTTCAATTTATGGACAGTGTTGCCCGGCTGCTACACGAATATTTCGAATTTGGGGAAACAAATAATTTAGAAAGTACTTTATTTTATATTTCATAAAATGGTTACCAATGTTTACATCACACAAAAGCGAAAATATCCGCTTTTAACGCTTTCATTAGTTATTAATGTGAACCAGTGATGCCAATAAACCCAACGGCTTTCCTTCGCCAAGTGGAGTCAACTATTTTTTTTTTTTCATTTTTGCGCATGCGCACAAATGTTGAACTTCAGTCGAACCTTTGTCGAACCTCACGTTAAAGGTTCAAAAAAGTCGAACTTGGTCGAACTCGAACCTGGGGAGGTTCGCGACATCCCTTTAGTTTTGACTGAGCGGGAGTGGCAGGAGTTGCTGTCAATGGCAATGCATCTAGCTTTTTCTTTTTTTTTACTTTTCAAACATTATATCAGAGAACACTCTCGAGATTTATTTTATATTTATACTTCACGCTCGAGGTGTATTTTATTGTATCAATTTACAGAACGCGCAATCGCATCACATATTGCTATGAAAGTGCCACTCAACCAAGGGCTTGGAGAAAAAGAAACAGAAACTGATCCTGTCTTGCTGACATCGGACAAATAGAAACGGATGAGACTGATAACGCATGCATCATACGCCTTTCTCAGTGAATACACATATTCATAGGGGAAGGCGTGGCAGGCAGATTATTCGTTACTTGCTGGAATATTCGCATTTCGTGCGAACATTCGCCCTTTTTTCCGAATATTCGGCTTTGGCCCAATATTCGGGAACTTCCGAATATGCAATTTTCAAATCGAATACGTTTCGAATAAGAAAAATATTTGATGCGTATTTGAAATTTCTAATATTCGCACACCCCTACTTTAAAGCTAAAAGTACAAAAACAGGCACTCAAAGACTACCATAACGTCAACAATCCGGCGGGATGTTTCTCATCACGCTCTACAACTCTTGCATTGGTGCGTTTCCGTTCCACTTAATATTTAAAAGATAAGTAAATACTTTCTGCTAACTAAACAGTTCGGAACATCGTAAAATATAGCTTAACTTGCTGAATAGGACCGTTATCATTACTGGGTTGTTTTGTCACGAGTAGCAGCTTTCTTTTATTTCTTGAAGCAAATCAGTTGATAGACACGTACAAATTTTACTTCCGTGATGCTGAACTCACTATCTGCTGTGTTTGTTCCAGTTAATCCTGAATTTGCGAAAACTAGAGCATGAACCGGCGAAAGAAAGATCCTCCCCCCCTTTCCATACCCTTCTTCTTCGACCTTAAGAAAGAAAGATCATTTTAACTTCGTGAAATAAATAGGGAAGCATGTTTCGTTGTCCGTCTTCTCAAAAGCACAGGGAATCAATCATTGACTTCAACACTCCATCATTGACCATGACCCAAGAAAACAAATGGAGACAAAACACGTATATCCCGGTTCTTCTTACATGTCTTGAAAAAAGAAAAGAACAATGGCCCTATTTTTGGAGCTTATATTTTTCCAGTCCCAGTGGCATCATTTTTCGGAGGCTATCGTTCACAGATCACCGTCCTGTGCCTTGAAATTGTCTTTAAGTCAGTCGCCTGGAGATATAAGATGGGAAAAAAAAGTAGACAATAAAACCTTTGTGTATGATGGTTGCCAAAGTCAGGGGTTCAGTGTTGCCCCACGACGAAGGGTAAGGGAAGGAAAGTGGGGGGGGGGGGGGGAGGGGGGTGTCGAAACTAGGCCAAGCGTCGGAAACAGATCGAACAAATCCGGGGATCCCAAGATTCCAGGGAAGACGAATGAGATTGGGGGGGGGGGGGGGGGGGGGCGATTCAGCGACCGTTTGGAAGGGCGATAGTACCGCTTCCAACACCGTGAAGTCGTTGGCCTCTTTTCGGCAAACTGATTTTCCTTAGCCTGCCCCAGTGGCCTCGACGGATTGCCCTGGGATATTTTTCGGTTGGGCCAACTATGCTGTATTTTTTGCACAGAATTATATTGACCCTTAGGGGTCTGCGAAGGGCGACTCGAATCGAATGATGCGATGTCATTTATAGCCTTTACAGAGGTAGTAAAATCTTCAACACACCGTCTGTTTAAGAAATGTTCAAAGATTCGGGTCTCAAGCTCTACTATTTTATTTGGAGCAGTACGCACACCCTTAATACTAAGGAGTACGATAGAAAAAGAAAAATGTTACAATTGTTTAATTTTACTCTATGTCTGTCTTAGATAGTCTCTATTGCGTCTTTGATGAAGTTAGGCATTCAACTGAAGAGGCCCATGCAATATTAAATTAATTTATTTTCATTAACAATATTACAACTACGTGTCTAGTTTTAACAAAAGCCAGAAAAAGTGAAGGAAAATATTCACGCGGAAAATATTCACTTTACCAAACCTGATTTTTTGGTTTGCACAAACCTTAATGGAAGCTCACTGGGTGTCTTTTTATCGAATTATAGAAATTCCAAAAAAAAATTAATTTTAGTAGATTGTTTTGATGACTCCGATAACGACCCCGCATACTCCGCCGCCGCCCGCATGCATTCGCATATTGATTTGCTATCATTAACGAAGGTATCGAATGTGCGAAAAATATATTCCAAAACTCCCTGATAACGATCGCAATACTTTGAACGCATATATTTTGGTATTTTCATTGCGAGGTTAGAATTACTCGAGTCGCCTTGCGAGGATCAATGTAATATTTTTCATCACCTTCTTTTTATATTAAGCGTGATAAAGATGTGTTTCGAAGAAATTTGTGTGAGGTGTGGACGAGATGCTTGACGTGTCAGAGATTATATCCTTCGCTTCTCCATGCGTCTAAGTGCAAGCGATGCCACAATTTAATGGGGCCAATCGGCCGCTTGCCGAAAGCGTGAAGTTACGGCCTTCGTCCACTTCGATTTTCGTGCAATTCGCCCCTGCTAAACTATTCAAACTCATGCGTCGTGTCCATTGTTGATTCGATATTTGATGCTCTTATCGGCTGATGCCGCAATTTAATTAGCAGCCGAGCTTGGAACTAGCCTCGCCCTTCAATGCTTTATTTGTCAGGGACTATTGCTTAATTTTACTTCCGAGAAATTCGATCGTAGTAAAAGTGCCTTCTTATAAACAAAGCTTGTTTTACATTTTTAATTAGCAATTAGGTCAATTACATTTAACAAAATTTTATTATCTTTATCCCAGAAAAAAAAAGAGAGAGAAAGTTCTGTGTGCTGCGGATAGCACGTACGCACTTGGAGGTGTTTCTCAGTTTGGTCAGAAGCATTGGGTATCTCATTTCGCTATTTTCGTTTGTGGTTTTCTTCTATGACGTGAAGTATATTTCTTTGCAAGATATGTTTTTTTTTTTTTTAGAATAAGGGTAAAATTGGCCTACTTCGCAGGTGAGAAATCTCATATGTATAAGTAGTTTTGTGTAATAAACGCGTATGATCAAATAATATCATATAAGAGATAGAAGAACACAATAAGGACACAAAAACAATATTCGAATATATATTAATTTAAAGATACTTCTTATGAGTTCCTTATAACATATTACATACTCTTATATGGACCTGATATGATCTCATATGACCGTATTTCATCAGATGTGTTTATTGGACTCAAGAAATTTCTCATACAAATGGCTTTTTCTCTAGGATAGTTGCACATATTTGTGAACGGTCAGCTTGAACTTACAAACCAATACCACCCTAGGAACTCCCGATAGTATATACTATCGGGAGTTCCTAGGGTGGTATTGGTCTGTAAGTTGAAGCTGACCCTTCACAAATATGTACAACTACCCCAGTGAAAACAAAACATTTTATGAGACATTTATCGTGTCCTATAAACACATATAAATGATACAAGATATATAAGAATATATAACAACCATAAAATAACTGTATAAGAACTATATAATATATATAAGAACACATAGGAACCATATAAGAAACATAAGAAACTTCTCACCAGTGTGTTGTATGGTTGTTATATTTTCCTATATATCTTATAAAGCTTTTATAAAGTTATTATATAGTTCTTAGATGGTTCTCATATGTTCTATATATCTTATATAGTTCTTATGTGGTTCTTATTTGTTTTTGTATAACTTGTATGATTTATATGTGCTTCTTGGACACGAACATTTCTCATACGTATGAGAAGTTTCAATAGGGTAGCTCAACTAAAGTCTGGAATGGTATGTATTGGACACCTTTGTTTACGCCATGACTCAGAACGTTCAAAAGCTAAAAAGAAACGTCGTTGCTAGCCTTAACAATTGTGAGTTGGATTCAATGGTAAAAATACCCGTGTAAGCCACACAACGTGAAAATTCTTTGCTGCCTAGTCATTGTCGAGAAATTACAATTAGCATCTTCCTATACAAATTGTGAGCAATGCTAATGGAACGTAGACGCACTCTTTAAATGTTTGTTTTCTTTTCTTTTTATAGGGAGAATTTTGGCATATTCAAACAACGGCACAGAACATCAATCAGTGTCTTGGAGCTTTCTAATTCGCAGATGTGAACGGGCTTCGTCACTTTATGGAAAAGGTACAGCCGTGAAAGAAGAAAAAGACCAGATACACACCGTAGAAGAAAAAGAAAAGGACAATGTTCCTCAACGGCCATAGCCATAGTCATCCCTAAAGAAGAGGCCGAATCGGCCTCTAAACGTAGGGTCTCTATAGAAGGGCTTGGTTGGTGTTCGAACATTTTATTAATTACTCATATTTTAGTTTAAATAAAAAATGACGGTGTCTTTTTTATTCTAAAAGCTGCGTCCTTTCAGCAATGTAGTCTCATGAAAGAGTGATGTTTTTTTTTTTTTAATATCGAGTTTGTAATGGGAACGTCGTAACTCCGGCGCTGTACGGAGTTCCAAAATTAAAATCGATCAACACAAAAAACAACATTAAATAAAAAAAACTAGCGAATACCTAAAGAACGTTCTGAAGCAACCCGAAACTCAGGAATACGCAACTTGACAAAAAGGAAGAAAAGAACAAAAGTTAATAAGAGAAAGGGAATAGAAGAGATGACAAGAAAATATAAGAGAATGTAAGGGCAGAAGTTGCAACGTATATAACAGCTCACTTAGGCCATTACCTTCTGTTCAAATACCTAAAGGCCCATGCAGCGCTATTCAATGATCTATCTGTAAGTGACGAGACCTTTTATTGATTCACCCTACACGCAAAGTTGTTGCTTCGAATCAAAATTAACAATTACTGGTCCTAGCTCATGGGATGGGATGGGAAAAAAGAAAATCTGCACCTGTCGATTTCAGCTGTGGTAAGTCAGAAAGTTAACGTCTTATTGGACCAATTGAACCACGTTAATTTTATGTTTTTCTTTCTCATATTTTATAACGAAGCAGACTCTAACATATATATATATATATATATATATATATATCTGGGAAGAAAAAAACCCTTGGTGAAAACAGCAACAACGGACGATTTAATCTTCGACGTTTCGGCCGGAGTCCGGCCATCGTCAGATATATATATATATATATATATATATATATATATATATATATATATATATATATATATATATATATATTATATATATATATATATATATATAAATAGTTTCGTAATTTTGGGTCGGACTTTGTAAAGTTTTGAAGTAAAAATAAGATCTAAAATATGAACAAATAACAATTTTATGTGCTGTCAAACGCGGTGTAGCGACGCACTATTGATGCGGTCATAGCACGTTGCTGTATGTCGGCCTACCTCAGTTTCTAGAACGTTGGGTAGAGATCCAGAAGACCCGCTATTTCGAATTCTGTTTTGTATTTAATATATTTGACAGGAAAAATAAACTAAAAAAGAATAATGCACGCGAGGTATGTAAAATTGGTCAGGAGTGAAATACTTCCTCTAAACGCTTCAGCGACTTAAAATCCAATCACATATTTGCTTCCATCTCGGCAAAAGATGAATCTCGAGTAGACTCAATCACCTGATCTCGAAATGTTATTTACGGGTGGTGCACACAGAGTGGAGTATTTGAGAGAGAGAATGAACTTTATTCAAATCAGTCCAGCAGTTTTCCTTTAGGGCGAGATGGGGGAGAAGGGATTAACCCCTCTCCCGTCCCACCCTCCGTCGATGTTGATGGAGGTGGTGGTACCTCAGGTGACGGCTTGAAGTCCTTGAACCCGGGCGGCATCTTCGGCTTGCTGGACGGCCCAAAGCTGATACTGGAACAGCAACGTTCTTTAGTAGACCTGCGCCATCAACGCTCTTACACACATTCCCAATATCCATGTTATAAAATTTATAGAGCGCCGCTGTACCCTGCCTGTAGCGACTGAGACAATATTTACGCCGAATACAGCAAAGTGGGTAATTTACAAGGGCAATCCAATTGTCCAGGACAATTTTCTCCTGCGTCCAACCTGTAAATCAGAACAAAAAAGACTACCGCGAAATTCGAACACAGGCAGCTTATACAAACCTTGGCTGCTTAATTAATGATTTTTTTCATTCTTCTCAGAACTGTTCACTTTGTCTGGGATTCGAAAACCGACCGATTAGAGAAATAGATAAAAAACAATTTATTCTCCCCCTCACCTAGCTAGTAAAGACAGTACCTGGGTACTGAGTGTAGCCTAGAGATGTACTTTTGTAATTAAATGTACCCTAGAGACGTACTTTTATAAAGAAAAGAACTATTTTTATTTTTGTTTATTTCTGAAGTATCTTTGTGCTATATTACTATAATTTTATTGTACTTCGTATTGCCTTGCGCGTCTCCAAACAACCGCGTCCTTGGCCGAACGGTTATCGCTCTTCGCTCCCACTCAAAGGGGCACGGTTCGATTCCTGGCAGCGGACGCAAATTTTGGTTATTCATGTAAATGTCGTGTTTTAGTAACCTCGAGAACTCTGTTGCTTATTCGAGGTGAGAATGTTCTACGTGCCGATATTTCTATGTTGATTGTTCCAGAAGCACTCGCGTGCCGAGCCGGTGTTAGTCTGGCCCTTGTGCTCGATCCTGCTGTTACGCCGCCATCGACGCCTGCGACGCTAACCTCTCTCTATTTTGTTTTGGGCACTAGTCGTTCCAGTAAACGTTCAGTTTCCTTCAGTTATTTGAAACCTCATCAATTGTCATTCGTGATAGTATTTTAAGGTGCACCTTACTGAAAAAAAAGAAAACATTTGGCGCCTATATGGAAGTAAACGGGTTCATATCCGGTAACAGTTTAGCCATACCAGTCACCTGTTTCTCAAAGGGGTCGCCCGTATGGCTCAAAAGGGTCCCCCGTATGAGCCATAACGGTCACCTATTTGGGCAAACAGATCACTCCTTTGGCGAGCGGGTCACTCGTCTTGGGAAATGCGCCACTCGTTTGGGCAAGGTTGTCGCACGTTTGCTCAAACCGGTGATCATGTTGCACAGGCGGGTGACCGATGTACCGGCAAACTGTACCGGTTTAATCAAACGGCTCTCCGGAGCCCGTTTGGTACTGAACGTACAGATCGGCGCGGCATGCGCACGCCTATTTCAGCCGTGGCAGGTTGTTTCCGGAAAGCCGGGAGTGCCGGTTCATCAATTTACAATCGTCCGCGTAATGCAAGTAATTATATTCATACTTTGATTGCGCTGATGTTCGCTTATACTGCAACTACAATAAGCAAAATTTATTTAAAACATTTTTTTTACGTAAACGTGCGACTTGGCGAGCCGATATTTTTGACAGAGCTTTGAAACTGTGGCGTTCTTTGTGGCTTCAATTTACTTATTCAGCTCGAATCTCTCTCGCAGAAGGCGCTACCGCGTGAAAGAATATACTTCTAGACTCCGGCGAAGGTAGCGTGCGAACACGTGGCTGCAAGAACATCGAGCACTGCGAGAGCAGGCCCGCTGTTGCGGCATTTAATTACGAGCTAGCGCTGGGTGCCTTTTTCGCTCTGGCGCAAGCCGAGCTTCCGGCCGGCGCCATTTCCAGCGTTCGAGCGTGCTGAAATGTGCGCGATTCGCCTGCTTTCGCCACGACGCAAACGCATCGTGGTGGAAACGTGGAATGCCTGCGGAGAGGGTGAGGGGGTGTCCCGGTGTCCTGCGCCTTGACCTCGACCCCGCCCTCCGCTCTGGTCAGCTCTGTCACGTGACCCGAGGGAGAAGAGGGTACGCTACACGCTACAGACAGCGTTACCTTGATGGATTTTTCCTTCGGGATCCCGAAGGAAAAATCCATCAAGGTAACGCTGTCTGGCAGTCGATGTTTTCTAGTGGACACCTGTCTGTGCCTGATTGTACGTCAAGCACGTCTGATTGGCCAAAAAGTTACTCTGACCGACAGTCAAACTCCAGTCAGACTCCTCTTGTCGGCTTTCTGATGGTTTCCTGGTGGCAGTCGGCCGCCGCGAAATGCCGTCAAGATTTCTTGGTGGCGATTCTGATTGGACATCGATTGTCTCTGACTGTACGCCAAAAAGCTTTGACGGGCAGACAGACGTACGGTCAATGGACGTAAAGTTCGTTCGAATACCAATATTTCGTCAAATCTATGAATACGAAAAATAATCTATGCATGAGAAAACGATTTCGGGACGTGTAACCATAAAACCGCTGATGTTAGAGATATGACACGCAACCGACCGACAACACTGATCAGAAGCCCGCCGAACGCCGAACTGGCCGAACGCGCCACTTACTCCTTTACTATCGCTTCGCCCGGCTTCGCCGAGCTTGCATGAATGATCGCTCTCGACTCGTTTTGTTTGCCCGCTTGCTCCAACCTGTCGATCCCGCCCGAGCTCTACAACGTCTTACGTTTTAGTAGAATTTCTCCTCGAAAAGACCCAGTGTTTCGTGAGTTCCGACTATGTAAGGAAGTTTAGCGGTGTAGTTGAAGACGACAAGGTGTACCAGCTCTACTGGGCTGGAGACGCGCGAACAAAAGGAGGGTTCTACGACGCGAAAGTACTCTACATGGCAGGTGAGTAGAACTGAAGTACGGCGATTGATGTACGAGTGCTTTGCATAACATGCTGAAGGCTTAACTGCATATGGAGCCGAAGCATTCCTTAGAGGCTGTGTCTACAGTGCCATCCGACGGTCCACTCGCTCCTACAAGTGCCGTCCGAAAGAGAGTCAGACGGCGCGTGTATCACTGGTGGGGTACCGTCCGACGGCACTCTTGCAGAGCGTTCGAGTGCCGTCCGACGGTACTCTGCTCACGCGTTCAAGTGCCGCCCGAAAGTCTCGTATAAAACGAGTTCTCAAAATGAGTTTTTTGAAGCTGCAGTGTAGCTTAGTGGTAAGACGTCTGCCTCATGAGCAAGCGGTCCCGGGTTCAATCCCCCGTGCGGGTTTTTTTTTTTTTTTCTTTTTTTTTGGAATCTTTTGAGCATTTTGTTTTGTCGACGCATTTGGCGATATTTACATTTCTTTTTTACGATAAACATTGGGAAAACCAAATGTTGTCGACGAAATTTCGCTGAATAAAATGGTCAGACGTCATCTGATGGACCATCAGGGCACGTTCCACCAGGGCTGCTGACTGGCAGTCAGCGTCCCAAATTACGTACCTTGATGGAATTTTCAATAGGGATGGTTTGTTTCATTCATTATTTTGGAAATGTACCTGTTAAAAAAAATATCTTTGCATGCCAGCTCTGCAAATTTCCAGGCCGCCAGTTAAACACATTTTGAACAACCAGGTATTAAATCAGGCCAATGTCAAAAAACATTAAGTGGGGAATTTTACGTACTGTAAATCTATCAATAAAAATGTGCGCATACATGGGAGCCTGAGCGCGGGACATGCAGTCTTTTTTTTCTTACATTTAGAAAAATAATATTTTTCCCCCTATTAATTTGTTTCGTTATATTTATTTACAAAGTACCTACATCACCCTATGGGCGTCATAGTAATATTGGTTTGTAGAATTTATTATAATAAGGGAGAAAAATAAGTAGTTGTCGTCCATTGATACGATCTCTTGCAAAAAGGCGCTCCACTCAATCGCTGTTTTAACAACGAATGAGTTGGCAAAACTGTCAGTTCTATAACTGGGTACAGTACCCTTTTTGAAATTATCGCAACGTTAAGAGATGTCGGATGGCTACAAAAGGTAGTCGACTTTATCAATTTTTGATTTGTTATGAAATACGCGATGGAAGAATTTTAATCTTGGTTTTTTCTTCTACATTCGAGGGTTTCCCATCCCAGCACCGCTTTTATTTTTGTAGGGTCATAATGCATAAGGGTCATAATTGTTAAGTTCAAAGCGAGCTGCCTGATTCTTAATTTGTTAAGCTTGTTTATAAGAAGGTCGGGATATGGGTCTTACACAACGTGTTCGTAATCTAGGATCGTTCTTACTAAAGAATAGTAGTTTCTTCAACGTTGCGTGACGGGGGAGCAATAGTTTCGACGGATAAAATGAAACATGCTACTAGCTTTTCCGATTGTTCGTTCTTTATGACTGTTTCGTTTGGCGGGGTCTAAATAGTAAATAGCAATTCTAAGTAGTCCCACTCAGATAGATCACTTACGAGGGTATCATTGATCAGGTAGCTTTGGAAGACTTGTGTCTGACCTAACGAGAAACGTATGTGATTATATTTATCCAAATTTAAGATCATTTTACCCTGCCTGCACCAAGTAGATAAAACGTTAAGGTCGGTTTTCAATAGCGTGCCGTTTGACGAGTTAATCTCCCTCTATCATACGCAGTCAACAGCGAATAGTTTAATAGAAGACTATTTTCGGTGGTATAATTTATGCATATAAGAAAAAATAAATGTCATAAGACGCTTCCTTGTGACACTCCCGAATTTACCAGAGTTGGTGTGGGTGTACTACTCTTTAGAACAACATGTATCCAGTTCAGAACGTTGCGATTCATGTTTAGAATATCAATTTTGTGCAATATGAGCTGATGTGAAACCATGTCAAAATGTTTGCGAAAATCTTAGAACACCCAGAAAACATAATTTCTGTTAAATAAAGATGTAGATATCTGATGAGATAATTCTACCAACTGTGTATTGCAAGAATACCGGATACGAAAACTGTGCAGAGAGAAGAAAAATAATGTTTCGAATCTAAGGAGGAGTAAAGGTTACCATAAATAGTGTGTTCAAACAGTTTGGACGATATTCATATTAATCAAATTGGGCGATAATTTTCAACATTGGCTTTAGATCCGGATTAAAAAAACAGGTGTGAGGTTTACCAGCTTCTAATTCATTGTAACCATCCCTGCCTTCAAAGATTCACTGATTATAAGAAAAATTTACCGCGATATAGATTCGCTACACTTGAGAAAGATAACGGGAGAAACACTATTCGGTCCAAATGTCTTGGTAACATAAATTTCAGAATTCCGTTCATGCGAATTATACAGGGTGATACAAGGAGACGCCAGGCTCTTTAAATCGACCGGAAAATTCGGTTTCTTAACGTATCGCGCTACGACTTTGTGCAGCGTTGCCCACAGATGGTGCTTTTTTTTTTTTTTGTAAAATTTAAAAGAAGAAACTTACCTGAGGAAAAAGTAAAGAAAGAAAAAGGCTTAGCTCCTATGGAAACTCAGCGACGCCACCGGTCTTCAAACAACACGGCGCCGTTTCGCACGGGAGACAAGAGATGGCGCAAGCGGTCGCGACGCCAACAGCCGCCAGCGAACGAGCATACGACGCCGAGAGCCGGCGTCTTTTCTTTAGCAGTCAATCTTTTCTAATCAAAAGCGGCGCGAGCTTTTTTCGTATCAGTTGCTGTTTTTGTTTCTGCGACTGTCGCCCCCTGCGGAACGCGCGCCGCTTTTGAGTCGAAAAGATCGTCTGCTAAAGAAAAGACGCCGGCTCTCGGTGTCGTATGCTCGTTCGTTGGCTGCAGTTGGCGTCGCGACCGCTTGCGCCATCTCTTGTCTCCCGTGCAAAACAGCGCCGTGTTGTTTGCAGACCGGTGGCGTCGCTGCGTTTTCATAGGAGCTAAGCCTTTTTCTTTCTTTAGTTTTTCCTCAGGTAAGTTCGCTCTTTGCAAATTTTACAAAAAAATGCACCATCTGTGGGCGACGCTGCACAAAGTCGTAGCGCGATAGGTTAAGAACCCGAATTTTCCGGTCGATTTAAAGAGCCTGGCGTCTCCTTGTATCACCTTGTAATTGGGATATTACGTTCTGCCCTCAAATTACGCAACTGGAGCTGCTGTGTGCGAAGATGTTTTAAAAAATATTGACTTAAAATACTACTTAAAGCATTCAACTTTCGCGTTATCAAACACCTCGGCACCAACATTAACCAACGAGGTCAATCCTCTTCTAAACGTAAATGTTGCAACAAATTATTACTCTGAGAAATGGCTATGATAAGTGTGTTTTGCAAAGCGTTCGAGAGTCCAATCATTGGTATTTCTTTGTTCGCCAGCAGGAAGAGAGTGGTTACCGCTCCCCAATCCGTCATATAGGATGAGTGTCAAATAGGCGTGCCACATTTCCTGTGCGATGAAAAAATACCAGTAAAGGACGTTAAAAAAATCATGGACATTATGAGGCGGACCGAATGAGAGTTGTGCCTATCTTAACTACCCTAGTAAACATACTGTTTCATTGACGTTTGGTAGTAATTCGATATATTGCAAATACGTTCGATCAAAAGGATTTGCTATTTTATCCAGTTTACGTTTTTCAGTATATTGTACTCATTACAACTACACTTTTCAATATTCGAAAAAAAAAAATGTAGCACGAATACTTTACAGGAATAGTAATCGGCGTGCCCCAGCGCAATGTTGAACCGTGTGCAAACTTGTCGCGGAAGCGAGGGAGCCCTGACGAGGAAACAAGCCCGGACAAAGGATGCAGATTCAAAATGACAACAAAAGAGGACATGGAAGGAAATGAGGATGTGACACCAGAGAAAGATGCGAGGTTTTTTGCTATACATATTTATGTTTGATTTCTCTAGGGTAAGAGCAGGGATAGCCCGACCCTTTCTTGAGTACAGATAGCAATGAGGAAGGATACAAGCTACAAACAGTTTAAGCGCTCAAAATGAAACAGCGTTGTCCCAAAGTTGCACTCGTTCATCAACAAGCTCCCAGCTTAGAATAGCAAAAAAAAAAAAATGACAGCCGCGAGAAACATTGCAGTGCACTCCGTGTCCCCGTGTGCCTTACCTTTTAAAGTTTAGTCTTCATCATAGCTTGCGTTTTGGGTACCCTGGTTGACGCAGGCACGGCAAGGGCCTATATACGTCAGCCGTACTTTTTATTCAGTCATTCTTTTGCTTGTATAAAATTTCACGTGGACTCGGTGTATAACGAATACGCGGCGCTCAGAACAAACGGTGCGTCCAAGGTGCGCATTGTAAAGCTACCATATGGCATTTGCATACATGTGAATACAGGTTGGGTGACCTCTTCAATGCTCAGGGCGGTCGCCGCGCCGGGTTCGGCCAACGCCATGCCAACAACCGATGATCCCGGTATCCAACAGCGTTTATTGAGTACCAGGGGTCCCCAACAAGACACTGCGGTCAAGCGAGCCGTGGACACAGTGTGCCCGCAGCGCCCGCCGACCTGAGAGCCAAAGGGGTAATTGCGAGCGGAGACATCGCCGGTCGGACGAGCCCACGCCGCTACCCGTCGTCGCAGGAGTTCGGGGCCAGGGCTCTCGGCAGCCGGACGTCCACAGGTAGTGGGGACGCCGACTGTCAGAGCCAGGGGAATCACTAGCGTGGAGGCATCGCCGGTCGGACGAGCTCGCGCCGCGACTCGACCCGTCGCCCGGAGTCCAATCCAGGACTCCCCGACCACACGGCCGTCCACTCGGAGGGCAGGCCCGAATCTCCCTAGCGCGATCTCGCTGTTTCCCCAAATTCGGGGAGACGCGCGGAGGAGTGCGAGAGAGCAGGCCAGCAAGGTGGCGCACTCTCTCGAACACGATACGGGACGAGCCAGCTCGAAGCCAGACAACTCCGGTCGGCACGTCCCGCCTTCTCGGGGGAGGGGAACCAGTGGCTCCCACAATCGTGAATAAAGCATTTCAGTGTCATAGAAGTCGATGCAAATTACGCACAGCAGAAGTATCTTAGAAAGTAGTTTACTTATTTTTCTAACTATTTGTACTCTAACCGAGATATTTTCCTGGGAAAGAATCTTGAGTAGTGGTCAAAATACTTCATGAGGCGGGTATTTAGTAGTTTATCTTAAGTACGTATTGTCAAGTATCTTGTCCATCACTGAACCAAATAGAATACGCTCAATGATTTGTACGCCGAATGTGTATCGCGGTGGAGCGTAAACGCTCGGAAACCTCTGGGAGTGCTCACAATAGTCCCCGACACCTTGAAGACACTGAAAACATTATCCACTACCCTAGTAGTAAACCATGATACAAAAAATACCCCCCACCAAAAAAAAGAAAAAATTCGCAATTTTCACTTTGCAAGAATTACTACTTTACGTTGTACTCCTTTTCATTTTGTCCCACCACAGACGATACTACGGTCTTATAGAACAAAATAAAGCGGCGCCAAAAGTAAATCGTCACGGCGCTTCTTGTCTCTCCGGGTAATCGGTCACCGGCAAACTCAATCACGCAAAAAGTATAAAATGCAAAAAAGGAGTGCGGCGAGTTCACAATGCTTGATAGGTTTAGACGGTTATAGGAACAGCCAGAAAGGTGATATGAGCGGCGTGACCTTTGCTGCATGATTGACTTCGACAGGTCGTGGAGGACGGCTGTGGTCGCGTTGAACGTGATACGGAGTATTGGAGCGACCCCGGAGCATATGATACTGTATTGGAGTGGTTGTCTTTGGAAAAGGACCACGTTTTGAGGATTTTATCTTAACTTTATATTGTCTCGTGGTGAAAATATTGCGCTATTTGATTTTTGGGGAAAGCTCTTTTTCTTGAATACCGTCTTTTAGGCAGAAACTTAAAAAGGTAATTTTTCGCTTTTAGTTTAGTTTCAAATTAAAAAATAAAACAACAAGGAATTACAGGGCGTAGCGAGTCGATGGCGTCTTTATTACCCTGGCCCTCAATGCAAGATGCTTTGCGGTCTGCTTACTATTTTTATTAGTCAGTTAATAATCGCTCTGCGTTTTGACATCATTGCAGCTCGAGTGCTCGAATCAAACGAACTTGCGCTCCTCATAGTCTGGGTTCGATTCCCGACCGGTGCAAACACTTTTTACTGTTAGGGCCTTTCCCCCCAGTCCCTATTTCTTGAAAAGTTACCCTTGTATTAGGCTACGCCTTTATCCAGGTTTTATGAAATGCCCAACACCTAGCCAAACATGTGTCACGTTAGAGACAAGTGGACGCTTTTTCCTGTGTTGTTTAATGACCTCTCGCCGTCTTCAGAATATCAGTTATTCCAAGGCAGCCCTCATGGTGCAGAATGCATAAATACATTTCTAAAAATAAACATAGATGACAAACGAAGATAGAAAACCGGTGTGAAATGATAGTTATTCACTGAGAAGAACGATAGCTGAAATTATGTGAACAGTACGATCTTCTATAGCCACAACCGTAAATAGGCCGCGCCACTTGAAACAAACGTCTTGACAGGTACAGTTCGCAGAGTAGAGTAGGAAATGCGACACCTACAATATCAATACCGCAAGAGCACCACCCAAAGGAGTTTCGTTTACTTTGAATCATGCTTAACAGGAAGTTTAAAAGTCTTTTTGAAAAAAAAAAAAAAATCGAGTTAAAAGTGAATTCTAAAGTATTTTGACCCTGTGAATTTAAATATTTATTTATTTATTTATTTATTGAAATACAATGAAGGTTCTTCTGGGAAGGTCAATACATAATGAGGGTATAAGTTAATTATAAATTAAGCACAGAAAAATAATAAAATAAAAATTTGCACAGCAGTAAAAGCATACTAAAAATCGTAAATCAAGCAACAAAAAACATTCTTTCACAGCAGTGCAAACAACAAAAAATCGTAAGTCAGACAATACCTAAATGGCTGCTGATAAGTGAGTGAACATTATCGGGGTTAGTCTCGGCGACGATGCGTTCTGTTAGATCATTCCACCACATCGCTGTTTCGGGGAAGAAGAAATACAAAAAAGAAGTGCGACAGGTGAAACGGTCAATCTTGCTTGAGTGATTAAGACGAGGTATAATGAAATGCGACTGTGTTAGGGTTCCTTGGCTGAGAGATGGTGCATATTAAATGCAATGAAAAAGGCATAAGCAAGAAAGCTTGCGCCTTAAGGCCAGTTCTGGAAGGACGGCTTTCTGTTTTAATGAGGTGACGCCGTAATGTCGAGAATACTCGAGAAAAAAATAAAACGTGAGATTTGGTTTTGAAAGGATTCTATTTCAGTGATGAAATATGCTTGGTGAGGATCCCAGATGCGCGATGGGTACTCAAGGGTCGGCCGAATTAACGAAAGGTATGCGATTTTTCTTAAGTAAGGAGGAACACAACGAAGTGTATGTTTCTTATGTAGCCCAAAGAACGATTGCACGATGATAACAGTGACCGAATATGTACCTTCCAGTAGAGATGCGTGCCAATGTGAACACCTAAGTATTTAAAAGAGGAAATAGATTCAACAACGTTAGAATCAATAAAATAGTTATGAGAAAAAAAGGTGTATTTTCTAACAAAAAAGATGAGTTTGCATTTAGAAGGGATAAGCTTCATGAGCCAAGTCGAACACCACAATGATAGGTTAGTGAGGTCATGTTGTAATTGAATGCCTTCTTCTTCGTCAGAAATTTGTGTTTATATAACGCAGTCGTTTTCAAAAATATGGATGCAGGAGGAAATACATGAAGGCAAGTCATTAATATAAATTAAGATAAGCAGGGGTTCAGAACGGAACCTTGAGGTACACCCGAAGACATAGGAATATAATTTGAATTTTAAGGGTTCACGCACGTGTACTGACTTCGGTAGAAAGCCAGTCTTTCATCCACAGGATGACGTTACTATCTAATTTAGATGTGTAAGTTTTTGCAACAGTCGCTTATGTGGTACCCGGTTGAACGCTTTGGGGAAATCAAGAACAAAAACCATCAATTTGGTAACTGAAGTCAATACAAAGGTGGATATCATGAATAAATCCTGTGAGTTGATTCTCGCAGGAATGACCCTTCCGAATCCCATGCTGGTAATTAAAATTATTTGATATTCCTCTAAAAACCGAATGATGTTCGAATATAATATATCTTCAAGACATTTTGATGCTATACTTGTAATGAAATTGGGCCGATAGTTTAAAGCGGAGCTGCAGTTACCTGATTAAATAACGGAACTAATTTTACAGACTTTCCAGTCACTGGGAACACAATGATAAGCAAAGATTGTGTAAAAATTACGGTCAAAAATGACAGCTGGAAATTGTTTTAGCATGCTATAAAACCTTCGAAATAATGTCGTCTTCACCCCTTGAAGAGGAAACCTTCAAATTATCAATTCGTTTTACAACACCAGATGAATGAATATTTACCATTTTGGAACTTAACCCGAGACTGGGGTAGAAAAAGGAAACTTAAAAGTAGAAGGGACAGAGACAAGTGAAGAACCCCAGTTTCCTTTTCCTACCCCAGTCTCGGGTTAAGTTCCAAAATGGTAAATATCCACCAGCTCGCCTGTACCTTAAGCGTTTTTTCATTAATTGTACCAGAAGCAGGCTTAGTCCCCCCCTTTTCGAATACTCAAACGTTTGTGAGTATATAAGGATGTGGGACTAAATAAATCTTTTAGCTGCGTTTGAGACGTTCTCTTCTTCAAGTTTCCTTTTTCTACTCCAGTCTCGGGTTAAGTTCCAAATGGTAAATATTCACCAGCTCGCCTGTACCTTAAGCGTTTTTCATTAATTGTACCAGAAAGCAGGCTTAGTCCCCCCCTTTTCGAATACTCAAACATTTGTGAGTATATAGGATGTGGGACTAAATAAATCTTTTAGCTGCGTTTGAGACGTTCTCTTCTTCACTTGTCTCTGTCCCTTCTACTTTTAAGTTTCCTTTTTCTACCCCAGTCTCGGGTTAAGTTCCAAAATGGTAAATATCCACCAGCTCGCCTGTACCTTAAGCGTTTTTTCATTAATTGTACCAGAAGCAGGCTTAGTCCCCCCCCTTTTCGAATACTCAAACGTTTGTGAGTATATAAGGATGTGGGACTAAATAAATCTTTTAGCTGCGTTTGAGACGTTCTCTTCTTCACTTGTCTCTGTCCCTTCTACTTTTAAGTTTCCTTTTTCTACCCCAGTCTCGGGTTAAGTTCCAAAATGGTAAATATCCACCAGCTCGCCTGTACCTTAAGCGTTTTTTCATTAATTGTACCAGAAGCAGGCTTAGTCCCCCACTTTTCGAATACTCAAACGTTGTGAGTATATAAGGATGTGGGACTAAATAAATCTTTTAGCTGCGTTTGAGACGTTCTCTTCTTCACTTGTCTCTGTCCCTTCTACTTTTAGGGTTTCCTTTTTCTACCCTCAGTCTCGGGTTATAGTCCAAAATGGTAATATCCACCAGTCGCCTGTACCTTAACTTTTTCATTAATTGTACCAGAGCAGCTTAGTCCCCCTTTTCGATACTCAAACTTGGGATATATAAGGATGTGGACTAATAAATCTTTAGCGCGTTTGAACGTTCCGTCTCACTTGTCTCTGTCCTTTACTTTAAGTTTCTTTTTTTCTCGTAGTCAAAGGTCCAGCCCCCTTAAGTCATTATATAAATTAAGATAAGCAGGGGTTCAGAACGGAACCTTGAGGTACACCCGAAGACATAGGAATATAATTTGAATTTTAAGGGTTCACGCACGTGTACTGACTTCGGTAAGAAAGCCAGTCTTTCATCCACAGGATGATGTTACTATCTAATTTCAAATGTGTAAGTTTTTGCAACAGTCGCTTATGTAGGACCCGGTTGAACGCTTTGTCGAAATCAAGAAAAAAACATTATCAATTTGGGAACCGAAGTCAATACCAAGATGGATATCATGAATGAATCCTGTGAGTTGATTCTCGCAGGGATGACCCTTCCGAACCCCATGCTGGCAATTAAAATTTATTGATTTTCCTCTTAAAAGCGAATGATGTTCGAATATATCTTCAAAACGTTTTGAGGCTATACTTGTAATAAATTTGGGCCGATAGTTTAAGCGGAGCTGCGTTCACCTGATTTAAATAACGGAATAATTTTACAGACTTTCCAGTCACTGGGAACACAATGATAAAACAAAGATTGTGTAAAAATTGCGGTCAAAATGAAAGTGGAAATTGTTTTAGCATGCATTAAAACCTTCGAAATAATGTCGTCTTCACCCCTCGAAGAGGAGACCTTCAAATTATCAATTCGTTTTACAACACCAGATGAATGAATATTTACCATTTTGGAACTTAACCCGAGACTGGGGTAGAAAAAGGAAACTTAAAAGTAGAAGGGACAGAGACAAGTGAAGAACCCCAGTTTCCTTTTCCTACCCCAGTCTCGGGTTAAGTTCCAAAATGGTAAATATCCACCAGCTCGCCTGTACCTTAAGCGTTTTTTCATTAATTGTACCAGAAGCAGGCTTAGTCCCCCCCTTTTCGAATACTCAAACGTTTGTGAGTATATAAGGATGTGGGACTAAATAAATCTTTTAGCTGCGTTTGAGACGTTCTCTTCTTCAAGTTTCCTTTTTCTACTCCAGTCTCGGGTTAAGTTCCAAAATGGTAAATATTCACCAGCTCGCCTGTACCTTAAGCGTTTTTTCATTAATTGTACCAGAAGCAGGCTTAGTCCCCCCCCTTTTCGAATACTCAAACGTTTGTGAGTATATAAGGATGTGGGACTAAATAAATCTTTTAGCTGCGTTTGAGACGTTCTCTTCTTCACTTGTCTCTGTCCCTTCTACTTTTAAGTTTCCTTTTTCTACCCCAGTCTCGGGTTAAGTTCCAAAATGGTAAATATCCACCAGCTCGCCTGTACCTTAAGCGTTTTTTCATTAATTGTACCAGAAGCAGGCTTAGTCCCCCCCTTTTCGAATACTCAAACGTTTGTGAGTATATAAGGATGTGGGACTAAATAAATCTTTTAGCTGCGTTTGAGACGTTCTCTTCTTCACTTGTCTCTGTCCCTTCTACTTTTAAGTTTCCTTTTTCTACCCCAGTCTCGGGTTAAGTTCCAAAATGGTAAATATCCACCAGCTCGCCTGTACCTTAAGCGTTTTTTCATTAATTGTACCAGAAGCAGGCTTAGTCCCCCCCCTTTTCGAATACTCAAACGTTTGTGAGTATATAAGGATGTGGGACTAAATAAATCTTTTAGCTGCGTTTGAGACGTTCTCTTCTTCACTTGTCTCTGTCCCTTCTACTTTTAAGTTTCCTTTTTCTACTCCAGTCTCGGGTTAAGTTCCAAAATGGTAAATATCCACCAGCTCGCCTGTACCTTAAGCGTTTTTTCATTAATTGTACCAGAAGCAGGCTTAGTCCTCCCCCTTTTCGAATACTCAAACGTTTGTGAGTATATAAGGATGTGGGACTAAATAAATCTTTTAGCTGCGTTTGAGACGTTCTCTTCTTCACTTGTCTCTGTCCCTTCTACTTTTAAGTTTCCTTTTTCTACCCCAGTCTCGGGTTAAGTTCCAAAATGGTAAATATCCACCAGCTCGCCTGTACCTTAAGCGTTTTTTCATTAATTGTACCAGAAGCAGGCTTAGTCCCCCCCTTTTCGAATACTCAAACGTTTGTGAGTATATAAGGATGTGGGACTAAATAAATCTTTTAGCTGCGTTTGAGACGTTCTCTTCTTCACTTGTCTCTGTCCCTTCTACTTTTAAGTTTCCTTTTTCTACCCCAGTCTCGGGTTAAGTTCCAAAATGGTAAATATCCACCAGCTCGCCTGTACCTTAAGCGTTTTTTCATGAATGAATAGTTATACTTCCCATCTGATCATGTTCAAAAAACGCATCCAAAATAAGAAGTGCCGTATTCTCACATAAAAATACTGCAAAAAAAGCAGAATTCAAAACCCGGTCACTTTCGAGGTCACCTAGTAAATTTCCTGGTATATGATGATGATATTCTTTATTGTAGAAGGGATGGCGCTATGGCCTCATTGGGGAAGGGGGCTAGGGAAGCACAAGTTCACATTCTGCGGTCGACGCCAGTCGAGCGCGCAAACTTCCATAACGAGAGTAGTGTCTCTTTAGCGTGAGCGTCGTCTTTTGGGGTGACCCAGTCCTGGAGATTTTGGATGCTTGGGTTTAGGTACTCGGCTCTTTTTTCCCGTAAGCCGGTGCAGTCCCATAAGAGGTGCTGAATAGTTGGAAGAACGCCGGCAGAGCACATAGTGCAAGTTACCGGCGCTTTTGATCCCGACGCTTGCTCGTTCTCCGGCGTCTGATCAGGTGGGCGGCCCCTCTGTGGCTTGTAGTCTCGCCATCTGGCAAGCACATCCTCTGTGAGCGCAGCGCCGGTGCGGGCTTTGTGTACCAGCACTTGCGCCCCCCTAGGCAGTCCCTTGGGTAACGGTGCGGGGTTGTGAGGTGTCTGTTCTCGCAGCCGACGGCGATCTTCTTGGCGGGCCACAGCTTTCCGTTCGAGGGGGTCTGGGTCCGGCAATGCGAGCGGGACTGAGATTCCCAGGTTGGAGCGGTCTTCCCTGTGCTCGCTCGCCCACGTGTAGGCGGCTTCGTTACCGACGCCGCCTGCGTGTCCCGGGATCCAATCCACTCGTATTTCGATATCTTTAACCGTTAACAAATCGGAGCACAGGCTCTTAATCCGCTGGCAGAGCGTGCCTTCGCGAGGGGTCTTTCCTAGGCGTGTGAGGTCCTCCCTGCAGTCCGTAAAGATTGTTATACGAGTAAGAACGTCTGCTCGGTCGCAAAGTTCTTGTATGCGAGAGAGCGCTAAATGTATGGCATCAAGTTCGAGACGACTCGTGCTGGGCTTCCTGGCATATTGGAGAGTCTGAGCGTAGCAGTTCCGATCGGTCGCATACGCTAGGGTGGCCCGTTTTGTTTCTTCACACCACGCGGCCTTTGTGAAGACCGCGTGCGCCACAAGGTCCGTACGCGCTGCAAGTGCGGCCCTTACTTCAGGGTGGTCTTCAGGCCTCTCCTTGCGAGTGAGCGGTTTCGGTTTTCCTGGTATATAAAAACAATTTAATGCATCAGCTGATTTTGAATTCATTACTCTCCAAACATTTTTGGGGTTTGTACGCAATTAATTGGGGAGAGTGATTTGGTAATAGGAATCTCTAGTTAGAGCAACTTTTTGTTTATATTCTGTTTCGTACTCATGATATGTCTGCCAGCGCCTTGTTTGTCTACCTTCTTGTTCTTTTCCGTGTCCTTGCGTTGTTTTGATTTTTAGCCAGTCGGAGAGAATTTTACGGTACCTGCCACGCCTGAATAGACGTTTTTTCTTATTCCCTAAGCGGCTCAGGCTTGCGTGTTACCACAGAGAGACACTTGACGTCTTAATGAAAATAACAAGAATATGCTTTTTAATCAGATATTTAACTTCATTTTTGTAGAGCTCCCGGTTTTGGTCAACTGTGCGGCTTTTAAAATTAGGCAAACAAACCTCTTCATAAAAAAGTGTTAATTCGCTGTTTATTGCATCGTAGTTACCCCGGCCATGGCTTCTAATGGGTTTACGGTTAGTTTCATTTCTTGTTACTGGCAGAATAATTTGCCCAAACAGGACGCTGTGATCCTATAACCCTGGAAGGGTAGAAATTGGATGAAACATGTTGGGTTGTGAAGTCAAGATAAGGTCAAGCATATTTGAGGTCGAAGCAGTGGAGCGTGTTGGTAGACTTACAAGCTGCAATAGGTTGAAGTGAAGGCAAGCCTCGATGAAACTTTCACACTCAGCAATGTTTCCCGGAGAAGAAGGATGACTTTGAGACCAATCGTTAGAATGATAATTATAATTTCATCCGAGGTTATGAAGAAGCAGCAAGGAAACCTTAATGGCAAATCACAAAGTGTATCATGAAAAGTTGCAACAAAACACAATGTATAATCAGGAGGTCTGTAATACCAGTGCCACAGGTGCAACTAGAATGTCATTTACAACGAATGAAATTCGTGAGATCGACGAATCGGCTCGTGATCTGTCGCGCGTGGAATGCCCCACGCTCAGAGTGTCGCGCTCTGATTGGCCGATCGTTCAAATGTCATACGTTGTAAATGGCATTCGAGTTGCTCTTGTGGCACGGGTATAACAGACCCGAAACAAAACAGTAGCATATTTTGTTTTTAAGAAAAGCCATGCACTTTCTAACCACGTGTCGACGGAAATACGTGTACAAACTATACGTTTCCTGACAGCCAACATAACCTAACGAAATATAGTGAAGGATTACACGCCCTCAAAAATAATCGAGTCATCCACTTCATCATTTAACCAGGTTTCCATGAGAGCAAAGATGTCAGCAGTGCAAGATTCAATCAAATTGAGATGTCGACTCGCTTTGATAACACACTCCGAATGTTAGTATACAATACAATTAGGAAATTTATTTCAGCAGGATACGAAGTAGACGCGGGTACATAAAGAGTACAACTCGGCGAATTGACACATGCAGGGGAACTGGAAAAAAGAGTTTACGAAAACGAATAGTTGACCTGTCATTTATTTACATGGGTGGCGTTTACTGGAGGGACTGCAGATTAAAGGGTGCTGTCTCAGACATATGCTGCGTCATTCACAAAACGTTTCGTCAAAACGCAAGTGTACTTTGTCTCCAGCCTTCACGACAGTTTTTGAAAAAATTAAGGAATTTCTACGCTTGACTATAAGTGTCTCCGTGTGGTCGTTGCTAACACGAAATTCAGTACCTCTTAGTTTAAATCCGTTTGAAAGATCCCTTCTCATTTCTTTTTCATTCAAGAATTTGGCTATTATTGGACTGGGCTTATCATTTGATAAACGGCCTAAGCATTGTGCTCTGGAGATACGCTCCACTCTGCAGCAAGCTTCGATTCACACAGTTCCATAATCAACTTCTCGGAGTCCAGCCAGCTTTCACGTTCGCTTGTTTCTTTATTCTATAAAAGATCACATTATTCCTACAGTGACCGATTTTCTAATTTCATCAACATTCGATTGAAGATGAGACACAAGAATGTCCCGGTGCACATCGTTCTCAAGCTGGACAGAGTTCGAACTTGTGGTAGACACTTGGTTATTTTCTAATAATGATACTCGCTCTTCCAAAAATTTAATAGTTGCTTCAGTCTGTTTCTGATTCGCTTCTAATTTTTTAATTCTGCTCAGCATTGTTTTTTGACCAGTTTCTATTTTTTTTTACAAAAACAAGAACTGACGCGAGCTGCTCTTCCTGCAGTTTTGACATAGGTCCGGGATTATATTCAATATCAACAGCTAAAAGAAGCATCGAAGTCAGCCACAGGGACTCGAGAATGGACAACAGCGTTCTGCCGAGGTTAGCATACCAATGATGAGTTAGTTGGCAGTTTTAGTTGAAGGGGCAGAACACTTTAAAGAGAAGAAGGTTATTGGAACAAAAACATTTTGCATACTTTAGGTAACTAACCTGCAGCATAAAACCGTGTGAGTAAGGCATGCCGCCCGTGTCGTGCCCCAGCGCCGAAGTGGAGGCAGGATCCTTTGTGGATAGTAATCCCACGGCAGAAGCCGAAGTATCCCTTGGCGGTTCAACCAATGGAAGCACTCGGGAACGATGACCTTGGGGGTATTGGCGAATCATATGAAGGCGACGAGTCATCTAAAAGCCGAAGCGGTGTGAATTCGGCTGTCTCACACGATGAGGTGTAGACCGTTTTGCCGATGAAACTTGTTGAAGATAGTGCCAGGAAGGACAGCATCTGCAGCATAAAGCCATATAAGTAAGGCATGCCGTTCGTGTCGTGCCCCGTTCGTTTTCCGCGAGATGTAGCTACACTCGAGAAGACACGAAACACCTCCGACCTGTCCTTACGTGATAAAATGATATTTAGACCGCCGAGCGCGTGTGACTCGTGTGGGCAGCGCGTTCGTGACTTCTTTTTTTTTTTTTACTTTTTTTGAAAATAACAAGAGCGCGCGTGCGTCGCTTTTATAGGCACTTAAGATAAACCAGACCGAGATTCCAAAAACTCCTTTTATGACGTAACGCACAGGGAAAGAGGGGCTTCAGCGGTACTCTGAAAATATATTTTGTATCCTTTATGCACCAAATTAAATAAATCCTAAATAGTCATGATCATGGAGGCCAAGTAAAACGATTCAAGTGTTTTTAGTCAAATACTAAACCGCTTCGATTACCCTTAAGCAGAATCAATTTACGTATCATGTGACATACGAGCCTGTCGCAAGTCGCTATTTTTTTCTATCATCGCATCGTAGCAATCACCTCGTGTCGGGTCACCGTCCGACGCAAGTATTTCATCAGGACAATCTGACGGAGCCGACCTGAAGAGCGAAAAAAGATGAAATTAGAAGAAAAAGATTTGATCCTAATTTATTTTCGGCGCGGTCATATTGGCACGACGTCTTTGTAACATCATTTAAATCAAACTCTTATTTCCCCCGAGGTGTGCGTCGACAGGAAAGAGGCGTTTGATCCCGCTTTGTTTGTTGTTCATCGGCCTTTTAATTGTTATCTTGGTACGGTCTTAGGCAACCACCTCTTTCGGAGTCAAACATCGCCAATATTTTGACACTTTCGCCACTTGCGCGCTCTTTCGAATTTCTTAGTTAAACTCTGTAAAACGTATTTCAGTCAAACTGCATTAAACGTGCATAACAGTGGGATAATTATAGACGAGAACATTGAAATAATAAATAATTTATTCTTAAACAAAAACGTTTTTATTCAAATGCCCGACATTCATTCTTTTTTCCGCCCAGTCAACATGTTTTTTTATAGCCAGACTTGCTTCTTATAAAGCGAAGGAGATTATCTTAACATGTACTATTATATTCAAAGTTACAGCTGGAATCCTATCTTGAAAGACACGTGCGTTGACTCAGCGACTGAGGCATTTACAAAAATTTTGTCGAATGCCATGAATACATTTATACCCAAGCGCGCCTCACGGTCATACAAATACCTTTCATGGTTTTCATGGGAGCTGAAATGCTGTTTACGCAAGAAATTGCACTATCACGGGACTTTAAAAAAAAAACGGGACTAGAGAAATGGTTCTTGAAGTACAGCGAGTGTCGTTCTTTTGCAAAGCGGCTGTTTAAGTGAGATGAGAAAGTGCACGTTTCTTAGACTGAGTCTGCTCTGAAATCAAACCCAAAATACTTTTGGAAATTCGTACCCTCTCAAAACAACAAGCGTAGTAGTAGTGTTCCCCTCTTACGGGGTAGTTCCGGCTATACATCGAACCCAAATAAAATGGCAGACATGTTTTCTCAGCATTTTATGTCAAGCTTCTCTTCTGGAACTAACACGAATTCTGCTCTGAAATGCCCAAATGCCTCTGATTGTTTTTTCCGTTTTTTCAATGAATGACCTTGAGATAACTACATGCATAAGGTATATGAAGTCGACGTTATCTGCAGGCGCAAGCGGAATACCGAGCTTTATTTCCAAGGGGTGTGCTTATCTTTTAACTCCGGTGTTGCTTCATATCTTTAACATGTCGCTACAATCGGGCATATTGCTGTCTATATGAAAGCACTCAGTGATATGTCCAATATTTAAATCAGGCGATAACACACTTGTCAGCAACTATACCCTGTCTCTTTATTATCCAGTTTCTCCAAAGTTTTCGAGATAACGCTGCATAATCGTCTTAACAAATACTTCCGTCAAAACATTTGTCCTGCGCAACACGGATTCTTGAAGAGAAAGTCAGTGGAAACAAACTTGTGCACATTCTTAGATTATGCTGTGCCATTTGTTCATGGCCATCAACAAGTAGACGTCATCTACTTTGACAAATCGAAGTCGTTCGACAGGGTCAATCATGATCGGCTCCTGTGTCATCTAGATTACTACGCCCTATGTTCAACGTATTGTAATTGGTTTAGGAGATACATTAGTGATCGTACAGACTGTGCTCGTGTATCTGTATTTATGTTCAAAACCTTTATTTCGTCAACAGGGGTGCTTCAGGGGAGCAACTTGGGTCCACTTTTGTTTTTAATCTTTGTAAATGACAATGTATCGTCGGTAAAAAATTCTAAAGTGATTTTATTCACCAACGATATAAAGTTGTTTCGTCATGATAGTTCGCATTCTTAATGCACACTTGTTCAAAGCGATATCGATAACATAGCTAGGTGGTGCTTTAATAATGATCTCCTGCTTGATGAGCATAAAACACAGGCTATAGGTCTCTGTAGAAAGCGAAAGCCCCTTGCGTTCAGTTATATCTTAGATGGCGTCGTCATCAAACGAGTGGGTGTTGCTCGTGACCTTGGAGTTTTTATAGATAAGGCGTTGAATTTTAATCATCACGTGTCGGTCACATGCAACGCGTCACTTATGACAATGGGAGCAATTTCACGTTTCACAAGACAATTTTCTTCCTATGCATATATCGTTCGTTTATTCTGTTGTCTAATTCGCTCAAAACTCGAGTTCGCATCTACAGTGTGGAATTGTATAAATTATACAGCATCTTGCTCTATTGAGCGTGTACAGAATCGTTTTATTTGCATCGTTTTCGATCGTTTGTGTTTTTGGACGTAAGTTTTTATTATAATCATGATCGGCTGCTCAAGAGGCTTGGTTTATGTACCCTGTTTGACAGACGGCGTTGTCGGGATGTCTTGTTTTTACACAAACTTGCCAATGGGCTTGTCGATTGTCCTGTCTTGTTAAGTGCTGTGTGTTTTCACGCCCCACAACGTTCGAGCCGTAATCACAACTTTTTCTATACATCCCCGTTTTTTCACACGTCTCCCCTAATACGAATGCAGCATGATTTTAATAAGTTGGATTGTTTGCTCCTAGAAATATTCAGTGACAATTCAACTTTTCGGCATAATCTAGAGAGTATGTGTTTTGCATGATCCCAGTAGTTTGCAATTTTGAGCGTGTTTTTGCTGTTTTCGGGTCGCTGTATTTGTATTTTCAATGCCTCTTCTTCTTTTACCTTATCTTGTCAGATGTCGCTATGCGTTCTATGTTTGTTTTGTGAGTGCTTTCTTGGGATAGCTATGTTTTCTCAGTGCTTATACTTTTTATCTTGTCGGCATTTGCTGTGTACCACAAAACAGGCCCTGCGCTGTTTGTGGACACATAAAATAAATATATTATTATTATTATTATTATTATTATTATTTTTATTATATACTCGTTTAGATTACGGGCTATAGGCAACTTTCTTGAAAAACCTGAATTTGCGTAATAAGGGCACTTGTAAACCTTAACGTAAACGTAATATTCCTGAGGATTCGCAATAACATGGAACGCATTAGACGTTGCAATAACTTCAAATTCTGAACACGTAATGTATATGACTTGCATTGTTTTTTTTACGTTTCTTTTACTTTGCTGTTTCCATTCGTTCATCCTAGAGGCGATAGAGGCTAGGTATGGCAGGCTGCGGCACGTGCGACTCGGAGGACTCTTATAGCAGGCAGGTTTGCTCGCTGCTTGTAGCCGATGTGTCAAGGTGCGTACCAATCTTCCACGTGACACCTGTCAGTGTACCAGACTGAACGAATTGCAGCACATTAAGCGATGCTGTGAGACCATTTGTCGCTAAATTCCGTCGTTTCTCTGGTTATTCCTTATGAAACCTCGGTTCTGTCAACACATAATTTATGGAAAAGTATTCTCTTCCACGAGCTTATTGATCTCCTCTTTTGCTAATGTGAGCCTTGTTCACGAATGGGAGGGCGGGTGTCTGCATAGAAACGAGTCCATTTTCAAGGACGTAATGGAGCACTAAACCACTTTCCGTGACAGTTTATTATCAATCGATAGACTCTAGGCATCCTAAAATGGCAAACCATACATTCATACGTGACATACTTATCTAATGAAATCTGTGTTACAAATCAATTACCAGAAAACAACCACTTTCTGTGACAGTATATTATCAATAAATTCACTCTAAGCATCCTTAAAATTCAATTATTGCATTCATACTTGCCATATTTCTCTATTAAAATGGGTGTCAAAAATTCATTACATAGGAGCTAACGCAAACACCAGAAGACGCCGTCACGCGATGAAGGATAGGGCTCTGCCCTTCATCGTAAGTATTATGTATGTATTTATATGTATTTATAATAAAATTATTTATCTCGTTTTGCAGTTTAAATATATAAGGTCAGCAACTAGCATATTTTTATGCATTCTTGCGGTATCAACGATCGATTACCTCGGAACTAACGCACAGAGAGAGGCGTCGGACGATGAAGGATAGCGCTCTGTCCTTCATCGTCCGACGTCTCTCTCTGATGTTTGCGATAGTTCCGAGGTAATTGATCTTTGATACCGCAAGAATGTATAAAACATATGCTAGTTGCTGACCTCATATATTTAAAGTACAAAACGAGAGAAATAGTTTATATTATAAATACATATTGAATCCCAATATCTTTACCGCGTTTCATTTAACTGCCATGTTTTCAGAAGATAATTAATTTAAAACATATCTTTATATTAAACGAACGAATAAAAGATAGTTTAGCGCGTTTACACACTACATTATATTACTACTTTTTTAAAAGTCCGTCGAGCAACATTGGCAGTTTCCATTGCTTGAACACAAACCGCCTGATTGGATCCGAGTCCTCGCCGAACTCTGAAGTCAGCACTCGTGTCCAATACGAGCTCAGAGTACGCCAGCAAGCAATGGAGGAAAGGTGTTTGGCGCGGACGTTTGAAAAGGTCTATTACCACCAATGATTTATTTGATACAACAGCCGTCCAAGCACACATATACAAGCGTCAAACTGTAAACAAAGGTTGAAACAAGTATTTGACATTAATCTACAAATAATAGCGAGTTTCAGTGGACCGCTTTCGTTCGCACACTCTGGTCTGCGGAGTGGGCGCAAACATGGAGGACCGTGACCAGGAGACGCACTTTCCTGTTATATGCAGAAAGGGAAGTTTCCTGCTATAGTCAGCGGGAACATTTCCCTGCTTAATTTAAAGGCTAAAGTGTTCCTTCGCGTAAAGCTCCACATACCGCCATGTAAAGCGTTACTCTGCTACACTTATAGACCGTTCCATTAGGGTCATAGCAGAGAGGGTAAAGGAGAAAAAAATGCACTCCCCCTCTCACCCCGCATGTCGTCTGCTCCGCCGAGTGGGCTGTAGCTAGCGTCCGGCTAGCGTGCAAACTGTGTTTAAAATCGCGTCATTTTGGAACTTTTAAGCGCAGATGCGCAGATTTTGGTATGCCAGTTATCGTGTAATACTATGCTATATAAAAAGACTCACAGGGTCCAATTGCGCTGTTACCTGCGTGCAAATAAAAAAAAAACAATTTAGAGAAAACTGTGTCAGGTTGGCCGGTCTCTCTGGCGAAAAGTAAATCCGGTTGCTGTACCTTTTTTTATTATACAAAGTTCGTACTGGTGAAGGCCTTTAGCGACCATAAGCGGAAATCAGAAATAATAAATAAAACCGTGCTCTCCTGCCGCAATACACGCAGTAGTTGAGGGTAGTACTGCCGGCTGACTCAACTGCTATTTAAGTAACGGAAAAAGATGTGCTAGTTGATCATTTACCGAACTAGAACAACAGAGAGCTATAGGCTGATTTTTGGAGTAGCCACAACTATTCTAAGAACGCGAACCACTTCACAAGGGCAGCCACGAGTGAGAGTTCGATGTTCCGTAAAGCCCGCCGCTACAGCCCAAAGATGGAGGATGACAACCTCCCGGGTTTTCGTCTGCTAGCGGAGTCGGGCGCGTGCCCTCTCTCTCGTTTTACCCCGCCGAACCCGCTGAATTTCCCGGATGTATGGAGAGGGCGCTCCGGTCGAACAAATGGTGCCGACCAGAGAGCGCTAAATGGAATGGTCTATAGGAGAAATTTGTTCGCTGTATTTAACACAAAAATTGTAAAATCCAGTGAAAATATGACGGCAGGTGACTTTACATGATCTTGCGACTGGCAGTGCCACGTGACACTCTTTCACGCAACGTCCAAACTTTCCTGCGAAATTTAACGGGAAGCGTTGTAATTGTGGCGTCACGTGACAATGACATCCTTACGTCCAGGTATGCCAAAATATGAGGTGACTGCGATGACCAGGCTCGATCTAAAAGGGGCTGTAAAAATCGGCACCTGCCCGTAGCAATCTAAATTTTTTCGTCAAAGGTGTATTTCACAAGTCGATTTTATCCTGTAAAATTACAAAAAGTAGCTTTCTTTTTGAGAAAAAAAAATGAAGTTGGTGTTTTTTGGAACATCAGCAACAAAGACCATAGTGCGCCTTTGTGACAAAAAAAAAACAACAAAAAAACTAGGGCCATAAAATTTGCCGAAGTCAACGGTGGACGGCGACGCAAACGACTGTGTCGAGTGATGGGGAGTGTTTGGCGCACGCATTGATAAATGGCGTCGGGGGCACCGTCAGAAGGTCTAACCTACCAGCAGACGACACGCAGACGCAGTCCCTCGACAGCAAGAGCGCCATCATTATGCAACCGAATTTTTTTTAAATTTTATTTCATGGTTTGTTTTATAGTATGCATTTATTATCAAAAGAAAGGTTCATAACGAAAGCATCGTGTTCATTTTAACCAACCAGGGTCGTCACGAGCAGTCTCGATAACGAGGTAGCGTCAGCTATAAGTATGTGATCCTAACGCATCCCGCCACTCGACTCGGTCGTCTACGTCGCCGTCTGCCGTTGACCCTGGCAAGTTTTTTAACCACATTATTTACAGAAAGGGAGCTACGTTTTAAAAGTTTAGAGGATAAAAGTGACCTGCGAAATACACCAGCGAAAAGTTTAGATCCTTGCAGGTGCCGTTTTTTACGGCCCATATCAGATCGAGCCTGGTCATTTCAGCCGCCCTATGCTTTGTCATACCTAAGCGTAAGGATGTGATTGTCACGTGACGCCACACGTTACGTTTGACCTTACGTGAAATAGTGTTACGTGGCACTGTGAGATCACGGGATTTAACTTTTTTTTTTTAATATAGCGAAAAAACGTTTTCCTCTAAATGTCGCAGTAGTATCGCTCCACATTACATTATGTGGAGCTTTACGTGAAGGAACAATTTACCTGCTCAATTTAGTTGGGAAATATTTCCGCTTACTGTAGCAGGACTAATTTCCCGGCTTCATTTAGCAGAAAACCTGCTGCACGGTCACGGTCCCCCGTGGCACTATGATTTCTCTACAAATGTTTGCGGGACGCGTTTCCAGCTAACGTTAACATTCCACTCTGTACCCCCGACGCAACCTCGTCAATAAAGACATTCACCAAAAATTGAAACCTCAAAAGAGCGTTCCGGAACAACCTCGTCACTTGCCGCTTTAAGTCAAGGGTACTTCACGGAGCCCTTCTGAGGCTGTGCTCCCGGCAGAAGCCAGGCTACGTGCGGTATAAAAAACACCCACCGTCAATGCGCCCTCATTGGGAATAAAAGGCACTTGCGCATAATTCATGCGTGGGTCGTCTTCATTTTACGTGGGCGCAGCACGCAGACTCGCAATGTTCCTCACTTCATCTCCGAAGTTGTGCAGCACCCGAAAATTCGACGATCTTTTCGTTTAGGTGAAGAAAGAATGAAAGAGGAAATGCTTTTAGCTCCGCACTTTCGGTGGAGAAGGGAATCGAACACCGAGGAATTCGAGATTTTGTGCGCCGCAATCTTGTTGCAGTTTCGTATGAAGCAGATCTTGGGAAATGCGGCAGTAGTGGGTGAAACTCGTCCGGTACGCAGCTTTCGGTAGACGTTCACGTGTGGAGTATACAGGCTCTGTGCAGAAACTTCGAAAACATAAAACAAAACCGATTTCAGCGATCTGTAAAGGGAGCTGTAACGCACTTTACCCGCTAGAGTTGTTGCATTTTTGTTACGTAATTATGTTTTATACTTGAGTTACATACTTAAGTTACACTCTCAGAAAAAATGGGTATATTTTTACATCCCTTGTCCTATATAAGACACCCTAAAACTTCAGTTCGACGTAGAGCGCATTGACGTCGAACCGACGTTCCCAACTTTCACAGGCGGCTTGATAGCCGAGTGGTACAACTTATGAAAACGGCTAGTGTACGTATTATTTACTACAAAAAAGGTAATCGGGGATTTTCTTGGCATTACTGCAATACCTCAGTGTTTTCTTTGTGCAGTCTTTGATACGTACTTTAGCTGCTTAATGAGGTATATTTCACCATTATCAAGCACCTCGTAAATGTTGAGGCCGTCTGTTTGACGTCATCGCGCTGCATGTCAAACTGAAGTTTTGGGGGGTGTCTCATATGGGACAAGGGGTGTCAGAATAGACCCTTTTTTTCTGAGAGTGTAACATACTTCAGTTGCATACCCCAACTACATTTTTTTGGGCTTCTTTTATAAAATCGTAGTCATATGCTGATTTTACGGAAGATGGCTCCTGGAGCGGCTGAAATCGGCCACACCGCGTGGCATAATACATCAAGAACCGAAAAAAACACTAACACCAACTGTACGAGGATAGATCACGGTCGAAAAGATCCCAAGGAACATGAACTCGCAAAGGAACTCCGACGGAAGAAGAGTTCGTGCACAGACCATATCCAGGATATGGAGCAAGCTGCCCGGTACCCTGTACGCCGACGCGGCCACCCTACAAAGAGACAACACCGCCACCCTGGTCGTGGCCGATCCTCGTGGCGACGTGGTCAGAAAGACGTCGGTATACACGACCCTTAAAGAACACGCAGACGAAGCCGGAATTGCTCTTGCTGCCACAGGTATGTACCAAACAAGACAACATCACCATAATCACAGACTCGCAACGGGCGTGCCACAACTTCGCCAAGGTTGAAATAGGCGAACAGTTTGCGCGAATTCTCTCCAAGGCGCAGTTTACGAGTATGAAGATCGTCCTGGCACAAGGTCACGCGGGTGTCGAGAGAAACGAGGCGGCCAACGCCGCTGCCCGAGTCTTTCATTCAAACCGGGACTGGTCCGGACCTTAACAACACTCCCCTGACCCCAGCATGAAATACAACGAGTACTTGAAGACCACCGGGAAGCCAGGATGACTCTTCCAGTGCCACCTTCGAAGTTCACCAAGGAGGAGGAGCACCTCTATGGAAGACTGCATACAGGAACCATGAAGACGCCTATGAAGCTACATCAACCGTACCCCCAACTCTATCGTTCACCAACTTGTTCTTTTTGAGGGTGGAAATGGGGGGACCTGTATGACTTGATGTGGGTGTGCAAGCACATTAGAGGCTTGGATCCGATTCCGAACCCAACGAGAGACAGCTGGAACGCGGCCCTCCAATGGAGCGATCCGGGAAGCCAGCACTGGTTAGTACGGAGAGCGATGGTGGTGCAAGCCGCAATTGGAGCCCCAGTCTAGGGGCACCCAACCAGAACTGATTCATCGATCAAGATCGCCTATCTCTTTCTAGTAATCCTCCGCCTATCTAATTCTTTTAATAAAATAAAATTTGTTTTCAACAACAACAACTATGCCTATCTTGTATATAACGAATCTAAAAGGGAGTTCATATCTTCTTTAGAGGTTGGAAAATGCCGTATCATGTAAGCAGAAGCTTCAGCTAGGTGGTCTTACGGAAATGGTGTTGCCTCTCTACAAGATACCGACGGCAAGTGGCTGATCATTGCCTAAGCATCGTGCTTCCTCATGGAAACAGAGCAACGCTAGGTTAAAATAAAAAAAAAAAAACAGGCACTTGGGGTCACATGGGCCTGTGATCACTTCCGCGTGTATACATCTTCGAACTGAAGTTTCACATTTAGATAGACCAAAAAACTGCGGGTTCCCTTCATGACAACAAAGATACTGGATGAGCTGAGCCACCAACTCAAGCGATTCCGAATGCGACTGGTCTCGTACGAACACACCACAGGACATCATGCCTAGAGAAGCGATGTACAGAGCCGACGTGCTGTCACGCAAGCCGTTACCCGGCACAGCCTCTCGTACACATCGCGACACTGTTAGCGTGAACACGACATCGGCGTATTTTCGCATTTTACTTCTCAGTAGTATAAGCGAGCACGAAATTTTATTGCTTACATTATAGAACTAAATGAGCTCTTTCCGTAGAAATATTAACTTGGATGATATCCCTTGGTGCCAAAGAGAGAAACTAGAAAAACCGGCGATCGCTTGTTCGCACTAACAGTGTCGCGCTCTGTACAAGGGAACTCAACAGAATAAGGTGCGAGCTCCTCACGCAGGAACATCTTCCAGCTTCACAAGAAATGCTGGACCGCATCAAGAACGTGATACAGACAGACTCGGTTACGAAGTGGGTAATTAAATTTTAATCATTAAATAATTAATGCACTCGTTCATATATTTCCACCGACATGTTGAAAAATAGTTGTTGGAGGCATCCACAAAAAGCCGACAGTTGTCGGCTTGGCGAGGTCCAGGCCCCCCCACTTCATTTTCAGACAGCAGAAAGAAAAATATAGACAAAACACACAAAAACACAACAATACTCAGATACATTTAGAAAATTACTATAATTTATGTCAAAATAAAAAGTAAAAGATATATTCTATAGCGCACTCTCCGGACATGGCCGTATAAAATGACGCTTCCTGAAGAAGTACGCCACTTGTACGAAGTTGCCGGCGAACCAGCCGTAATGGTAGGCCTATTGTCTAAGGGCAATCGATTCGTCATACCGGAAGCCCTATACTTTGAAATTCTTAAGAAGCTTCACACAGGTCACCAGGGTGTCTCTAAATGCCGCAAAAGAGCACGATAATCAGTCTGGTGGTCAGGCATAGACCTCCTCCATCTACAGCTTCGTCCGTAGGTGCCCCGTTTGTCAAGACCGCTTTAAACCTAGTCTACCTCCGCCTTTGATCCCTCTACTACCACACTACCCATGAAACGTCGTGGGCACGAACCTTTTCGTCCATGAAAGTAGTAACTACTTGGTTGATGTCGATTACTATTCAAGGTTCTCAGTGCTGGAACCTCTCAAGACAACAACCAAGGACATTATCGCCGTCCTCGACCCAATGTTTGCACGACATGGAGTGCCGAGAAATCTCCGAACAGATAACGAACCGCAATTCGCGTCACGTAAATTCGCAGTGTTTCTGCAGGAATGGGGAGCGACTCATTCACCGTCAAGTCCGAACTACCCTCACAGCAACGGGGAGGACGCAGGGACAGTCAAAAAAGCTAAACAACTCCTCAAAAAATAAACAAGTCACCCGCACAAAAAATGGGAGTAGGGTGCAGCTATTTATTTGAAAAATAACCTACGGCATCAGGTTAGAGATGGACTACACAGAATGAATAAAAACATAAAAAGCATATTTATAAAAATACTAACACCGTTGTTCCTCCCTTGTACCGGCCCGCCTCAGGCAATGCGCATGATTCGTCATCTATTGAAAACGTATTTTGAGTTCCTCAATCTAGATCTTTATTCGTAATTCTCGGTTATATAAATATAGACACTTTTCAGATGAGCTTCCCTCGAGAGAATTCCGAGACGTCATTCACCAGTACGCATGTCGTAATATAATAACGATGCCTACCAAGGGGGCATGCGATACCTCAACTTGAATTGAAAAATGCCTTACAAACAAAGAACCTTATTACAGCTGGTGCCATTTTGTATAACATAAATGACAATTTCCACATTTCAACTTTGGATTCTTTTTAACTAAAAAATACACTAAATCATAAAGGTTTCGGCAGCGCAAAATAAACGAAGATGCGTTAAGGACTTTGGCTTCCTGATAGAGCGAGGAAACTGAGACGTTTATAAAGAACACGACACGATGCATGCCTATAGAAGCATTCTGATTAAATTGAAACGCTGCTATGGAGAATATGTTTCTATATGTGAAACTAAAGCAAAGCAAAAAATATTAAAAAATCATAAGTGACTTTTGATATTTTAAAAAAAAAGTTAAAAACGTAAGACCGCAAATACCATGCCTTTATACAGCATCGTGATCCTTGTTTATTGTCCGTGTTCAAATAAATTTACAAACAAGTTGAATTTTGATCTCATACAAGCAACGGAGCAAAGTGTGAGTATTATCAAAATTGATTTTTGCCTACCACAATGTCCATATAAAGCTAGTGGACACAGCTAATGATTTACTGAATAGAAACAAACCGTTGAGTAATGTGAAGAAACTAATCATCGATAGTGCAGGTGCGTCAGGGAAAAAACTTGGCGACCTAACGAATCGGAATTTTATTAGCATTGGCACGATCATGAAAACAAGTACAATCACAGATGACTCTCATAAATAAAAAAATCAATCAGAGTTTATCATGCTCGTACCAGCGACTCGTCTTGTAGTTGATAAATTTATGAATGGTTTCATAAACAACGTAGCCGCTGGCGAAGAGGAAATGAAAGTTTTATCGAATAAATACACCAGCTGCATACTAAGTCCTGTATTCTCCCATATAATATATAAGATGCTGATGTGTGGTGATTTCCCCGAACAACTAAATACAGCGAAAGTAAAACTGCTATACACGATCGGAGGATAAACGTAATTAATAACTATAGGCCAATATCAGTGCTACCTATATTTTCAATTATATGTGACTGGTTTATTAAAAATGGACTAAATGTTTTTTTTAAAACAAGTTTAACACCATATTTTAGGTCTTACTTGGATTCCAGGAAACAGGTCTCCGGAATCGGCACTTATTGAAATGAAAGATAAGATAATTGAATATATTGAAAGCAAGTCAGTCACCCTTGGATTGTTTTTGGATCTATATAATTTCTTTGATACTATAATGCATGCTATTTCACTTGAAAAGTGAAAACTATGAAGTACGTGGGGTAGGAAGGACACTAATTAAGAGATATCTCACAAATCGATTTCCATATGTAAGCATAAATGATGCGTCGTGTAGCAAAATAAAAATTCGGCGTGACGTTTAGCTAGGTTACATTATAGGGCCGCTTTTTTGTGTAATGAAATGGTAATATACGCCGACGACTCAAACGTTTTTGTTTTCTTTTTTTGCTTTTTCGGGTGAGACAAAAAAATATCGAAAACTTAGCTGATGAAAAACTTTTAATTTTTTATATTGTTAGAAATAAATCATTTGTTTTATATACGACTACCACTACTAAGTATGTAAATATTAAGCCAATGAAGAAGCGAGATGACAGTACTATCATGATAACATTTGAAAGTACGCTACGGGAACAAGAGACAAATATTTTTGGGTGTGTGGTTTACAGAGAGCGTGTCATGAAATACACATATTAATAAACTCAGAGCTGATTTATCCTGCGTTAGTAGAAGCATTTATATAATACAAAATCTACTACCTAACTGGCTGAAACAGACATTATAGAAACCACACCTTTAATCCAGAAATCAGCTATGGCATCATGGTTTGGGGAAGAACTACGCCTGAAAACTGGGAAGAACTAATTATCTCGCAAAACAAAATCATACAAATATGCGAAAGTTATAGAGGGGCAGAAGGAACACAAGGACAGAGCCACTTTTTTATTAAATCAATTATGCTAAAAGCCGACCAGATTTAATGTTTCAAACACTTGCAATGAATACATAAAAGTATTTCCTCCAAACCAACATAAAGACTAATCCCATACGCGTTTCGAGATTGAAAGCGAAAATTGCGATCTAGAAGAACAAAGTATGGTCGAGAAGCCTTAACTTTCAAAATATTGAAAATTCTAAACAGACCGACATAAACATAACCTTTGATCAGTCGTTTTATAGATTCGAAAATCCTTGCCGAGGGTGCTGGTGAAAGGTGATGTTGCATTTTCTTGTGTATAATGAACGTTTCTTTCATTGAATCGGTATTGTGTGGAGAAGGAGTTATTATGTAATTGCCCTGTTTTAGGAATCTTTAAGCCGATCTTTTTTTTGCTGAAATGTTATGGATTGCATGCTTCATGACAGAATGATGATGAAACAGTTTATGTCATACTTTACATTTGAGGCTAAATAAACGTTTAATGTTTTGTGTAGACTGTAGTTTATTTTGTTCTCTTTACTTCTTTTATGAGAGACGCTCCTTTGTATTAACGTAACTGATGCTTTGTATGAATATGCATTGTTTCGTTTCATTTTTCACGCATGATGATATATATTGTTTCCTACTTGCACTGCTAAACTGAAGGGGAGGGGCAGGAGAGAGCAGAGACTGCCAGGCATCATGCCTTTATCTCTTACCCTATACGCGGATAATATCCGCAAAACAAATAAAGAAAATAATTGTTTCCCCAGCTTGCGACCTCGGTAATGAAAGGTTACGCACCAGCGGAGCCATTCATGTCACGAAGATTGCGCAGCAAACGCGCCAATAAAGCCCGGATCTTTTCAACCTCGGTAGGACACCACCATATATCCCTCCATAAGACTGGCCTCAATGCTCACAGTTCTACATAAACTTCGTCACTCATTGTCACGTAGAACCACCAGTCTGTCAGCACTTGCGCCACCTAACGCCACTCGGGCGACCGGACGAGGGATAAATTAATCCAGGAATAAAATATAAGCTCGTCAGATTTGCATGTCCTAGTTTACTTCATTTTGACACATGGGACGCAGCTCTCTGAATAAACTGATCGACTACTGGGAATGTTTTTTCCGCGCGTATGCGCTGACCAAATAAATGTACTTGGGGAGCACAGATTCGGAAGCTAGCGTGACAACGCAGTCGAGGCCATTACGAAAAAAATGCCGTTTGAGAAGGAAGCAGCAATGTAGGCCGTTGGCTGCAGTACACCATTTATATGAAAATCTGGGGTTCACTTTTTACTTTTTTTAAAGGGTCAGTCTGAGTCACTCTGAGCCAATTCCGCCCCTAAAGAGAACAACAATTGCGAAAATGCGTCCTCGGCATAAAGTTAAATAATATACACGACCAGATGCTATATTTGGAATACTATACTGCCGACGTTGCGGTGTTTCACCTAGCGATAGACCGCAGGGGATGCCACGAGCCATAGAAGCCAACCCAATGTCGCCTAAATGACACGTGACCTTTGGAAAAGGAGCAATGTCGCGCTGGACACGTGGTCACGTGACGTGTTCACAGCGCTTTATTTACTGGAGACGGTTCTTAGCGTTCGCAGAGGTCAATCGTTTGGCGAAACGGAGTATGCCATGGATAACGCATAGCGCGGTAGCGTTTTTGTTTCTTCTTTAATATGATTTCGTTTTTACTTATTTTGGTTGTCTGTCGACTCGCCCGCTTCGATATTGTTTTCGTACATGTAGGAAAACAGGGGAGTGAGCACTCAGGAAGGTCTCTAGGGATTTTATTGTTTTGGGGACCAAGAGCTAATCGAGTTTGACGTTGCACTGAAATCATTGGAATCCCCGACTGTGCATAAACAACTTCGACTGCAGTCCTTCGGTGCCCTGCGCGTCCAAAAAGCGCGAGGACGTCCATAAACATTAACCCCGCCGTCCATAGTCGTCTATCTCCATAACTGTCACCACCCAAAAGATAAACTATGCATTGGTCGGCACGAACTGAACTGCCAAGAACGTTGCGTTAGCGACTTGGACAAAGTGTCAAAAATGTTCGAATTTTAGGCAATCTTATTGAGACAAACTGCGATTTGAAAAAATTATTCGTCGAGAAAGGCGTTTCCAGCGGAGCATGTAAATGCATAAATCCGTATTGGGTCTGCTGGATAGAAAGAAACAGCTTTTGTGTGGGTAAAATTGTTTTCTTTATTTTATAAAAAAGCCTCTAACGTTTGTTTCAAGTCTGGTTGAGACATTTGCGTTTGAGTACATCCCGCCCGGTTACGACCCACGTTTCGCTAAAGTAACTGACAGCCTAAAAAACAAAGGTCGTGGCTCGTCGTATTCATGATCCTTTCTTTGTGATTCCTTCCGCGGTGTTCTTACTGGCTAATGTCGAGATCTTATTGACTGTGGAGCAACTAATGGCTATGTTCCAGTTCTTACTTGATACAATCTGAGCTGCTATTACGGCGGGCCATGTCACGTGACGGCATATACGCAGCAACGCCGGGCGCGAGTAGATTTTCGAATGCCAAGGTAGTTGAACCTTTACTCTAAAGTGCAATTTAGTAAATTTTAGTAAATCTTAGATGTCTATAGACCCTACCAATAATTAGCATCTGCGCGCTGCCATGTCATTGCCTACTGGGCTGTGAAACGGGTTCGCAGTGTGCGTAGTTGTTCCCATCTGTAAGACTGTAGAAGACGAGCATACGTTCACAGCCCTTGTGACTCGGCGTTTTATTTGTCTAAGTAATAAATGTTAAAAATATGTTGTTGTAACAACCTGGTTACCATAGTAACAATTAGTAGCATCCTAACGAAGTCGGTCGTACTCAAAACGACCAAGCTTTAAAGGGGTGATCATGCAAACATTTTTGTACTTTTTGAAAGTATCGTTCCCAGTTGTTAAATGAGATTCATAACTTATGAAACACGCTTTAGTTGTCGTCTCCAAGTAATATCAGTCGCAAACAAAGTTCAATAAAAAGAAGTAGTGTTTACCCCTCAATTCAAAGAAAGAACAAGCGGCCACGTGATCTGATGCCAATGATATCTCGCCAAATGTTTTACACTAGCCGCGCGCTGCAGATTTACCGATTGTTAAGTTTCGGCTTTTCCCAGTGAGCACAGCGTTTGGGCACTAGCCATTACCGAATGCACGTCAAGAAATTGATCGTAACCAACCCAAAATCGAATACTCAAGCATTGATCTTCTGCACTGTATGAGCCACATTTAAATATCGTCACTGCGGCCATCGCCAGGTCTGATGACAAAATTCTTGTGATTCCGCACTTGACAACCCCAACAAAACTATCAACAAAACTTTGCCATCAAAGTATTGAGAAGGAGAGTCCATAAAGTATAGGAGTCCGTTTTTGTGCTTAAAATTACGAGGCCACAAGGAAGCATTTTGGTCAGTGCGCCACGTACGAGTATACTAGAATCGCACTCTTTGCCAGTAAGCCTCTTTAGAGTGAGAGACGCTCCTTTCCAATACCGTTGCATGGTTCCCTTAAGACGACACATCATTCAAGTTTTTTTTTTTTTTTTAGTTTACATAGAAACGGTTTTATGTTCCAGTATTGTCTGAACTTTCGTGTGCCCGTAGTTTGTACCAGGAAACTAGCACGGTTTTATGTTTTAGAAAGGCCTCCGTGCGAAACTTCAACTGTTGCATCCAGCGTATCAAGACACAAAACACCACGTTATGAACAAAAGGGAAAACACGTTACCTTTTAGCCATACTGATCTGGCGAGGTCATGAATAGTCGACTTGCTAAGGGTTCATCCATAGAGAAGCTCGGCATATTTGCAGAACGAATTTTGTTACTTTAAGGACTGGTTTATACATTTCCACTTGAGAGGGCAGGAACGACTGCGTAAAGACTAATTATAACTGCATACCCTTACAATAACAGGTATCAACATTCTTTTTTTAATTTTTTTAGACTTCTTATTGACTTTCCGGGATCCTATTTAATTCCTTATAAACGCACTTTGTTTTGATTATTGTCAAAAAGCTTTCAAAAGAAAAAATACTGAATTTGTTTGTAGACTTATTTATAAAAAAATTAAAAAGAAGTTGTAATGACGTTTTTCCGTTGGCTATTTTCTAAAAAAAATTAAAAAGGAAAAACAATAAATTTTGTTCTGTAGACTTATTTATAAAAAAAAAAATAAAAAGAAGTTGTAACGACGTTTTTTTGTAGGCTATTTTCTAAAAAAATAAAAAGAAAACTTATTGACATTTTTTTATATTATTTTATAAAAGGAGAAAACAAATATTATTTTATATGGTCTGCGGTCGTGTGCGGGGTCCGGCATGACGGCGATGTAGATAGGGTTCTACAAACCCCTATAAAATGTTTTCTTTACTTTATTTTGAAAATGTGTTGACTTCTTGTTCACTCTGATTACTTTCTTTTGACTTTGACTTCATGTTGACATGGTCTACAGAAAGTTTGTTGCATTTGTGTCGAAACTTTTCTGGTGATTTTCTTCTGGCTGAGTCAAAAGAAAAGCTGTTGACTTTCTATTAACTTTACGTTGATCTTTTTCTGCTGACTTCCTGTTGAAAGTGTCATCAGAAATACTGCAGACGTTCTGTTTACTTCGTGTTTAATATATTCAGTTTACTTTCTGTAGCCAGTGTCAATAGAAGCTCTACAGACTTTCTGTGGACTTTTTATTGAACATGGTACATCTTGACCAAATGTCAAAAGTCACTAAGTTTCTCAATAGTCTCTGACAAGTTGAGAACCGTAGGGAGGAGCTTCAGTTCTCGTGCCTCCAGCGCGAGCCTTCTATCCTTGACCACGCTTCGACCTCTCGCGCCCCTCGAGCTCGAGCGCGCTGTCAATGCACGACGGAAGGCATGGGGCGCGTGCTGGAGGCCAGGTGTTCGAAAAACACGCCCTGGTGTTCTCAATTTGTAAGTGACTATCCTGACTTTACTGACCCTATTCACTAGTCAACTAGTAAAGAAGAGCAAAATAACTATTTCAAAGTGAAGCAACCGCCTTGACTGGCTTCGTCCTGAGTAGTGCTAGGCAGAGAAGCGATAACATTCGTTCCATGAGCCGTTTTTGTGGATTTTGTTTTAGCGACTACGCGGAATTATTATTAGTCGTACCAATGCATTTTTAGTAAGAGATAGAGTCCACAAACTTCGAAACACTGTCTTCCCTTTGACAGACTTTCGAGAAGGAGATCGGACACTTGGAACCTTAGTAAGTGCTGAGGTGGTCACCGGCCAAATGATTACCTTCAATATGTAGGCTATATAAGGTTCTGGAACACTTGACGGGACTATGATTCTGGTGTTGAGTGATTCATGGTGTTTGTGTTTGTTTTCAATGCTTATTTGTGGGATGTGTATGTACCAAAGGGACACTATTTCCTAACAAAATTCAAAATATATATTTAAAAAAATTGAGTGTTTTTTAACGGTAATATTGCGGTTCCGTCAAAAGGAATTCAACAAAAATTAAGTAAGAAGGAATTCTAAAAAATGTATGTAAGAAGGAATTCTAAAAACATTTAGGTGGCATATTTTAGCTAGGAGTTAAATAAGTTTTCAAAGTAAGTCTAAAAAACATCAAAAAGATTAAAAAGAAATTAAATACGATTCCAGAAAGTTTCAACAGAAATTCAGAAGAATTTAACTACATATTTTAGTAAGGGTACAGCGAGATGCTCTTGACTTCCGCTATAGCAACCAAATTCCGCATAAAGTTTCGTACTTGAGCAGAATGTGGTACAAAACAAAAAAGTTTTGAAGGATATTATTGTACGAGGGTTTTCTTTCGTAGACTCTATTTTGCATAATTGTTAATCAACGCTTCGTATACGTAATTCGCCAAATTTCAATGTTACCCAGTTGGGTGACTGAACCTTCACCTTTTTTTTATTAACGTAGCGTTAATCTTGGTGATAAATACCACTTAATTAGTCGTCTCCACCACGAGGGAGTCGCTGTGAGCTGGCTGAATTGTGATGGCACTCGACCACAAATTTGACCTTTTCGTACATTTAGATGACCGCAAAACCTTCGCGTACAAAATGTAGGATCAGATATAATTTTTAGTTAAGTACTATTGAATGCAAATGTGTTATTAATGTGTAAATAATAAATAAATACTACGAGAGTGAACACTATATAAGTTGTTTGCAAGCCGACCAATATGTGAACTATGCCTCCGACTCCCGAGTCCTGTTTTACGGGCACCTGAAAGGTCTTCGGGACAAACGTCTTTAAATAATAAAAACAGCCTGAACTTAGGGAAAAGCGTAGAAGAAAAACAGGAGAGATGAAACGAGACGGCTGACTACCAACGTGTCTTAGCGAAAACTTCTTCCTCATGCTGTGGCGTCTTCCAGCAGAGGCATTTTTGCTTGTTGTTAAACTTTACAATTTTTGTTTGAAAGTAAATAGGAAAAAACCTGTCCACACTCCCGCACTCTAGCTTGTACTGCCCGTAGGTTTGGAGGGGCACACCGGATATATCGTTTTTCAGAACGGTGTAGACATATACACGGTGCGCTGACGCAATCTTCGGCGTGGTCCTCGATGGCAACCGCTTTGAACACCTTGCGGGACTTCGAAGCTGTGAGATCAGTCTTGCTCAGCTAATCGGCACTTTCTACCTAGCATCGTGACTGCAAGGTGAATAATTTGGAAATACGTCATCTATATAATATCGATACCGTAAGAGCAGCGCTCAAAGGAGTTGCCTTTACTTTGAATCCTGCTTAAAACGATGATAAAAAGGTTGTTGAAAACAAAATCGAGTTAGAAGTGAATTTTAGAGTATTTTTATCCCGTGAATCTAAATATCACGTCCGTTTTCCCCGAGATGTAACCAAACGTGTGAAAACACGAACACCTCCGACCAGTCATTACGTCATTAAATAATCTTTAGGTGGTCAAGCGTGTGTCGCTCGTGTGGGCAGCATGTGCAAACGCAAGCTTGACAGGTATACTCCACCTTACTGACACCAAGCCGTGACATCTTTTTTTTTTACTTTTTTTTTAAATAGCAAGAGTGCGTGTGCTTAGCTTTGATAGGAATAAAGATGCCTGAAAGTGGAGATTCCGAAAACTCCTTTTATGACGTAACGCTCCAGGGAAAAGGGGCTTCAGCGGTACTTTGAAAATAATTTTCTACAGCATTCATGCACCAAATTAAAAAAAATAATAATCTCGATATTCGTGATCCTGGAGGTCAAGCGAAAAATAATTAAGTGTTTTTACTAAAACACAGAACCGCTTCAATTTCCCTTTAGCAGAATCAATTTACGTCTTATGTGACATACGATAGTCTGTCGCAAGTTCGACTTTTTTCTATCATCTTCATGTAGCAACCGTCTTGTGTCGGGTCACCGTCCGCCGCAAGTGTTTCATGAGGCAATCTGACGCAGCCGACCTGAAGAGCGAAAACAGATAAAAAAAAAGAAAAAGATTTGATCCCACTCTATTTTTGGCGCGGACATATTTGCACGAGGTCTTTGTCACATCCTTCAAATCAAGCTCTTTTTTTTCCCCCGAGGTGTGTCGACAAGCAAGAGGCATTTTGTTCCGCTTTGTTTGCTGTTCATTGGCCTTTTGATTGCTCAAACATCGCCAACATTTTGAAACAAAAATGTAAAACGTCATTTCAGATAACTGCATTAATCATTTATAACAGTGTAATAATTATAGACGGAAACATTAAAATAATGAATAATTCATACAAAAACAGAATCTCTATTATTCAAATGCCCGACATATTCGTTTGGATTGTGTGCTATGGGCAACTTTCTTGAAAAACCTGAATTTGCGCAATAACAACACTTGTAAGCCTTAACGTAAACGTAATATTCCTGAGCATTCACAATACGTGAAACACATTAAACGTTTCAATAACTTGAAATTCTAAACAAGTAATGTATATAACTTATTTTTTTTTTTACGTTTCTTTTTCTTTGCCGTTTTCATCGTGTATGCTAGAGGCGATACTTAGTTATTTATTCGAGGTACCTCGGAGCGCCTATGAAGCCATTATAGCGAGAGAGGGGGGGGGGGGTGCGAGTACAGATGAGCAAAGGTACAAAAACAGAACTCACATGGCATGAACACGCAAAGCCAAATTCCAATAATTACGTGGTTTTTGAAGAGAGCAACAAGACATCAAAAACAAACTGAAAGGTCATTATTTAATAGTCTATTGAAGAACAGGGTTGTAGACGCTATATTTATTGACTCTTCCGGTAGCGAGTTCCAGTCGCTTGTTGTGAAAGGAAAGAAAGAGTTCTTGAACACTTTCGTTCTCCACTGGTACTCACTCACTTTTTTTTGTTGAGTAGTCTCTCCTTTCTGATGTGAAGTGGGGAAGCAGCATATAGTTGTTTTTATTTAAACAAATATAGTTATAAAAATGCTATGATAGAAATTCAATCACGTGGAATGCCTTCTGTGGGCTCATGGGATTAAATCCAATTCTCTTTTCAAATCGCTAACACTTGATCTAAAATTGTAGTTGCCCGTTATAAAGCTGGCTGCTCTGTTTTGAACTTTTTCTAGTTGATTAACACGATATGCCTGACTAGGGTCCCAGCAGACACTGCATACTCTCTAAGTTAGGTCTAACGTATGTTAGGTATAACGTCAATTTAGTGTTTTGTTAACAATCTTGTTTGTTTTACAAACAAACAAGGTAAAATTTGGTGTGTTTTACAAACAAAACTTTGTTTTACAAAGTTAAGCATGCGAGTCGATTTTGCAGATACATACTCTACGTGTTTTGTCCAGGTAAGGGTTTCCGAAAGGTATTACCAAGGTATTTTACATTTGGTACGGTTGCTAGAGGTTAGATAGAGGTTAGGTATCACAGGGTGCGGCACGCGCGACTTGGAGGATTCTTATAGCAGGCAGGTTTGCTCGCTGCTTCTAGCCGATCTGTCAAGGCGCATACCAATCTTTCACGTGATAATTGTCCGAGCACCGGACTGAACAGATTGCAGCACAGTAAAGCGATGCTGTGAGAGTATCTGTCGCTACATTTCAGTTGTTTCTCTGATTATTTCTCATGAAACCTCGGTTCAGTCAACACATTATTTATGAAAAACTATTCTCTCCCACCAGCTATTAATCTCCTCTTTTGCTAATGTGAGCCTTGCTCATGGATAGCAGGGCGGCTGTCTGCATAGAACCTAATACATTTTCAAGGACGTAATATAGCACTAAACCACTTTTTGCGACAGTTTATTAGCAATCAATGACTCTAGCCATCCTGAAAAGAAAAGCAATACATTCATACGTGACAAATTATTTTTTTAAATCTGTGTTAAAAATCGATTATCAGAAAACCACTTTCTGCGACAGAATAATATCAATAAATTGACTCTAAGCATCCTGAAAAATCAAACATTACATTTATACTTGCCATATTTATTTATTAAAATCGGTGTCAAAAATTCATTACTTTGGAACTATCACAGACACCAGAAGACACCGTCGAGCGATGGAGGATAGATATCTGCCCTTCATCGTCCAACGGCTCTCTCTGGTGTTCACGATAGTTCCGAGGTAATCGATCTTTGATTCCGCAAGAATGCATCAAAAATATTCAGGTTGCTGACCTTATATATTTAAAGTACAAAACGAGATAAATATTTTTATATTATAAATACATATCAAATCCCACTATCTTTACCGCGTTTCATTTAACTTCTATGTTCTTAAAGATTACTCTTTAAAACATCTCTTTATATTAAACGAACGAATCAAAACTAGTTTAACTCATTTACACACTACATTATATTATACCATTTCCGAACGTTCGTCGAACAACATTGGCGGTCCCCATTGCTTGCTCACGAAGCGCGTGATTGGATCCGAGTTCACGCCGAACGCTGACGTCAGCACTCGGGTCCAATACGTGCTCAGAATACGCCAGTAAGCGATTACGGACAGGTGTTCGGCGCGGACGTTTGAAAAGGGTCTACTATCACCAATGGTTTTTGGTACAACAGCCGTCCAAGCACATATTTACAAGCGTCGAATTGTAAACAAAGGTTAAAACAAGCATTTGACGTTAATCTACAAATTAAAGCGAGTTTCAGTGGACCACTTTAGTTCGCACACTCTGCTCCACGAAGTGGGCGCACACATGGAGGGCCGTGACCACGCGACGCACTTTCCTGCTATATACAGAAAGGAAAGTTTCCTGCTATAGTCAGTGGGAATATTTCCCTGCATAATTTAGAGGGCAAAGTGTTCCTTCGCGTAAGGCTCCACATACCGTCATGTATAGTGTTACTCTGCTACATTTAGAGGAAATATTTCTTCGATATATTTAACATAACAATTGTGAAATACCATGACAGTATGACGGCAGGTGACTTTACATGATCTTGCGACTCGCAGGGGCACGTGACACTCTTTCGCGCAACGTCCAAAATTTTCTGCGAAATTTAACGGGTAGCATTTTGATTGTGGCGTCATATGACAATGGCATCCTTACTCCTAGGTATGTCATAGTACAGGGTGAGGGCAATAACCAGGCTCGACCTAAATTGGCCGGAAACATCAGCAAATGCACGTAGCAATCTAAATTTTTCGTCAAAGATGTATTTCACAGGTCGGTTTTATCCTGTAAAATTACAAAACAGTAGCTTTCTTTCTGTAGAAAAATTAATTAAATTGTCTTTTTTTGGCGTATCAGCAAAAAAAAAAAAAACTTAATGCGCTTTGTGAAAAAACAAGAAGAGAAAACTAGAGCCAAAAAACTTTCCAATGTCAACGACGGACGGCGACGGAGACCACCGTGTCGAATGGTGGGGAGCGTTTCGCGCATGTATTCATAGATGGCGTCGGGAGCAGCGTCAGAAGGTCTAGCCGACCAGCCCGTGTGAAAATGTCAGATATGGCCCCGATATATTTTTATACGGCCATATATAATAATATAAGGAGTCAGATATGGCAATATACCGCTATATAAGGGAGCAAATACGGCCAGATATCGCCATATAAGTGGGCAAATACAGCCAGATGTGGCCGTATAAGTGCACAAATACGGCCATATATCGCCATATACGCGTGAAAATATAGCTCCTGATAATGATATATGGGCCCATTTCGGTCGTGCAAGCAATAAGTCATATGTACTCACCAACACACTTGTTGATTGATCTATATTGCATGAGTCTCATATAATTAGTTAACCATTGTTAACTTCCTTAATGTGAAGTTATTCCAGGTATTTGGGCCAATTAATCAATCGCGCATTTTGAAGATTGAAAGACAAATGAAATTTTGCTGTATGTTTGACGTGTGACAATATGACGAAGTGTATAAGATCGGAAAGCGAGTTAATCAAATAATGGATTTTAGATCTCAGCTCTTACGCGCCCGTTTCCGAGTTAAGCAGTGTCGGCGTCGCCATCGGTGTAACCGCACCACTAAATTTAGCGAGAAATTGAATTGGTACTTATAGCTCGTGAAGTCAATTTTCCCGCTAAATCTAGCAGTTAAACTAATTTTGTTCATGTTTCCCCGCTAAATTGAGCGGGGAAATACCAACGGTTAGCTTACTGAAGATGCAAGACGCTACTTCGTCGTCCCGAATACTTTTCCCTTCGAACGACTGCGAAGCCGTTGCGCCCAGAGTACCCTACGCAGCATCTTTCAAAAACCGTTCGCGCAGCATCGCAACCTTCCGTTTGCGAGCGTCTGCGATTCATCGTGTGTTGAAAGTCGGAAGATGTGCTGTCCGTGGTGTCTTTTATGTATAACTCTTTCGTAAAAAAATTTGAAATTTAAAAACGCGAACCTAACAGTGTACACATAATTTTAAATTTATTTGTAAAAAAATATATATTTTTATTTATATCACATCGTGCGCAAAAAAAAAAATATTCGCGTTCATTTTTTAATTTAAAATTATAGTGTGGGTTATACGGCGTAAAACATAGTATCTTCAAACTCGCATCGTTTTGGGTCACTTTCGAGCTAGACAGCTTCTTTGGAAGTTCAAAAGCTGGACTTTATTGAGCTGTAGTTCACTCGGTATGGATAGCAGGGTAGACGCTATGCATGTTTTAGGCCAATCGTGTCTCCGGTTACGGTCACGTGACTACAGTCTAGAAGCTGGTGATAAAGCAGAACTCGGCACCTGCCTGGAGCCCAAGGCCCCCACACAGCATTAATTGCGCTATCAACCTTGGGTACAAGTGACAAATCCGCTCGTTGTGGTCGTTGATGCCCCATGAGATAAGCCTTTTGTGTGTGTTCACTCCCGTTTTGGCCTTTTCTTCTCTCCTTTTCTCTCTCTCCCTAAGCTGAAAGCGTGGTAGAAGGTGCGTGGTCACGTGGTTTGACGGATGACACTTTAGCCATTGGCAATCTCGGAATGCGTTGAGGCGGACCTAGTTTGGCGTGTGTTGGGACCTGCATGGCTGCTGCGGACTTCTGCCTCTGCAAGCGATGTCTTCAAAGAAGCCCAAAAATTGCTTGTGATGCGTTTAGTGTTCGGTAATAAAAATGACAGCTTGTGCTACATCGTCTTGAATCTTCACGGACACCTTCCTTCTTGTTTTTGTGTTTGAGTGGTGGTTCTGCCGTGGCCGTGTCGACATTTATTTCGGATTACACCTTTCAAGTCCCGCCTCGTCAACGTAAGTGCGCTGCTACCTACTTCGCGACATTGATCGTTTTCCTAAAGGTATTCTTCCAGATTACCTCTAGAATTAGGCCGTGTCTGTCTCCTGGCAGCCGGGAGAATAATTTCTCCGAAATTCTAAAATCATGTCACAACTGCAGGTAGAATACCGATTTTTTTTTTATTCTCCCTGCGTTTCGGGATAACACGTTCCACGGTCACCTTCTCGTGGATACACGTTTCATGGATACACGTTTCGTCGACATTAACGTGTCATCGACCTTCGTTAACAAATAACGATAATCCTGCTTTCTCTGGGAATTAAGTTGAGCGAAATCAGGAGCGGAGTAAAGCGCAGCTCATGTAAAAGTTAGGAGGTGGATATTCTGCCGGCAGCCGGCACAATAACCCGGGAAAAAAAGTGCCGGCAGTTGTCTATTGGGTCTCGTATAAAACGAATTGTGAACACGGCTATTTGAAGCTGTCGAGTAGCTCAGTGGTAAGGTGTTTGTCTCATACGAGCAGGACCCTGGTTCAATCCACAGTCCGGGCTTTTTTTCCCCGGAACATTGTTTTGTTATGTCAAGGCCTTTGGCGATATTTTCGACATTTATTTTTAAAGATTAACACTGAACAATAAAAAACGAACGTTGTTGACGGAACACTCTCTTTTCGAGGGTGAATGAAGGACAGCGGGGCTTGTGCCGCCGGCGGGCCGCCGCTAGGCGGCGTGTACTGCTGGGTGAATTGGGTAAATATATTTCCAATGAGCAGCCGCAGACTGTCGCCGCGAAGCGACGTGAACGCGGGCGGGGGGGTGTGTTAACGAGCTCCCCAGTGATACACGCGCCATCCGAAACTGCCGGCATTTTTTTTTCCCGGGCTGTTGTGCCGGCTGCCGGCAAAATAGTCTCACCCTAAAAATTAGTAAAAGTTGGTACATGCTCAATATCCAATTGGTCTTTTTCTTATACAGATAAGAAGTTACTTTTGGTAGTTATTTGTAGAAAACAACAATATACCGGGTGTTTTTTTTTATTCTTGCAAATTTGTTTTAGAAAAAAGCCGTGAAAGCTACACTTATGCGGTTTGTGCGAGTGAGTGTTACGCCCAGGGGGACATTATGTGGGTGGCTAATCTTTTCGATAAGTCGGCTAATTATTTGAAATTAACTTTTAATGAGTGAAAATAGACATATGGTTTCAATTATAAACTTGCTGAGCGTCGTCCAAAACCCCTAAATCAGTAATTTGTAGAAAGACTTTGAGCTCGTGTGAAGTGCAGTAGTGCGCTGATGTTACCACTTGTGGAGCAGCTTACAAGGCTGGAGCTAGATAAGAGACGGAAAAATTGCGCGGGCGCCTTACCGAAACCGCTAGCTTTGTACCTGCTCCACGAGTGGTTACTTTAATGCACTTCTACGCTTCTCACGCGCTGAAAGTCTTTCTGAAAATAACTGATTTAGGGGTTGAAAAGACTAATTGAAAAGTTAAGTAGTGAATTTAACTCAGTTAGCCGATTTGTCGCAAAGATTGGCCACCCACATAATGTCCCCCTGGGCGTATAACTCACTCGCACAAACCGCATAAGTGTAGCTTTCATGGCTTTTTTTTAAACAAATCTGCAAGAATAAAAAAAAAAACACGCGGTATATAAACGTTGCCTTATCTGATTGGGACATATCTGTCCTGATATTGGAGGCAGATATACCCCTATTTGGCAGACCCAGATATGGATATATAAAAAATTGGGCAGATCTGGCTAGATAAGCCTTATATAAACTGATATGCTTGATATGGCCATATATGCCCAATTTTTATATAATCATATTTGTTTTTTTATATAAATCCAGATATGCCATTTTCATAAGGGAGCGAAAGAAAGCCGATGACACGCAGACGAAATCCGTCGAGAGCAAGAGCGTCGTCATTATGCAACCACGTTTGTTTTTGTTTTAAGTTTTATTTCAAGTTTTGTTTTTTTGTATGAACTTATTTTCAAACCAAAGGTTTATAACGTAAAGCAGCGTGTTCATTTTAACCAACCAGGGTCGTCACGAGCAGTCTCGATAGCAAGGTACCATCAGCTATCAGTACGTGATCCTAACGCTTCCCGCTACTCGATTCGGTCGTCTACGTCGCCGTCTTTTGTTGACCCTGGCAAGTGTTTTAACGCTATTTCTTACAGAAAGAGAGCTACGTTTTGATATTTTACAGGATAGAAGCGACCTGTGAAATACACCTTTGACGAAAAGTTTAGTTTACTACGTGCAGGTGCCGTTTCTTACGGCCCATTTTAGATCGAGCCTGGTTATTTCAGTCACCCTATACTTTGACATACCTGGGCCTAAGGATGACATTGTCACTTGACGCCACACTTTACGTTTGACGTTATGTGAAATAGTGTTACGTGGCACTGCGAGTCGCACGCTCACGTCCCGTCACCTGTCGTTATACTGTCACGGGATTTCACAATTTTTTCGTTAAATATAGCGAACAAATTTCTTCTCTAAATGTCGCAGAGTAACGCTCCACAATACATTATATGGAGATTTACGTAAAGGAAAAATTTACCTGCTAAATTAAGTTGGGAAATATTTACGCTTAATATAGCAGCACAATTTCCCTGCTTCATTTAGCAGGAAAGCGCGTCGCGCGGTCACGGTTTCCCGTGGTACTATGATTTCCCTACAAATGTTTGCGTAAAGTGTTTCCAGCTAACTTTAGCATGCCACACCGTACACACGACACAACCGCGTTAAAAACGACTTTCACCAAAAATGGAAATCTCAAAAGAGCGTTCCGAAACAACCTCGTCACGTGCCGCTTTAATCAAGGGAACTTCACGGAGCCCTTCTGCGGGCTGTGTTCCCGGCAGAAGCCAGCCTACGCGCGGTAAAAAAAACACCGTCCGCCAACGCGCTTTTATTGGAAATAAAAGGCACTTGCGCATAATTCAAGAGTGGGTCGTCATTTTTTACTCGAAGGCAGCACGCACACTCGGAATGTTTCTCACTTCATCTCTGAACTTTAGTACCCAAACTTCGACGATCTTCGCTTTTAGGTTAAATTTAGAACTTCACCAAAAGAACACAAAAAAAGAAAGAAAGCAGGAAAGAAGGAATCATTTTAGCTCTGAACTTTTGGCGGAGAATGGAACCGAACACCAAGGAATTCGAGATTTTGTGCACCGCAATTTTCTTGCAGTTTCGTATGAAGCAGATCGTGGGGAATGCGGCAACATTGGGTGAAACCCGTCCGCCCCGCAGCTTTCGGTAGACGTTCACGTGTTGAGGATACAGGCTCCCTGCAGGAACTTCGAAAAAATAAGACAAAACCGATTACAGCAACCTGTAAATGGAGCTGTAACGCACTTTACTCGCTACACTTGTTGCATTTCCGTTTCGCCTCTGCCATTTTTCTAACCTAATTCTGTAACATACTTCAGTTACATACTCCAGCTACCCTTTTCTGGGCTTCTTTTATAAAATCGTAGCCCTATGCCTATTCTGTATATAAAGAATGTAAAAGAGAGTTCATGTCTTTTTTAGAGGTTGGAAAAAGCCGTATCATGTAAACCGAAGCTTCTGCTAGGTGGTCTTACGGAAATGGTGCTGTCTCGCTTCAAGACACCGACGGCAATCGGCTGCTCATTGCCTATGTATCGCGCTCCTTCCTTGAGACGGAGAAACGCTATGCTAAAATAGAGAAAGAAGCGCTCGGTATCACATGGGCTGGTGATCACTTCCGCATGTATACATCTTGGGACTGAAATTTCACATTAAGACAGACCACAAACCGCTGGTTCCCTTCATGACAACAAAGCGACTTGATGAGCTGTGCCTCCGACTGCAGCGATTCCGAGTGCGACTGGTCCAGTACAAACAAACCACACAACAATATGCCTGGAAAAGCGATGTACACAGCCGACGGGCTGTCACGCATGCCATTACCCGGCACAGCTTTTCGTACAAGGGAACTCAACACAATAAAGTACGAGCTCCTCACACAGGAACATCTTCCAGCCTCACAAGAAATGCTGGACCACATCAAGAGCGTGATTCAGAGAGACTCGCTAACGAAGTGGGTAATTAATAGTTTAATTAAAAATTAAATATTTAATTCAGACATTCATTATATTTGCACCTGAATGTTGAAAAACACTCGCAGGAGGCATGCACGAAAAGCCGACAGTTGTCGGCTTGACGAGGTCCAGGTCCCACACTTCATTGCCAGACAGCAGGAAAGAAAAAAAGAAGATAACAAAAACACAAAAAATAGCAAGAATAGTCAGATGCACTTAGATAACTTACTATAATTTATGTCAAAATAAAAAGTAAAAGATATATCCAATAGCGCGCTCTCCGGATATGGCCACATAAAATGACGCTTCCTGAAGAAGTCTGCCACTTCTACGAAGTCGCCGGCGAACAAGCCATAATAGTGAACCTGTTTTTCTTGGGCAATCGACTCGTTATACCGGAAGCCAAATACTTTTAAATCCTGTAGAGGCTTCACACAGGTCACCAGGGTGTCTCTAAATGCCGCACCAGAGCACAAGAATCAGTCTGGTGGCCAGGCATAGACCTCCTCTATCTACTGCTTCGTCCGTAGGTGCCCCATTTGTCAAGACCGCCGGAAACCAAGTGAAACCTCTATTTTTTGGTGCCTCTACTGCCAAACTACCCATGGAAAGTCGTCGGCATGGACATCTTTGCCCACGAAAGTAGCAACTACTTGGTTGCTGTCGATGACTGTTCAACGTTCTACGAGCTAGAGCCTTTGAAGATAACAATTGCCAAGGACGTTATCGCTGTCCTCGACCCAATGTTGGCACGACAAGGAGTGCCGAAAAATCTCCGAACAGATAACGAATCGCAGTTTGCGTCACGCGAATTCGCAGTGTTCTCGCAGGAATGGTTAGTGACCCAATCAACCTCAAGTCCGAACTACCCACACAGCAACGGGGAGGACGAGGGGACAGTCAATAGAGCTAATCAACTCCTCAAAAGATAGACAGACATCCACAGAAAAACAATGTGGGTAGTGTGCAGTTATTTATTTGAAAAATAAGCTATGGTGTCAGATTATAGATGCACTACACACAATGAATTAAAAACATAAAAACCGTATTTGTAATGATACCAAACACTGTTCCTGCCGTGTACAGGCCGGCTTCAGGGAATGCGCTTGAGTCGCCATCTACTGAAATCGTATATTGCGTTCCTGAATCTATATCTTTATTTGTAATTCTTGATTACATAAATATAGATACTCGTTCAAATGTCCACCCTGCGAGAGAATTCCGAGACGCCATTCACCAGTATGCATGTCGTAATGTAATAACGATGCCTACGAAGGGGACATGGAATACCGCAACATGGATTGAAAAATGCCTTACAAACAAAGAACCTTATTACAGCTGGTGCCATCTTGTATAATATAAATGACAATTTCCACATATCAACTTCCAATTCTTTTAACTAAAAAAATGCAGTAAATCTTAAAGAGGTTTCGGCACAGCAAAAGAAACGAAGATGCGTTAAGGACTTTTGGCTTCCTGATAGAGCAAGAAAATGGAGACGCTTATAAAGAACACGACACGATGCATGCCTATGGAAGCTTTCTGATTAATTTTAAACGCTCCTGTCTTTCCTTTATGTGAAAATAAAGCAAAGAAAACATAAGCAAAAAAGAAAACCAAAGCAAAGAATTTTTTTTTTAATTAAAAAAAGTAAGACCGTAGATTTTATGCCTTTATACAGCATCGTGATCCGTGTTTATTGTCCACGTTGAAATAAATTTAGAAACAAGTTGAAGTTTCACCTCGAACGAGCAAAGGAGAAGATTCTCAGTATTATCAAAATTAATTTTCGCCTACTACGATGAGCATATAAAAGTAGTGGACACAGCTAATGATTTGCTGAATAGAAACCAACCGCTGAGTAATGTGAAGAATCTAATCATCGATAGTGCAGGTGCGTCAGGGAGAGAACTCGCCGACCTAACGAATCGAAAATTTATCAGCATTGGCACGATCGTGAAAACAAGTACCATCACAGATGACTCTAATAAATCATGCTCCTCCCAGCAACTCGTATTGTAATTGATAAACTAATGAATTGTTTCAGAAACAACGTAGCCACTGGCGAAGAGGGAATAAACGTTTTACCGAATAAATATACCAGCTGCATAATAAGTACAATAAACAAGATGCTGGTGTCTGGCATATTCTCCGAACAACTAAAGGCAGCAAAAGTAAATCTGCTGTACATGTTCGGAGGAGAAACCATAATTAATGGCTACAGGCCAATATCAATGCAACCAATATTTTCAAAGATATGTGAGCGTGTTGTAAAAAAAAAGTAAATATTTTTTTGAAAGAAATTTAGCACCATATTTTAGGGCTTATATGGATTCCAGGAAAACAAGTCTGCGGAATTGGCACGTACTGAAATCAAAAATAACATAATTGAATATATTGAAAGCAAATCAGTCACACTTGGTTTGTTTTTGGATCTACAGAATGTATTTGATACGATAATGGACGATATTTCACTAAAAAAAGAGAACTATGAAGTACGTGGGATAGCAATGACACCAATTAAAAGATATCTCACAAATCGGTACCCATATGTAAACCTAAATGATACGTCGTGTAGCAAAATAAAAATTCGGCATGAATTTCAGCAAAGATACATTTTAGGGCCAATTCTATTCTTTCTATACTGAAAGGATATGACGAAAATGTCAGCCTTCCCTGTACTGATAAAATACGGCGACGACTCAAACTTTTTTTTTTCGCGTGAAATAAAAAAATAGCGAAAAAGTTGCTGAATAATACCTTTGAAACATTTTTATATTGTTAGAAATAAATCGTTTGGTTTAAATACGACTATAACTAAGTTGCAATATTTAAGACAATAAAGAAGCGAGATGACAGTACAATCAATATAACATTTCAAAGCATGTTACTGGAACAAGTGACATAACAAATATTTTTCGGTGTATATTTTACAGAGGACGTGTCATGAAATGCACATGTTAATAAACTCAAAGCTGATTTATCCTCAGTTACTGGAATCATTTATTGAATAGAAAATCAACTACCTAACTGGCTGTAACAGATATTATAGTAATCACTCTTTTAAACCAGAAATCAGCTATGGCATCATGGTTTGGGGAAGAACTACAGCTGTAAACCGGAATGAACTAGTTGTCTTGCAAAACAAAATCCTACATATATGATAAAGTTATAAAGGGGCAGAAGGAATATAAAAACAGAGTCACATTTTATTAAATATATTATGCTAAAAGCAGACCAGATTTATTATTTCAAACACTTGCAATGAACACATAGAAATATTTCACTCTAAACCAACATAACAACTAATCCCATACGCGTTTCGGATACCAAATCCCCGAAACATGCCATCTAGAAGAACACATTATGGTCGAGAAGGCTTAACTTTCCAAATATCAAAAATTCAAAACAGAACTGGCATAAACATCATTTTTAATCAGTCGTTTTATAGCTTAGAAAATCGTTGTCTAGGGGTGCTGGTGAAATGTGATGTTGCATTTTTGTTTGTATAATGAAAGTTTCTTTATGGACTCGGTATTGTGTGGAGAAGGAGTACGTATGTAATTGCCCTGTTTTTTTGAACCTTCAAGCCGATCTTTTTTTCTGCTGAAATGTTATGGATTGCATGCTCCTGACAGAATGATAATGAAGCAGTTTATGTCATGCTATACATTTGTGGCGAAATAAACGTTTAATGTTTTTTGTAGACTGTAGTTTCTTTTTTCTGTCTACTTCTTTTATGAGAGACACTGCTAAGCACATTGTTAAGCTGTAGGGGAAGGGGAGGGCAGTGCTCGGACTGCCAGGCATCATGTCTTTATCTTTTCCCCCTTATGCGGGTGATATCCGGAAAACAAATAAAGAAAAAAATTGTTTTCTCAGCGTGCGACTTCGGTAATCGAAGGTTACGCGCCAGCGAAGCCATTTATGTGACGAAGATTGCGGACAAACGCCCCAATAAACCCCTAATCTCTTCAACCTAAGTGGGACACCACCATATATCCCTCTATGAGACTTGCCTCAACGCTCACAGTTCTACATAGGTTTTGTCACTCATTGTCACGTAGAAACACCAGACTGTCAGCACTTGCGCCACTCCAACGACACTCGGTCGACCGACGAGGGATAAATCAATACAGGAATAAAACATCAGCTCGTCAGATATGCATCTCCTAGTTTACTTTATTTTGACGCATGGGGACGCACCTCTCTGAATAAAGTGATCAACTACTGCGAGTGATTTCTCCGCGCGCATGCTCTAACCAAATAACCGTACCTGGGGAGCACAGATTTGGAAGCTAGCGTGACAACGCAGTCGAGGCTATTGCGAAAAAAAAAGGCCTTTTGAGAAGGAAGCAGCAATGTATGCCGTGTGCTGCAGTACACCATTTATATGGAAATCTGGGGTTCCCTTTTTTACTTTTTTTAAAGGGTCAGTCTCAGTCACCCTGATCCAATTCCGCCCCTAAGGAGAACAACAAATGCGAAAATGCGTCCTCGGCATAAAGTTAAATAATATATACGACCAGATGCTATATTTGGAATACTGCACTGGCGACGTTGCAGTAAACTGTGTTTCACCTAACGATAGACCACAGAGGATGCCACGAGCCATAGAAGCCAACAGAATGTCGCCTAAATGACACGTGACCTTTGGAAAAGGCGCAATGCCGCGCTGGACACGTGGTCACGTGACGTGTTCACAGCGCTTTATTTACTGGAGACGGTTCTTGGCGATCGCTGAGGTCAATCGTTTGGCGAAAGGGAGTATGCCGTGAATAACGCATATCGCGGTAGCGTTTTTGTTTCTTCTTTATTACGATTTTGTTTTTACTTATTTTGGTTGTCTGTCGACTCGCCCGCTTCGATATTGTTTTCGTGCTTGTAGGAAAACGGGGGCCTGAGCACTCAGAAAGGTCTCTAGGGATTTTATTGTTTTGGGGACCAAGGGCTAATCGAGTTTGACGATGCACTGAAATCATTGGAATCCCCGACTGTGCATAAACAACTTAGACTGCAGTCCTCCCGTGCCCTGCGCGTAGAAAAAGCGCGAGGACGTCCATAAACATTGACCCCGCCTTCCATAGTCGTCTATCTCCATAACTGTCACCACCCAAAAGATAAACTATGCATCGGTCTTCACGAACTGAACTGCCAAGAACGTTGCGTTAGCGACTGGGACAAAGTGTCAAAAATGTTCAAATTTTAGGCAATCTTATTGAGACAAACTGCGATTTGAAAAACGTATTCGTCGAGAAAGACGTTTCCAGCGGAGCATGTGAATGCATGAATCCGTATTGGGTCTGCTGGATAGAAACATACTGTTTTTGTTTGGGTAAAATCGTTCTCTTTATTTTATAGAAAAGCATCTAAGGTTTGTGTCAAGGCTGGTTGAGACATTTGCGTTTGAGTACATCCCGCCGCGTTACGATTCATGTTTCGTTTAATTTAGCGACAGCCTGAAAAATAAAGGTCGGCGGTCGTCATGTTCATGATCCTTTCTTTGTGATTCCTTCCGCGGTGTTCTTACTGGCTAATGTCGCGATCTTATTGACTGTGGAGCAATAATTGCTATGTTGATACAATCTGAGCTACTATTACGGCGGGCCATGTCACGCGACGGCATACACGCAGCAACGCCGGGCGCGAGTAGATTTTCGAATCGCAAGGTAGCTGAACCTTTACTCTAAAGTGCAATTTAGAAAATTTTAGTAAATCTTAGTTGTCTATAGACCCTACCAATAATCAGCATCTGCGCGCTGCCACGGCAACAACGTTTCAGCGATGACGGCTAACATCCCACTACTATTCAAAGTACAGCTGGTCTATGACGGCGGCGTTACTTCCACCCACACGGCGGAAGCCATTGCTTCATCTGTGGCAGAGGAGATGCCCCCGCTTATTTCTCTGGCCGACGCGTTTCGTCACAATGACTTCGACTCTGGATCACTGGCGCTCCTTTTTTCGTCAGTGCGGCAACGCATGACAGCATTACGGGCAACGACATCAAGTGCACCTGTACCGCCTACAAAAGCTGCTGCGTGGGAATTTTCTACCAGTTGCCACGGCAAGAACGTTTCAGCGATGACGAATGACATCCCGCTACTATTCATTATTCACACTAAGACACGCGACTACCAACGTGTCTTAGTGAAAACGTCTTCTTCCTCAAGCTGTGGCGTCTTCCAGCAGGGTCATTTCCGTTTGCTGTTAAAATGTACAAATAATTTTTTTTTTTTTAGAAAGTAAAGAGGAAAACACTGTCTACTCTCCGGCACTCCAGCTTGTACTGACCGTAGGTTGGGTGGGGCACTCCGGAAATATAGTTTTTTTGAACGGTGTAGACATATACATGGTGCGCTGACGCAATCTTCGGCGTGGTCTTCGATGACAAGCGCTTCGAACACCTTGCGGTACTTCGGATTCCGGTTTCTAGAAAGGATGGTGATGTCATCGAAAGCTGCACTGCACTAGCAATTTCTGCAATGGAAAGCCAAGTCACCTGCTCCCGTTTCCCTCAAAGACGGCGCATGTTCTCGGGCTCTATCGTTTATCGGCCTGTTTGCCAGATGTAACATTTGCGGCACGAGAGAGGGATTTCGTACACGGTTATATACAAACAAAATGTTTTAATTTCAGATTCTAAAAAAAAATTTTTTTCTCTGTACATTAAAAAAAGCCTTTGCTGGAAGACGCCACAGCATCAGGAAGAAGTTTTCAATAAAACTCGTCGATAGTCAGCCGTCTCGTTTCATCTCTCCTGTTGTCTTTCTACGCTTTTCCCTAATTTCAGGCTGTTTTTATTCAAGTTTGTACCAACACGCTCAACTCATTGTCGTTACTCACGTCTTTGAAGGATCCGCAAACCAGAGCACGTCGATGGGAACTGGTTGAGCCGCGATCAGCTTCGCCGATACTTCAAACAAGGTTTTCACGAGAGTTGTTAAAGTCCGCGTAAGACAAAGGTATTGCTCAATATATATTGCGCGACACTGTTAGCGCGGACATGACTTCGACTCTCTTTCGCATTTTACTTCAAAATAGAACTGGCAGGCACTGATATGTACCGCTTAGGCTAGTACCCCGATTGCGTACTTCCCACCACTTCGGAAGTTTTGATGGCGGACCTTCAATATTGAGTGGAAAACACGCTAAATATCGGCTACTGCTCCTTCGCCTTAACATTGTCACACAGTGTACGTCACCAAGTCGGCTAAGCTTCTAACTTGAGATGCATTGTTTATGGTGATAAAACGATAATTCATTTTACGTCTACGAAATTGATATGCCACTCGTATTGGGTACAAGAGCGAGATGTTTGTGACCAAGAGCTTTGAAGTCTGTACCTTGAATGTCGCGTATGATTTCTAAACGCTAACTGTGGCGCAAAAGTTCATTATATCCTGCAAAGGGAACAGTGAGTAACGTTAAAACTTTGCGCATTTTGTTATAGTCAAGACTGGGGAAAAAAGGACAAGGACGGAAACACAACTGACACGGAAAAAACAACTTTCTTGATTATTTTTTCTTTTTTATTCTTCTTTATCGGGCTTACTTTCTATGCGCGTTTAGATGTTGGTTCTTCTCGCCACTGACCTTCCGAAAGGACTGCTCAATCGCCATTTTTATCTCAACCCGTGCCTCTTAAGAAACACGAGCGGCAAAAATGTTTTAGTAAGATTGCGACACCCACGATCTGCAACACGTGTGCTGTTTCCTTCGCATCTCCGGAGGCTTATTTTTCCTTAAAGGCGCTCAATGACAAAGCAGCCATGCACACTAAGGCTAGTCTTTTAAGCGACACTTTGGACACTGCACTTATATGGCCGGCGGAGAACATAAGCTTCAATTCTCGAAAGACAGTCTGAAGCATTCTCTCCTTTGCGACTCTTCAGGGACACTTTGCGGCGAGTACAAAACAACAAGTACATAAAAAAATCACAATAGGCAAAACACAGGCGCGTCTTCTCCTTGTTCATTTATCCTTGCTTTGACATCACCTGTTTTTTGTTGGGTTTAGATTTTAAAAAGTGCTTATTGTGCATTGCGACATAGGCATACTTTCCTCAGACGATAGGCCAGGATAGGCCAAATACGTTATTTTATTTTGGTGTTTTGTATTTCTATATCTTTCGCGACTGCCGCCAATCTGTTATAGTTTTTGTTTATTTCTTCGTGTGTGTTTATTTATGTTTTACACTTGATTCACCATGCACGCGTAAAATACGTTTTGCCTTAAAACTCACCCGGTTGTTTCTTTTGTCTTTATTTCTGTCAGACCTCAGCTTCAGAACCACTGTGCCACTATAGAGTGAAACTATCTTTTTACACAGAATGCGCTTTATCGGTCTAATTCTGTGAGAAAACCGTCATGAAGAAACGTCACGAAAGACTGACGTCACCTGGCATTAAGACGTCACTGGTTGTTATGCAGCAACGTGACATTGGGACGTGACGTGTCAACGTGACATCATGTGACATCCCGCAACTGAGACGTTAGTGTAATGTGAAGTTGTGATGTCATATAATATGACGTCACGGGTCGTCATGATATTAGGTGGCATCGTCACGTGGCGTTCCATCATGAAGTCATGTGATATTACAGCCATGTTACCTCATGACGTCACGTTGAAGTCACTCAAACGGAAAGCATGGGATCATTTCCCACAACACATTCTGTTCCCGCTCTACGTCAGCATGATCAAGATAGTGTTGTTTTTTCTTTCGAAGAGTGTTAAATCAAATTTTGGTTTTAAATATGTGTGCCAATGTCGACAGCAGAAACCTGACAGAGGCACCAGGAATTAGTTGATACATCAATACACCGTGCCATATTACGAAACCCGCGCGTGCAAGGTCGTTGTCGTTCTTGTCTCCGCCGATAATGAGCGGCGTAGAAACAGTCCCCGTTCGCGGGCCTTCCTTCGCTCAGTGCAGTCGGAAACGTTGTCGTGACACCGCCTCGTTGTAGCGTCGACGTCGCCGAATCTTCTTGGCCTTGATATTTTATCTGCCGGTAACGTTCGACACGCTTGGGCCCGCCACTGATACACCACAAACACACCTCGTTGTGCCGACACGGCTTTAAAAATTACGTAAACAAAAAAAATAAAAAAAAATAATTAAAGAAACGTCAGCATGGGTGTGAAACATGTTCACTCTGTTTCGTTACTGAATTTGGCCTCCTTGCAGAGGTGGAATTAAGCGTGTAGCCGATCAAAAGTTTGAATAAGGAGGCACGAAGCAACGATCAGTATCATAATAAGTGACGCCTCAGCGTTTCTTAAATTTCTCAGTAACTGTACACCAACTCAGCTTTAAGACGCCACACTACTGCGGTGGCGCTGCTGTCGGCGCTGCGCATGCGCACAAGGTTCGTCTCAGAAGAATATGGTTTCTGCGCACGCGAAGTGCACGCACCCTGTGTGGGCAAACAAGGGATTGTTTGGAAACTGTGTGTTAGTTTATTGTGTAAAACGATCAAGGGGTGTAGCGTGGGGCATAACATTCAGCGGAGGGCATATGGTTGCAGAAACGCGAGGATGACACCCCGTTCTGACGCTCTGGCTTTCAGGTGAACGAAAAAATTGCAAAGAGATAGATATAACTGATTAAGAAAAAAACACACACACGAAATAAAGGGAGCAGTAAAAACTAATCATATGCATACATTTGGCATTCGATAGATAAAAAAAACAAAACAGCAGATAAAGTGTGAACAAGGCGAGCTAAAACTGTTCATCTGTATTAAAAAAAAGAAAAAAAGATAGGGGTTTAACATAACAATGCACGATACACATTAGAGAGTTTTAAAATAGGACACACAAAAGATATGCGTACTCAAAGAAATAACTTGGTTGCCACCCAAGAATACAAAGCTCATAATTCAACGTATGTTCACATGGATCAACAACCACCCTATCTCCAGAAGAGGCACGCAGTAGACGATGTGATACGGCACATTAAGTCTAAGGTGGAAAAACAAATACGTGGAGTGTGTGTTTTTGATGTTTACATCTCCGGTAATCTTGACAAGCCGACCTCAATTTCGGCTTGTCCAAACTAGTTTTATTCATCAAAAATTGGCAGTTTCATGTATATGTATCTGTATGTGTGTATGTGTATGTTGTGTGTCTGTGTCTGTGTCTCTCTCTGGCTTTATGTTGACAGGTTTTCTTTCTTGTGTAGCTGATCTCTTCCTGATTTCCTTTTCTTCGAGGAAGTAGTAAACTGGCACATCAATGCAAGTAGGACACTTTGCATTGTATAAACTCATTTCAATTCTAATAAACTTTGAGCGTTCATATTGTTAAAAATTCAACTGGAGATATTTACGGTCGTATTCGTACACTAGAAAATACAAAATTCGCGGTTTCAATTTGAAGATGAAGGTTGTGGAAGATTAGCAAATGTCATATCAGTCAAAACATGAAGCTCGTACATTATTCACTCATATCCGTATAAAAAAACAACAAAAAAACATCACCGAGCAAAACGCTCCCAGTACATCGCGAAATCAATTTCTGTGATGCCAGCAAACTCGTATAAACTCCGGCGGTCGCGTTGCCTTAAAAAAAAAAAAGAAGAAGAAAACTCGGAAATTACACGAGTACTAGAACAGATATTGAACGGATTGTTCGACTCCCCGCCGTCTAGCTGCGTTTCGCTCAACGGCGCATCTGGCTTTCCCACCAAGACGGACCGAAGAAGGGGCTAAGGCCTAGCGGCATCAAACTAAATGTCACGAACAAAGCGCTTCTATTCGCTGCAGTCCTGACCCGCCAGAACAAATACACCGTTCCAAGAAAAACTCGACCCCAGGGACAGGAGAAAGTTTTGTGAACACAGTCGCTGGGTTTAATGGTGGTCTCTCCACGGCGTCCCTGCTAACCCTAAACGATCGGGCTGTGGATTTACTTCCTGCAGCCTACGTATAGGAGATGTTTAGGACAGTGCTGATGATGAAACAGTAGCGTTTTCTTTTCATTTTTTAATTTACACTTTGGATTACATTGCGTAAGTACTCTCTAGGCGCCTTTCAGAAAGTATTAAGTGTAGAACTTTTGGGAATAAAACCAAACACCCATAAGCATTATTCCTGTCGATTACGCGCATGGCAAGCAAATATGTTGTGCCACCACCCCCTCCGCGGTGCTAGTCGACGAAGGTTCTAACTTTCGAAAATAATTGACGACGTAGGATAGTCTTAAATTATTCAGCAAGAGTCGGCATTCAAATGACGAAAAAGTAAAAATGCAGGCAAACTGGTGGATTAACTCCATAATAAAAAAAAAAAAAAAACTTCACTGCGAATCAGTAAGAAAATGGACAACCACACACACCCTCTCAAAGGAGATGGTGTATTGGGTTCGCTTTTTTGTTATAGAGTTAACTGAATTGTTATATTGCAATTACCACAAGATGCTTCGTTATCCACACAGGGTTAATATGAGTATCATCTCAAGTAACACAGATCATAGAGCCAACTGTATCAACGGAAGTCACTTCACGACGAACGGACGGAATCAAAGATGAACTCACTTCGGGGCACGTTTGGAGAGAGCTTGCTTTTTCCACAACACAAAAGCAAAATAATTAATGCGACGAAGCCGTCCTGTTACCCCAAACCAATGAGCTATTCTTGGCGTTGAGGGAGGACTTTGTGGGGATTATCTCGACGGAGAACAGTTAATTATCAGAGTCCGCAACGTCGCGCGTCGCGGGGGCCGTTCGCAATTGCTGTTATCGTTCGTTTCCTTGAAGTGCCGAGTGGAGACGGTTAAATAGAAAGCACTCGGGCTATGAGCACTGGTCCTCCTAATGGAAGGTAGTGGGAAAAGGGTGCGTAGACTAATTAAAGAAAATCAAGTGGCAACCCCGATGAAAGGCTGCAAAAACACTCAGAATACACGAGACAGGTGGAGAGCTGTGGTGATCAGGCTTCAGCAGCCTAAGAAGGTTCCAGACACTTTTCAGCTACAAGGGGTCGCGAGTGTTGCACTAGCTCTATCATCATCATCAACGTGCCAACTACCTATGAGCGTTTTTTTTTTCGTTTTTTCTTTAAAGGTGCATATGTTGCAATCCACCGCGTAACCGCAATCTTGAAGTATTTGTGCCCATGTGGCAGAGGGAACGACTGTGCGAGTTTTGATTCTCTCTATTTTAAAACGCAGCGTGTTGTTGAGCGCAGAGGCCGGAGATTTGTTTAGCAACTTCGTTTGACGACTGGGCAGCGAAAACGCCACCGACACAGCGCAGAAAGTGCTAGGGAACGAAGGACACGCGCATGTCAAAAACGCGCTGTCAGGGTCGAATACATCGGTCCTGTTGTTTTTACGCCAAGTCATCTAGTTTGCACTTATTGCACACCCAGAGCTCCTGTCAGACGCCTAGGGTTGAAAACATTCGCGTGATTCTTAAAGGTTAATATAGTGGTAAATCAGTGTGCATGCAGAGATGCTATCGTGATATCTCTGTATTAGTCTTTGGCCTCATTAACCGGTCGCTTATCAAGAGCTGCCTTTCTACCTCCACATAACTCTAGGTGGGTCATGAACACTCGCGTCCTTTAGATCAAATTCGATTTTAATCATCTTCTTTACGAGGATTTAAAACAAAATTTCACAATTTTTTAATTAAAATGAATATCACTTCAAGATGTGACATTTGTATGTATCGCTTATCACCCGCAAACACCGTCGTCTGGAGAAAAGCTACAACAAGCATTGTTTTCATCTGCTGATGGTCTTGTCCAAAAGTAACATCTCAATGATACAAAATACGTTTTTTTTCCTTAAGTCAGGTGGATTCAGCTCCGCATCAAGCCAATGTACACTTCTTCATATGTACTGGTTGACCTGTGAGTCAAAGTGATATTTACAGGGGATCCAGCGTTCGCCCGTACTAGGTGTGGAAAACGTGCGTGAAAAGACACCAGATACCCGTAAGGTACAGCATCTACTGATGCGCCGTGCCGACAGCAGAGACGTTGCAGTGGCGCGGCGTCACAACCGCGCGTAGGGGCTTTATCTTCCGTTGAAAATACGAGTACGGTATCCGGAACGGATCTACAAGTGATGCGTTGAACCCGTACTAAAAACGTCGACCCTCGATATTTCCGCTCGATGACATTTATGGAAGTGCCACGCTGTCGCCAGCCGCGACGCCGGTGGATGGAACGTGGTGGTGGACGTAGCAGACGCGCGTGTTTGTCTGGGGGGTCGCTTTCCAGCTGGACGGTTCACGAAAGCGACAGCAGCCAGAATTTGGGACTCCACGCGAGAAAAGAGGGAATTCGCGTTCGCTCCTCGTTTTTTGTCGGTACCTCCAGCACCAACGGCCCATTGAACTCGGCATTCGACAACGTGACCGGTTGGAGTCTGCGACGTCATTGTCACTTTTGGGCCACGGCGCTGCAGGGGCGGGATAGGGCGCTACACGCGCCAGTCGAAAACGCTTTCCAGACACTGTAGTTTGTACTGCCAGCTGTTCCGGCGCCATTTTATTTTAGAGCGCAGCTCTCAGGCGCCCGTTTCCGGGTTTCACAGCGTCGGCGTACCCCGCTAAATGTAGCGGGAAAATTGATGTCACGTGACCTCATCACCAATTCAATTCTACGCTAAATTTACGAGGGAAATTCAGTTTCTCCGCTAGATTTAGAGGACAAATTCAGTTTCTCCACTAGATTTAGTAAAAAAATTGACGTCACGTGACCTCAACACCTATTTAATTCCCCGCTAACTTTAGCGATAATTGATTTGGTGTTGAAGTCACTTGACGCCAATTTTTCTGCTAAATCTAGCGGAGAAACTCACTTCGTTCATAGATGACGTAACACCAAATCATGCAACGTCATTTTCCCCGCTTAATATAACGGGGAAACTGAATTGGAGGAGCAAGTTAGAGGATGGGATAGGAAGGGAAGACGAGGGGATAAGGAGTGCAGGAGGGGAGGGTACAGAGGAATAGGAGGAGCACACCCTCAACTCCGTACCCTGCCCTCCTCCTGCTGTAGAGCTGCGCTTTACTTTTGAATTACAGATATTTGTAAACGTCTTTCTCTTTTTTTTTTTTGGTAGTAACTCATTGTCGAAACCTGTACTCCAGCTTTCATCGTGCAGCAGATTATGGTCGCGTGCCTCCTATTGCAAATTACCAACTATACCAAGACTCCATCTTAACAATGAAATGAAAAGTCCACTTCCTAAATGCATCTTCGCGGATGCACACTACCGACAAGATTAGGAACAAACATTTTTTGCCGTTCACTAAATAAAAGGAAGAGTAATATTAATCACACGGTCCCTAGAAAGTGAGTGAATTACTGAAAAATATGAGCGGCTATAGGCACCAAATATTTCTGTATTAAACGAGGCTTGCATTATGCTCATCTGCTAAAACGAAACGAATATTTCTTATATTTGTTCGCCTTATCTGATTGTCTTGATTTCAGTTAAGCAGAATATGTGTGCGACTCCTAACAATTCAGAAAAGCTACGAATTTTTAATTTTGTTTTGTTTATTTCTAATAGTAAAGGCTTATACCTTTATTTTGTTTTAAGCAAGGGAAAGTATGGCTAATCTGATTTATCTGTTACCAATAAATAGTTTCTGTTTCGTGGGTTTGTTACAGCAGGCTTCATGATGGGTTCAAAGGGCAACAATGAACGCATTGTATAGAGAAGAGCAGGTACACGAAGCAATTTTTGGTTTATAAATTACTACGCATCGGAAGGTTAGTCTGTAAGGGGGCATTTCTGTCAGCGTAGTATAACCGCTAGCCTTGGCATTTTACGTGCATCACAAGTAGGGGTGCACGTCTGCACGCCGGAACAATGTTCATAAAAGTCGAAAGGCATAAAGGTTAAAACGGTGTCCGAGGTTCCAAAGTTATCCAGTGGGAGCTTTCGCTCAACCTGCTGCGAGCTGCAGTGCATTAACACATTCGAGTACTCTGGGACCTGTAACATATCATCATAGAACGTGTTTTACTGTCGAGACCGGATATAACGAAGTCATTGTAATAAAAACCCGAGACTCAGGAACACAGAAGGGGACAAACACAACTGTGTTCCTGAGTCTCTTCCCTTCTGTGTTCCTGAGTCTCGGGTTTTCGTTACCATGAATCACCACCAGCTCGCTTGTTTTTTTTAAGTATCTTTGCAGTTATAACGAAGTCAACAAGAATCGGAAATCTCTTCGCTATATCTGCTATTTTATTATAAACGACTTCGGTTATAACGAAGTACAAAAGGAAATGGGAAATCGTGATCACTTCGCTGTAGCCGCCATCTTGTTATAAGCGACTTCGTTATAACCGGTCTCGACAGTATTGTTTTTTTAACCAGAGCCTGTAAATAAAACTATATGTTTCATGATCATGAACTATTTATTCGTAGTTCTAGTTAACTACATGCAGAATATAACTTCGTAATCCTTTTGAATCAATAAACTTTCCTCGGACAAGTCTAACACCGCTTAGAACGGCGTGGAGCATAAAACGAGGGCAATTATATTAAGAAGGCCACCGCAGTCTGAACTGCTTTGTTTAGGATGCGCAGTTCTGCCCCGAATGGTCACGAAGAGTTTCTCCCCTTGGCGACGAAGCCCACTCTGCTAACTTGGTTAACCAATTTTCCGGAAAGAGCTCTTAATGGGCCCCAAGTGAAGACATAAACAAAACCTTGAAACTAAATGTTTGTCGTCGCTGCAAAATTAATGTGCATAAATTATAGACATTTCACGCAACGCATAAGGCATCGCTCAGGAACTTTCCTGATAGAGAGAGAGAAAAAGCTCTCAGAATTATTGATATGCAAAATACGGTTGCCTGCCCTGTGTTATCTGCAGTGGTCAGGGACAACCCTCCAGTTTGTTTGCCTTCTCCCCCCCCCCCCCCCACACACACGCACAAAAAAGCTTTCAAACTTTGTCTGTATAAATTTTTGCGTTCGATGGAAACCCGGCCACAGCACGGGTAACTGCTTGATGCTACACTTCAGTTTACACACAGACGTACTCGTCATAAGCAGTTTTTGTTTAGGTGAAAATACTCCTGTAGTTGGAAAAGACATCGCTCAATTAAGGATGGAAGGTGAGACGTTGACAAAAATAATCATTGCTTAACTGATGACTTTATATTAAAATATGCAAGTATATTTATAAAATAAATATCATCGAAGACCTAGGGGCCGCTTGAGCAAAGTTGAGTGCTGGTTACTAATTATGGCGGAGGAGTTGCCTCTCCTAGAGATTTGCCAACAGCTTATTGCTATAACGTTTTAGTACAATTTTGAGTTATTTCATTCACAGAAAAAAGAGATGTAATGACATTTCTGTCTGGCTCAGGAAACAAAAATCTCCAAAGTGCCTTTCGTATGCACTGTTGCCCTCAACATTCTCAACTGTAGATATGTCACCGAGTTCACAAGAAGGGGGACAAAACCTAGCCTTCATGTCGACAATATACGGCACGGTCCGTATATCGTTCCGATGCCTGTCGGTAATTCCGAAGCCTCTCAGTAATACCCTCTGTATGACGCAGAAGAATCATGGTAGAACCTCTCCGCCATCTTGAGATCTACTCGCGCAGCCATGGCGGTCAATGTACGTATACACCCTATAAATAATTTTACTTTTTCCTAAAATGGAGCTCACATACATAAATTTATGCACGGATTAGCACGCGTTCTTCATTTTGGCCACCAAGAAAATATGTCTTAAAAAGACAAACGATTCAATAAACCGTCCGGTAGCATTTTGATTTTATATATGCATATGCATTCTTTTATGTTACGAGGCATTTTTATTACATTACGGTGACTTGAAACGGGAGATACATAATTGAGTTGAGGAAGGCAAAGGCACAAAGTATAAAGTGCCTCAGTCTGCTCCTACGTTAGCATTGGAGTCTCAACCAATTGAAAATAAATGAACAGGGCAAAGGACAATAGGAAATTGGCTTAGAAAACCCAATTTTTAACTGAAATATCACGGTGAAACCTAGCCACAACCAAAAATAGACCGATGAGAGAACCGCATGCTGATCTAATCTAATTTATGTTACGAAGCCATTGAAAGGCCATGCCTCTGGCGGTGCCGGGATCTGTATATATAACGCTCAATCTCGAACGCTCTGTCTAGGATTGCATACAACTAAAATCGGAAGTATGGCTTCAAATTATCGTTTTTATTATAATATTGGTGCAGAGAAATGTTTGTTTGTTTGTTTTTCCAAATAACAACCACTGACTCACCATCGTATATCTGAATTTCAGGGTGCTTACGTCGGCAATGCTACTGCAAGCTACCGAAATGTAGGAATCACGCATGTCCAGGCAAAAGCGTCACTCCAGAAAATATCGGGGGGTGGGGGGAGGGTGGAGGCGTCACAAACCTTGCCATGGCAGCCATCTTGATTATTGAAAATATGAATTTAATTTTACACAAGAATCAAATTTGCACACTAAAACAAAAAGAACACATGCACACATGTTCACATCTATCTTTATTATATTATTGCTAACGATTTACAGTGCATAACGAATTAATCTGCTCGAGCAACGTTCCGAACTCAAATTATATACGTAAAAAAAAAGCCGATGAGATCTCCGCACCAGAGGCAAAACAAACGTGAAAAAGAGTAGCAAAAAAAAGAAACGTTAATTTTTTTTTTTTTTTTAAAAATTTAATTGAGACAGAACTGTACAGAAATGTCTCAGGTGCAAAACATAAAACACAAGAGGAGTGACACCATTTTACTCCGAAATAAAAATGTATACAAACAAAACACAATCATCACAAAACAGCAGTGCGAGAACTGAAATGTTCTAGTTATTATTGCTTGCGAGTAACATGGGTAATGGCAACCCAGGACTCTGAAATATGGATTTGTAATATATGTCCCTACGTTTCCCGGTTTAGAGGCTCCAAAAACGAGAGCGAAGTTCATTGCATGCGCTGAAAAAACTGCCCTTCAGCTGCGACAAATCCATGTGGTCTACAATCGTCTTGATGAACATGTGCCAGTGCCATGCAGCTTAGGCGTGTCTCCCCCATGGTACTCAGCAGCCATGTATTTAACCTTTTCAGGGCACGGAACGATTGATCCGCCTCACAGGAGGATACTGGCATCACCAGGATGACCCTGAGTATACTACCTACATCTTTGAAGTACTGACGTGTTGAATCATGCATGCTCCGAATTTCCGCTGCCACATCGTCGATCAATCTTAAATCGGAGTGCTTTTCGTGCAACAGGCGCACGCGAGACGTGACTTTATTAGAATCAATGTTTTTGTATCGTCGAATTACGTCCACATCGTCTTCCGAATGCGTGTTTAAAAGAATACTTTCCAGCACCTTATATGTCACGCTTCCTTCTGAGTGGGAATTAAAGCGTCTCTCAATGCCCGACAGTGCTGCATCAACTATTGGAAAAGCAATGCACGCCGAAAATAGGCTCTCGCTTCAACTGGAAGGTCACTGGTGCTTCCTTTCTCGTACCTGGTGGGGTACCATCTTGATCTCGGTGGTTCCAGTGCATGTAAACTTCCACTTTCAGCAGCTTTGGTTACCTGTTCAAACAATTCATTGAACATTTCTTCATACCGTAGATGGTGCACCTCGGGCTTGGCAGACTCCAACCACCTAGAGCATTCCCTGAACTGTCGACGAACGTCCTTGTAGGTATGGGTTTAGGTCCTCGAGCACTGAGAACACCCTCAAATTAATTTCCAGCAGAAGGCGCGTGTTTCACGATTCCATGGCGCGTAGGATACCACCAATCTTAGCAGGCTGCTCGGTCGGTGCTTCTTTTATCATTTCCACTAGGGAAGCAATTATGGCCTCTTGCTCGTCCAGCGTGGCAGATCTCGCTGTTTTTCCGCATAAGAAGCGCGTTGGGCATAGGGGTTTGATGTGTTTACTCAGCTTTTTCGCTAAAAAATCTGCTTCATCTTCCAAGAACATGCTGAGAGCGCGCCCAACTCTCTAACGACCATATGCTCACCTAGAAGTTCTGGACAGTAGTTTTAGACGTCAGCAGCTACAAGCTTTGAACTGTGGGCCCCGCGGTGAAAGTACATCAGAGCAAGTGGATTTTCCGATTTTATAATCGCTTGGAATCCATTAAACTCCCCGCTCATGTTGGCAGCCCCGTCGTAAGTCTGCTCCCGGTCAAGTCAAGAAATCCACCACGGCTTCTGCAATCGTGGCTTCCTTTGTATTCGGCGGGGTACAGAGTCCTAGAAAAAAATTCAAATGGTTTGAGGTTCTCGTCCACATAGCGCAGACATATTCTCTCCTGCTCAACACCAGCCACATTCCGCGTGCCATCTACAATAGATACATGGGGTTTATGTGCGTGCCTGCAAACAGCCAAGTGGCCTGAGCAGCAGTGCACTGTCCTGTAGACAGATACATAAAAGTATGGGATAAAAACACAATCAGGCGAAAATGTCTGTTTCGACAAAAAAGGTATCGTCAGTCTGTTGCAGACGTGTCATTGGTCAAGTGGCCCGCACATCAGGATAAAATGTATCTCTGCATTTTGATGTCCTCCCTGACGGTACCCGGAGCCTTAGCGACATCAGAAGCTGGGCACAATAAAAAAACCATGCACAATTTGACGCAGGATATGCATGTCTCTTGCAATTCGTCTATCGTGCAGAGGCACTAGATTGAGGTCAGTGAGCAGGGAATGATAATTGTAGAAACGGCGGCAACCAATATATCGATCGTATCAAATTCGTATAAACTTACGCTGAACGTTTTCAATAAGATTACTATGTAACAACATTAGAGTTCCAAACCACAAACGCGAACTCGAGGCGTGATCTAACCAATGCAAAATGCAGACATAAAAGACACTCAGAGCGACGAATTTTTTTTTTGTCAGCCGTGAAATTACACCCAGTTTGCGAAGTCCTTGATCAACACTGCGAGAGACGTGGAGGCGAAAATCCAATCTCGAGTTCACAAAGACACCAAGATCCCGTACATAGACAACCCGCAGCACTTTCTCTTCAAACATAGTGTAGTTGAAGACTATGCTCCCCTTCTTCCTGGTAAGGGACATTACTACACTATTTTTTGGATTTAGTTGAAGCCTATTTTTTATGCACCAATGTTCAACGGAGCGAATGTCATTTTGTATCTGAATACAGTTATAACTTCGTCAACCATACGGAAAAGTTTAAAGTCATCGGCGAAAATTAGCACTTTCGAGTCTCTGCTGGAAGATGGTAGATCGTTAACAAATATAAAAAAAAACAGGAGTGGTCTAAGGTTAGAACCTTGTGGTACACCAGATAATGATGCAAATGTCTCCGTTACATAATTAAAAAAATCTAACATTATTTTTCGATTTGAAAGGTAACTTTCAAACCATGCGCAATAGAAGGTGCATAGTCCGTATTCTTTTAATTTGAACAAGAGTATGTGGTGGTCAGACTTATCGAAAGCCTTGGTCATGCCAAAGTAGTCTGTGTCGACCTGACCACGGTTGCATACTGGAGGACTACTATGACCGAGGAAAGTAGCTAAGTTCGTCTCAACTGATCTCCCCCTGAGGAATCCGTGTTGCAAAGGTGAAGTTTTAGAGCGCAACTCTTAAGGCACGGCCACATTGGCGTCGCGGAGGCCTGCGGCGCGCCGGTCGTCGCTGCCGGTTGCCGACCGAAACCAGTTTTCGGCTTCAGCGGCGTGACTTTCAGCGCCGCAGAGTCAACCGCTCCTTGCACGGTTCAGAGCTCGGCGGCGCTCGCCGCAGAAGAGAGGAGCCAATGGGAGGTGGCGTAGATAGTGACGTTGCGATGCCATGGCAACGCTCAAGCCGGTCCCCCGCGCGTCTTTCACGTTCCGAAGGACGTGTTTCGTGTCGTCTGCTATCCCTACTTCGCCCCGATGCTTTCCCCAACGTAGCGGTTCCTTGAAGCTGTGCGACTGTTTCCCTTTTTATATGACAAGACGCAGCCAGACTACCAAGATAATGACGCTAAGAACAACCGCTAGGAAATTATAGGAGAGGAATTCGGAATTACAAGTGAGTTTCTCCGTCGCACTTGTTGCATGTCGTCTGTGTTGTGACGGATGTCGTGTTGATTTGGTGACACTTTCGAAAGTAGCCTTCATCTCTGGCGCGCCGCCGGTGCAGCAAAGCACGGACCTTTCCTTCGGTGTCTTGGTAGAACCAACTCGGCCGAACCCAAAACCTGCGCCTCCTTCCCTTTAGAGCCCGGCGACGTCGCAAGATCAATGAACAGGTTAAGATAATCACATTCACGCTGATCACCAGGTCATCATGGACACCTACCATGTAGGCAGCGAGTGCGGTTTCGATGCTGATATATGCGAAAGATGAGAGCCGAAACAGAAGAATCTACCGAAGAGCAGACGACGAAAGAGCGGGAAATCCGGCGGGAGGCGCGCACGCGATCGCGAGAGCCAGTGCTGTCACGTGACGGCCGCAAAACGGAGGCCAATGTGGACTCCTCGCGTTGGGACGCTGGACGGCGGTGCCGCCCAGCGGCGCCGACCGGCGGCGCCGTTCACGCTACTGTGGTCAGGCCTATAGGCGCCCGTTTCCGGCTTGAGCGGCGTCACCGTCGCCGTCGGCGTAACCGCGGCGACGTTTCGGCACCGTGCCGAAACGTCCGCGCGGGGTCACGTGACCCCCCTCAGGGGGGTCAGGGGGGTCCCGTGACACCCCTCGGGAGGGGGGGGTCACGTGACACCCCTCGGGAGGTAGGGTCAGGGGCATCACGTGACCCCCTGAGGGGGGTCCGTGACATCCATGAGGGGTCAGCCCCTAAGGTCACGCGACCCCCGTGACGTCACGTGACCCCCTGAGGTCATGCGACCCCAGTGGAGTCACGTGACTCCCGTGAGGTCACGTGATCCCCGTGAGGTCACGAGGGTCACGCAACGTCACGAGGGTCACGTGACCTCACGGTCACGCCGACGCCGCTTGGAGAGAGGAACAGCATGATGAGGAAGGAGGTGAGGAGGAGGGAGGAGGGGTATACTTTCCCCTTAGCACCCTTCCCTCCTCCTCCTCAAGAGCTGCGCCATAATTCGGCGTTACAGGGGGTTGTAAGCGGCTTTCACTTTTTTTTGTTTAAAATATGAATACAAACGTTCATACACCACCACCTCAATAGGGAGTTTTAGAATAGCGCACGCTAAAGCTTTGCGTACGCAAAGAATAGCGTCGTCGCCACTGCGCATGCTCGGAACGCAAATCAGTTTTGCGCTTTGCGTGCGCAATTTTAGCGAGCGCTATTTCTCGGAAATAGCGTGTGTACGCAAAGATGCGTACGCACGCTATTTCACTAAAATGCGCTCGCTAAAATGCGTACGCATTTTAGCGAGCGCTTCTCCAAGGAGGATTCGTGATGACAAGTTGGCTAAAGCCAAGACGAGCAGAGTTAAAAAATGGCGGCTTCCAGGGTTTGTTGGCGGCTGCTTTGGCGGCGTCGTGAGTGCGACGTCGGCGGCTTCCTCGCGACTGCGATTTTCAATACGGGACGACATTGTACTCGGTTTGGCAACGATCCCCGGCCACTTGATGCTTGCGACGCGCGAACATTTCTCGGCGAAGGTACGATGTGCGAAGGTCAGTACACGAGACCTCTCTTGCCGAGGCGACGCAAGCGGACACGACCGGTCAACCGCTCGTGTCGCATTCTCATGTTTAAACAAATCTAAAATGCTACTCTGGACCAAAAAACTTCTTTTTTTTTTTCCCTAAAGTTACAACATTTCGTGTGTGAAATAAAAGTTGTTACTGTATCTTGGTGGCGTCGCAAGCGCGAGATGCTTGGGCTTTTGCGTCGCGACGGGGAAACACTATTCTAAAACTCTCTGGCGTCGCGTGCGCTAATACAAGCGCTATATTTAGCGCTAGTGTGTGCTAGAATTGCGTACGTTATTCTAAAACTCCCTAATAAGAAGAGACACCGGGCGGAAGTTATTGACATCACAAGGATTTCCTGAATTGAAGACTGGTATTACGACTGAAACTTTCCACCGAAAAGGATAAACCCCATACAACGATGACGCAGTTTGTTTTTAATGGCGCTGCTCATTGTCTTTTTTTTTTCTTAACAGCCCTCAAAAAGTGACCAATTATTTCGTTTTGAAGCAGTGGACACATGTACGTACGTCGTGTTTCGCTTCATTAGGTGGTGAACTTTTTCGTTTTCTTCTTTGCGTGACATGATATACTGGTAGAAGCTTCCTTCTTTGTCTGGATGGCCTCGAAATAGGAAAACCCTGGCGCAGGAGGTACTTAGACGCCTGAAGATAATCTTCAACAGCGCCTCGTCACTTCCTGCTGCTTTCCAGTCTGTTGTGCTGATTTGGTCACGGACCGACGTCGATTGAAGGTTGCTGTGCTGGTAAACGGCGATCTTATGTCCTTCTGAATTTTTATGTTTGGTAAATTTTTCTTTTGACTTTTTTTCAGTTTGTGAAGCCAGCAACCGTGAACGCGTCTGGAACTGACAGTCTTGATGGCTTCGAGAATTCCTGCTGTCTAGCTGCTGCACAGTAGTAGCTGACGACCTCACAAACTCCGGGAGCGTAGTAGAGCCATTAAAATGTGGCGAACCAGCTCTTATGGAATGTGTACCGTTTCGTCTTGTTTGCTTTCTGTCCACCTCCAGGACGTGTGATTATTTGAGGAGGGATCGAGTTGAACATCTCGATGAGAATGTACATCTGAAAGCCGAATTCACACCCGATATGTTGGCGGTGCGTCTTGCTAGTTGCAGAAGTCTTGCCATCTTCAGTGACATTGCAATCAGCGGGGAATTGTATTTGGGGTGCGGGAGACTGTGCAACGACGAGATCGTCTAGACGCTGGGATGCTCCTCCTTCACTGAATGGTAACGTTCCCAGAAATTAATGACTCTGTACCTGCGGCAAAAAAGTTATTTTTAAAAATAGTGCTCTCTAGAGGTGACGAGTCACTTTGAGTCACCTGCAGTATCGCTTACTCTTCATAAAATCGCGGCTTTAGTGATCTGTTCGAACCAATGAAATGGATGCTATTTTTCTTTTCGTTGTGTCTGTGAAGAGTTGGAACTTTAAGTTGATTTAGGAATGGCGCCGGTTGACCTTAAATTTGAAGCAGGTCAAAATGAAGGCTGTTCGAATGCAAAATCTCAGGGAGGGGGGGGGGGGAGGCAATTGCAAAGCGCTTTAACCCCCCTCCCCCCCCCCCCCCCCCCCCCGCAGACTAAAGACAAGGAAGGTCGGGACCTTCCCGACCTCCCCGCGATTTACGCCACTGTGTCCAGGTGACAAGCAGTCAAATTTCGACTTAACTTTCCCAAACGATTTTGTTCGGTGCTGTCCACAGCGCCGTTTTCGAAGTTTAACGGAGGAAAATCAAATAAAAATTAAATTCGTTCAATGTATTCCTACTAAAGGGTGTAGAGTATATCGGTAAGTCAGGGTACCGCCAAACAATTAACTCTATATTCACTGACCTAATAAGAACGGCAAGGAGTTTCTTTCTTGTGTCTGGTCCCCCCCCCCCTTTCGCCGCCTTCCGCCATGCTGAAGCTGCGCGCGAACGCTGAGGCTCACTATACGCCAGACCATCATTGAAAGTTGAAAGTTCGCGTTGAAGGCAGGTCAGGTAAAAAAAAAAAAAAGAGCTCATCGGCCGTTCTATTCCTGTCGGTGAATATACAAGCCGTATTTATAATGCATGTCAACAGTCGGCACGTATACAACACCGGGGATATTTCAAATGATATGGTTTTCCAAGGTATTCATGAACGCCGAACACTATCGTTTAGGTGGGGGCCCTTAATCCGTGCTTATCAACGCATTAAATTAGCGTGTTGCTTTTTGCAGGGTGAGCTACACTTGCCGGGGTTGAGCAGTTTCGCGTGACTCCTGGAGAGCAGTGCTGCGCATGCGCGAGGAGCAGTGACGTCACACGGCGCGCAGCTGGCGCGCCGGAACCGCCGCCGCCGCGCGCGCCTCGCCGGTCTGCGCATTCCAAAGGAGTGACGTCATAGCCGCGGCAAACGCACTGGCGCCGGCGCGTGCCCAGCTGTGCGCCTCCGTTACGCAGTAGCCAAGTCTGACGCTGCACCGGAGCCGCTTGATAGCGCCTCTCATTTTGTGCGCATGCGCAGAGGTATCAGTGGGGGTATACATATAGCGGGGCGTTCGCCAGTGTGGTATAGTCATGGAGAAGGAGCGCGAAATTGCTGTTCAGCGGCGCAGAAGAGCGGAGAAGCTTGACTCATCGGATCCCGAAGTAGTTGCTAGCTGAACCTTAGCTCACGCTGCGTATATCCTGGCATAGCCGAGCTAAGCCACGGCAATTTTTAGTCTAAGGCATAAACAATAAAAACAGGTTAGCGCTTGTTTCAGCTACCGGTGTCGTTTTATGCGCACTCAATATGTTTAAAAGCAACGGACTTGTGCGAATATTTTTTTTTATTTTCTTAGGTACGACATTATCGTGTAAGTAGGGGAACAAACAACCATCGCAGGTTGCGTACAGTAGGCAACGTGATTCGATGTCGTTAACTGACCATATAGAACACGTTCAAAAACAGGCAAGCTACGCAAGGTCATGTGAATATAAAAAAATACAGTGTTGTTTTGAGCGTCAACAAAATAATTATAGATTCATAGCCGCCCGATCAATATTTGACAACAGCGCAGAATGATATCTGCGTTCTTCTTGAACTGTTGCTGATTTCAAAGTGATAGAACAGTTCATAAAATTTATATTTCGCATGGTCAGCGATACGCGCTGTTGTTCATCGGATGAGTGACAGGAGGCGGTAAAAATGAAAGTAAGTCCCTAATGACGGAAGACGTCAAAGCGGGGTGACAGTCGGTTATGAAACAAATACGCATTGGTAATTCGTGCTAGCACTGACGCCGACATTAAGACCAGATACTAAGTGTCTCTTTTAACCAACGTTAGTATAACGCCAAGTTGGAAAACGCAAGTTCGAAACCTCTACCACTGGTATCCAGCGATACCAAACTAGATACGATAAGAGCGCCACCCTTTAGCGACGAGTTAAAACATGAAAGCATGCTTTATATAGCCACTCCTAGAGTGAATGAATTTACCCAGGGTACTAACGTTGCAGAGTACGGAACCCTTCAGACTCAAAACGCCAAAATAAAGGTTGAATGTTTTTTTCTGTGGTCATCATGAACTTTTACGAAGCATGCTTTTTACGTAAAAACAAACGGAAAAATCGTTTTTCGGGGGACATTTTATTAGAGATCAGTATAGAATAACAGGAGCGTAATGTTTTTATAAAGTTTTAGCTTACAAGGTTTTACGGCACAATTAATATCGTTTTTTATAGAACCACGTCTCACCGCTGATTTCAGGAAGCGCGTCCCGACTTGAGTTCTTTCTAACTGCGGTGGTCAAGTGCCGCGTGTCTGCTTGTGAGACTCGGGTTGACCCCCTTCCACTGTATACGTTTTGGCGCCAAAATGCCAATCAAAACCAAAATTGAACAAAAACGGTGGGCGCAATTGAATGTGGAACTCTGGTAAAGCCGTGCAGTTCCCGGAGTGACCACTGCGGGGGTAATGGTGGCATTGCACTTTTTTAATGCACGCTCCTATGGCCGTTTTCTAGCTGAGTATTCCAGTAACGTTTCTTTTAGCGGTGCAACCATTTCGTTGGAATTAGTATATTATAGTTTTGTTTTATTACGCAAGCACCGAGGAGCGTACTGCGTGTGGAATTGCACGTTCCGCACGTGCAGGTCATGCAGGAGTCACTCATTCAAAGCAAAAATCGAAACCAAGTAGTACATGGCATGTCCAGTCGTCAACGGCAATTTTCCATATAGTAATCCACACAAGGAAAAGAGAGGAGACTGCCTATCTGGGCCGCTGGGCCCCAACGGCCCAGATAAACAAAACAAGTGACAGCTAGCGCTCCTAGCGGGTGGCATGAAACATAATTTGGTTTCCTGTTCCTATCAAGGTAACTTCGGTTTCGGTTTGGGCGTTTCTGCTCCTATACCCTTCTCCTCATCCTTTTTCCCCTCTTTTCTCCTCGCCTCATTAGGCTCTCGTGGACACCTCGGCCCCGGCTGGTTCTTTTCTTTTCATTTTTTTTTAATTTGGACGCAGTTCTTTTTTTATTTTTATCATAGAAACCTTGCGAAATGCGTCAAACTGAATTTAAACTTACTTCACAAAAGTGTGGAAAACAGACAACAATTTCTTGTTTTTCTATTATGAAACATTGAAGTTACACAATCACATATTGACTCCTGGCTGGTGGAGCATGTTTGAGGTAAACAGCAGTAAGTGGTTCAGGAACCTTTTATTGGACAAGATTCATACATACATGATTTACTTCAAAAGCTCTCTATGTTTCATAACAAAGAGATAGAAAAATAAATGATTATGAAGGAGTTGGGCAAATCGCACAATTCGTAAGGAATTTTTTTGCGGAATGAAGTTAACAAAAACTTTCCACAGGGAACATTCTGAATGATCCATTCGCGTTCATGCCGACTCTGGCATGGGCAGTAAGTGCAGAAATAAATCAGACATCGCTTTCATGAATGGTCCTATGATCATAATACAATCGCAAAGTTCCAGACCGGATTAAATAAAATTATAATTCCCGGTTATTTCACTGCGGGGGAGCCATTACCAAACAATGAGTACTCTATTTGAAATCTGACAACATTCAACGTCCCTAACATTTCTCCATGATACAATTGTACTAATAAAGAAGTGACTAATCCAGCATCCATGGACAGGCACACCAGAAACAGATGCCTAAGTTAAGATACCATTACACAATAATTTAGCTCATGAAAAACACAAACAGGAATCGGAACAGTACACAACCCATATTCATTAAATGGCCCACAACAGACCGCTATAAAATTTGACGAACAAAAGCCATACTAAAGTACAGAGCGATCTAATCAGGAAGGATCAGCATAAAGCAGTACGTAAATAAACCAATGTTCAACCCAAGGGTCAGGTCCGCACAAGAAACCCTTAGCGAAAACCAAGACTTTCGAAATATACCACATTCTAATTTGAGTGTATTTGAAGTACAGTTCATAATTGTAAGTACTCAAAAAATATACCGAAAATATACAATTCTTTTTTTTACTTTGTACTAAAATATTAATCTGAAAATCTTTTTAAAATACATTTATTTAACTACATTTAAAGTACTCTTCATACGTTCTAAAATGTGTAAATACGAAATTAGTAGGCACCAAATACCTTTCACATAGAGTTCTTAAAATATTAATTTATTTCATGCAAAATATAGTCCAACCCTAGTAAAGATGCAGCGATCAAAAATATGTGCAGAATTCTCTTGAAATACCTGGAAATCGTAAATACTGTTGTGTTATACTCTAAGTATCGTTTGACTGCAATACTTTGATAGTTTGACTTTAACTACCGAAGTATTGAAAAGCTCGCCTATCAGAAGTTCACTTCACGCAGATGTGGAGTACACTGAAGTGCCTAAATACAACATCTGATTAGTTTCTCAAATGAGTTGTGCAGCATCGCACTGATAAATCAGCCCAGTTTATGTTATTGTTTTTTTTTCTATCAAGAACACACGTGATCAGTTTCTTGCACACAAATCAGAAATGGTGTTGGGGAACTACAACCACAAAGTTGGCTGATGTTGGAAAGCTTCAGCAAGTGCTGTGAGCAGATGTGTTTGGCGTGGTTATGTTAGCACAATGTTAGTTCACTGAACGTGTATACTCACCATTGTACGTGATGTGAGTAGTAACTTTTGATATAGTGACGTTAATGAACATATTAAATAGTCAACTAGTAAAGAAAGGTAAAATAACCATTTTAAAGTGAAGACACTGACTTGACTCGCTTCGTCCTAAGTGGTGCTATCCAGAGAAGCAATAAAAGTTTTATTAGTAGCCTTTTTGTGGATATTGTTCTAGCGACTGCGCCGAATTAGTATTATTTGCACCAATGCTTTTAAGTAAGAGATATCGTCCACGAACGTCAAACACTGTTTTCCCTTTGACAGACTCTCGAGGAGAAGACCGATTACTTGGAACCTTAATAAGTGGAGAGGTGGTCGCTGGCCAAATGATTACCTTTAATATGTAGGCTATATAAGGCTCTAGAGCACTGAACGGGACTGTGATTCAGGTGTTCAGTGCGTCATGGTGTTTGTGTTTGTGTTCGTTTCTAATGTGTAGTTGTGGCATGTATGTAGTATTACCTTCAAATACCACAAGGACACAATTTAATAACGAAATCCAAAATAAAAAAAAAATTGTGTAGCCGGCTTTTAATACACAAATGACATCCTGAGGAGGAGGAATTATATTTTTGGTATATCTAAAATCCATTCTGATTAATATTTATGATATATTTTGAATACCTTACGCGCGTATTTCGAATGTGGCCAGAATATCACAGAATGCAAACGAAATTAATATTCATATTCAATATATTTAAACTCTTTCAAGTACAGCCTCTTTTTGGTAAGTAAAGCTTCCTTTCATCAAGAAACTGGTTTCATATACAGTTATATCGTGTTAACATCGACATATACATTCAACCTAAAAATTGGCCATAACGTTAGCCGTCCACAATAACCAATGAAGCTCAAGATCCCAAATATTAAACAACAATCGTTCCACAAAAACGAGCATAGCGTATACAAGCCTCCGACCAGCAAATCCTAATATTTTTATCAACTCCATAAAGTGCACTGAAGATAACGGGCAAAATAAATTACTAAATGTTTTCTCAGATTTTGACATTGCTTGATTTTGCATTGCTAGGCGAAATGCTAAGTGTTTCGCAAAGACGTGGATGTTCTACTAATTGCTGAGCGATGCAACATGCATAAACAAACAGTGCTCATGTGTTCTCAGCCCACTAAAACATAGCCAATTTCCAGCCCTAGGCGAGGTAACCTTACAAGAGAGTTTTATTGGGAGCATAAAATAAATTAGTGTATTTTTGTCTTTGCTTGAATGTGACAAACCAAAATGAATTAGCATCGAAGAAGATATTCATTTGGTCTTCTGTCAACATTCCATGACGTTCGCTTTCTGAATCTCTGAGGGCACAGTTTTGCTTGTAGACAGCAATCTGTTAACATATACTTATGTTCGTCCTGTTTAACTGAAGCTGCACTTTCTAACTGGGAAAGAACAGGCGCTTCTTATAATGGCCGGTAATACGTAATTTATAGAGTTAATTCAAGCTGCCGAGTTAATTTCGAAGAAACACTGTCCTCAGGAATATTTTCTTTTCAGCTTCACTGAGTGTTTGCTTTAAGTTATATACCTTGGGTCACGTGGAATCCAAAAGAGACTTACCACCTGCGTTTTTATATGTTTTCATATTATTGGCGCACCAGAAAAGAAAGCAGTAGCTTTTGTAGGACATCACCTAGGCTCGCGATAGAAGGGTAAAAGACATCAATTGGATAATCAACCATACGTTCCCTCAGGTCATTTGAAAAGCGTCCAAAATAAGCGACGGCCACAATAATACAATAAAACACTGTAGCGAATACGAGGCACATTGATACTTTAGACCCATGTTGTAAACAAAAAAAGGCATCTGCAAACTCCGGTTTCAAAACACGCTTTTCGTGCCAGGGGAGAAAACCTCCAAATGATGTTTTCCGTAACATGTGCAATCAAAACGTAAAATTGAAGTGCATTTAAAAAAAAAAAAAAGACGCCATCGCTATCTACGTTGTGTGTGTAGCTTTGATGCCTTGCTTAGTGTCTCATTTTAACGGCTTTTGAAGAGCCAAGGTATGCAGCGATTGCTTGCGATCGCCCTTTTGCCACCCTTTTCCGAGATTGCGTGACGCAGAAAAGGCGTCTTCCGCGTGCCCTACGAAAAACCTTGGGAATCGTTTAGTGAAAAATGAAATAGCTCCACTATTTCATTTTTGGTTACAGAAGCAGTCTAGCGTTCCCTAAAAGTCTTGATGAAAAACTATGTTTAAAGACCTCTTAAGGAATCCCTCACGCAATCGCAACTTAGGTACCTTGCAAAAATCTCGCGTGCAGGCTACCAGGCGGTGCTGAATGCCCTAGCAAGTTCTGGGTTCTTGGTGTTGCTTAGTAAATCTTCTGGGGAAAAATAAAATCAAAACATTCGTATTCAAATTAAGCTGAGATCTCACTACGTTTACGGAGCAGAGTACCGGGTTTACTCAAGGGTGTGTTTAATTAGATCATTTTTCTTTGCATATACTTTGAAAATAAAACTTTTGAAAATGGGAGTTTGAGAATAAAATCATTTTCCTGGTGTTTCAGAACACCACGTTCAAGATGGATGCATGAAATATGGATGTAGAAGATGGATGCATGAATTTAAACAGAAGATCAACTTTACTTCTTTATGTCAAATCCAGGTAACATATTCTTTGCACTGGCCATCGCATCTTGACTTTTATAATCAAGTCAATTCAATTTTATTCACTCCATTTTATGGAAAAGGTGACAAGACAAGGAGCTACTCAACGTAGCTTCACATGTTTCTTCCTCCCTTAAAAACTTAAGACAGCATCTTCAGCACGTACACCAGTCAAAAATAAATATTTCAGAGCAAATAATAAATAAAATCATCTCATATCCGTCAAGGTCGAACCTAAAAGTCTCGGGAATCAAAATAAATCTTGTGTTTGACGTTTTTGATGCCGTTTAGAGTTTGTTCGTACTGAAACATCGGTGCACTTGTGCGTCAATTAGTCTGGTTTATAAACGAAACTTTGGACACTGCGTGAACCGATAGGGGTAGCAGGTTATGTTTATTGGACACGACTAATTAGCTTGACAGTGAAATGGTGCTGGTAAATAACTTATAAAAACTCAAAAGAACGGATAAACGGCAAAAATTTCAGAGTACTCTCCAACAACGTTTTCTAGCTGGCACTGGTCCGTGTTCCTTGTAAATCAGACTTTCAATTTGCATACCATTAATCTAAGGCTTTTTTTTTCTTGAACTAAAAGGTTGACATAGAATGAAATATATGTAAAAAACTAGATTAGAGCTGCGCTAAATGCAGATAGTTTATGGCATGGCTCGGACGTGACACCGCTGCGCCGATTGAAGAAAGGGCGGCATAGTTATAAGTAGAGTTAGGAAATTAACGGCAACATATATAAACAACTAATGGTAGAATCAAATAATAAAGAAGCCTTTAACCCGGAGTTTCCATGTCACAGCAGCGTGTGCTCCCGACTCGAACATGCACGGAGTTTTATAGCCACTTTCTTTCGCAAACTTCTCATTCTTTCACATTCCAATCGCAAAAAAACTAAACAAAACAAAAACATGTCATTTTTGTGTCCAAACAGTGTACGCCTTCGGCACGTTCTTCAGAAATGTAACTATTCTGTCCTCAAGAAGAAATTCTAGTTGACTCATTCCTGCTTTTTCTGTTGTTGATTAAGGGCTTTATGGCGCAACGTATTATGGCCATACTGCGCCAAGTTTGCATTCTCATTGTTGCAAAAAAAAAAAATGCAGCGTGTGTATTCTTACATGTAACATATTATTTTTTAAAGCTGGGCGACCCTTACCTTGGTGCTGCATTCAATGTGTATATAGTGGGCTCGGTGGACGTTAGAAGGGGTAATATTTGTTACAATTGTTCGACTAATTAAATATTGCTTAATAAACTTTTCAACTATTGCTTTTACGAGTCATGCTCCAATTGCAATCATAATCATTAAAACAATTTATACAATTTGTCAAAAGAGAATGATCCTTGAAATATTTAGTTATACTTTTTTGAACGTTTGACGGCAATTGAAAAAGTGCGCGCACGAAGCGCTCCACATTATCAAGGTAAAAGAGTGACGTACTCGTGTCGGTCACCTCTTCTTTATCTCGGCGCCGCGTGGTTGGTGGAAGCGTCAACCCACCGCTGCCTAGATAACGACAAATTGCCAGTCACTCTTCTTGGCAATATTTAGGCCGCCCCACCCTAGATAATTAGGCGCGCTTCTACTTCCGCACTTTTTCTAGTTTCGTCAAACATGCAAAAACTTACGGATGAACATCTCAAATACCGTTGTCTTTTCAAACATTTTATAAATGACTCTAGACACTGTTAGCGATTCGGTTTGAATGTGCAATGGAATGATGACTTATACGTATGACACATAGTTTGAAAGTTGATTAGGTAACTTTAGCAAATTAGTTGATGGATCGTGATAAATATTTGTCCGTCTGACTTTCGCCGAGCTAATTAAATACACAGTGAAGATAACACCCATGTAAAAATCCTCAAGTTTTTTCTTTTTTTAATTTTTGACAAGTAAAACGAAATACCCTCCGAACTTCCACTACGACCCTTAAGGGATACCAATGCACCCCCCGCTCCCTTTCTCCACAAAAAAACAAAAACTCAACATTTTTGTTAGGCGATTTATTAAGGTGTTTGGATACCCAATCAGTATTTTGCTTCAAAGCCGGGTGTCTTTTTAATAAACCCAAAATGAACTCAACGGCTCCGGAACCCATACCAAAACATGGGAACGGAGGCGCATGGCCGACCGGTGTACGCAGGGAGAGAGGAAATGTGAAAGAGAGAGGTGTCGCGAGGCAAAAATGGCTGTCCCTCCCTACACAATTTTTCCCTTTCCTCCCCTACGACGCTGCGTGCATCGTTTGCCGTGCGAATGTTTCACACTTGTAGCCATTTTCTCGCTAATCTACGCTGAAAGATAGACTGTCCGATACCGCGAACAACAGTTCCGAAGCCTCGGCCCCAGGTACGTCGCAACGTTAAGTCCGTCGTGCGCTGCCGTCTCTTCGTCCAGCCCGCGGTATGTGGCCACATTGAGAGTGAAGTAGTACGAGGGTAGATGGAAAAATTTTGGGGAAGAAAAATTAAAACCATAAATATCTGATTCAAGCTATACTTTATTTTTCGACATAATTTCCCCGTTGCTCGACACACTTGGTTCAGCCTTTCTCCAGCTTTTCCATTCCCTCCCGCAAGTGACTTCCTTCGAGATCCCCAAAACAACTGTTCACAGCCTCCATCCCTTCTTTATTCGACAAAAAATTCTTTCCAGCCAGGAAGATCTTAAGCTTCGGGAATAGGTGGAAGTCCGAGGGAGGCAAAGAAGGTGAATATGGTGGATGCGGAAGGAGTTTGAACTTCAGCTCTGTCAGTTTTTTCTCGGCGACTGCATTTGAATGGGTGGGTGCATTGTCGTGGTGAAACAACACTTGTTTCTTGACCATTCCTGGACGTTTTTTTTAATTACATCTTTCAGCTTGTACAGAAGTGTTATGTAGTGTTGGTCAGTAAACGGTTTTCTATTTTTATGATAATGAACGAGCAAAGCTTTTTTGTCGTCGCAAAAAACTGATGCCATCATCTGGCCTGCCAACTGAAAGGTCTCTGTTTTTTTGGGAGCAAATTCACCGGGCCCAGTGCTTTGTTTCGATTGACCATTTCTTTCTGACGTGTAGTGGCGGACCCAGTTCTCGCCCATAGTTACAAATCGTCGCTTCCCGAAGCACTTGCAAACTGCCGGCTGACGTTCGGGCTCGAATGCGTTTTTGCTCCGGATTGAGCAAGTGCGGTACCCATTTTTCAGAATGTTTGGTAAATGTCAATTTATTGCGAAAAACATGAACAACTCGTTCTACGGAGATTCTCACTGCTTCTTCAATTTCACGCACCTCTATGAGGCGGTCCTCCAAAACCAAGGGATGGATTTTATCCCCAGTTTCTGGTGTGGTAGCTGTGTTTGGACGTCTTGAACGCGGTTCATCACTTCTGTCCGTATGACCACACTTGAACTCGGAAACCCAAACACTCATGGTGGAAAACAAAGGTGATGATTCCCCAAGAACAACATTCTAACTGAATTTAATATTGGTTGCAGTTTTTCTCCCAAATAAAAATATTTCATGACCGCTCGTATTTTGTTTTTATCCATCACTCAAAATGTTCATGGTTGCTCGAGTAGAATGATTGTCAAAGCCAGACCTTTTGAAATATCAATCTAACATTGGCGGCCATTTTATAGGAAAGATCGCCATCAGAGTTACATACAAATATTTTGGAACATAAACCCTACTTCTTAGCGATTCCGGAAACTTTTCAGTATAACCTCGTACATCTACTTCCTGCGTAATGTGCAGCATTTCTTTTTAATCAACGCATTTGCAGGTTCTTTGGGTTTCATACAATGTAACATTTTTAATATTGAGCGTGTTCTTTACATAAGCTACGACTTTGAATATATTGGGTGCGCAAGTTTAAACGGAATGTTATCATAGAAAAAGAGAGTGAGCATGCCTCATACTTTGCTGAAATCGGCCAATTCTCGACCGGTGGGGAGGAAAGAAACCAAATTTCAAGTCGCTAATTATTTTCTGGGTTGTCGGGTTCTATTAAGTCATATTCAGCACAAAACCACGGCAAGCACAAATACCCTGTCAGTGTCTTCTCAAGTAAGAATGGGGAGAAATTGTATTGTAGGCCTATAACAGTGCAAGAGTGTCTGCCCACGGAATTTGTGCGATACTAAGAGCCCTTTCCTTCTGGGGTAAGAGGACTACGGTTTTGATGTTTTTTGGCAGCCATTGATACCAATCTAATAAATAAAGATTACCGCCTAGAATCCTTTGATTATCACGTTCAAGGCGTATATTTTTTTTCGCCGTTTATGAGCGTCCGGCGTGGGATTGAATCTCATTCCTGTCACATATGTTACATGATAGATTCTTTATGCGTTGAGTCAGTGACTTACCGAGGGAAACAAAATAAATACAAACTACGAGCCGGGTGAACACGGGGTCAGTACAAACAGAAACACCGTATAGGACTTGGCCTAAGCTGATATTGTGTGCTTTGCACTTTCATTAAAAGTGAACGAAGTCCCATCGAAACGGCATCGCTATGTTAATCATCTAGAGCCGGCAATGGCGTCGCACGCCCAAAGGGCAGGCTAAAAAAAAGTGGCGTGCTGTCTTTAGTGGTGCCACGTTTAAAGACATTCCACTTGCTTATGCTGTTAAAAGAGGAAACGATATTCATGCTTAACTTATGTTTAGGTTAGCCTTAAAATATTTTAGAATCGCGCCATCATTTATAATCACGACCCCATGCGGAACGCTGGTGCATGTCTCGACTATCAAAATGTTTCTGTTACACTCCAGTGTTCACATCTAATGGCTCACAAATTCAGAGTGGCAGCAAAACGGCCCTTGTACACTGGACGGATCTCACCAAACGTTGTGCGATGCCACCGCTGTCGCTGTGTAAGTTGGTATCGATAGTTCTCCTTTTTCGGCGACCTCAGTGTACGCTATACACATGGTGTTTACAAATTTTCCTGTTAGCAGGAGACTTGTAATCGGATGTTTACGATCGGTTTTAAATGGGTGGCTTCACCCGTTGTGCTCCAGGATGCTAGAATAACAGCGCCAGGCAAAGAGGCGTCGAATTGTGTCATTCCGAAAGAAAGCAGCCTCCAAAATGTGTGGCTAAGAAAGGCAAGAGCGGCTGAAAAAAGAGCGTTTCGGGACCTGCTTCATACTTTATTTCAACCCTATCACTCGTTAGTTAAAGTGCGTACGGAATACGTGCCGAAGTATTCCGTACGGTTGATCTCAACACGAACATCCGCGCTGTTTGCGGCGGCCGTTTTTAATGCACTTTTTTCTCGGTGTATCTCAATATTTCGGCATTTTTCATGTACAATTTTGCTTCAAAAGTGTTGGACAATTACTAAAACGAGAATCAGTGATTCCTGATATGCATAGCCTGGAACGAAAACAACTTTTTAGAAAGCAGTGTTTATATACAAAGAAAACATAAAAACCCCGCATAATGCATTTTAGAAGTGCAACATTTACTGCCAAAAAGGTAGCAAAGAACCCCAAAAAATGATGTACCACGATGTACACGCACCGCAGCCCTATGCCGCCGGCAAGCCGAAAGGCGATGACTACAAGTAGCATGGCGGCGGCACCACTTCCGGAATGCGCGCGCCTGCGCACTTCGCTTCGTAAGGTTGGTCTATTCCTCGTGACTAAACCAAGAGTCATTGCGCACCCAACCAAATAATACGTAAACAAAAGAAAACGGAATTTCTTCTTTCCGACTGTCATGGCTGCCGGAAGTGCCACGAATGCTCCGTATAGCGTCAGACTAGCACGCCGTCACAAAAAGAGACGGGCAATATAATGGGAAACATGCATTCGAACAATACGAACGCGAATACATATACATATACTGTATAGACCGCTTATAACGAAGTCAACGGGAATCGGAAAACACTTCGCTGTATCCGTTATTTCGTTATAACCGACTTCGGTTATAACGAAGTGCAAAAGGGAATAAGAAATCGTGATTGCTGCGCTGTAGCCGCTATTTAGTTATAACCGACTTTGTTATAATCAGTCTTGACAGTAACGCCATATGAAATTATGCACTAAACGTGCGTCTCTGACGTCACTCCGGTGCCATGGCGTTGCTGCTGGCGAAGAGCATGACTGGGCACTTCACTTACCATGAACGTCGTTCCTGTGCACACATAGTGCATGCACCGCATTCTTGGGGATGTCAATCATGCGATCGCGAGAATTTTATCATCACGCTTTGCGACAACCGCAGTGACGATATTTAAATGCATTAAACACGAGCAGAGCGTAGGCATTCAATTTGGGCTCATCACAAAGCCTCGGCGTGTATTTGGGTAGTGGTTTCTGCCAAATCGCTGCGATGACGGGGAATGTCAGAACCATTACAACGTGTGAGGACTCAGAGCGTGCCCAGTTTTTTGTCGAGCCCATCACTTGCCTATGGTGAACATTGGCGTCTTATATACCTTTCTTAAAGGGCGCCATCATCTCGAGAACTGAGGCGTCGACGACGCCGTCTAGTGGCTTAAAACTAAAATACCGGCTGGTTTTGCAAGATCAGCTATCTGTTTAAGCAATGGTGTGGGTATTTAGGAGGGACGGGTGGGTTACGTGGCTAGAGTTGGCTATGTTGGGCTATAATAACTTGGCTGGTTCTGGAAGATCAGCTATCTGTATATGCAACGGTGTGGGTATTAGGGGGGGGGGGGGGTAACTTGGCTAGACTTGGCTATGGTGGGCTATAATACCTTGGCTGGAACTTCTCCGGTTGAATCCAGCTGGCTAATGACAGGCTATCACTTTGCCTCCTCGTAGGGATGAGGACGAAGATGGTGGGATGTTTTGATTAAGTTTCCACAATAAAGATATACATGAGCAGTTTACTGTGGTCTATGCAGGTAAGCGCTTTGTATTTGATAGCTGCATCTTGAGTGATGACACGTGGTCGTTTTCTACCCTTCACACGACACTGAGCAATAGCATACCTTGCATTGATATCTTAATCGGAGAACCTCCCCCGCATTGCACTTTGTTCTCTTGCGGTAGACGAAGTAGTAGTGAGCATAAACGTGACGACGAGTCTGATACAAAGCCCTCGCGATTCACGCTCGAAATGTATTGACTTCATAAATAAGAATCGTTGAGAAAAAAGTGAAACTTAATAACATTGCAGCCACACTCACGCCGAAGCTTTTTGTGCTCATCGTGCGTTTCACGCAATTGTTCTTATGCTTATGAAAATTATTTCTGCTCCTGCGATGACGCAGTGATTGCAGGACCACAATATATGTTCGAAAATTGTAACACGGTTAAAAATAAGCACTAAGAACTAACTCTCGCACCACGTCCTTTTCTAAGCCCTTTCGTCAATACCCTTGGCGGTTGCATCTCCTGTGTCAGCGGCTAACTAACAATGCTCAATGTCGAACGTACGTCAGTTGCACGCTGGTATGAGGCTGTCCGAAAAAGGCCTATAATAGGGCTCCAGATCATGTGGCCACTTGTTCTGTCTGAGGGTTGATGATTCCAGTGCTGATTGCTCTTTTTTGTTTTTATAGCGACTGGCATTGCGTTGGAAAAAAACCTAACGCGTATCTTATATAAGACATGGATTTAAAGATAAGCGGTAATTACTGAAAGTACAAAATTATTGCATCGCCTTTCATGGAGGGTGCAAGTATTTTCGCTCGTGCAGCAGAAGAGCGTGATGGACACTGCGACGCTCGATGTTTCGTTTGAAAAATCGCAAGCAAAATCGTATTAAGCGCATCGGGCTTAGGCATTAAGCTCGGATGTTAAAAAACTACGAAACACGCCGTTAGTCGCTCTCTCCACTCAACACCAATCATAGAAAAATACAAAATATAAAAAAACCTTCATCCTCAACCTATTAACAGAACACTGTCTGCATGAAAAATGTCACCATTATATGCTGATTAGTGTTCTGTGACCGTGTTAAGTGACAGTGACTGTTAATGAACAGTGTTCACATATTTCCGCGCCGGAGTTGGGAGTACACAGCGCACGTGCTGAGTTCTAATACTTTTTATGGTCATACTTTTCTCGCAAAGGCAGCAATTGACTACGAGCCACTACCCGAACATTTGTCAAAGCGATAGATTTCCACGAACTCTAATCTAGTACTCAAGCAGTGCTCATCTCTAGTTTATAAACCTCATTGAAAACCATCCCTATGAAAACATACTTGTGTGTACGTCAGAACCAAGATCAGCGGAACTAAGTTATCGGGTTCATGCGAAGGGGGGACTAAAGTAAAGTTTTTGCGTTTATCGTTGAAATTACACCCGCAAAGCTCTTTGTTCGCCTGCGTTGCGTGCGAGTATGCATGGGTCACACTGGTCAGAGTAAGTTTGTGTAGAACGGGAAATATTCTACACCAATGTCGTTGCACTTCCCTTTAAACCACTGCGGGGTATCTTCCATTTCTAATTAAATACCCTTCGTTTAGAACTGATAATATTATCTAATCTTGCCATCAACGTTCATATTGATCATTTGACGTCACTTCATTGGACGTTTTAGAAAAATTAATTTATCGGAGTGGGGAATTACTTCGTTTTTCTTTCATTTCCCTTTAACATTCTCTAAGCCTACGCACGCGTTAGATAGCCGTCGCTTCATGGTAAAAAGTCTTGTAACCGTTACTGAAAAAAGTACCAATTACAATTACACTTACTTTATTGAAGAATGTTACTGATTACAGTATTCAATTACTACATCACGAAAGTAATTATATTTTGTTTATTTTTCTTATTCACACTTTGTTAGGCTTAACAGGAGTCGTCGTTCAAATTTCTCGTCGGTCATCTTGCCATGTTTCCTGGTGAAGAGATCTGCCGCGACGCTGAAGACCACCCCGACGGATGCGCTTGAGGGATGAGCGGTGTTGCAGCGCACAAAATCACATTGCGTACCAGTTCTTGGTTTCGCACTGCTTCGTCGGACGCTGAGGAGTCCTCTAGAAAACGAAGCGCTTCACTGTTGCGACCGCCTGTTGAAAGCTTTTCAGGTGGGGGCAGCGAAAAGCTGAAAACCTCCTCCGTAGACAGATTCTCCGCCGCGTCCGCAGAGATGGCGGCCGTTGCGCAACCATAGCAGGGACGACTGAGCGCGTCTGCCTGAAGACGAAAAAGCTTTTGGGCGCGGCCTTGAGTTGACGCCCATTTTGCCTTGAATCGAGGAATTGCACAAGCACACAGAAAGTTTTGTTTCGGAAAAAAAAAAACTGAATTTAAACATTTTAGCTGTTTCAGAAACATATAATATATTACTTGCAAAACTACTGATTGAATTACAGTGAACGTTACCGCAGGAAAAGTAATTGAAGCATTAAAAAGTTACAATAACATGTAATCGATTACAAGTCATCATACTTGCACCTCGTTACGTACAAGTCTGATGGTACCGTAAGCTTTCCGAATCATTCACGGTGGCTTCTCCTTTCCGTCAGTGCCGCTTCTTTCTCTAGGAGAAAAAAGGCCTATCTCATGACGTTTGCAGCAGTGGAGGACCACATGAGTGTTCTAAGCTTAAAATTGGTTGCATTTGCCGGGAGCTGCTACATCAGCAAAGTAAATTGAAAAGCGATTTTGATTGAGAAAGTTTTTTTTTTTTTGTAGATGATCTTCATTTTAGCTAGCTTATCGAGGACGAAAACTACCCACTTCTACACCGTCGCTCATACCGTAGGCCGCGTTCCACACCTATATATTACAGGCGGGATAATTATAAAGTTTGAAATGTTGCGGGCGTACCGTACATTCCCCGAAGAAACTACGAAAGCCACAGAAGCATTTCTTTTCTATAAGCTTTCGCAAAATTGCTGCTGAGTTTAGTCATTCAGCAGCTGGCACATGTTGAAATGTTGCATTAAAGTACGAGAGATTAAAAAGTTCTGTTTTACAATGTCGCAGTTATCGACAATAACACATTTGTGTTAAGGAACACCAATACAAATATGTCTAACGGTTTTGCAAGTTTAATTTCTAGAAATGGAGAACTTGGATCCAATAAGAACAAGCTGGTAGAATGTATGTGTATGCGTGCCTGCCTGCGTGTGTATGTGTATGCGCGTTTTAACTCAGGAATTAGTCAAGCTTTACGAAAAGACAGTTTTGTATCTCATGGTGTCGCAGAAGAGACAACAAATCCCGACGTACTTGGGAAATAAAACATAGTGGTAGCGAAATAATTGGAAGCTTAGAAGGGACCACGGGCTAAGCACACGCGGATCTTGTGTTTTATTGCTATTATACCAGGTTTACACATTACATTTATCTTCTCTTTTTTTGAAGAATCGGCTTACATTATAAGAAAGTGCTTTTTGGGTGAGCGTGCTCGTGATCGAAATATCAATATTTCTTTTTTTAAGTATGAACAAGTATTTTTTCCTAGATTGAAAAAGGGCTGTCTGTGACAAACGTTGAGTTCCCACAGGGCCACTGCATCTTCTCCGGCTGGAAAACAAATTAAAATTATAATTCAATATGCGGACGGCAAAGCCTCCTTTCTAAGGCTCGTCCGTCATATTTTGCAACCCTGCTTCTTAGGTCCCTAGAAGGTTAGAGTAATAAAAGTTCAGTCTGATCTCTACGAGAAAATTAGAAATAGAATGAAGTGTTTACATTTGATCATCTCCGCGTAGCCAGACCCCGCTAAAAAAAACAATGTCTCCCTGCTTTTTTTTTACGGATAATTTTTAAAGGAATATATTATTTTCATTTTGTTGCTTATTCACCCGAACGCCAAGCGACAGTGCGATAACGCAAAAGAAAGTAAGAAAAAAGTTAATCATTGAAAGGTTCCGAATATATAAATGAATATACGGATTTTGACGAGCTCGAAAATGATACGAACAGACAAAGGTATGCGGCAGAGTATTTTGTCTATCGTGGACCTGTAACCCGGTACATCTTGAAATACTTGTTTGTGTTTTCACGATTCACTTTAACCTCTTTCAAGGGCCACGTGATCACCAATACAACAAATAAAGCGAAAGCCTTAAACTACTTTTCCAATAGACCCTTTTCAAAAGTAAATCATGCAACATTGGAGGTCGCCATTGCTTGGACATGGGAACGCGTGATTGGGTCTGAGTTCACTCCGAACGCTGACGTCATCACTGGTGTCCAGCACATGCTCAGAGTATGTGAGGAAGCAATGGCAGAGAGGCGTGGGCGCGGACTTTTAAAAAGGTTATAGAAAGAGTCTTTTTCCTAGTCGCAAAATGAAGAAGGGTGGAATATCCACCGTACTGATTAGCGATCAGTTGATTTTGGTTTTTCATAGTCTTGCCAATATTCATGAAGCTAGACTAATTGCAAACACAAAAGGGCGATAAGAATATAAAAATAGTTTTACCCTGAAAGTGGACGAGTAGGGAGGACTGCGTTCCTTGTTTTAGGCTCGGCTTCTCGGTCGAAATCGGCAATATTGAATTTCACGAAGTGTCGCGCCGATGACACGACCACGTGCAGGTTTGTTAAAGAGACCCTGCCTTGTTTCTTGGCTGACGGACTTATTACTCAATTTTTCCCGAACAATTTGGTTAAAGGCGCGAAAGATATATATATTTTTATGCTAATTGTTAATATACCTGGTAATAGTTTTTATTCGAAACATAATTTAAAAAAGTAGTGCAAACTTCTAGCTGGACGTCTTCTTCGCTGGGTGCTTGCCGAGATCGGTGGACATTAGAAGAGCGAATAACCACGACATTTTGTTAAATATTTACCGAACAATTGTTAATTATATTTTTACTTAGTGAAAATAAACATATGGTTTTAATAAAAAACGTGCTGAACATCGTCGAAAACAACTAAATCAGTCAATTTTATCACAACTTCGAAGCACGTGGCAAACGCGGGGTTCATCAAAGTCTGAACGCGTGCAGCAGGCACAAAGCTAACGGTGGGGAAACTGGTGATATCTAATCGTGCGGGTTTTCCCTCCGCTCGCTTTGCGCCTGCTGCACGAGTGGTGGCTTAGGTGCACCCCCGAGCTTCCCCCAAGCTTGAATTTGACTGATGTAGTGGTCTTCGTTACTCATTGAAAGCCTTTGTTTAATTCACTAATCAAACATATAATTAAGGATTATTAGTTCATTACTCAACAGAGTGTGTCGGTTATTTCCTCTTCGAATGTCCGCCGAACTTGACAAACACCAAGCGAAGATGACATTCAGCTAGCAATTAGGGATCTTTTTTAAACGTACCGTTTCAAAAAAAGATATTACCCGGTCTGCGGAGAGCAAGTCGTCTGCTTCTTGCGCAAGAGTTGCGGTGACGTCATCACAACGCCGAGCTCTGGTTGGCTTTGATTGAAAGAATAGTGGTCAGGCCTCAATGTTAGATACCTTGAGGTCTGCCCACTCTTCTTTTCACTGAGCCAACCAGAACCCGGTGTTCTGATATCATCGAAACCCCTGTGCAAGAAGCTGACAAACTTGCGCTCCGCAAATAAAAAAAAAAAGAAACGGAAGTTCCGAATTAATCAGATCGCACAGCCAAAAGTAACGCATAAGTCGATTAAAATACAGATCGCACACACACATTAACTTGGGGACATAAATACACTTAACGATATCAGGAGCGTCCACAATCCCGCAAAGCGCTTGGAAGAGCCAATTGCTGTCATCCGAGGAGGGAGCAAGGCGAATAACGCGAATAAAACATGCTCGGTCCTGAAAAAAACAAACAAAAAAAAACATCCGCACTGTGACAAAATACCCCCCAGCAATAATGACGCAAAACAAGTCTCCTCTTTATTGCTGCACCAAGATTGCGCTGGAGCATTTCTCCCATCATTCCAATAATTTCATTCTGGACGACTCCACTTAGCCACTAGTCCCGTCGAGTAAACCATTTCTTAAACCATCTTGTTTGGTGCGTCCTTGCAAGGGATGACCGGTGCTTAGATTTGTGAGCGTTACTCCAAATTGTAAATAATTAAAATTACAATTCGTTGACCTCAAATATAACGGTTTGCCGTTGCGAATTATTTGCCGTAAAAAGTAATTAAATAATTACTGCGGGTATTTTAGTCCCTTACTCTTGAGTTACGCCAAACAATCTCCTAAAAGACATATGTAGCGTGTACTGTGTTTTTTCGGGACTGAATTCGTTGCCTCATCTAAATATAAAACGCTACTAAAATTATATAATGCACTAAATGAAATTTGTCACATAATTTAGGTTAATAGCGTAAAAACGTCGAAACTGTAATATAATAAGCAACTTCAACTGGAGTTCGAAATAAATTGGTCCTGCGCTTAACCGTAGGCTAGTAGACAACTCTTAAACTACGGGTAAGAGTTGCCTAATCTTGGATGCTTGAAGCCAAAAACAAATAACGCAGTCATCCACAAAATATTGTAATGAAACATTTTGCGGCCAATGAATTCAATTAGATTATTTATATAAATAATAAATAGTAGCGACCCAGCGTGCGGATCCTTGGGGTAGACCGAAATTAACTTCTAGGGAGCGGGAGTAGCTTTTGCTTATAATAATACATTTCCTGCGACCTTTTTATGTCGGTCTGAAGCCAACCGCTTATCTTTGGGTGAATTCTAACTTGTTTTAAATTTAAAAGCAGTTTCTCACGTAGTAAGTTATCGAATTCTTTAGAGTAGTCAAGGTATACAGCATTGATTTTTCCAGATTTGTGTATTATCCTGGAAAAATCATGCAGAATCGAAAATATTATGCAGAAGTCTCTCTGTTTGGGGAATGAATTATTTAAACAAAAAACGAGCAACTAAGCCCTAAAAGCGAGATGCAACGTTTCGAGGCCCATTCGGCCTCTTTTTCAGTGCTGACTGTGGTTCAAACAAGCAATACTTCGTGTTCTTCTATGCTGGCTAAGGCTCGCTTTTTTTTTCGTCTTTCATGATCGTTGCTCCGTCACGTGTCGAAGCCTGTTGACCTACACAAACAGTAATGCTCCAAGAGACATATTGATGTTTTCTGGCGTGGTTTCAGTGTTCCGGGATTCCAGGAACAGATTTTGGCGGGAATTAGTTTCAGCGTCCAAAATAAGCGTATTGGTAAAGTCATTTCGATTGTAATTTTTGTAACCATGTTCAGCAACCGTGTTGCGTTCGTTGCCCAATTTTCGCACGTCATTTTCGGGTGGTCGTATCCTTTTCAGGTAGTTCTTCGTTAGGCCGATGTACGTGGCCGAACGCTCCACGCAGGGAATCTTATAAACTACACCATTCGTTCTCTTTCTAAATGGTAGACCTTTTGGCTGTGGTAGAAAGTGTCTCTCCTCTCGTTGCAAAAACATCGACCTATGTGCGCAACGCCGTCCACATTGTTGAGAAGGTTTCGCACTTAAAGGTAAACGCAGACGACAGTCTGGTATCCTTCGGCGTAATATCTCTCTTTACGAGCCTTCCGGTCCCCCTCGCAGTCACCACAACCAGAACCGCCTTGCAGAGAGGCAGTCACTTGAGCAACAGGCATAAGTTCAGTTTGGTTGACCTTTGCCGTCTTCTCGAGATCTTCGTGCGTAGCACTTACTAGAGCTTCAAAGTATAATACTTCATGCACACCAGCGGAACAGCTATTAAGGCTTGCATCTTCGTGTCGACGGCAAATCTCTGCATAGAGGAAATAAAGCAAAAGGCGCTCCAGTTGTTTGCCATAAGCCCTAAAGCGTTTTTGCAATATATGGACGACTGCTTCTGCATCCTTAAGAATTTTGAAGTAGACAACTTTTTAACACACCTCACCTCCAGCGAGCAAACCATTCAATTCACCATGAAACGGGGAAATGACGACACCATACCGTTCCTCGATGTGCTCGTGAAAGGGGAAGGGGGAGAGCTGAAGTTTTCCTGTCTGCCAACGCACACTGGGCCCTACCTCCCATTTGACTCAAACACCCAAACGAATCATAAGACGTCAGTGGTCACTACCCTCTTGTCAAGAACTAATAACATTTCCTCTTCTGAATCTGTAAGACGAAACAAAGAACAAATGGTCATCCGTGAGCATAAACAAAACGGGTATACGGGCAACTTTATGAAACGCATTGCCCTCCGTCAGAACCGAGCTCGACGACGTCTGCAGTTGCCTGATGGTACGCATTACAGGCCCACCACCCGTATGAGCATCTCCTACATTAAAGGAAACTACGAAGTCCTTGCACGTGTGCCAGGAAAGGAAGGTATTCAGATGGCCCACAAGCAAGTTTCAACTCTTAGGCACTTTCTACCACGGCCAAAAGATAGACTACCTGAAAAGAACGCAAGGTGCAGTTTATAAGATCCCTTGCTCGTGGTGTCCGGCCATTTATATCGGCGAAACGAAGAACTATCTGGAAAAGATTCGACAGCACAGAAAATTATGTGCAAAAATGTTACCACAAACGCAGCGCGGTTGTTCAACATTGTGACACAAATGACCATCGAATTCACTTTGCCAATACGCTCATCCTGCATGCTGAAACTAATCCCCGCCAAAGGCTCTTCCTGGGAATCCTGACACAATCAAATTACGTCGGAAAACATCATTGAGTATCTTGGAGCATTGGCATCTGCATCTGTCAACGGGATCCAACACGTGACGAAGCAAGCATGAAGGAAGAAGGGAAAGAAGAAGAAGAAAAGAACACGGAAGAAGAGGAAAAAGAGCGCACCTTAACCACCATTGAAGAAAACGAAGTATAGCTCCTTCCCCCACACTGACTACTGAAGAAGAGGCAGAAGCGGCCTCGAAACTTTGGGTCCCGTATTTAAGGCTTGGTCGGTCGTCCTCTACTTGAATAATGTACAATAGTTTTATTTTTTTTTTCTAAAATAATGTAGTAGAAAAAACTCGAAGTGCATTTATGCTGTCGAGTAACGTGTTTCACAGCTGGTTCTAACATGCGTTCTGATATAAGACTGAAACATATAGTTTACTTCAGATAAATTGTTGGGCTAGTTGGTTCATCTTAATTAAACATATAAAGTAGCGCAAAAAAAATCCAAGGACAAGAAGTATACATGTCCTTGTCTTTTTTGCGCTATTTTCAATGTTTAGCTGAAACCTAAAAACATTTCCAAATTGAGTCTCTATAAAATGGGTGGAATTCAGTGGCTCTAGATGATTCCCAGGAAGTTTCTAGCTGAAACCAAACCTTTATATATGCTCATTATGAAGCTCATTACACCAAAGTCAATATTAACCGAATTATACAAAACGCGTTATTATTATTTTTTTTTCTCTTCAAATAGACCACTTGGCAAAGACCACTGCAACATTAGCTTTTTTTCTGTGTGATGCGTACTTTTCGCAGGAACTATTTGGCCCGCATTTCGAGAAACACCCTGTTTGGGATTCTTATCTAAACACTTCCATAGCAAACTGGAGCAAACTTTCTTCCCTCCCTTTGCGTACTAGTTGTCTTTACTTTCCGGCATCGCTGCTCTGCTCCTTCAGGACATTGTAAATGACTCGCGGCTCCACGTCGCCGGCTGTTCCCCGCCTGGAAGTCTGGGACTGAGCGTAGTTTATCTTGTCGTGTTCCGCTTTCTGTGGATACTTCTCCACTTCGAGGGTGATGACCGCAAGCTGACCTAGATTCCACCCGTTGTTGGTAGTCTTCTGTTTGTGACGTCAACAATGTCTCTCCTGTATTTTACTGCCTTTACTCCCCGGACTGCCCAGCAGAAGGTTTTCTCTTTTCTTTCTAATTAAACAGTTTCGCTTGCGTAAAGAAACTCTCGGAACGGCCATTGTACTTAAAAAAAATGTAATTTTTTTTTTAACGAAGATCCTATTTCTTTTGCAAAGAGCAGCGCGCTAAAGATTTCTAATTACCCACTTTTATAAAACCAAAATTACACTTGAAAAATATTTTAACAAACTGAATATGCAGGGTGTCCACAAAGACGCTTTATAATTTTGTACTCTTACTACTGATACACTGATGAAATCGACAAATGTAGCTGAGCAAATGAGAGGAAAATACTTAGGCTTTTCGCCGTTTTTTCATTATGACCTATGTTGAATTAGTTATTTATATCTTAGTCATTAAATGAATTTATAAATGTATATTTACACTTCTTTACAGTTCCGCATTCCCGTCAGTGCAAACTCTAGAAATCTCAGAGTTGTTTGCCCAGATATTCATAGCAACTTGTCCCCGATATCACAAATTCAACATGTTTTAGACACGAAGTTTTGCAATGTTGATACTTTTTGTACAAAATTGCCTCTTGTTTGTACAGGGTTGCTCTAAAATTGCCAAAACTGTTTGCATGTGTATTAATGTAAACAATATGTATAAGTTTTAAAACATCTGTATAATTTGAAGCATCTGTATTTGTGATGATTATCTATTTTATGCATCGTGCTTTACCGCAAAGGCCTTTGAGCTGTTTGTAAGCACGCAAAAATAAACATTGAATTAATATGAATTGAATATAATTATTATTTAATTGAGTGATTGATAATTGTTGTGATGTAAATTGCCATACTTAATTTAAAGAATTCCGCTGCTTTTCTGTATGAGATTATATTTCGTTGAACCAGCAAAGCACGGCGCTTTCGTTTGCGGGAAGTTTTTTATGCGCTACAAACTCCATCGTCAGTGCGACACCAGATAGAAAGTGCGGTAATATTAGCGAAACCTTTAATATCTCGACTTTACTTGAATTACAAAATTCCTAATTGGGGAAAAAATGCGGGTGGCGAATCTTCAAAGTTAGCCCACCCGCCTTTTTGACAGATGGTTTTAATATCGCGAAGTCCGTTGCTTGCACACACGTGATGAACACCGCCGATCGGCATGCAGCGCAAACGCTTGTCCCGTGAAAGCACGTTTCTAAAATTGATGTTTCCGTCGTTATGCTCCCCAGCCTTTGATGATCTGTAAATAAAAAAAAAATAGATCGAGTAAAAAAAGAGTCAGCAACAATAAAAGAAAGAAAAAAAATAGAGAAACCAACCACGTTTAACCAGCGAGCGAGCTATAGAGGGCGGAAGAAGCTACGAAGAGAGATGCCGAGGAAGTGGAAATGCCGGCGATCGCGTTGACAAATCCTTTGGCGTTGGGTCAAGTCGGTCGCCTTGTAAATCACAAGGAGCAGGCTGTTGTGCAACTTTCTTGTTTGGTGCATACATTCCTGCGTCCATAAGCTCCTAGAAAGAAAGGTCTGCCCTGGGTGGCTACGTTGGACATTTACATGTACGTTTTAAAATTTCACAATGGCGTATGAGTGGTGGAGCCAATTGCGTCCACCAATCAGACGCCCTTACATCACTTAGGTGACCTTTGAAAACATGCATAAAAGTGTCCGGCCTAGCCATCCAGGTGTCCCTAGTTACACGTAGAAGAGCGCGTTGGAGAAGCTACAGTTCACACAAAAGAATAAAAAGACTGAAATGGACGAGAGACAGGCACGTACAGTTGAAAGAACTGTAATTGTCTGTCCCTCTTTCATTTCAGTGTTTTTATTCTTTATGTTTGAACTAGAGTCCCTAGTTCCTCGGAATTGTTATTTTCCGAGGGTGTGCGATATATCAGGATTAATCTTGACATATATATTTTGACATAAAAGGGGTATAGGGCAAAGTTCGAGTGCGGGCGTAAGTTCAGGACATCAAGGTATACATTTCCTATGCCTTTAGGGCACCTTTTCTTTTAATTGCGCTACCATACGCGGGAAAGAATGTTTGCTGCTGCTGGCGTGCCGACTCTGGTAAGCCTCCCAAGCCTCCACGTTCAGTGTATATTTTAAATGCTAGTAATAATGTCAAAATATATGTTGAGTGAATTTTCAAAAATTCTCGCCCTCTGTTAAAAGCAAAAAGAAAAAACGAACAGTTTGAATACCTCCACCGCACTTCAGGTCGCCAAAAGCGATTTCCCGTTAATGCGCTTGATTAACATTTTTGGCGGAAATTTATATTTTTATGTGCGTCAGAACTATATGAAGGTTTACCATGGCGGTAATATTGAACTTCGAGGATACACTGACTGGCCGCCATTCATCTCAGCGTTGTCACTGAACGCGTGCTAAAAGTCAGCTTTGCGTTCATTTTACTTCATGGCTTATTTCTAACTTTACTCGCCCTTCTATGCATGCGTTACTGGGGGAGCATCTTTTCTGTTATTTGATGGTTAGGCTTGTTACATAAATGATGCTGTGTGCCTACTAATTTGCATTCACCACTCGCCTGCACTGATCTGCGCAAGCGGCCTCTACCGTCCGGTGTGCCGGCCAACGTCGCAAGAGCATCTGAGCACAGCGGGATAGCGGCACGGCCTTCAAAAGAAGACAGCACCGGAGTATCTGCGGGATTCGCGGCCCAAGCTCTGTGCTAATCACCCCGAATTTGCAGGTAAGCCTGAAAGAGGGCATTTTCTGCTTCGTTTTGTAAGGCCGTGAATCCCCTGAGTGCTTAGATGGGCGTTGATGTTGCAACCTACAGACCCGGGTTGGCTGTTTTCACCAGAGAAAAACCAGCGATAAACACTTTCCGATGTTCAAATGCCTGTACATTCAGCGTTTTTGTGATGCGGGTTGTCTGAAGCTACTTGTCGTTACATCTGTCATGCTTATGCTCTTGTCAAATGCGGGCGACGTCGAGTCAAACCCGGGGCCACCGACTAACTCGGAAAAGATTGACCAACTTAGGGTATCAATCGAGGCCCTGATTGCTAACTCTGCCCAAAACCAGCTTGAGAACTCAAAAAAGCTAGACGAAATAAAGGGGAGTATCACCGATCTGGGAGCCCGCGTTGGTAATTTGGAAAAAAAAGTGGAAGAGATCAAAGTCATCAACGACAACTTAACCACGGTGAAGTCAACTTTGGGCGAGCTTCAACAAAACACTGCTGCCTTGCAAATTCAGTCAGAGTCTCTCGAAAATGTTGTCAATGACCTAAACAATCGGTTAAGGAGGAACAACCTTATTTTCAAGGGATTACCAGAGAGCGATAATGAAACTTGGAACCAAGCTGAGACAATCATACGTGAGTTCGTGACAAGAAATTTGGGGGTGAACTTGGGTGAGGTGGAAAGAGCACATCGCATCGGTCGCAAGAGAGACGGTTTCCATAGGCCGATTATTGTGAAACTTTTAAACTTCAAAAGTAAAGAGGAGATACTTCGTAATGCTTCCAAACTGAAAAACGTAACTTCACCAAAAGTGTCGATCTCGGAAGATTATTCCGATAAAACCAGGCTGGCGCGACAGAAACTGTGGGAGTACGCTTCTATGTACAGAGACGAAGGAACAAGGTACAAAATTAAGTTTGATAAGCTATACGTAAACAACCAGATCTATGAGTACTCCCATTCCAGCCGAACCGTCTTTCAGCTCGGAGGGCGTTCCCCAGTTAGCGCTTCCAACGAATGACTTGCCCAAAGTTCTAGTACTGACATTGCACACTTACCCCGATTATCATTTTTAGTAGCCAACTTTCGAAGCATCATTTCAAAACAAGCAGAATTTGAAAACATCACCGTAAGCTGCCAACGAGATATCGTATTTGGAACGGAAACTTGGTTATGCCCCGATATCAACAGTGCCGAACTTATCTTATCTAATACATATAACATTTATAGAAAAGAGCGAACGACACAAAGAGGAGGCGGCGTTCTTATCGCTGTTAGAAAGGATATTACTTGCTCGGTCATTGAAAACATTTCGCCTTTAGAAATGTTGTGGGTACGCTTGCAACTGGACTTCCGATTTCTGCTCCTCGGTGTTTTTTATCGTCCTCCGAATTCGCAGAATGTTGAATTCAATGAATATTTCTATAATTCCGTAGGAACCATAACTAAATCATTTCCTAATCACCCACTTGTCGTCGCTGGGGATTTTAATTTTCCCGGTATCAATTGGTCGAGTCTTCAACTCCATGACAACTGTCTTAACCCACTTCAGTCCAGTGCTTTTCTTCAAACTCTACGTATCAACGGTCTTCACCAGATGGTTTCTGAACCCACAAGAAATAACGCCATCTTAGACCTATTCCTAACTACACATCCTCAGTGTGTGCTGGGCGTCAATATTATTGACCAGATTAGTGACCACAAGATTATTTCTGTCAATGCAGCCTTCCCTGTTCAACGCAACACCAAGGCTCGGAAAAAAATTCACGACTATTCGCGTGCAAACACTGTAGACATAAACACAACTATGGCTCAATTCGTTATAGACTTCACGCGCAACCACGCATCACGCTCTGTTGATGAAAACTGGAACTTGATCAGAAGTAAACTTCAAGAAGTGTTGTCACGTCACATTCCTACTTTTTCAATACCATCAAATCCGGCCTCCCCATGGTTCACCCGATCTATAAAGACACTCCTGAATAAAAAGAAACGGCTCTTTCAGAATGCTACGAGGTTTAATACATCCCTACATTGGACTAATTACCACACTGTTTCAAATACGTGCAAGCATGAAGTAAAAAACGCCAAGAGGAAATTTTATGGCCAGACACTACCAGATACTTTGCGATCCGACCCCAAAAAGTTTTGGCGTGTCGTTAATCCGAAAGGAAGGGACGCCCACCCAGATCTAACTGATGAGCATGGTGTGCCACTATCGGACGGCGACGCAGCCAACGCGTTCAATAACTTTTTTCCAGCGTATTTACAGATGAACGCTTTCCGTTGTCTTCTTTCGTTTTGCTTTCAGACAGCATTGAGCCGATGCCCCCTTTAATTTTTACACCCCAAGGTATTTCCCAACTCATCGAAAACCTTCGAGTCGGTATCTCTCCCGGTGAAGATCGAATTTCTTCAAAACTCTTAAAAGTAACAAGGGACTTGATATCTCCCGTTCTTTCACTATTTTTTCAGCAAAGCCTCGACTCTATCATTGTTCCTGCCGATTGGAGTCATGCTCAAATAACACCTATCCTTAAAACTGGTCCATCATCAAATCCTACCAACTATAGACCAATATCCCTCACTAGTGAGCCTTGTAAACTCATGGAACACGTCATATACACGCACCTTCTCGCTCACCTCGATCGATTCAACTTTTTGTTTCCAAACCAACATGGCTTTAGGAAAGATCACTCATGTGTCACCCAGCTATTCGAGTTCATTACTGACCTTCATGTCAACACTCATGACAATTACCAGACCGATATCATCTTCATCGACTTTGCCAAAGCTTTTGATACTGTCCCACATAGTCGCCTCCTCCTAAAGCTATCACAACTCCGCATCGAACCGTGCATTCTTAACTGGATCGCTTCCTTCCTTTCTAATAGAACTCAGTCCGTAAAAATAAACGCTTCTCTTTCTTATCAATGTTCAGGATCGTCTGGTGTACCGCAGGGGAGCGTTCTCGGGCCTCTTTTGTTCTTAATATATGTAAATGACCTTCCTTCTTCATTAACGTCCACCATTAGGCTTTTCGCTGATGATTGTGTCATATACAGAAAGATATCCGATACCTCCGATCATTTAATATTGCAAAATGACCTTGACAGGATTGGAACTTGGTGCACCGGCTGGCTCATGAATATTAATGTTTCAAAAAGTAAACACATGAACATTTCCACATCCCCAAGCAGATCGTCTACCCAGTATTCCCTCCAAGGACGCAACATTGACAGAGTGTCCGTTTACAAGTACCTTGGTGTCCATTTTTCAGAAACGTTAAACTGGTTTCATCAGGTAGATTGCATAGTAGCAAGTGCTCATAAAACCCTCGGCTTCCTGAAAAGAAATATATCTCTCGCACCTCCGTCCACTAAATTGCTTGCTTACAATTCGCTGATACTTCCAAAACTAGAATACGCTAGCGCTGTCTGGAGTCCTCATCAGGCATACCTTGTTGATAGACTGGAGTCCGTCCAGAATAAGGCAGCCCGATTTATATCCTCTGACTATTCTTCATTCACTAGCGTCACTTCACTAAAAAACAATCTCGGTCTACATTCTCTTGAGAAACGTCGACGGCTGTCACGACTATGTCTGTTTCATACCATTTTCAATAGCGCATCAACTTTTAGGCAAACCTACTGTAAACCGCCCTCCTATATATCACCCAGAACGGATCACCAACTCAAGATTCAGCCGCCCAAATCACGCACACTATTATATTCCTCATCGCCTGTTGTCATGTGCATTAGAGATTGAAACGATATGCCATACGAAGTAGTATCGGAGACTAACCTTGCAGCATATAAATTAAAATGTGAACAGTACCTTGGAATGAGCAGTTTGTAAACGGTCTCTACCTTGACATTTATTTGCCTTGCACGCTGTTGTATATTTGTGCTTATTCATCTTGATCTTTTTTGCGTGAACTTTTGTTTACACCCATTTAATTATGTCGCAATATATTGTCACGAATGACAAGTGATGAGGCGGCGAATAACTGAGTAAACTAAACGTTTAATCGGGCGAACTTGTGCCCAAAATAAAAGGGGTACAGAAAATAATAACAGAAGGTCGCGGGCGTCGAAGTCGGCGAAAGAGCAGAGTCGAACGCTGGGGCGAAACTGACTCCAGCTTGCCACGCAGAGCCGCTTTTGTACACGCGTGGGCTTCTGGAGCATTCGGCGTAGAAGGTCCGGTGCCTAGAACATTCTAACCTCGAACCAGCAAGACGGTTCTCGAATTTACCAGAACGTCAGATTACAGTGTAAACAAAAATGTGTAGCCGCGGCCAGGAATCGAACCCTGGCTTTTCGCGTGGGAGACAAGCGCGATAACCGTTCGGCCACGCGCGCGCTGCCTACTTGGCAAGTTGCGCGCGCGGCATCACTCCCCCCTTTAAAAAGTGCATCGCCCCGATGCAGAACAAAACAAAGCGAGCAAAAAGAACGGTAGGCTAAAGAGTCATTTAAAACACATAATGTCCACAGTCCTATCGAGCGTAGTATGGCTTCATGCGCACGACGTGGACGACTTCTGGTCGTGGAGGGCGGCGTGATGAAGTCCGTGTTCCGTCGGGCATCACCTCGTAGTTCAGATCTCCAAGTCGACGAAGTATCTTGTAGGGTCCAAAGTACCGTTTTAGGAGTTTTTCGCTGAGACCGCGTCGTCGTATCGGGGTCCAAACCCACACACGGTCTCCAGGCTTGAAGTGGACGTCCCGACGACGAAGGTTGTACCGGGTAGCGTCGACACGTTGTTGATCTTCAATTCGGAGTCGGGCGAGCTGGCGAACTTCTTCGGCTCGTTGAGCAACCACTTGGGCGTCGGGGCTTCCATCGTCAGCTGGTTCGTGGGGTAGCATCGCGTCGAGCATGGTCGTTACTTTCCTGCCATGCACCAGTTGAAAGGGTGTCACCCCGCTCGTCTCTTGCACGGCCGTGTTGTAGGCAAATGTGACGTACGGCAACACCTCGTCCCATGTCCTGTGATCCACGTCGACGTACATGGAGATCATGTCGGCGATGGTCTTGTTGAGTCTTTCTGTCAGCCCGTTGGTTTGCGGGTGGTACGCCGTGGTGCGACGATGGCTGGTGTGGCTGACACGAAGGACTTCCGGTGTCAGCTGGGCCATGAACGAGGATCCACGGTCTGAGATCAAGACTTCGGGGGCGCCGTGCCGGAGGACAATAGACTCGATGAAAAACTTGGCGACTTCAACAGCCGTTCCTGATGGAAGGGCTTTTGTCTCGGCGTACCGTGTGAGATAATCGGTTGCGACGATTATCCATCGGTTCCCTTGCGTCGATGGTGGGAATGGCCCAAGTAAGTCCATTCCAATTTGCTGGAACGGGGCAGATGGTGGCGCAATAGGCTGAAGAAGTCCTGCCGGTCTCGTCGGTGGTTTTTTTCGTCGTTGACACTCGTGGCAAGATCGGGTGTAGTGGTGCACTGTCTTCGCGAGCTTGGGCCAGTAGTATTTTTCGCGTATCCTGGCGAGAGTTCTGCTGTAGCCAAGGTGTCCCGCCGACGGGTCATCGTGGCAGGCTTGAAAAATTTCTTCTCGAAGACTGGAAGGGACCACCAACAGCCACGCCGTGTTGTTGTCGCTGAAGGTCTCCTTGTAGAGCACACCTCGTCTGAGGGAGAAGGTTGGCAGTGTTCGTACAAAACTGCGGGGAACGGCACTTCCTTGTCCCTCTAGGTGCTCGATGAGTGCTCGCAGCTCAGGGTCATCTCGTTGAAGTGCTGCCATGTCGCTGACATCCAGGGCGCCAAGGAAACACTCATCGTCGTCCTCTTTGGTGCTGGCAGGAGCGGCCTCGACTGGGGCCCTTGACAGGCAGTCGGCGTCATTGGGCTTCCGGCCGGACTTGTACACCACGGTCATGTCGAACTCCTGCAGTCGTAGGCTCCACCGGGCGAGGCGTCCAGAGGGGTCCTTCAGATTCGCCAGCCAGCAGAGCGAGTGGTGGTCTGTGACCACGCGAAAAGGACTTCCATACAAATATGGGCGAAACTTTGTTATTGCCCACACGACAGCGAGGCACTCCTTTTCTGTAGTTGAATAGTTCCTCTCCGCGTTAGACAGCGTCCTACTTGCGTATGCGATGACTCGCTCTGCGCCGTCCTGCATTTGGACTAGTACCGCACCCAGTCCGGTGTTACTGGCGTCGGTGTGGATCTCGGTTTCAGAAAACTGGTCGAAATGGCCAAGAATCGGGGGCGTCTGGAGTCTTCGTTTGAGCTCGTCGAATGACCTCTGGTGTTCTTCTGTCCACTCGAACTTTACGGCGTCCTTCGTGAGGTTCGTCAGCGGTGCGGACAGCTTGGCGAAGTCTCGAACAAAGCGCCTGTAGTAGGCACAGAGTCCGAGAAATCTTCTCACAGCCTTCTTGTCAGCCGGCGGCGTAAATGCAGCTACGGCGCGGGTCTTCTCGGGGTCAGGTAGAACGCCTTTGTTGTTCACGACGTGGCCAAGGAACTTTAGTTCCCCATAGGCGAACCGACACTTTGTTGGCTTGAGTGACAGGCCGGCGGTCTTGATGGCTTGAAGCACGGCTCGAAGTCGTCTGAGGTGTTCGTCGAAATCTCGTGAGAATACCACGACATCGTCCAGGTAGACGAGGCAGCTCTGCCATTTCAGACCTGTCAGCACGGTGTCCATGACGCGCTGGAAGGTGGCTGGTGCTGTACAAAGTCCGAACGGCATCACTTTGAATTCGTACAGTCCGTCGGGAGTGACGAAGGCAGTTTTCTCCCGGTCACGTTCGTCGACTTCAATCTGCCAGTAACCACTCTTCAAGTCCATCGACGAAAAATATCGGGAGTGGCGCAATCGGTCTAACGTATCGTCGATGCGGGGGAGCGGATAGACGTCCTTCTTCGTCACAGCGTTCAGTCGACGATAGTCCACGCAGAACCGCAGGGTTCCGTCCTTCTTCTTTACAAGTACGACCGGGGACGCCCATGGACTTCTTGAGGGTTGAATGATGTCGTCGTCGAGCATCTCCTGGACTTGATCTTGAATCACTTTCCTTTCCTTTAAGGAGACTCGATACGGCGACTGGTGGACAGGGAGTGCGTCGTCGTCGGTAATAATGCGATGTTTCGCCATTGGTGTTTGACGAACTTTCGATGTCGTGGCAAAACAGTCATTGTATTCGGCGAGGAGATCAACCAGTTGCCGGCGCTTCGGAGCTGGGAGCTCGGGGTCGATGTCGAGCGGCGGCGGTGTCGTGCTCTCCTGCTGTGACGACGAGGTTTCTTCGGAGATTGCGGTGACCACGGCTGGCGCCTGAAGCTCCTCGACGTAGCCCACGGTGGTACCCTTCGTTAGGTGCTGCGGCTCCTCTCGAAAGTTTGTCACGAAAACAGTTGTACTTCCTTCTTGGAGATCCGTTACGCCTCGTGCGACGCCAATTCCTTTCTCAAGAAGCAGTTGGACGCTGCCTTCCAGAAGAGCTTCACCGTGCATGACTGCGTCGGTTATGACGGTGACGAAAACACTTGACTGCGGCGGCAGATTCACATGGTCGGCTATAACTCGAATCGCGGATGACGTCGTGTTGGCATCCACCGGTGGCAGAACAGGCTTTCGCAGCGTCAACTGGTTTGCCCCGAGGTCGATGACGGCGCCATACTCGCAGAGAAAGTCCATTCCGAGGATAACGTCCCTCGAACTGTCTTGCAGAACGACGAACTTGACAGGGCACGTCTCACCGAGGATCTCGACGCGAGCAGTGCATCTCCCGACTGGTGTAATGAGGTGTCCTCCGGCGGTTCTTATTTGTGGTCCATCCCACGGCGTCATGACTTTTCGAAGGCGGCGGGAGAGCCTCCCACTCAAGACTGAGTAGTCTGCTCCGGTGTCCACGAGTGCTGATGCGTCGTGGCCGTCGATGACGACGTTTAGGTTATTGGACACCGTTGCAGGGGCGTCGTCTCGGTCTTTGGTAGCGTTCGAGTGGGGGCCCTCCGACGTTCGTGGAGGATCTTGGCGTCGGTCGTCTTCGGCAACTCCACCTCCAGGGGTTGCCGCGCCTAGTTTCCCCGGCGAGGAGCGAGGGGCGACAGGCTTTCACGTCGGGGTCGGTGCATCGGCGATGCTGGACGTCGTGGCGAAGGCGACCGGAACTCTCGGCGGGACGCAGGCTCGGGGGACTGAGGTCGTCGCAGGTAATCGTCGATCTCCCGAGGGCGTTCACCATACCGGGGGCGCGGGTCGTTTGGGTGGAATCCGCGCTGCCCGAGTCGTCGGTATGGGCATCGGCGGTACACATGGTCAGCTTCCCCGCAGTGGTAACACAGCGGGCGTCGGTCGGCCGTCCTCCAGACGTCTGTCTTCCTCGGCGCAGGTCGGTCTGGGTGAACGTGCGCCTGATCTTCCTGTCGTCGGGGGTACTGCGGCGTTGGGGCGTCTCTTCGGGGTGGCGCCGTGGCTTGGCGGGGAGCTTGCGGCGGTCGTCGGGCAATGGCAGCGTAGCTCAACGTCGGTTCCTCCGGCGCCACCGTGGTGACGGGAACCTCTGGTTGGAGCGCCCGATGCACTTCTTCTCGGATAGCCTCGGCGATGGAAAGGGTTGGCGGATGGCTGGTGGTTAGCAGCAACCTTCGTAGTTCCTCCCGGACGACCTCCCGGATAATTTCGCGGATATCCGTACCAAGAGTGTTTTCGCCGCTAAGCAGCGCGGTTGCAGTGACGCTTGGATGCCGCTGGTAGTGGGAAGCGCGCGCTTGGAGGGCGCGCTCGATGTTTGTCGCCTCGGTGACGAAGGCGTCGACGGTTGCCGGCGGGTTGCGGACGAGGCCCCCGAAGATGTCGTCTCTCACCCCGCGCATGAGAATTCGTAGCTTCTTCTCTTCTGTAGCCCGAGGGTCGGCGCGGGCGCTCAGGCGCAGAACATCCTCTACGAAGCCGGTGACGCTCTCGTTGGGGCCCTGGGTCCTGGTTCGCAGTAGGTCCTCGGCTCGCTCTCGGTGGTGGTGGTTTACGAATGTAGCCTTCAGATCGGTCTTGAAAATGTCCCACGACGTCAAAGAGGACTCATGGTTCTCGTACCAGTGCTTGGCGGTCCCCTCAAGGGAAAAATAGACGTTGTGCAGGCGCTGCTCGTCGGTCCAGTCATTGTGGAAGGCAACGCTATCATACTGGTCAATCCAGTCTTCGACGTCTTCGTAGAGTTCACCGTGGAAGGGGGCAGCCGTCCGCGGTGCGACGGGCATGTAGATTACGGCAGAAGCGGCCGGGGTCTGCGACTGCTGGTCGTTCATTGTCGGCCTCGTTGGCTGCTTGGTCCTGGGAGGCAGAAGTCCAAATTCCGGGTGTAGGCCTTGGGTGCGACGACTGAACCGGATCTCGGTAGTGCCTTCGTTGGTTCTTCGTGGGCTTGGCGTCGGACTTGCACTGCGGGCCCTCGGAGGGGTACGCGGCAGGGGGATACGATACCCCGCACCTCCACCAAAATGTCACGAATGACAAGTGATGAGGCGGCGAATAACTGAGTAAACTAAACGTTTAATCGGGCGAACTTGTGCCCAAAATAAAAGGGGTACAGAAAATAATAACAGAAGGTCGCGGGCGTCGAAGTCGGCGAAAGAGCAGAGTCGAACGCTGGGGCGAAACTTTTGTACACGCGTGGGCTTCTGGAGCATTCGGCGTAGAAGGTCCGGTGCCTAGAACATTCTAACCTCGAATCAGCAAGACGGTTCTCGAATTTACCAGAACGTCAGATTACAGTGTCAACAAAAATGTGTAGCCGCGGCCAGGAATCGAACCCTGGCTTTTCGCGTGGGAGACAAGCGCGATAACCGTTCGGCCACGCGCGCGCTGCCTACTTGGGAAGTTGCGCGCGCGGCAATATGAAATTGCATTGTTATATCATGTATGTGTTCTTTTTCCTGCTCTTTGGTGTGCACGCTTTCCCCAGTGCATTTTTGTGCGTGTTATTCTAAGATGTAAATAGTATATACGCGAAAACATTGTTTTGAAGTTTCAATTGTATATTATGAATTTCCCCCCTCATGTAATGCGCTCGCAAGTCGAGTGCCTTTGAGGTAATAAAATGAAATGAAATGAAATGCCGATGTCAGAACAGTTTGAGTGAAACGGATGTCTGCCCGTCGGTCTAATCGATATTCCATAGTCCATTAGGTATGATGCCTGGAACGCGTCTACGACTGGAGTGTTTACCGCGTCCAGAAAAGTGGCCCCTCGATTTCCGCCCGATGACGTCACACAAGTGTCATATTGTCGCCGGTCGCGACCCTGGTGGTGTCACAATAGCTGTTGTGTATGTGGCAGACGGCTATTCAACTGCAGGTCGCTCTCCAGTGTGGTAATCCACAGAAGCGCTAGCAGCCAGAAGTTGTGACACTGCAACGACAGCGACAGTCGCGTTCGCTTGTGCTTTTCGCCAGCATTTCTACGGCCAAACGCCAGGATCGCCACCTCCAACAGAATGACACTTCGGCTCCTGTGACGTCATTTGTTGCAACTTCTGGACCACTTTTGATGTATGGGCAGCAAAAAACGCTAAACACACCAGTCGGAGCCGCGCTCCAGGCACCATACTTTAGGTGATGAAGGCGCGACGGTGGCCGATTGTGCTGAAGTGCCTAAAGCGAAGGCACGGGCTGCGGAACATGAGGACCCTACGCCAAAGCTCTACTCTTTCCCGTTTCGGACCTCATGACCATTGTAGTGGAGTGCGGTCGTGTATCACGACTGCGGGATAAATGGTAGAGGCCTAAGGCTTTCAGTGGTACCTCACTGGCACAACTGCTTTTCTACAGCAGATACACCTGACGACCGTTGGAGCTGACTAACATCCTGCAGTCGGAACATTCACGAAATACAATTAAGGACAGAACGTAAAGGGTAGCGCATCCCTTCGGATGTCCGGCCTGTGCTGCACGAACCTCGTTGTCTTCCGCCGCGTGTTGGCTGCGTGTGTTTGCTCGATACTCACGTAACACCAAAATGCTATCGAAGGCGGTAAGATACAATCGGGATAGCTGAAAATCCACCTTGCTGTTCTCATCCTGTTCTTGGCGTTTTTACAGCGGAAGCTGTTAGTTGCCCATCGCCCGCTTTCGCGACGTCGTGTGCGTAAGCGGAGCAGTTTCCCCGCTAAATTTAGAGGAAAAATTGACTTCACGTGTTCTATTCACCAATTCAGCTTCCCCGCTAAATTTGGAAAAAAAATGGACGTCACGTGAACAACGCAGCAATTAAGTTTCCCCACTCCATTTGGTTGAAATAGTCACGTCACATGACTAACGCACCAATTAAATTTTTCCGTTAAATTTAGCGAAAAAATGAACGTTATGCCACTTATGCACCAATCCAGTTTCCCCGCTAAATGTGGCGGGAAACTCATGTCACGTGATCTGACGTCACAGAATCTAAAGACAACTTGAATTTCCTCGCTAAATTTAGCGGAAAATGTGCGTCTCGTGACATATGAAACAATTCAGTTACCCCGTTAAATTTGACGGGAAAACAAATCGCACGCTTGCTGTTCCTGTCTAAATGCATCACGTCGTGTGATCGTCGGGCAACTTTTTTTTTATGAAGTGAAAAAAAGTGTTCCTGGTAATTTTTAATAATTGTTCTCTTTCCTATAGTAACGGGTTCTTACCCAACCTAAAAAATTAAGGCACGATAGAACAAACATTATGCAATCCCGTGGAAATCCTTTGCAATCCCTGTCTTCCCTAATTAAATGCCGGCTGCTTGAATGTCATCGATCCACCTTTTCTCACAGGAGTTGGCGCATGGGGCTGAGAGGCACGCTTCAGGCTTGACCGCATCCATTGACTTCGTTCTAGGCCAACTTCTAGATTATATCGCTTCAATGGTTTGTTTGTCTTGAGTGCCATCGGTCCCCGATCCGAGGGATCTGGAACTTTGAACTGAAAAGCGGCCTCTCAAAAGTCAATTATTGAGGTTTTGCTCTGAGATGCAGCTTTCTTAACGCCGTGAAGTCTACTTAGAAGGCAGTGAATTTTACTTGTGGCTGTTATAGATTTTTAATGTTAACTTTTTGGGAAATAACTTCTAGTTAATGGATTTTATAATTTTGTTTACCGTTTCACTTTAGCTAGGAGAATGGGAAAAAATATAACGGCCGATTTTCAGGAAATAAACTTTTCCACCGTGTTACGGACCGTGTTCATTCAGAGGGGCTTGTACATTTTCACTATCCCTTTCGAATTAGCTCATCAAACGCTTGCAACTGGAATATTTTCCTCCCTGCATGGAAGGATGGATGGATGCACCGGTTGAAACCTCGAAATCTAGTCCGATCTAAAAGGTGTAGCTTAGGTTTGATTTTTTAACGTTTCAAAACTCATTAGAAATCGGCTGATTAAACAAATGTTCTGTTTGCATATTACTGTTTCGGGACAAAGTCATCGACCGCGGTGAACGTCAGGTAAGAGGTGTAAAAGATATAAATTAACACATTAATAACCACATCTTCACGAACTTACTTTTCATGCATTCACCCAAAACGCAATATTTCAATTTGCGGTGTGTTGTCCCGTGGTCAAAATGTTCCTTCGTTGTTAGAAGTCATACAACTAAATTAAGCTCATGCTCATCCAACGAACATTTGAGCCACTAGAAGACAGAAACCAAAACAAAACGCAAGCGAGCGGCGAAAGTTCCACCTTGAATGGGGGTCAGCCGCAGTGGACGTGAGGAGTGAAAAATTGCGAGCCCATCTATCAGAGTCAAATGATCTAAGCATCGCTTGCACGTAGAAAAGTTACGTCACCCCCTGCTAGTCTCCTTGGGAGCTAGGTTTTTGGCGCTTTCCCCCTGGTGCCGCTCTGCAGAGTTCTGTACAGGTATTGTGCCTAGCGCACAAAAAGCAGTTGAGGGAAGCGCGTCGGACTAAATTTGTAAGAAAACACATGTCCAGTTGATCGTAATGAAACCTAGGATCAAGAATCAGCAATCTAACTTGGGCTAAGATGGGTTAGAATAATTACCTACTGGGTGTTTAACCATTATTTGAGAGCAGCAAAATATAAAGCAATTAGGCATGAAATAATAAAATAATTTATTGGGATAAGGTTGTCCTACATGGAGAACATCAGGAATAAATAAAAAGTGATACATTAAGATCAGACCACCTAAAATCTATGAAATATATGTTTAATATAGTATCCTTATCTAGCACATTCCAATAGAACTTTTACAAAATTTGGTAAAGCCCGTGCGCCAACTCGTGCACGCACCGCCTTGCCCCCCGCTGTATCTACCATTTGACATTAGAGGGAGTAATAGGACTGTTTTATCACCTCAACGTCCACTGTAATGCCGTACACTTTTCTCTTGTACAGCATTTTGCTCATAAATATTTCTGTAATTTCTACTAGTTTCTCTCTTAAAGGACGCGATAACCACTAAGTAATAATAAAAATAACATGATCCTTCTTAACCTATGTCCTCCGTACTTTGCTCGGGTGGCCAAAGAGACTCTTCAGGAATGTAGGTTAATTTTCATGCCCTCGATTAAGCCTAAACTTCGCTCACGTTTGCCCCACATTTCTTCGCGACAAAGTTCAAAAATGAATGTTGAAGTGATAATGAAATAAAAACGTCCTTGGCCTGAGCAAAGGTAAACACAATACATAATCGCCATTACAACATGCACCACATGATTCTTGGGTTCAACGAATATATCTTTTTTTCCTACAATCTTAAACAGGGCCACAACCGTACAGAATTTGAAGGTAACCGACAGGGCACCTTCTAAAGCTTAGACTGTCTGTCATTTTGTGTCTCCGTTGAATCAACATGAAACACGTCTTAGTATTTATTTATTTATTTATTCAATACTGCAACCTCATTAAGGTTTTAGCAGGGTGGGCACTGTAGTACACAAAATACACCAATCTTCAGGCAAAAATTAAATGGCACTATAGATACCCGCTGAAAACTCTGTCCCAATCACCAAGCCGGTTCGCACACATGATTGTGATAGCACAATGGTCAAAAAGAGGAAAGTAAGAAAGTAAGAATTCGGTCGTCACCAGCACACAAAACTTCAAAAACCTTCGTTGCTTTATTGTCAGCTCGGGGAGTTAAATGTGATATTATCTTTTATTCTTAGTCTGGTTTATCAAGTTGTGACAGGAAGGTCACCAGAGAATCACTGCCTACAACTTCTGGGCCGAGGCAATACAATACACAAATTGTCCAAGGAAAATATGATTGCGCGAAGGCGTCGTTATGATTGGAGTATTCTTTCAATGAAAGCGAGCGAGAACGTCTTGTAATGCGCGGTTTGAAAAATGAAATGTAGTCACTTTTATTTATTGTTAGCTGGTTATTTACTAGGAGGAAAATAAATTTCAGTCACGCCGGTTGATGTTTCAAACAGAAGCGTTTCAGATTGGCAGCTTCCATTAGGGCGTTTGGTGATACCAACCACAGTATGTTGGAACTTAACCCGAGACGGGTATAAAAAGAAACTTAAAAGTAGAAGGGACAAAAAGCATGGAAAAATAGAACACCTTAACCGCAGCTAATAGATTTATTCAGTCCCCCTTCCTTAAATAATCGCATCCACATGGTCACTAACCACACGACTTGTCTAAGTTAGGACACAAACACCAGGACCTACAAAAGAACAGCCAGAACAGGACAATGGGATGCCCTTTGAACAAAAAAAAACAATTACAGCTTCGACAAACCTTCTGAACTTAAACTAACCCACCACCGCTTATGGTCAAAACATCCAATGGGTCATAACATCCAACAAGTCAAACATCCATTAGGTCACATGACATAAGAGTGAAAACATCGAACGCGTCAAGACATCCAGCCGAGTCGAAACAACCCCTGAGTAAAAACGTCCTTCGAGTCAGAACATCCATCCGAGTCAGAACATTCATAGAGTCAAAGCATCCATCGAGTCAGGACATCCATCCGGGGGTGAGAAGTTGGAAGATATATTTATAAATTATTTTTGTTGAGTGGAGTCACCCTATTACAAATAGATGTCATATCCATTTGAACTTTTCTTTATAAGGTTGTATCCGTGGATCTATGCACGGTGTTTTGAATTGTTCGCATTATTTGTTTAGTACTTAAGTGCGTCATGCAAAGATTTTGGCTGTATTGAGGCACAAAGAACCTATAAAAATACTTTTGAGATAACGCTTGTACTTTGCGATGACGGTTCCGGGAAGAATGCAATTCACCTTCGCCAGGGGCCTGCTCACTGTACTCGGCCACCGGTACCTCCACTAAACGCTACTCTGCTGGAGCAACGTGCCAATAATTTTGACAACTTCTGGCTTTCCAACACAGACGTCAAAGACATCTGGGGCCATTTTGAGAGCGATGGACCAAGCATCACCAACATGGTGTAAGGGTGACGTAACGGACTGCACAACCGGCTGACGGGTCATCATCCATACTTAGCAGAATTCATGCAGTTCCTGAAAGTTATGCAGCATTCCTCGCAAAACAGGATCCAAGCACTGCTCTTAGATCCCCTCGCGGTGGCGTCTGCACCGGCGGTTCAAGGGACCAGACGTAACAAGCGGCTGCAGGAGGAGATGGCTATGTTTTCGAGCTAATTGGCGACTGTAGTTCCGACATTTGTAGACCTGCTGAACTGCGCTGAAAGGATTTCGATGATTGCAGTCGTTCCATAGAACGAACTGACTAGGACGTGAGCCGGTTTGGCTTAAAATTACTAATTTTTATTGATAAATACTTGTGCACACAATAAACCATTTTGAATGCCTCGGGCAAGACTGGTGTTTTAGTCAACGACCTTTCGTAAAATAATATAAAGTCGCATCTCGGGGTGAAAGTCGGGGTACAAGCTATACTCTGTTAACCCCTTGGCGTATACAGTGTGGTGGAAGCGCTGTGGAAGCCATCTTTTCCCAAGTGCACCCAATGGAATACTTCTTCTAGCTTGACATTGTTCTGCCAGCCTGAGGACATACATGCCTTGCACGCCTTGCACGTGAGGTCACGCTAGGAAAGGACGAGGCCCTGCACCTAGCTGGTGGTGGACTTCACACAGCACGGATGCGCCTACCAAGGCGTAGGATGCCGCTGATAGCCCAAACATGCGCTGACAGGCACCATATTTTCTACCAAGGTGCCTACAACACTGTAGAACCCGAGCTTGCATATTTTTTTTTAATATTTATCAAAGGTACCAAGTTTTGTTACATGTGAACTTAAAAAAATGTGCCGAGCTTACGGTGATGACGTTTATTCAGTACGTGCGAAATTTTTCGGCATTGGTGTGATTGCGCTACGAGCAGAAAGTGTTGATATACCGCCAACGAAATATTGACGCTAAGAGCTGTCGTGTCGCTAAAAAAAAAAAAAAGCTTCATTGCGCGCTTCAAAATTTTAGCAGCGGCTCCAGGTGTTGCTTTTAAAAACATTATTTCGATTTATAAATAAAATAACGGACAACACAACTCTCATTGTGTCAGGGTTTATATTATGATGTTTCTTAACCGGCTCGCCTGCATACTTCCGCTTCTTGCAAAGGTTACCATCTAGCGGAGGGCACAAACCGATGCCCCGGCGACGGCGTCTCGGCGAGCTTGCATACGGGGGGCCGCCGCCGACTGATCGCCGTCTTGCCAGGGTCGCGGCGCGACACTCGCCAGTACTCGGCCGGAAGCCCCGAAGGTGTGCTCGAAGCGTGGAGATGGCGTGATGCAACGAAAGGCAAAGGTCGTCTGCACCACGAACGGGCAAAAGTCGATGCAAAGGCGTGCGCGAACGTAAACGACGGTAGAAAAATGCCGTCGCTCGCCGCTATGAAATGTGCCCCGCGAACTCAGTAATCCACGGCCGCATCCTTTTTCTGCCACTCTTACTTTCTCTAACATGACGGCTACTCTGTCTCGCGGAGAATGCGGACGAAGCGGTCGTCGGGATACCTAGTAATTGGTACAGCCAAGCGCGGCGCAGTATACCATTGGTCTTGCTGCGAATGGCCGTCGAGTCAACTACCAGCATGGCGGCTAGCGGTGTTCAACCTCACCATGTGACGTAGGTGCAAGGCATGTATACGGAGATTGGGGTGATCACGTGGTGTAACGCCGACAGGTTTAACGAGCGTGCAGTTTATTTTGCACTGTCAGCTTCGGGGCGAAGGGAATGCAGCGTGATGAACCACGACTGAGCAGTGAGCATTTGCGTTTCAACATGTAATAACAGCCCTTCATCTGTCCCCAAATATGGCCTGGAGCATAAAATGTTTTCGACCTTCCGTGCGCCTGTTTCTCCAGCGTCTGCCTCTCGTTGGGCAATTACTTTGGCTTGCCGAGCACACGCTACTTCTGCACGATTCCTGACCATTTTCTCGGATTTAGCTGCGACATTATTGGAGGGACGTGGAGTCCGCTCCCGAGCTTGATAATTTTCACCGTTCCCTATGTTTGCTCCACTGATGGCGGAGGAAAACGCCATAAGCGCCCATCGCCTGCTTTGCTGATCCTCCGGATGTGGCATGTACTATGTACATGCCAGTGTAGCGTGAGCTACACTGGCCGAGGTTGAGCAGTTTCGCGTGGCTCCTGGAGAGCCGTGCTGCGCATGCCCGAGGAGTAGTTACGTGACACGGCGCACAGCTGGCGCGAAAAAGTCGAATTTGGGGGTTTTACGTGCTAAACCAACGACGGGCATCTAGCACACCCTAGCGGAGGACTGAGGCTTAATTTGGACCGCCTGGGTCACTGTTGACGTGCAACCGAAAGCTCGGTTACACGGCGCCTCCTCCGCAATAAGCCTCCGTCAGATTGCGGGAACCTCGGCCGGGATTCGAACCCGCCACATGGGGATCCGTAGGACACCGCTCTCGCCTTGGAGCCGGCTGCACAGCTGGCGCGCCGGAGCCGCCGCCGCCGCGTGCTCCGCCGCCACCGCGCGCGCCTCGGCGGTCTGCGCATTCCAGAGGAGTGACGTCATAGCCGCGGCAGACGCACTGGCGCCGCCGCGTGCCCAGCTGTGCGCCTCCGTTGCGCGGTAGCCAAGTCTGACGCTGCACCGGAGCCGCTTGATAGCGCCTCTCATTTTGTGCGCATCCGCAGAGGTATCAGTGAGAGTATACATATAGCAGGGCGTTTTCCAGTGTGGTATAGCCATGGAGAAGGAGAGCGAAATTGCTGCTGAGCGGCGCAGAAGAGCAGAGAAGCTTAACTCATCGGATCCCGAAGTAGTCACATAATGCGTATACCGTGTGTGTGTCATGGAAGCAGCAGTAAGCATGATAATCAAGCTAATCCTAGACAACCAGGAAAGCTAAGAATAACCAGCTGAACCTAAGCTCACGCTACGTAAATCCTGGCATAGCCGAGCTAAGGCACTGCAATGTTTTATTCTTAATTAGGCGTTCAGCATAAATAAATTGCTGAAAGTTCTTCTCCCAGATATCTAAAGCCATCTGTCCTTTTTTAGCCTTCTTGGAACATACTATTCGTCTACCTGCGTGCTAAAGAATATTTAATACGCAGTAAGTCTCATTATATCATTTTCAAGCGTGCACTCCACTCCACCCACTAGGGAGCCGTCCCCGCTGCGCATGCCTGTTCCTCCTCGGTGTAGTACAAAGAGGAACGCTATACTCTGTTTCACCTTATGATGTACCGCAGGAAAGGCTACAAGCGCGAGCTCCTTGCCCTGAGGCACATATCGGCGCCACAAGCTCTCGTGACTTAAGAACAGCTGCCAACGCTATGAGCTCGTGCTTCTAGCCTTCGCTGCGGTACAACATAAGGTGAAACGAAGTATAGAAGCGGTTTTCACGAGCTCTGATAAGATACGACAGTGGCAGGGTATACAGCGTCACTAATCAATGTACTGTACACTAGAAAAGACAAAACAGAAATGTAGAAATATTCAACTCATTCTCTGCGCTTGGCTTCTATTTTCTGAAAATGTGAGAATATTGTTCGGGCTCTTTGTCATTTATATACGTTTATCAAGGAAAATATGGCATTTGCTTACCATATTTTAAAAGTCGTTCACACAAGATAACGACCAATTCAGGTAAAAGAGATTTACCACACCACTAGCAAATTTTATATATCTGAATGGGAACCTGGACCGCGTCAAAACGTTCAACGAGTCAGAGCATCCGTCCGCGTCAGAGCGTCCAACGCGTCAAAACGTCAAATGGGTACGAACATTCAATTCGTGAAAACGTCCAACGAGTTAGAATAGGGGCGGCCAAGCTGCGGCTCGCGAGCCGCATGCGGCTCTTCGCGTGTTAAAGTCAGGCTTGCGGCTCCCTCCCTTACCCCCCCCCCCCCCTTCCCCGCCCACCACGCTTCCACAAAAAGAGAAATGGAACGGGTTTTAAATAGAAAGACAGGTTGCAATAAGGTAGTCGTTTGCTCCTGCTACCGTACGTACAGTAAGGTAGCTTTTGACTCGGATAGATTGAAAGTAGTTCGAGTTTCGTTTATTGCTCCGGACAAAAGTTCCCCCCCCCCCCCCCGGCTCTTGGAAGTTTCTTGATTTTGTTTGCGGCTCTTAGGCCGGGTCAGCCTGGCCACCGCTGAGTTAGAACATCCATTCGAGTCAGAACATCCAACGCGTCCAAACGTTCAATGAGTCAACACATCTCCGAATGGGATGTTTTGACACGTTTAATGTTCTGAACATAGCTAATGTTGAAAACTTGGGCGAGTTGGTGTGACATGTTTAAAATGTTAAAACAGCGCAAACAACAAAGTACGAGAAGCAGGACACATACACAGCACTGCACACACACAGCAAGCAAACCTTCTGCTTCTCGTACCTTGTCGTTTGCGCTGTTTTAACATTTTATGAATGTCCTGACTCCGAATCAACCACCACTTCTACAAAAAAAAAAGTTTATATTCTTTGTAGAACAAATGACATTACAGAGTCATCGGATTTTGATATGCATTGGAACTCGTCGCACGCCATTTGCAATCATAATGGTGAGCGCAAAGCGTTTTACAGCATGTAAACTAACGATTTTATGCACTTTAGACGGATGGCAAAAATCAGTTTGTCACGGTATCACGCGCTGCAATTTACCACAGAGGGGCCAGCAGGTGGTGGAAGTTTACAGCGAAAAAAAATAAAGAAATAAACTTAACTTGCTAAAAACGCACAAAAAAATCTGTTTTGAGCAATCTAGACCACCACTTTACAGACGATGCAAGCGTACGGAGAAGTCTGGCCGACAGCTGGTGCACGCCGCGTCGTTGGAGCGCCGGCCGATTCGGGTGCTTTTGCGGGATCGTCTGCTATCATAATCTAAATCGTACGGCCATTCCTCGACGCGGCGCACGCCATCTGTCGGCAGCCCGTTCCTCTTTCTATGCACTATCTGTGAAGTGGCGGCGGGGATTGCCGAACACAAGTTTGTGTTTGTTTGTTTTGTTTGAACAAGATAAGTTCAATATTATAATTTTTATTTCTGTACACTTCAACCACATGCTTGCATAACTGTAGTAAATCACAGCAAAATAAGAGGAGAAACTTATTTTTAAGTGTCCGTCTAAAACGCAATAAAATCGTTAGTTTACGTGCTGTACGTGTGCATACGAATTAAAGGAAAAAATGCACTTTTATTTTTTAAATAGTTTTTTTTTTCACCTATAGCCAATTGTTTAGGCACACTTGATGGCCGAATTGTTGACGCGAATAAACAATTATTGCCACTAAAACCAAACAGAATCTTGTGCGTGAGGGTCTGTTGGTCGAGTGAGTTGTTGCACTACAGACCTGACGACGAGGAGCGAAGTTCGTTGCGGTTCACCCAGAAATTCTGGGTTCAATTCCCATTCCTGCCTGTTTCGATGTGGACTAGCGTGAAGCCGGCGCGCGGTCCTGTATCACGACTGCGTGATGCACCTCAAAAATCTTAGGTTAGCAGTTCTACTGCGCTGACTAAATTTCTAATTTTATAGCGAAGACATCAGACTAACTTTCCACTGCCTAGTGCCCCATACAAAAAGTTTCTTTGGTGGTGTCTGTTTTCACTCTTTGCTTTACCTAATTGGCTTTCTGCTTTAATCTTCGGAACTTCCCTATCGTGATCATACCTCGATGTTGCGGAAACGCAAACATTCGCCATCTGTTTACGTCGGCAATCTAGATGCGGCAGCTTTTATGTCTGACAGATTTCACCACTGTGGAAACGGCAGTTACCTCAGCTTCCAGGCAGTACATCATTTCTTCCGTGTTATGTTCGTGCCGCTGCTTTGTTGACAGACAATACACTATTGATGCAGCAAGGAACGAGTGAACTCAGACGATGCGGGCGTAAGAGGTTCATTGGAAGCATCAGGGCCCACGCTGAACTACCATCATTTGGTAAACCCAAACAATATCCTTTCGGGAAAATACGGTGAAAAAGAAAGCACATGGTCGATACGCTGATTCGGTGGCTTTTTGAAAGAATTGTGTTGGTTCTAATAGTTTCACGTGCAGAGTATCGGCGCGGTTAGTACGCTTTCTGCTCTCAAAGCGAAAATGCAGAAGAAAAAAATGAATGTGACTCTCTTTTACTCAATATGCGAGCAGTGTTGAATAAATTGAGATTTTTGAAAACAAACACAAGTAAATAAGAGTTTTTTTTAAATAAGATTAATTTGATTTTAGAACGTTTGAGTTTTAAAATAGAGTTTCCAAATATCTAGATATATTTTCAATATGAAAAACTGATTGATCAGCCCGTCCAATTACTGAAAAAGTGCGGAAAAAGTACTCGAAATTCAAACGACAGTTTAATGAACAACTTTTTTTATCAAGTAACATAGAGCGAATATCGCTTGATTTGTTATAATTCGTCAGCACACTTTATTTGGCTTATTTTCAATTTTTAATTTGTGTTGCAATACGGCATTACTTTTCCAGATTTTGTTTCCGTTTTTTTTTGCATTGTTATTTACATGGAGTAAGAAGTTACGTAACTGACCAGCAAAGTGGAGACTTGAAAGAAATACCAAAGTATGGATTTTCTCAAAAGCACACAGATTTGCGTTCGTGATTAGCCAGATATATATAACTTTCTTGCTTGATGATTATTTAATATAAATACAAAGCAAACTTACAAAACAAAATAAACAAATGATAAAGAAAAAAAAATTGGGATTTATTTTGGGGGGAAAGTTTTAATCTAAATCATCACAGCAGAACCTTTTTTATATTATTATATCACAATCTATATCAAGATTTAAATCACAATTTAAATAATCTTGATCTTTATTCTCCACACTGATGCACCGGCAAGCAATGGCCAATCTCGGACGTCCTAATTGCGTGCAGCACAAAACCTGTTTACTGCAGATTGCCTATTTTTTTAGGTCCCCCTGAATTTGTTTTTGGTGTTTACGAACTGATGGGAGGAGAAGAGTTTCCGCCCTTGGAAAGCAAGATACATGGCACTAAATTACCACGAATTGGTGCAGCCGGCATATTAACTGAAGGGATATTTTTTCTTAAGCTAAGCACTTTTTAGTTTTATATTTACGTGAGGTATGTGTTACCGGTCAAGGGTACATATCTTTTTACGCTGTACGTGGGGTAACTTCTGGGCTGCGCCCAAATGTGGCGAAATAATAAGCTACGCCTAACAAAAGTTATGTATTTTTATATTTAGTTCTAACATACTTTGAACCGTGACGCCAAGACAAGTGAGTATTGGACCGAAAGCACCGTCAAGTGTATAAAACCAATTGAAGAAAATCGCACACATTATGCATTTGTTTTCAATGGCTGTGCCAGATAAATGCCCGAATTACAAATTAGCTACTGAAAAAATCAATTGATTACACATATATATATATATATATATTAATTAGTGTCGCTACTTTGCGACAGGTTTTTCATCTACGCCTAAAAGTGTAGAAAAGTTGCACAAGTGGCGTCCTTGACACACGCCACCTTGGGACATTAACGTGTGATGCGTGTTTGTTATCCTAAGGCACCCGGTCTAGAGCCCTTGGCCGTTTCACTGAGCATTGTTTCGGTGAGTAACAATGAGATATGACAACTACTGAATTCCCCACGTTAAAAACCCAAAGGTAGCAGCCGCACTGCAATTGCTGAATTCCATATCCACAGAGTGGCCATCAGAAGTCCCCTTGAGGAAGATTAAAATGGCGCTCTGTACGTATACCTCTGCCCAACGACTTTTAGTTTAGTTAATGCCATGGCGTCAGAAAACGGTACAATTTAAGGCAGAATGACTTATGTTCTCCATATATTATGGCAGTTTTGTTTTCTCACTTCAACCTTGAATAAGCTAAAGTAAAAAAAAAAAACATTACCAAAAAAAATGTGCAGACACGAATTTTAGACGCATACATTATCTGTATTCCTCGAATGCATTCAAAGCGCAGATTGACGTATTTCTCATGATGTTCACCACTTTTTTTTATGCCATTCTTAGAGAATGTTGTGGCTCCATCACTGAGAACACTATCGTCAGTCACCACAAACGTGTTATGCGTATAAAGGAAAGTACACGAAGTTTCTCGGAAGACGAACATAATTCTATGATGGTAGAGTTTAAGGTTCAACGTCTGTGACGTCTCATAGTCTTGTGGAACGCGTGCTGGAATGACTGAAAGCCCCAGTGGAAACATAACTTGAGGAGAGTGTCTAAAATCTTGTGTTGCGTCATCTGAAATACCTAAATCTCTGCAGCGATTACGCGTACAAGTAGCCTCATCGTGCGTCGAAATATCATCTAGGTCCAAACATTAATTGTTCATCACTTTTATTTCCCCCAACTCATCTGAGGTTTAAATTTAAGAAGAAAATCTCTCGTGTAACCTTGAAACACATTTAGCGTCTGAAAAGATCTGAAGCAGACGAAGCCGCACAGATCCAAGACCCATCTGCTCCAGGGAGGGGGCTGTAAATCCGGAGAGTCTCTCCGAGGCTCTTTAAACCAGTCAACAAGCCGGGGTCTCGCTCGATCGTTGCAGCTGGGGTACGTCCCTCCGCTACAATGGTGCTCATCGAAATCAAACAAGTCAAGCAGCGTTAAAAAAAATGAAGCTTATAATTGGAGCTTGTTAGATCACGTACAGTCGGACGCGCTCTGGTGAGAGGAGCAAGTTTAGAAGGTTAGGATAGAAATACGGCATCGTGCCTGTGTCGAGTTCTTTCCTTCTTGTTTTCCACCGAGGCTCCCCGGAGGACGTTTTCATTAGTTAAATTGATTGTGCGGAGGTTTACAACTCGGGAAGCTCCACGGTCTCGAAAGCCGCGGTGACGTCGTTATCCGTTGTAGGAAGTTCCTTTGGCCGAAGCAGTCTCAATCCTTACCTGTTCTTTTTACCACTAATGAGGCAGTAATGAGCGCTCGAATTCCCGCGAGTTCAGCGACCGTTCGCACTAACTACCTTTGAGGAAAACACCGCTAGAAGATACGAGCGACGAGAACTGACAAGACCAAAAACTGGTTTTCAACTATTTAGCCGTTGACTATTAAAGTTCAGCAGCAAAATTATTTAAACTCTAGATATCGAAGTAGTTACCAGAAAGAGTTTAGTATTGAAGCGTTGTTGAAAAACTTCTACCGAATACCCCATGGCGTTAGAACTTTTGCCGTTTAGCTCAACTTAGACATTCTGATGCATTTCTGCAAAGTTGGTTGGGGTTCTAACAAGGATTCTCCGGTTTCGGAAGTTAATTTTGAACAAATTCGGATGTCTTTTTTTCAGTTCATAGTTTTTGGCAAAATCGGGGTTTTTCGGAGCGTGTTTTATGTCACACGCAATTCTATGTTTCTCGGAGTGCTTGTTTATGAACTTTTTATTGTCCACAAAATTCAGTTTATTAGGAATTTATCGTGTCATTGAACTGTTAGATAGGTTATGAAAAATTGCGAGACAGTCAACTATGAATAAACGTTTATTCCGCACTCAATATCTTCAACACTTCGAGTGGCCTTCGTGACATTTTAAAACTTGTAGTAAATGCAGTCATGTTTTCCAATGTTTTACTCATTCACTACAGCACGCTTCATTCGACTTACATTTAAACTTAGAATTATTCGTGGTTCTCCCAAACACCTTAGAGCGCTAAATAACGTTGTAAGTTACATAGTCTATAAAATAAAAATAAAATCTACAAATGTGGCTTACAACGCGAAACATGGAGGATGCGCTTTCCGCATTCGCGCTGAATATGTGAAATTCCAGTAGGCACAGTGCACAGCATGACAGAATGGACCCCTCTTGTGCACGCACTCTTCAGAACATTAGCGGTATAACGACTGCATTCACCTTGTAGGCCTGATGTGCACAGAAGTCTGTTTCTAACTAGATTATTTCATGCCCTTCTTGCGCGACGAGAACAAACAAACTATCATACGTCTCGAACATTCGAGGCCGTTTTGCTTTCATGTTCGGTTAATAATACGTATTCGGTACCAAAATGACTCGTCAGTATAGCGCAGGTAGTTCGCAATTATTCGTTAGACAGTGCGGCTTCACTTTTCCACTATATCAGTGGTTCGTGGGGACCCCATCTGGATTGACAGAAATGATGGGGGATCCCATTCACAGTGTATGTGTGTGTGTGTGTGTTGTGGGGAGAGGAGGCATGAGATGATTATATTGACAAGCCAACTCTGAAGCAACTTTAAAGGTCTGAAACAGAGTAATCAGTCAGTCACTTAGCACACATGACTTGGTCTCTTTAGCTTTGGGGAATAGCCGGAAAAATAAAAAAAAAAAGGTTTTATTGCTTGGCTTGATTGACATTCGAGGGCTTAGAACTTAAGCGGACATTGAGGGACCAAAAAAGGTTTGCAGAACATCATTTGAGAGCCACTGGGCTATACAGCATTTTAGTACTTGCGAAACGTTACAACGGTGTAAGAGGGTGCCACCTCGTCAACTATGTCCATCATACAGTCTACTCTCCTCAGAAACTCGTCTTTGAGGCGTTGGTCCATTGGCTTAAGGGTTCCTCCAGGCGCGAAGCAAGTAAAAGATAGATACATTTATGTCTCCAATGTCGATTTAGTTTCTATTTGATTGTTTGTGAACATTACTTCGTTCGAGGTCATCTTTAGGAACCTGAGCTTAATAAGCATGTCATGCAGAGAGCTAACTGTAAGGCTTTCAGCTTTTTACACTTCTTCCCTTTTCCCCATCACTCTGCATAAAAGCTACAATAGCGCGGCAGTAGTTAAGATTGTAAACAAGTGCTTCGTGCAAAGAAAACAATCTAGATGGGCTGAAAGTTGATGCGCACTTCAGGGGCCCTAATCTGGACACTTGGCGAAAAAGTCGGCGAGAAATTCGGCGCCTCTGATTGGCCGGCGCCAAGGTCAAGTGCGGCGTTGGCCAATCGCGGCCGCCAGATTTCTCGCCGTCTTTTTCGCCAAGTGTCGAGATTAGAGCCCCAGGTCAATGCTCTTGCCTGCACAGATTGAACCGAAGTGACGCCGAAGTTGTCTCGTGCTCTTCAGAAGGGCAGAGAAATGAACATCGAAGTTGTGAGCGCCCTTGAAGCAATCCACTTTCAGCCCCTTCTTCAGCATGTTGTTCAGAAGCTGGCAAAAACCTTTGAAATGCAGAGCACGGAAATCTGTTTGCGACTGATGTATGTCCCTGTAGAGTTTTGTATGTAGCAAAGAAAGCGCCGAAAGACGGGGAGAAAAGAAGAGGTAACAACGACACGTGGCGCACTCGCAACTGAAGGTTTATTGAAAAATACAAAGACTTAAATACTATGACAAGCCACTTCATTTCCTGCCACCCCACTCTCTCTCAAAAAATAGAATCTCCTTATCTAACAATGCCACAGACGGCTCGCTGACGCACTTATCAACGCCCCTTGTTTTGATAATGAATGCTTCGTGAACTTCCCTTGTGGTTTTATCGCTGTGTCGTCCCAGGATGGCTTTGTTAGCAAACAGTGGTCTGCACGGGCATCTATCGCAATGTACGGCCAGATGCCCAGACGGGCATCTGGCCGTCTGGGCATCTGGCACAAAAAAACACAGAAATAAGTTCTTGGAATATTCATCCTGTGTCGTTTACGACATTCCATTGTCATGTGGGCGTTCCTACGTAGGACAAACTGGCCGCTGCGTCAATGAACGTGCAAGAGAACACGCATCAGCTGTAAAACAGACGCCGTCTGGGCATCTGGCCGTACATTGCGATAGATGCCCGTGCACACCACTGTTTACTAACACAGCCATCCTGGGACGACACAGCGATAAAACCACAAGGGAAGTTCGCGAAGCATTCATTATCAAAACAAGGGGCGTTGATAAGTGCGTCAGCGAGCCGTCTGTGGCATTGTTAGATAAGGAGATTCTATTTTTAGAGAGAGAGTGGGGTGGCAGGAAATGAAGTGGCTTGTCATAGTATTTAAGTCTTTGTATTTTCCAATAAACCTTCAGTTGCGAGTGCGCCACGTGTCGTTGTTACCTCTTCTTTTGTCCCCGTCTTTCGGCGCTTTCTTTGCAGTCATAAATAACAAACTAGCCCAACTTAACATTCTTTTGTATGTAGGAAGCAGAGTCTGAGCACGTCACACATAGGTCAGCGAGCGATTTGGCAGGCTTCCGAAGGAGAACCTCTTGTATCAGCATCCCAATGGACACATTCCACTTTTGTAGAATCTCTGCCATAAAGGTCCGCCGGCGAGGTAGCGTTGCGCTTTGCGGTCCAACGTGATCGACCGGCGCCCTCAGCTAGGGCGATGATGACGATGAGAGGACACGTGATATTAGCTTGCGCCACGCCGAGCTACGCACTCCCGCTGCTGCCTTACTCAGCGGCGCAGCAGTCACCAGCGAGAAGCACTCAACGGCGTTCAATTGAACATTAATGCTTTCGCATTCATAACTCATAAGAAGTGCGTAGATGTCCTCGAAAATTTGATTCTGCTACGGTGGTAAGAAACAGTTTGACTATCTCCCAACCAAAAAAAGAAAAAAAAAATTAAATAAACAAAGAGAGGTCACTTCTGTGAAACAAAGACTCGAGGACATTAGACAAAAACACTACAATCCGGGCATCGTGTTTTTGCTTTTTTCGAGCGCAGCTCTTAAGCGTCCGTTTTCGGGTTGAGCGGCGTCGACGTTGGCGTCCGCGTAACCGCGCGTTGCATTATGGGACGTTTCCCATAATGCCGTCACACGTTATTTCATGTTTGACGTCACGAAGTTCACGAGTGACGCCACGTTTGCCGTCACGAGGCATGGCGTCACGTATGACGTTAGGAGGGTAAAATCTTCCCGCTAAATTTGGCAGGAAAATGTCCCCGCAAAATTTAGCGGAAAAATTTCCACCACAGTTAGTGAAGAATTTTCTCGCCAAGTATAGCTGAAAATTTTTACCCTCGTGACATCACACGTGACGTCACGTCTGACGTCAGTATGGGAAACGTCCCATATTGGAACGAGCGGTTACGGCGACGCCGACGCCCATTCAGCTCCCCGCTAAATTTTTTTTTAGCTGCAAGTTTGGCGGTTCTTGTATAACCTTCACAGTAATGCTCGATGTTGAAACGAAGCGTTTCTGGAGTATTTTTTTTTTTTTGCTAAGCTAGGATTTGGAGGCTGCCTCTTTTTCTAAATATTCGCTGTAATTTTGCACTAGACTAAGCCCGTGCTTTTTAAAACAAACGAAACCAAGCGAGAATGATGTCTATCCCCAACGCTTTTGTTTGCACATGTGCCAGCGATTTCGAGAAACTAAACTTACTGTGTCTCTCCTTTTGTTTTGTATGTTTATTCGTTCTTTATAATTCAGTTTTATCCGACACAGTACGCTGCCAATTGAACCTGCACTTCGGTTTTATTTCTTTTTACTGGACGAGAAAACCAGAAGATAAAGAGGAGGAAAGAACTATGACCTAAACAGAACGTGTTGTTGGATGCAATCGGCTGTCGGGTGTGTGTTGCTGCGGCCACGTTTCTATTATATTTTCGCATACATATAAATAATGCATACATCTTTCCGTCTAAACAACCAACGTCGAATTTATTCGTGATTGGGCATAACCAATCGTATCACCCATACGAAAACCCTACAATCGGTTGTTAGCTGGTATAAATGTATCACCACTTGTCAAGCTAATCTGAAAAATTAACATATATTTTCAATAAAAAGATAGATTGAGAAAATAGGTATGTGATAGAAAATAAATATAATGATTAAACAATGCTAATTAATGAGCCGTACTTGGTAAATTTAGACAACTTTGGTTAGTTCCACTATTAAACTATGTATAAAAAAGTTTATTTGATTAATATTTAAGAAAACCTACTCGTGGTTCCGATTCACACTGTCTCCCAGCTTCATCCGTAGGATTAAAACACTATTCAATTTTGCCTTTAGGTTAGGGCGCTGGTCACAGACAAAACATGGCACATCCCTTCAATCACACGGAAGGCTACCACTTCTAGTCGTTGGCCCTCATACTGTTGTTTACGCGTTGTTTACGCACCTTCCGCAAGTAGCGATTACATAAACGCGTGCAGGCACAACACACGACTATGCCCTTTCGAAACTGACACAATTAACCCTATTCATCATTGTGGCGCCATCTGTAGGATATATCGGAAACATGATTTGAACTGCCTTTAAAAATGGCGGCGCGCCACCCTTGTTTTGGGACGCAAAAGAAGGTTATTCGTAATGTGATGCTTATAGATCACAGTGACGCATCGGTTTGCTCGAAACGTTACTTGTCATTCTGAGCAACTCTGGTGCAGCAAACGCATTCAGATTCTCAAATTCGCTGATCTGGACAACTCTATTAAAATAATTTCCTCCTTTGGCATTTTTCTTGATATAAAATGTTTCTCGTTGTTCCCAGGCTTATGTCAGTTCTGACCCCTGCACCCCACTGATCTCAATTGTTGTAGGTTGGACGGCAGATCGGAAGCCCGTCGGTGGCACCACCGGCGGACATTACTTGACACCAGGCAATACATGCAAGTCTATGTTAGAAACACACAGGCGTAAGACTATTGAAGCTTGTACCCGGTGCTCGAAGGCAAGCATTTCATAATGTGCTGCGATCATTATATCGGTGTTTGGAGATTGAATCGGTATTTGTCAAGCGTTCGAACGCCCAAGAAAAATCGAAACGTGCCAGAGCACCCATGGCTCAGGCGGTAAGCTTGCTTTCGTCGAGGAGTAAAAAAGGAACTTGCCGTCAATAAGGCCGTCCTCGGGGAAGCCCAAAAGTTGGTGAATGTCAAAAAAGTTCCATGTTGACAGCGGCTTTCCTCGAGTGAGTGAATTCTGCGTAACAAGGCCTTCAAGTTTTTCGTCTTCTAAGAACAACTTATCAAAACCGCCACCGACTCCGTGGTAAGACTAAGCAACGCTTGTCTCATTGCACTGCGCTACATTTTTCGCACATCGGATTCACTCTCCACCACAAAACATTTTTGTTGTTGTTGTAAGAACTGTGAGGGCTGACAGTTTTAAGGCTTGTGCACAAGCTATTTGACAGGATTTTCGAAAAGCAGCCAAACCGTTTCATTCATAATTTAGAAATATAAATTTGAGACAAGGAAACAAAAACGGACATACACACCACCGTTTCAAAAATTCATTTCATTCCCAACAGTAGGACAGAAACGGGAAAAACGGCACTTTTTATGCGTTTTCTCATAGAGTCCCAGGTATTTAGTGATGGCTGCCGGTGGTGCCACTCGAGCTCAGCAAGACAAGCCTCGATTCGCGATCCAGGCAATTACAGTAGAGATCAGTGCTGCATCCCACAGACGTACTGCACCCCGGCCAAACACTAGCGCATTGTACAGTGAAATCGTGAAGCTGCGCGTTTCATCACGAACTCAAACATTTGCGGAACGCGTCCTATTAGCTCCTTTTATGTTTAAAAATTATTTTCCGTATATTGGAAGTAGGACGTTCAAGGAGTGCCTAATTATTGTATAGTGTGATGTCAATTCATATAAAAACCTGGGCGTTCACATAACATCTGATGTTTTATTTAATGTGCACGTTAAGTATGTCCTTTCTGAAGCAAATTGCAGCCTCGGTTACTTCAAACACAACCTTAGTAACGCCCGTTCTCCTCTAAAACGCGTAGCATACGCTTCAATACTCCGTCCTATTTTAGAATATGCTACTAGTATTTGGAACCCCAACTTGTGTTACCTAACCGAGATCCTAGAGGCATTCCAAAACCGTTCCGTGCGGTTTATTTATTCTAATTATTCACGTAACACGAATGGTACCAACTTAAAGCTTTTCCTGTATCTTGAGCTTTTACAGTTTCGGTGTACAGTGTCTAAATTCTGTCTCTTTCATAAAATTTACGATGCTTCATCACTACGTTTATTTTTATTTGCACCACCCTCCTACGTTTCTGCTCCTCTCGATAACTCTTAAGACTGCCTTTATTATTTGCACTTCAGTTTCATTTCCTCGCTCTTTTTTGCCGTCATCCGTTGTGGACTGGAACGGCCTTCCTGGTGTTGTTAACATAACTGACCCTTTTAAGCTTCGTCAAGCTATTTTTTTATTATGGGAAACTTTGTGAATGCTTTCTGCAAGAAATCGTGTTATAATTAATTGAACTGTATAAATACTGTAAACGAGTTATTTTTTGCGGGCTCAAATTTTCGCGAATCGGGCCAAAGCTGCAAATTTGAAATTATTCGCGGGTTCTAATTTTCGCGAATCGAGTGTAGCTTCCGTAGCGTTCACATATTGCCAGAATTGTTCGCGGGACTATTTTTCGCGAATTGTAGGCGATTCGCAAAATTCGCAAAAATTAGGTCCTCGCGAAAATTTTTGTCGTTTACAGTATGCTATTTTGTAATAATTTCAAGTTGTTCAACTTTCCTTTTATCGTTTATGTACATTTCCTCCTTATATAATGCCCTTCGTAAAACTGTAAAATGCTGAAATAAAAAACAAAAAAAAAAAACAGACTTGTCAAAAGTCAGTTTGCAAGAATTTCTTTTAATGCGAAAGCATTAATCCACTCATGGAGCGAAGCCGGCGTTGTTTATAGCAGCGAAAACCGGAACTTAAATTTGCAATAGCTAAGCGAAACGGCACTTAAATGTTTAATGCGGAAGCATTAACTGTTTCATAGAACGAAGCCGGCGTTGTCGTAACAGCGAAACGAGCAATAAATTCCCATTGGCTGCGAGGCGTCATATCAGATGCTTCGTCACGAAAGCCGGCGGGGCCGCTCAAGGTCAAAGGGGACGGGCCTCAGAAATAAAACACAAAGAAAAGCGTAGCAAAGCAGATGAATCGTCACGGAAGCCGTGGAGCCGGCGGGTCCGCCGCGCCTGCGCAGTGGGGGAGCGTGATGTCACCGCCGGAGCGGCGTGTGAAAAAGGAAGACGTGGTGCGCCGCTTGTAGGAATGCTTCCGCATTCTTACACGTAATCAGTCTTAAGTGCTTTTAACAACATTTTTTAAACTAACGGTCACCGTGATTTTAGAACTCCTCGTCAGAGAGTTGAGCCTTCACTCTGACGCAGAGTCCTCTATCTTTGAGGCTTGCAGGCTCAACGTGGAGAAGGTGCGCCAAAAATGCGTAACAATTGAACACCGACATATGGGGACGTGCAGCAAACGCTGACGATATCGCACTTCCGGAAGGCTGTCGCGTGTCTTCGTTACCGCCACCGCTTGCCTTTCCCTTTTTTTCGATGCCTATTCGCGTGGCCAGATCACATCGGTAATCGATGCCCAGCCCGGGAAAAGCGATTAGGTTAGGTTGGCAGGATCACAAGCTCTGCGTCAGTCGACATTGACGATAGGAGACAATGAGGACGCTATGGGGCTACGTGGCGCTCAAAGTCATTTTTTTTCTATTCCCTCTAATTTTTTTTGCTGGATATTTATACGAATCTATATAGACGATTGCAAGTGGGGAGATAGGTCGCAGCCATGTACGCTCGTGCAAACGATTCCGTGGTAATGCAAGCTTGCCAAAGCTACACTCACACACACGCTTCACGTGAACTCCCGAAATACACTTGTTCGCTCAGGAAAAGTGTGTTTCGGAGTCTCGCCGCAGCGGAGCGCCAGTCACGTGGCTCTCCTCTCATCCGTTGTTTGCCGCTTCACCTTTTCCATTTCGACGGCCGCTTCTCGTGGCGATCTGCCAGGCTTTGTCAGTATATAGGAGGCTATGGTTTTGGCCACTCGCGCACGCTCTTGCCTTACGAGCCGCCAAAAAGTTATCGAAGGCCAAAGCTCGCTTTAAATGCTGTACAACTGCAAGTCTTCCTTGTCATCCTCATCCTCTTAGTAAATTTATTCACCGACACGCTTAACTTCTCAATTTTTTTCTTCATGGGCTCTTGGTAACATCAAACACACCGAGAGTTGTCTAAAAATTGTACTTGTATGAGACATTGTTTAAGGTGGATTTAAATATACGTTTAACGCGCTAACAGTAGAGTGAACTTGTATAATGTTCAGTATATAGTAATAGATGAGCAACCAGGTATCAAATGAACAACCAAGCAGTGAAGCCCAGTTCTGGAATTTTATTTTTGGCAATTTATGGCCAAAATACCATATTCTGGTCATGAAATATAAGTTTGAATGTACATTCACATCTTTTGACTTTTGGGGCCCCAAAGTGCCAGACCAAAAAAAGCAAAAAGCAAATTTCGGACCAAAACACTTGGGCACTTAGGATTTTATGTCATGGGGCACTGCGAAAGTTAAAATATGGTACAGCGCTTCAGAACTACAATTTCAATAAAGATAACCCAAGTACAGTCATGCAGATACTAAATATCTCCGTGCAAACGGTCGTTTTTTTGTTTTTTGTTTTGAGGAGTTTTTGATTGTGGAACGTTTCGAGAATCTACTCCTCCTTTTGATCAGGCCGCGGTGACACAAGCTCAGGTGATAGCGACAGTTCGTGTTAATGGGCTCCCCTCTGCCTGCTCCACAATGACGAATCCTCACGTCAGCTCTAGTTCGCACGTAAGCCACCAGTCAAGCGCTCTTCAGAAAAGAAAAAAAGAACACGCCAGCTCGCATGAAGCTATACAGTATCTTCATGACTGTACTATAAAGATCAATACGAGTGCGAACACCGCTCCGCGTGGCCCGCGGTGCTATTAGCGCCCCCTGGCGATTCCTCCTTAAAGTACACGTGCACCTAGGTTTCGAGACGTATCGTCTCTAGCGATCGTCGCACCACTCTGCACTTCCAGGTCGTCTGCTTGCGAAAAACGGTCGGCTAAACCGCGAAAGTGTTCACCAATGAAGAATAGCATTTGTAGTTAGCTATATGCGCCAGCAAAAATAACTTGTATAAATATTTTCAGGGTCATCGATTAGATTAGGAAGTTTTAGAAGATTGTTCCCATGACTCCCGTAAAAATACCCGACACTTCGCCGACGCCTTGAAGCATGCATCATATTGTTATCGGAGGTATCAAAACAATCAACTACGACTGCCTATTATTTCCTTCGCGTGAGTTTTGCGACAGCAAAGGACCACCAATGCGCTCAGGCAAGAAGTTAGCGCGGTGCGAGCGTGAGTGATACTCTTCATCATGGAAAACAACGTGAAATAAAAATTAAAAAAAAAAGGACGAAGACGTTTCGTGTGTTTTTTCTACGTCCTCGACGTTTTTTGTTTTTTTTTCGCGTTGTTTTTTACGATGAAGAGTATCACCCAAGGTCACACATCGCTTCTTGCCTGTGCGCATTGGTGGTCCTTTGCTATGTGTGCCGACGCCTTTAAGCACGCTGATGCGTGCTTAAAGGCGTGGGAGAAGTATCGGGTATTGTTATTGGAGTCGTGGGAATAATCTACCAAAACTTCTTAATCAAAACGATGACCCTAAAATATTTATGCAAGTTATTTTTGCTGGCGCACGTTGATAGGGTAAAATACGCTTCGTCATTGGTGAAGAGTTTCGCGGTTTCGCCGGCCGTATTTTGCTAGCAGACGATGTGGAAGTGCAGAGTGGTGCGGCGATCGCTAGGGACGATATGTATCGACCGCAAGGTGCACTTAAAGACCTTTGTCCGGAAGTGCTCTTTTTAGCCTCGACCGCAAGGAGCAAAAGCGAACAATAATCTCGAACCCAGACGCTCACGGCGAGGGGGGGCTGCGACGGCCAGCGCCGCTACTTCCCGCCGCGGGCTTCTTCGCTGGTGTGCCGACTGCCGTTTCGCCGGCATCGGTCCTGTTTACCGCGGTATGTGAGTATAGTGCCCGTAATGTGAGAGCCGTTTGTTCATACGCCACTTTGCCGCTGTTGGTTTCCATCTAGCCGATCCAGAAAACATCTCGCGACGAGTTGACCGTGCCGCGAGTGACGAAGAAAAAGCAAACATGGCGACGGTTTGTGTGATTGCTTTGGTGGCTCCGGTGTTGCGTGTCTTCAACGTCCTCGTGAGAAGATTCCCCTGCCATTCGAAGTTATTGCAAGCACCCCGAGTGGCACGAAAGATGTGGAATCATCGTCTCAACTACAAATAAGTAGGCCTTCACGAGCAACGACAAAGCCGAGCAGGCGCTCGGCACCGTTGTGTCGTCAGATGTTCTACAACGCCGAGATATTTTCATTTATCATTTGGAATGGCTTCAAGAGTGGGAAATTAATCTATTTCGCGGATTGTTAACGCCGAGGCGAGTGCCCTCCGTTGCAGTGCCGTTGTCGCGCAAAGTGCAGCAAAACCCGGGTGGCGATGGCGGCGGTGCTCTTTGATCGCTTTGATCTTGAGCCGTCGGGTTCATGGAGTCCGGAGTAAACGTACGTACGTGCGTCTGCGGGATCGGTGTTTTGGACTGCCTCAAAACTCTTTCTCATGCGCATTTTCCTTTTCCTCATTACACTTCGTCGTCGACTGCGCTCATTTGACTACGACGCACGAGACTACCTGATGTGAATTTCACTGCCTGAGATCTTTGGTGTGCTGTAATGAGGGCCAATAAAATATCACTTCTGAACAAACGAGTCGAAGTTTCGTCTGTTATCATAACTGATCGCCTGTCACAATATTAATCAGCAGCGTTCCTAGACTCCGCCCCCACAGGCACCCTGCTTCGTTGACCGATAGTAAGTGTCTCCTGGTACCTCGTAGAATTCCAGCTCCCACTTCAAGTAAGTACCATCCTTTAGAACTGGCAATTAATAGTTTCGAACCCAGACGCTCGCAGCGTGTGTGTGTGTGTGTGTGGGGGGGGGGGGGTCGATAGACCGCGACCTTTTCCAATACTAGCACGTTGCCGGCGTCGGTCTTGTTTACCGCCATGTAATTTATCAAAGCAATTCGTCCCCGGACGGCACGCACTGTGCCGTTGTTGGTTGTACGAACAACCAGAGGGAACGCAGGGTTCTTTTGGACACCCACTGCCCGTCACACAATTGCCTAAGAAGCGAGTGTTGATGCGACGTCTACGGCTTCCACACGTTTCCGTCCCATGCAGCTTCTCGGCAAGAATGGACAGCCGCACTTAGAAGAAAAAACTTCACTCCAAGCAAGAACTCAAGAGTGAGTGCCAGTGTAGCAACAATTTTTTTCTATGCGTACGTTTGGCGTGCGTGATGGATACAAGTTACAACAGAGGTGGTCACTTCTCCGTGATCAGTCGGCAGGTCGTTTACGTCGAGTACGTACGCTAGCTACGAATGGTACCTTCGTTTCGGTTTCGGTTTAGGTTCGGCAGAGCCGCGCTGCCGCAGAAAGGCAAGTAGATCGCGAAAATCATTCTCCAACGTGCCACGAATGTAATTTCGTATACAAGAAGCCGACAATCAAGCATTTGAAAGCTACAAAAAAGCGGTAGCGAAATATTTACAACGCAATGAACCCGGACTGAAACGCGAATGTCAAGGGTCAGCAGACATCGAGAGCATCTAAAACAAGAAAGGCTATACCTTGTTTTCTTGATCGAGATGGGTTCTCAAATGTTCACGACATCTTCCCTGTTGAAGAACGGGCCGCGGAGGCCTCTGGTGAAGACATCTTTCACGATGTGTCGGTGCATTCGGACAGCCTGCCGCATCAGGCTCCCCAAAGCAATGCCGCCAACGCAGCACCCCCCTTCTGCCTGCCAGTTCTTTCCGCGCGGTGGCGCGAGCGTAGATAAACATGGCGGCGCCCTGGAATTGGCGCGGACACTGGTCTATACTTCCAAGAGCAATCGCCAAGGGGTACTGATAGTACTGCGGGCCACGCGGAGCGGTGTTCGAACTCATATTGATCGTCATAATTATATCATAATTGCGCTCTAAATATATATCCAAGATGTAATCTGTTTGTGCACTTTAATCGAAATTTTAATGCGTGCGACGCGCTATACATTACATCACAAGTGAAATCCTGTTGTAAGATACCAAAATAACTTCAGGGGTCTATCTATGCAACACGAAAACTGAAATATTCGACAGGTGAGCATTTAGTCAGCGAGATGCTTGTCTGCTTTCGCGACATGGTGAAACTGGTTAAGATAGCAAGCATCTTAGCTGTAACAGCTGAAACATTTGGAGGGTATAATATACAGCGAAGCACTAAGTCAATTGCCTTAAATCTATGAATGGAGGTCACCGAATTACGAGACGGAAACTGTGTTTTGACGAGTTAAGTATTGTCTGTGCAGTTACACACTGAGCATGATGTTTTATGATGCACAGTGCCACGGCCTATATTTTTCCTATCAGGTTTAAACACATCTTCAGCAATATACTTCGCAGAGCTCTCACCGTGGATGGCGGCGATTGACTCTCCCAGGTTCTTTTTGAGAAAGTAGGTGCTACTTATTTCTTAGAGTGCACGACCGTAAGAGTGGTGTTTTAAATTCACATTTTGTACTAGTGAGAACACGATCGCAAGCCGCCACGTTGATCATTCAGAAGAAACCAGGCAGAACGGGGGATCGACAGGGTTCGGCCCAATGACCTTGTTACTGTACTGCCGGTCATAACAATTATTGTATTTACACGTATACCTGTCGTGCCGTTAAATATTATGTAGGGGGTACATCAGTGAAGACATCAAAACACATAGAAATAAACAAGCGAAAAAAAAAAAACATGGTTCACTCATAAGTGATTTTTGTAATATTTTGTAAAAACAGTCGGCATCTAGAAAATATACAACTTCTTTCGACAACACATTCTGACCACGGATAGTTTGAACGAAAAATTAACTATAAAGCCGTATGTAAGCTAACGATATTCCTAGATTTAGTTAGATTGATCCATCCTTAATAACACATGATTCGGTGGCATAATGAAGATGCTTCTTTGATATCTGTACGTTTATGATATATATACTGGAATGAAAATTCAATCGTAAGCACTTTATTCTTTGCTCAAGAAGTTAGCCTGACTTGTGTTTAATCGGAATTCGCTCTAACGTATATGCGAGGTAACTTTAATGTCGATCCCAAATAACACAAACACAGGCTAAATGTGTTCTGATAAAAAGAAAATTCGTATCATGTGTAGGGATCTGTTCTTCGAATTCCTCCGTATAAAATAAAACGTTTTACTAGCCTTGTCTGGAGTTTCGAACGTGCGAAACCCTTGTGACGCTCCCCTTGTCCCCCCCCCCCCCCCCCCCGTCTTGCCTGCTTCCTGTTCCGTGACGTACTTTCTCTCTCTCATGATAAGATTTCATAGATTAGCCTACTAGGGCAACGCTTCGCTCTCTTCAGTTGGTTTCAGCCGTAGAATAACGACGTTCTATTGCACATCTCCGGCTAATGTCGTCGTTGCCGTTCTCCGCCCACAAGAACACTGGCCATTGTTTGCAGTGTAATACATAAAATATGTTTTCACAAGATTGGAAAAAAAACCTCCCATTTTCAGTGACTCAAATTATTTAATAATTAAAACGTATTTGAAAGGCAATTGACGGCGCTCACACGTTAAGGTTGCCCGGTATATAGCAAATATCAGAGTCACTTTGCTCTTACCGCTCAATTCAACATTGAGATTCGTTTATGAATGAGGGTGGACGATCTAATTACTCAGAGGTAAGAGGGCCGTAGTGTTCAATTTGTTTACATCCCCGAACAGAGGCCAGCGAGATACATACTAGACATGAGTGATAGGTCAGGTTTCGGCTGGGACAATAAGACAACGTACACATTCAGTTATAACTAAGATGTCTCCCTATTATAACCAATAAAAGTACATACAAGTGTGGTGAAGTTAATATCCTCCACAACGTCATAGAATGGCCCAAGTCTCTCAAAATAATTGAGCAAGAAATTAGCGGGCAATCAATTTATTATGAAATAGTCGAGTAAGAGGACACATTTACTGTCATTTTATTATATGAATTAGGGTCGCGATGTGGGCTAGTTGGTTCAAAATCAGTCAAATCAACACAGCGCACAAAGACAAAGTAGAAGGGTGTACACAAATCAAGCGCTGTTTTGAGTGCACCCTATACTTGGTCTTTGTTTTATGTGCGCTGTGTTGATTTCACCACCTTATATTATTCTTTAATAGTTTGTTCGATGTTTCTCTTGTCGAACTCTTACACATCTGGATAAAGATAATCATTTTCACCAACTGGTCTATATGCATTACGCTAATCATCTGATTCTGCAGATTCTGCCATTCGCCACCGAAAAGCTGCGTTTTAACTACAAGAGCCAGCTGACGTTTATTTCGGTCAGCCACAAGGACAGGCCAACAGGCCCAAGGAAGCTACAGCGGCAGCAGTAGCGACAACAGCATCAGCGACGACAGCGACTAAGGCGACACCGAGTCGACAAAGGCAATAAAAGATGAGACAGCGTAGCGTCGACGGCAGCAGTTAGCGACAGGGCTAACTGCAGTACGCAAATCATCTTAATCTTCAGGTAGGAGCAGTACCATTTTGAATAAACTTAAGACACAAAACATCCTGTCGCTCCCTACTGCCTTTGAGTGCCCAAACCAATTGGTGTCTTCATTGTAAGACGGAAATTGATGATGAGGACAATGTCTTGAAGTGTAACGAATGCCACTTCAGCTATCGCATTAACACCTGTGCGAGATAAAAAACAAAAACAAAGTTAAAAGAAACCTGGAATTATCAGACATGCCGCGCAGCAAAAGCAAGAACTAGGAGCTCTCAGAACGATAAACAGTGGCCCGAAGAACCGTCAGACGTCCCACAACAGCTAACTTGAATAATGGGGATGTTGACTGCACTTGCACTGCGAAAGCAACATGTTAACAAGCTGGTAGAAATCAAAAAATATTTTGCTGCGCATTAAAAATTGGTACAGTCGATGTCTGAAAGTAACGATGAAGTAATGAAAAAAATGAAAGACCATGACAGCAAGATCGAAGAACTAAAAAAAGAAAGTAAACGAACTGGAGCAAGATAAAGAAAACTGATGAAACTGCCCAGATAAAAAAAAAAAAAAGAACTAAACAGGTTGGAGCAGTATGGGCGAATGAATAACCTCGAAGTACTCGGCCTCGCTGAAAGACGAAATGACAATCTTCTAGAAAAACTGACCAAGATCTGGGATCAAATAGAAGTTCCAAAGTTGACAAAGGATAAGCTAGGGGCTGTTCATGGCGTCTCAACCAAAGAAAAATAAGTACCCATGGTGATTGCGCGTTTTGTTAACCGAAATGAGAGCCCCCTTACAAAAAACTGTGATGCTTTTCTGTTGAAAGTCTGTTGAAAAAAGTCATAAGAGGATATAAAATATCAATAGATTTTCATCTGACTTTCTGTAGCTTTTCTGTTGACTTTCTTTTGAATATTGGCCAACTTTGTAATAAGAAAGTCAACAGACTTTCTGTAGCCTCGAAGATACATACCAAAACTACACATTAGAAACGAACACAAACACAAACACAGCAAAGCACTGAACACCAGAATCGCACTACCATTGACTGCTCCAGAGCCTTATTTAACCTACATATTGAAGGTAATCATTTGGCCGGTGACCACCTCAGCACTTATTAACGTCCCAAGTATTTGATCTTCTCCTCGGGAGCCTGTCAAAGGGAAACAGTGTTTCGAAGTTCGTGAACGATATCTCTTTGTAAAACGCATTGGTACGACTAATAAGCAGTCGCTAAAACAACATTCACAAAAATGGCTCCTCGAAGAAATATTATCGCTTCTCTGCATAGGACGAATCAGGATGAAGCGAGTCAAGGCAAGTTCTCCACTTTCAAATAGTTATTTTGATTTTCGTTACTAGTTGACTATTTAATGTGGTCATTAAAGTCACTGTAGTCACTTACAACCTCAGAACGGCAGGGCATGCCTTTCGAACGCCTGGCCTCCAGGACGCGCCCCATGCCTTCCGTCGTGCTTTGACTGCACGCGCGCGATCGAGGTGTATGAACGCCGAAGCGTTGTCAGGGGTAGTAGGCTCGCGCTGGAGAAGGGACAACTGAAGCTGCTTCCCGATCTCACCTTGTCAGAAACTATTGAGAAACTTAGCGAATTTTGGCATCCAGTCGGGGTGTACAATGTTCAATAAAAAGTCAACAGAAAGTCTGTAGCTTTTTTATTGACACTGGCTACCGAGAGTCAACTGAACGTCTTCAACACGAAGTAAACAGAACGTCTGCAGTCATTCTGATGACACTGTCGACAGAAATTTAGCAGAAAAAAAATAAACGTAAAGTTACTAGAAAGTCAACAGCTTTTCTTTCGAATCAGGCTGGATATAATCATCAGAAAAGTTTCAACAGAAAGTCAACAAACTTTCTTTTGACCATGACAACAGAACGTCAGCAGAAAAAAGTCAACATAAAGTTAATAGAAAGTCAAAAGCTTTTCTTTTGACTCAGGTTGAAGAAAATCATCAGAAAAGTTTCAACACAAAGTCAACAAACTTTTTGTTGACCATGTCAACAGAAAGTCAAAGTCAAAAGAAAGTTATCAGAGTCACCAAGAAGTCAACACGTTTTCAATAAAATGTCAAAAATCATTTTTATAGGCGAGAGCGCCGGCCTACGGATCCCCATGTAGCGTGTTCGAATCCCGGCCGAGGTGCCCGCAATATGACGGAGGCTTATTGTGGAGAAGGCGCCGTGTAACCGAGCTTTCGGTTGCACGTCAAACGATCCCCAGGTTGTCGAAATTAATCCTCAGTCCTCCGCTGGGGCGTGCCAGATGCCCGTCATTGGTTTGGCACGTAAAACCCCCAAATTTGACTTTTTAGCCGAAATGAGCGAAATGCGTGACTTTAGAACAAGGGGAGGTTAAGAAGCGGAGCAAGTTTATATAATGTGAATCTTCAAGAGAACACGACTGCGTCAAACAGGAAGCTTTATTACGATGACAGGATGAAGACCAGGTACCTTGGCTACAAGTTTGTGTGAAACAAAGGATTAACGAAAAAAGAGTCATAGTACAGGCTAGCTGGTGGAAGTCAACCATTTCGTCGTTTACCCTGAGACTGGGGTTTTTTTTAGAAGAGCAAAAGTAACAGAAAAACAGACATGCTCCTACGTCACGAAGCAAGACAACGAAGCCACTATTTGATTCGAGCATGAACATGATCTGAAAAAGTAAAAAGACCTACCTAAAATTAAAGACGTGTTGTTTTATTTTTATTTTTGTTTATGTGACAGCAAATTTTGCTTGCCCACGCAAGATGGGCTAAATGAGCATGGCTGATGAAACATTTATCTTCTTAATAAACACTTTTTTAAAAGGGAAGGGCAGTTCTCTGCAATTCATTTTAATATAAGAAGTATAAAAAATAAAGCAGAGAATCTTGAAATGTTTCTTGACTCCAAATATGTAAATATTGGCGTAATAATGTTTACAGGAACATGGCGTACGAAAAACAATCAGGCGCCATATTTTCAAGGCTACAAAAGCGCAAGTCTTGCAAGGACGCAAAAGAGAGGAGGTGGCGTTGCAATTTAATTTAAGGAAAATATATCAAACCACGTTGTTAAGGAATTCCCTCTTATTAATTCGTAAGTTGAAAGTTTTATTTTGTGTGCAGAAAGGCAGCGATTTTTTTTATACATAGACAACCAACAAGAGATAAAGGCGATTTTTTTATTTCCTGGTAACCTTGTTTTTTTTTTTTCAACGTTCTAACTGCCACTTATTAACATGGGTGACGTACATTTTGACGTGAACTTGAATAATACTGCTGCCACAAACCTGTCTGATATGAAAACAGCATTCGGATGTACCAATACGGTAGCCACACCCACCAGGATTTCTTCAGGATGTGTTTATTAAATTAACATATATGTATAACAAGTGTACACGACACCGCCTTCAGTTCTGGTTTTTTTTTCAGCGATATCAATGACCATCTTCCTGTACTATTGGTAATTTCTTTGTCTAAAAAAAGTATAAACAGACATAATTCATTTTCTTACCGTGAAATAAGTGAACAAATTATAACCCTCTTCTCTGCTTTGATTGACAGTCCTCACAGGAACAGCGCTTTTGAGGAAACAAATCCTGATATGTCCTTTGTTCACTTTTCAAAGAACATTAAAATATGCCATGGCAATGCATTCCCCTTTGAAGAATCAGCAAATAAACTACAGAAAGTTAAGAAGTCGTAGATAATAGACTGTCTTTATAAAAATGTAAATACAAAAATAATAAAAACACCTGTAACATGGCTTTGTGAAAACACGAGACCAGAAACTTCTGAGTCGGCTTAACGAAGAAACAAACAAAAATTAACAGGCGATATTAAAAATAATCAAAGCATGAGTATAATCAGGTTATGTTCCGTAGCATAAAAAAGAGCCGAGAAAGATATTGAACGCAGTGAATGGTATCACAAATAGGACGTCTTTTTCTTTATCTAAAGGTGAAATAATTATCGATAATAAAAAGAATGGAAGGGAATGATCCGGAAAATATTATAAATGTACAGTTAGCGTAGGTGAATGTTAAAAAAAGAGGATGATCCGGTCTATTTTGCCGTGGACAGAACGAAGACTTTCTCTAATTACACAATGTTTAAACCAAATACGCCAATGGAAATTGAGATACTGATTCAAACATTAAAGAACAATGTTGCCGCGGCATTTCCGATTTTACATTTGTTACGGTGAAAAACGTCTCACAAACACTAAGTCAGAGTCTGTCATACATAACACATATTATGCTACAAACAATAATATTCCGAACGAGTTAAAATTGCTAGAGTTAACCCAATATTTAAAGGCGGCGAAAACGTATTTCGATTCTGCCAATGTATTTAAAAACTATTTGAGAATGGTTGTTATACTAGATTGGAGGCGTTTCTTTGTATGTATACTATAACAAATTGGGCACAATATTGATTTCGAAACATAAATCTAGAGAACAAGGTCCACTCCACATAAAGAACAAATTAAAAATATATTGCAGATAAATGCTATGCATTAGGTTTGTTTTATACTTCACAAAGACTTTTGAGGCAATACAGCACAATATCTTAGTGATTAAACTTCAGTTTTACGATATACGTGGAGTGAAACTAAATCTAATTGAAAGTTATTCAAAGAATTGATAACAATATGTGCATTTATAATGAAGTTGCCTCTGATAAGTTAGAAGTACGACATGGTGTACCACATAAAACCATTCTAGACTTTTTTCCTTTCTTATTAATATAAATGATATGGCAAAAATGCAGGATTCCCCAAAACCAATCATGTTCTGGGGAATGCACGGGTAATATTTTGTGACCAACCAAAAGACAAGCATGTAGTCTTGTCGTTGGTTTTAATTTTTTTACAATGAATGTACGCACGGTATTTAGATTTGAACCAAATATTGTTTATTTATAAAGTTTGTTTCTCCTTCCATAGAGTCTTCAGAGGGCGAAGCCTCCTTGCAGGCAAGCAGATTAAATCAACTCTCCTCCAAGGTTTCTTGAAAAAAATATTCATAATATTTAGGCATTTTAAAAAGTACTTGCTAGACTTTTGTTTTTTGCTACCAGTGTATTTTAGGAACATCAGCTATAGCGCTAACTATGAAAATAAAGAAATTCCTTCCAAGGAAAAGAGTAATCGTGTGCGAACGTTTCTTGTTGTTTTGTTTTTTATTCACTTTAGGATCATGAACCATAAGAGTTTGAAGAAATTGATTCTCAGGTCTCAACCTTCTTATGGCAGATCGGATTTGTGAGGTTAAGAGGAAGACTGATATTATGTAATTGAATCTTCGACGCGAAAGCTTACGATAAAAACGTAATAACGTTTCAAATATTTTCATATTTTAAGTGAAACATTTTTTTATTGTTATCTGCTCGGCATGTTTCGAAATATTGATATATTTTGCATAATCATGAGAACCAATAAAATGCAGATTCAGACGAGTATGGACACGGAGCGAGTAATGACATAGATTTTAGACGACGTACAAGACAAAGTCAGGTCATTATACTGAAAAACAAAAAACAATCTGCTGGAAACCAATAACTGCACGCAGACATTTAGCTAAGGGTTATCGTTAACCATAGAAAGCTTGCCGTTAGGTTTGACCTCGGCATGACAACGTCCCACGATACTTCTAATTTTGATCACAGCCTTCTAGCCAGACGTCAAAAAAACGGCAAATACCGTTGCACTCCTGTTTTTAGTGGGTTGCGCACTGTACGTGTAAGGCACAATGAAATAACATCACAGTGCCTCGATCGGAGACTGGAGCGAACTGTTCGATCGGAATCACGTTGTTAGTGGGCTCTACGTGTGCAATAAACGTTACAAGCCGGTGGCAAGAGCCTCTCCGCCAACGTTCCCAGAACAACTCAGTCGGAAAACATCGATAGAATCCCACTCTAGAGAAGAACTGGCTCAAAAGGTGCCTCAGCGCCTTGCAAGATGCGATCATTGCGTCACCGTTCCTGCGGCAGTGGCTGCTCTGGGTACCAGAAATGCGGGAACAGAGAGGACCGTATATGTTCACTGTTCTGCGGCTTCCTCGCAAACTGCCCGATCCAAAAAGTTCACCAAAGGGTTAAACAAAACAAAACAAGGTCCTGTGTCCTCGACGTTACGTTTTGCTGACCGTGTGCTTCAAAACAGATTTCGTAGCGCCGACTAACCAAGGTACTAACTATACAAAAGCTGCAATTGGCTGATTGATAAAGGGCGGAGCTGTAATCGAGAATTGCTCGCAGTGATTTCCTTCCGGTGGGCCCGTTGGGTTCCTTTTTCAAGGGGACATTTCCAAGGTGAGTTGTTCTAGTTATCGTTGCTTTCCGCATATGTTCCAGAGTAATTATCTTCCTGCGACAATGGACGCAGGTGCGCGCTTTACCAGACAGCGCAAGGCTTTTTCTTTTTAAATCTTAGTGTCATATTTCTTAGGCGATGCAAATAAATTTGAATCGCTCATTACGGCTTGCGTCCTGTTCTCAAATATAAGAGCTATATAGTACATTACCAAAGATAATGATTCTCAAGTGCAGCGCAGTCTTCTTAGACCTTCCTTCCCATTTGGAAACAACAGTAAACTTCCTCACTAAACATAGCGAAAACGTTTCTTCGCTAGAGGGAAAAGGGCATACATGTCTCTTGCTGCGTTAAATTTATTCCTGACGTTACACCTGTTGTTGACGTGACATTTCCCCGTGACGCCAAGTTTTTCCCTTGTGTTACCAGAAGAAAACCATTTTCGTGTTAAATAGGATAAAACTCTATTAATCACCAAAGCCGCCCGGATGCCGGAAATAAAAGTTGCCAGCTGTTCGCCTTTCCTGACGTTCTTAGTCGAATCATTTTACTATCATTCAGTGCAGGTTGGACGTGAGAGCAAGCCACAAACGGAAACCCCTTTTCCCGCCTTCCCTGCCGAGACGTCTCAAGGTCGTCCCAAAAATAGCTGTGCCCTCAAAAGCCCTAGGCTCTGAACCCCGACAGCAGCACTGGGTCAGGGACGATCGATCCCGGGAGCACGGCGTGCCCTAGAGATCCTGTCCGTGGCCGGAGGTGTTCGTGCCCGACGACTATAGCACGTGTATGTATTCCGTGCGGAGGTCGCGATAATTGGCTTGCTCCGGCTCCCCTCTTCCTTTATTACTGCGGTTTACTGGTTTATTATCACTGCAAGACGTGAGACTTGATTGAGAGGCAAGGTAGCAACGACGGGAGTAAAATTGAGCGAGAACGCATATTGGAGTCAGCTGCCCCCTAATCTAACCATCAGATTAACTAATTTATTGATTTTGTTTATTCTATATATATATATATATATATATATATATATATATATATTTTTTTTTTAACTGTGATAAACTTTTAAGGTGGGCGAGTTGTAAATGGGAAATTCGTGCATTGTTTTCGGGCATAGAAAATGAAGTGTTTATTGTTATTCATAATATATTTTTAATTTTGTTTATTATTCATTTCTTTAAATTAGAATGGCAGTCTTGCTCAGACGAATAATTTATTTAGCCTAGAATTGTGAAGCGTGCCACGGCAAGTCACGTTCGAAAAGAATCGCCGGCTAGCCAATACCTTCGCGTCGAGCTCCGCCGCAAGCTTTAAACCCAAATGCGAAATAAAAAGTAATAAAAAATGAAAAGGAAGCGAGAAATGCGAGAAGCATCTAGAAGGCTTCGCCACCTGCAAAAAGCATCAAAAACAAGAAGGAAAAAAAGAAACGATACAGAACGGGGGCGTGGCGATGCTCACACGTACAACCTAGAAGAAAAGGCGTGCTGCTTGCTCCGTGATTCCTCGCTAAATATAGCGATAAATAACAGTAGTACTGCGTGCCCTCGACGAGGTTTAGCTTGTTTGCCGCTCTTTGGCTATTTACTAAAGACGACTTCAAGTACGGGCCTCGTCTTCTAGCTTTCACTGATTTGGCTCTCGTGTTTTTGCTGCCACTGACTTCGAGCCATTAGAAAATGTTACATCCATAAGCCTTATGAGCGAAGCTTCACAGCGAATCCCTGGGTGTATTCGTGTGTCCGTCGTGACGGGCTGAATTTAGCAAAAAGAAATGGATTCATTGATTCACGTCACATAAGGCCGTGTGACACTGTGAAATTGTTTAGCGGAAGAACTTCTCCGTAATGTATAACAGAAACTTCGTGTCAAGTAACCTCGTCGTCTGACGTCACAAACTCACGTGAGTTCACAATGACACGTGACGTCAGGGTGTTCTGTGACGTCACACTACCACGTGACGTCGCAGTGTCGCGTCTACCCCGTCGGCTAAATTCAGTGGGACATAAGCAACACGATCTAGACAAGCAGAAGGCCTCCGCACCGACATCACAGTCAGATTGATCGAGGCCTGAGATTGGGCATGAGTGCTGTGTCAGTGTTCGGCCGCGGCTCGTGTTCAGTTAGCGCGTCGAAAGTCAGACTGTGATGCCGAGTTAGCGCGATCCGACTGTGATGACGTTTCATGAAGGGAGAGGGGGCGACACTGAGGTTTTGATTATTCTGGTGGTGTTGACATAACTCTGGTAAATTTAAAGACGGCAGTGCATGAAGTGGCAAGCCAGTCAGCAACAAGCTTGGTTTACCTCTTCTTCTTTCTATAACCTGTTGCAGGTTAGGAAAAGCAGGTCAAGGTCATCCCACAGAGCCCTCCTTTCTTTCCAGTTTAGTAGACTGAACGCTGGAGAGACGGTGAGAGTAAGCAAACAGAGACTCGCCTCTCCTCCACTGTTCGCCCCGCCGAAGTGGAAATCAAGGAGGGCTTGGCGGGAGCAGCTTAGTCCCGCTTTTTTTGTTTACCCGTAGCTGCGTCTAATAACCTAGATTTGTTCTAAAAGAAAAAAAAGACGGCAGGTTAACTTTGTTAAGTAAAATGTGCAGGGCTTCGGCCACCGCCGCTGTTTATTTACCAAACTAAGAAAGAATCCGGCTTTTTCTTTTTATTTATCGATTCACGCAAAATTTAGCCGAGTTTTTTTTTTTTTTTTGAAAAGGTCAAAGGTGAATGTTCAAAGATGAAGCGCAAGACATCGCCGCGTTACATGTCGTAATGACACCGAGTCCAAGCGCCAAAAGTATATTTCTTGAAAAAAACAAATCACGGATTTTTGTTATGACTTGCAAATGAAATGCGGCAAGAACCGAGGAGCTGCGAAACTCTACCGCGCAAAGGGCACCCACAGTCACACGATGTCGCGTGGCGTTATATTACGACGTTGCGTTTTAGCGTTACGTGACATTAAGAAATCACGTGCGTAAACATCTCGATGTCATATCATTGCGTTACTTAACTTATAAACGGTCTCGCTCGAAGTCATATCGTCGGTAGCAACAGTTGTGTAAAGTTACGTCATGTGACATCATGGTACACCGTAACGCAAGAGCCGGGGAGGGGGGTGGACATTTTTCACCTAATGTAGCGGGAAAATATACCCTCTAAACGTCACGATATCACATAACACGCTTGACGTCAGGCGACGTTTTGATGTCATCCACGACGACCCTGCAGTATACACACCCGAGGATCCGCTGCTAAACGTCCTCAACAAGGACCATTGCCGCACAAATTAGAGGCATTTAAGGAATCATTCGCCAGTTTACCATTTATCCGGAGAGGGGAAGCGAATCCTTCTGTTTGGTTTCAGCTAAGATCACAGCTAAGCACCTAATCCGTCCCTTTAGTGCAAGCCTTCGTCTGCAGCTGGACAACGTTGCCATGCCGTGCTCACAAGCAAAGGAGGAGAAAGCTGGAGAGATTCGACTGGTGCACGGGAATAGGCTTAGTTTAAATGCAAAAAAAAAGTCCCCGAGTGAGAAGGTCGTTGCCTCAGACTGGCGACAATCTCCGATTTTCTTCAAAAAATAGGAGTCTGCCCGTCTCATCTGGATCGCATGCTGTGCTTCAGAGCAGTTGGGTGCCTTGGAACCGAAGAATAGGTTGGCTCTCCTTGTTTCCCGTTCGAACACTTTTCACAATGTTGTACATACATATTTGTGACATTTATTCAATTTTTGTTTTTAATAATCGCACGACTACTTACTCTAACTAAACGACACTCATGTCTCAATATTATGAAAGAAGAGTAAGGGCACAGGCGAGCTGTGGAATATTAAGCAACATAATAAAACCGGAGACACGGAACAAGGAGGACACACACAACACCGTCTCATTGTTGACTGAGACGGTGTCGTGTGTGTCCATCTTGGTTCGTCTTTTCGGTTTTACCATGTTCGTTAATATGAGCCGGGTTGATATGGACACTCTCCAAAATATTGACAAACTATTCGGCAAAAAAAGCCATCCCAAACATTTCTTACTCCTCTCTTTCCAAAGTTTCCAATATTTTATGCCTTGCAGATTGTGGCATCTGAAGGTCGGTTTGTCGGAGGTCACATAAAAAAAAACAATCTACCTTAATATGTGCAATGAATGTACGCATGCTTGTACGTTCTAACTAGATTGGAGTTCATACTCTATTGACTGCACTCAATAAAGCGAACGCGTCTTGCCCCATCGGATGTTTGTATTTTCTATATGCATATATTTTATTTCTTACTTATATTTTGGAACAAATACGACTAATTAAGCTGCTCGCTTACATCACCGCATCATCTTGAAAACAATAGAGTTTTCAGAAATGCTGCCATATAAAAGAATGTTGATATTTGAGTTGTACTTGTCCCCACTCAAAACGTGTATTTCCTTGCTCTATCTATCAGGATACGAGAAATTATATGTTGGTGCTCCTTTTGCTGGCGGAGAAAAAGAGGGGGGCGGGGGGAGTGAATGGGGGCCAAAGTCCTTCAAATCACATTCTAAAAATATGATGAAAATATTACAACAATCCTTAAACATACAAAGTTAAATGCTTTAAAACTTAAAAAAGAATCTGGCCTTCGTCGTGAGAATTAATTACATAGAAAGATATTTTAGGGAAACCCCGCCAGCGTGAAGAAACAACTTGAAGGAGCCCATAACCACTACCACGTACCCAGTCCTCAAAAGCTCTTGCGGCAAGCATCCGAATCTAATATTTAAGATACCCGAAAATTCAAAGTGCCGGCGTCACGCGCGCTTCCTTACTCAGACTTTCTGTTCGAACACAGTTCGCCCACAATCTGCATGTCACCTATTTGACGCAGATGTGAAATTGGTCACGAGTGCTTACGAGGAGCGGAAGTGGATGCATTAAGGGTGGTCCAAACCAGTCTGGAAAACAAGCGAAAACGGAAATTGGGCAGAAAAGAGTGACGTCAACAGTCAACTGAACATGACGTTTTGAAGGTCCCGCTTTCCGGGTGAAAAGTTGAAAATATTGAACGTTTTTCTGTTTTTGGAGAGCACCGGAGAGCCTTTCGGCCAATCAGGTGAAGGCGGTTCACCCTCCTCGACATACACCGAGCCCTGACCTAGCCGAGGGGGGGGGGGGGGGCACGCTTATTGTTTCTTGGGAACACTAAAAAAAGGATAATGGGAGGCTTAAGAAGTAGTTGTTTTAGAGCGCAGCTCTTAGGCGCCCGTTTCAGGCTTGAGCGGCGTCGGCGTCGTCGTCGCCGTCGCCGTCGGCGTAACTGCGCGATGCATCATGGGTAAATTTCCCCGCTAAATTTAGCGGAAAATTTTCCCCGCTAAATTTAGCGAGTAAAAGTTTGCCCGCTAAATTTTGTGGAAAAAATTCCCCGCCAAATTTAGCGGGAAATTTTCCCCGCTAAATCTAGCGGAAAACTTTTCCGGCTAAATCTAGCGGAAAATTTTCCCCGCTAAATCTAGCGGATAATTTTCCCCAGTAAATCTAGCGGAAATTTTCCCCGCTAAATCTAGCGGAAAATTTTCCCCTAAATGCGGGAGGGCAGGAGAGCAGGAGGGGCATAGCCCCCTCTGCGTACCTTCCCCTCCTCCTCCTCAAGAGCTGCGCTCTAATTCGGCGTTACAGGGAGTTGTAAACGGCTTTCATTTTTGTTATGTTCTCCCCCTGGAAGCCACTCAAAAATACCACAAAGGGTGCCTTTTCTCTCTCTCCCGTCCTTGATTTGCGTTTTTCCCTTACCGCTCAACTCTGTCGACCGCGCTGCGTATTTCCGATTGCCTAAACGCCCAACGCGGTGAGGAAAAAAAAAAAGAGGGAGCCGAGGACACCCTAGCAACAATAGACACCCTAGCAACGGCCCTCACACCGGATTGACTGCTCGCGAACGCGCAGGAACTTGAATTTCGGATTCGGACGGAACGTGTATCACTGAGGAGCTCGTTCACACCCCTCTCGGCGAGAGTATGCGGCTGCTCAATACAAAACTATTAACCCACGTGCCCCCCCCCCCCCTCCCCCCCAAGCCACACTGCCCCCATGCACCTCCTGAGCGGGAGTCCCATACCATCTAGTTAAGTGAAGATTCGTCGACAACATTTTTTTTCGGCGTTAATCGTAAAAAAAAAGACAAGAATATCGTCAAATGCTTTCAAAAACAAAATGTTCGAGAAAAACGAAAACGAAGTAAGCGGCACATCGGGGATTGGACCGGGGTCCGCTGCGTATGAGGCAGACGTGTTAACACTAAGCTGCGCTATAGCGCAGCTTAGTTTTAACGCGTCTGCCTCATAAGCAGTATAGGCAGCGGTTAAAACGAGCATTTAAAGCGGTATACCGCTTTGGATGCTCGTTTTAACCGCTGCCTATGTTGTCGGCGGTAGCGTCTATCTCCACGAGCCAGCCAATCCGGCGTGAGCGCCGTTGCTAGGGGCGTCTACCACTGCAAGGTGTCCTCCACTCCCTCATTTTTTTCCTCGTCCTGTTGGGGCTCTAGGCAATCGGATACACGCGTCCGCGCTTTAGCGCATTGGATGTCCCGTCCAAACACTGCCGCAGGCTTCTGGTCTAAAACGGCAGGAGCAAGTTATAAAAAATAAAACAGGGTTCCGTCTTTATAATTCTTGTGGACCCGTTTGGCAGCTTGGCTTGCACCGCCTTTTAGCTGCTTCTTTTCGGTTGAAACGAAGGTGTCTACTTCGAGAAAAGCTGGTGCGTGCGTGTAGGGGGAGGGGGGTTGAACGGCCCTTGATTGAAGATATACTCCGAGGCATCGTGGCGAAGACAGCTTGGGAGCTTAGCCTCATAGAGTACGCGTGCATACCTTCCTAACTGTTACTTTCTGGGCGCCGCCATTTTGGTCATGTTGTGTGTGTGTGTGGGCGTGTGTACGTGTGGGTACATCCCAAGGCGGTTATAATTAGAGCCCTGTGGGCATAACAGTTTAAGCAACTGCATCCAATCCGCATCCGCAGACGTTGTATCCGCATCCAAACCGCATCTAATTACACTATGAAAACAAGCTTGAATAAATAAAAAAGGTGTATGGATGCGTGGTACTTTATACGCCTTTTGCATACTATGTATGTACAAGAAATCTTGGAGTTCAAATATGGTGAAATTCATCTTAATGTATTTCATTTTATTGTATTTGTATAACACGCGATCATCCTCCCAGAGACATTTTGAGTCGTTGGAAAAAATGATCGCAATAATGAGATCGTCCTGGTAGTCTGCGACATTCTGCCCAGAAGATCCGCTCAAATGGAAACACATATTCATATAAGTTTTCTTGTGTTTTTTTGTTGTAACACCCAGTTTAAGCATACGCGTATTTTCTAAGCATGCAAATGAATAACAGAGAAACTAATAACATTGTTTCATTTTATTTAGGTGAAACAATAAAAAGAGTGGCAAAGGAAATGTTGTCCCTCACCTTATCGAATCACTCTTGTAGGGAAGATTGGAGAGGAATGGGATGGTGGGAGCAGTGGTACAGTTAACATATTTCTTCAGTGAATTGTTCCAACAAGTTTAAGAACTGCTAGATTGATGACGCAATGGTAGCGGTAGGTTGAACTGTAATTGCGTACCTGCTTGACGTGGTGTACACGATTTGAGTCAGTGGTTGCCACTTCGCCACTCAAAAGTACTTAGAACACATTCGTTTTGCTCGATTCTAAAACCAAAGCGGTTTGGCGGCTGTTTTGAACTAAGCATTAAAAATATGTGCAAATAGGTAGCTTTTAACCACAATTATTTTAAGCCCAATATCTCTCTCACCTTTTTCTACAATTGACAACTTACCTTGCGCAAACCAGTTTGGCAGTAATGGTACAGTGAGTAGGAAGAATGGGGCAACCTGTCAGCACACTTTTTATAAAGATTGGTTTTCTCACTGGTAGAGCAACATTAAGGTTAACTTGTAATGAGGGTGAATCATTTATTTTAGTTCACTTTTCATTTGGGCCCACAATTATTTGTTTTGCTTAAAGTTACCGACACTCTTAGCCTTCGGTCCAAAACCACAAATAATCGGAGGAAAAAAGACGATTGCGATCGGGCTTCATGTTTTATGAAGACCCGTCTGACTATCATAGTAATTAGTAAATGTTTAGTGCAATCTTGCATGTGTCCCATTCATTCCTGGGGTGAGGGTGCAATGGGACACAATTTTGTTGTGGCAATTTGTTTTTTTTTTACATTTCTATGAGAGTTAGGGCCCATTTTGTTCGGTTAATGTGAAGGGCCCTGGACGCTACATTTGACACCATTCAATTTGTTTCTGGCTGCCAATTAAGCTACACACAGAATTATATTATAAAAACTGTCCCATTCTTCACCATTCTCCCCTATATGTGGCAAGTTTTGAATACATCACTGGACAAATATCACAATATTCGATAATGGCGACACCCCCCATCGGTTTCAGTTTTAAACATGACCCCGAACTCTATGCTATATAATGTTGAATGTATGTGTATACAGACGAAAGTTAGTCAACCTCAATGGGCGTGTGGTGTCCCAGCGGTAAATGAAAATATTTACCAGTACGGTACAGCCACTATACCGGGGTTTACAACGTGCATCACGCAGCAGCAGTACATGATCGCACGCCGGTGCGATGCTCATTCAGTACGAAAGGGGAAGGGGTGGGTACTGAGCCCAGTATCGCTGGGTTCTGCACAAACTGCATGCTCCGAACCACAGGCTTATTACCAACTAACCAACTGTGGATAAAAGAAAAAGAGCGCAGGCACATTTACGTTTAACTTGTCGAGGAGACTTCTACATTTTTGTAGCTTGTACGTTTTGGGTTTATTTTGCCAACAAATGATTTCCGTTTTTCCCTGCCAAACACGAACACGCTTTCCTAGGACGATTGACGCCCCTTCATATTGCACCTTTTCAAGGGACAGCATTTTGGCGAGATAAAAAGCTCTAAATCGATCTTCGGCGAAATTCGTATCTATCTTGGAGTAAATATCAATTTTCGCTCCGATAGGCACCTCTTCCCTAAGATAGTAATTTGCACTCGCGAAACATTCGATGAAGCACTTCATTCATCACGTATTTATTCGCTCTACACTCTGCGGTTCCGAACGAGTTTGGGTCAACTCAGCGGAAATGGAGATCCGGACACGTGGATATCCGCGTCCGATCCGACATCCCCATCCTCTAGCATCCAATAGCATCAACAATCCGCCAACTTTGATTTGTTTTGATCCGCATCCGCTAGTTGACTGGAGATGTGCGCCGCAGATCCGCTGGTAATATGCGGATATGCAGGGCTGTATTTACGATAAGCAGGAGGTGGTGTCCGCATTATCTACGTATGGATTAACATGTAACGGTACTAGCCGGGGTCACACAATGTCCCGTATAGTTTCTTGGCCAATAGGAAGGCTCAGTTCATGGGTACCGCCCTATGTAGACATAGCTTCTTTAGGTCACGTGATCCGTCAGGGGGTACAGAAGCTCCCGTGTCCAAAGTGACTGTTATGGGTGATCCCCTGACTTCCACGGTCAATTTAGGTAGCTGTCCGTGCTCGCCTGCTGTCTAAATTGCTGCCGCAGTCGCGCGTAAAACACGGCAAGTGACTCGCGTTCTGTTTTCGCGGCCTGCCGAAAGCGGTAAATCTCGAGGGTTGTACTATCCCTGGGCGCGAAATAAGAGTCTAGGTTTTGGCGTGCAGCCGTGTACAGTGGAGTTGTGTCACCGGTAAAGGAGACGGTTGCTGCTGTGGGCGACTTGAGTTCCGTCGCTGTAGGGTCTTGTAGAGTGCAGAAGGTCACGTAGAGCTCCTCTCCGATGTAGTGCAACAGTAGGGTGGTTTTCCTGGTGCTGTTTGATGCCGCATGCAACAAGAAAGTTCTCAAAGCGTTTTAGCCACTTTGACCACTCAGTGCCGACGGTATTGGCGTCCTTGGTCCGGGCGTAAAAGGGAGGAAACGGGGGAAGGACTCCTTGGTTCATCTCTCGCGGTAGTGCTTCTTTCTTGAATGCACCAGAGTTCATTTCGTTCAAAATCGTTGAAGTGGTGTCCCTACAGATTCTCGTCGCCATTTGTAATGGTGTACCTGTTTACAAGTCACGCATTCCTCGGATTCTTTGAGAACAAACAAAACACACGTTTATTTTTCGTTGAACTCCACCTTGAATGTTCGTTTGTTGCGAGATCTCCTGGGTAAAACCACTAGTACACTGCAACCATTACAATCGACGGCTCAGAAAAGAAAACAAAAAAAAAACAAAACAACACAAGTGAAACAAATACATAAAAAAAGATATCTGAAAAATGTGTGTAAGTACGCTACCAACGTGCTATTTGTCAGATTTTTATTTGCCAAACTCACCATGAACGTAGAAATAGCAATTAAGTTAAATATGCACAATGCATATTACTATAAACGAGCAGGTTGCGTTCCACATGGGAAATATTAAAACTTTTAATGTCAGTATTTATTCTGTTATGCCTATGTCCTTATGGTCTGAGATTACTCTCATAAATATTTGTTTTTCTTGAACAGATATTGCAGGGCTTGATATTTAGAATCGTATCTAATTTGATTGGGTGTTCAAATACATATGGCTACCTACACAAACCAGACGCGCATCGCCATCTATGTTGCTAAAGATGAAATGTCATAAGTAGTTTGAGAGCTGCAATGGGCACTTGTGGCTACTGGCGAGGTTTGTATAAAGAAAAAAAAACATGTTTTTAAATGTCGCTTTTGATCAGCTATGAGCGTGAAATGGTTAATTTCAAGTGTCGTCCCCTTTTTGAATCGTCATCAATCATATGAGATTTGGAGCACACCTCTTGCGCTGCTAGCACAAGAGTTCGTGTAGTGGCGCTTTCAACACCGCACCGGGAGCGTCGTTTAGGGCTGCTCGTCATAATGGGGCATTTGAAAGTGAACATCTCAGTTGCCGTACGCACTAATGCTGAGGATGGCACCGCTTTGAGAATGCCGTAGACGCTCCGCTTCACGCGTGCGTTTGTTACCTTCTATCGTGCTGTGACTGCACGTGCTCTTCAAAACTTAGTGTGGTGCGCCGATCGTATTGAAACCCAGTCTTGATAGCGGGCAGACGAAGCACACCACAGGGACGAAGCCAGCCACAGGGAGGGAACAAACGGAGCCTAAGTAAGCCTAAAGCAGCCGACCGAGCCTGCCGGGTAGACAGTGAGAGCTGTGTCTCCTCAGAGGGCAGTCTGGGATTGAGTTCCTCTTTCTTGCGTTGTTGAGCATGTCGTCATGCCTTGTCCTGAGGTATGCAGACGTCCTATGTACATGCACTTATATTCACGATTCATGTGGCTACCAGGCTGATAAATATGTGGTTTCGTTTACCACAAAGGCTGCCATACTACTGTTTAAAGGTGGATTGCGAGCACATCGATGGACAGATTTACAGTACTCGTATATGTAAATGTTAATTTCTCTTTAAACAAAGTAGCTGATTTTAGGAAACAAATGACAATATAAAAAATATTCAGTGACCCGTGTGCTGCCCTACCTAGTCTTATTCTATTGGATTGGGCGAGGCAGCTTTCCAACCATGAGGATGTCGTCTAATCCTGTCGTTTTCATACTGCAGATATTCGCCTTGTCCATGTTGACAGTGAACTACACCGGCCCGCCTGGATTACAGGGATGTAAGCCACGCCAGCAAACGCAGACTGTGTCCAGTAGTGAAGTCGGTGGACATACCGTGCTTCACCAAGAATTTCTTCTGGTTGCGCCCACGTTTCATCCCGCCAACAGATCGATATTGTCAGGATCGGGATCTTCACAAACCGCCCCCTGCTATGCGCGGAATTTGTCAGTGGGCAAGGCAGCTTTCCAACCATGCGGACGTCGTCTAATCATGTCGTTTTCATACTGCGATCTTTGCTGTGTTCACGCTGACAGTGAACTACACCGGCCCGCCTGGATTACAGGGAAGCAAGCAACGCCAGCAAACGCAGATTGTGTCCGCCAGTGGAGTCAGTGGACATTCCGTGCTTCACCAAAAATTTCTTCTGGTTTCGCCTACGTTTCATCGCACCACCGGATTGACAGCGTCAACATCGGGATTTTCACGAACCGCCCCCCCCTGCTTAGCCCGAAATTTGTCAGTGGGCGAGGCAGCTTTACAACCATGCGGACGTTGCCTAATCCTGTAGTTTTCCTACTGCAGGTGAGTATTCGTCATTACTATTCGAAAGTAAAAAGAAACTGTGTCTCGTAGTGCTGCCTCGCCCGTGAGCATTGTGTTTTTTTTTTACTTTATTGATGCACTGTGTGCTTTGATACGGCATTAGAGCGGAGATATTGAGTCTAACCTGGGACCTAAGACCGAGAGCCAAGGCAAGCAGCTTGATAAAGTGCTGAAGCTTCTCCGTGAAGTGAATGTTCACACCCTTAAGTTTGGGAGGGCCAGGATACTCTGATGGCATCAGTCAATGAGATAAAAAGCAACCAAAAATCGACTAAAAAGCAACTCGTTGAAGTAAACACTAGAAAACAGTGGTTAAAAACAAAGCCTTAGTGTCCTACGAGTGGCAGAATCAACTGCGTGTAGCACAGGTAATGGCCAATGACACACAGGAAAAAAAAATACGCTCCTACGCTCTCGAGTTTGTGAATTGGAGGACAGCTCGAGACGGGACAACTTAATATTCCATAGAATCATTGACACTCCTTTTGAGACATGGGCCCAATCCCAAGAGAAAATACAAGAGGTGCTCCATCGGAAAGCTAACTTGCAGATTGCTGAAGACGGCATAGCTCAGGCTCATAGGCTGGCCGCCTATGTCGCAAAAAATATCTCGCAAAAGTTAAGTTCGCGTTTTACAGGCTTCGAGAAAACGTGCTGGTGGATCGATCAAAATTAAAGAGCAGTGGCGTGTCTGTCAGCGATGACTTTTCGCCAGCTACGTGTCACGCGCGAAAATTGTTGATTGAATTTGCCAAGGCAATGCCCTCGTCAGTCATTTGAAAATGTTTCAATTTTTTTGCCAATGTAAGAAGTGTCATAAACAAGCCTGATGAATTGTGTGCGACTATTGACTCATCTTCGTGTGATATCGTGGTACTAACTGAAGCTTGGGTTTTGTCTGGAATCCGTGAAAGTGAGATATTTGCTTGCAAAGAAAGGGTTAATATTTATCGATATGATAGGGAGTATAGATCAGGAGGAGGAGTATTGAATGCAATTAACGAGAATATTGAATAATTTCATGTAAATATTGTTACTGAGCTTGAGTTTATGTGTGCTTGCTTCCAAGTTTTTTGTGCTTGTTATAGACCACCTAGCTATTCCACTGGCTTTGTCAATGACTTACATGATGTACTAAATATGATTACTGCAAGATTCCCGGATCCTTCAATAATTTTGATGGGCAATTTCAATTTCCGAATATTGACTGTTTGGATACGTGCGTTTCTCTCAGTTGTCATTCCTCCGAGTGTTCCGATTTCTTAAGCTTTTGCGCTGATGTTAATCTTTGAAATCTCGTCTCTGAACGCACATGAGTCACAGCTGCGTCAGCCAATATCCTTGATCTTGTTTTAACTAGTGCTCGGGATCTTGATTCTTTAGTATCTCATTTACCATGCCTTAGTGATCAAAGTTCGTTATACATATCTCTAACGGTTCCTAAGCACAACTCATCTAAAGTGACTAAACGCAATCGCGACTTTAGCAAAGGGAACTTTGAAGCTATTAATCACCACTAAGCCCGTTTTTAGATGACTTTATCATTAACCTTTCTGGACGTACTATTAAGAAAAACTGGACATTATTTAAGAACCAAGTGGCGGTGCTCACGGATAAATTCATTCCTCTCCGTTCGAAAACATCACACACTTAGTTACCCTAGTTTAATGTGACATTAAAAAGGCTTTCTAACAAAAAAAAGTAATTGTTTTGCTCTGCAGATGCCTCGGGCTGCTTGAAACGTTGGGAGGCTTATCAGAAGGCAAATGATGCTTAGAGATCTGCTATTCACATGCGAAGTTTGTGCATTTTAATCAGACTTTGCCAAATATTTTGTCTACTAATACTAAGCAGTTTCCGAAAATTATTGGTGGTAACAATTCGAACGAAATCTTAATCAGGTTGGATGAATGTGTTATACCTAGTGAAAACTGTGCTGAACTTTTAAACGCGGCTTTTGTTATATCTTTTTTTCTTTATGGAAACAGCATGTCATCTTGTTCATTAACTCAGTGCAACTTCATGCCTATGAAACATTTAGAAATTGATCCCATTGGCATTGTTCGAATGATCGATAACTTTAAAATATCACCCTGCGCTGATGTCGATAATATTAACTCCAAGTCTTCAAAAGACACAAGTGTATATTCTTCCATCATACTGTCAAAAATATTTACCCAATCGCTAGATCTTGATGTTCTCCCAGACGAATGGAAAGTTGGGAGGGTGGTTCCGTTGCACAAAGAATGTGATAAACATTCCCGTAACAATTATAGACCAATTTCACTCACTAGCATACTATGTAAAATACTTGAACTTGCCATTTATTTTAAGCTTGTTAATTGTTTGAACTCTAACATGTTTTTCAACGCGGCTCAACATAGATTTGGAAAATCTTTTTGCTGGGAGACTCAGCTTTTATTATTTACTGAAGACTTGCGCTCCATTCTTCATAGGGGGTTCCAGATATACTGCATATGTTTGAATTTCTCGAAGGCGTTCGATAAAGTCTCACAGAAGTTGCTTTTCTTGAAACTAAATAACCTTCACATTGATGCTAACGTTATGGCTTGGACCAAGTGCTTTCTTACTAACCGATTCCTGTACGTTACCGCCAATAACAATACATTTCCGCTCACGTTAATGAACTTCGGCTTCCCTCAGGGTTCTGTACGTGTCCCACTTCTGTTTTTATTCTTCAATAACGAACTGCCAAATAACATTTCTTCCTCAATTCACCTTTTGCAGTTGATTGTTTCATTCAAGGTGAAATTAATGATGAATCTGATGTTATCAAGTTCCTTGCATATATTAACGTTATTCTTCATTGGTGTGAAACTTGACATATGCACCTTAATACAACTAAGTGCAAAGTAATGAGCTAGTGTGTCGTAATCACTCAGTTTCTCCCTGCTACTGTTTTAACAATGTTATTTGCTTTCTGTGTCGTCTTACAAGTACCTGGGCGTACAATAACATATGATCTTTACTGGAAAATACATATTAGATATGTTATTAGTATTGCTGATCGCATGCTTGGCTATTTAAAACATTAGTTTTCTTTAGCTCCCTCCTCTTTTAAATTAACTTTTTATAAAACACTTGTAGGGTCACAGCTTGAAGACGCGTCGCTTTTCTGGGACCCAAACCTTTTAAATTTGTATAGCCCTTTAGAAGCTCTTCAAAATCGTTCCGCTCGTATTATCCCCAGAAATTGTCAACGCACTGCAAATGTCACCTCTATGAAATCTAACTTATCTTTGCCTACTCTTGCCTCACGCCGAAAGTTTTGTCTCTTTCATAAAATATTTCACACTAACTCATTCCACACTAACTCATGTTTCATCCCGTCTTGATCAGCCTCATAAACGTGTTCGTACCACTATGTAGCACGAACACGTTTCGACGATCTTTCATTCCCAAAACTTTTTTGGATTGGAACTGCTTTCCCACCTCCATCGCCGTTATCCAGGGGGATGATTTCTTTAAAACTGTTGTTACTACTTTCTACTCTTCATAACTAAAATGTGCTTTGCCTCAGAGCTATTATTCTATAAAATACTTTGTTGACTACAACCCACTCCCCTCTGTAATGCTGTAGGCCCTGAGGGTGTTGAAATAAATAAATAAATAAAGTTGAAGTGATGGAGGTGTGTTCACGCACAACGATCCGGGAGCCTCTAGAACGGAATCGCATCCTCTGGGGCACCGCATAACCGGTGGAACACATTAGCGAAAGTCAAGCTACCAATAACTGCACAATGTCAGCAGCATTAAAAAAAACAAAAAAAAAACAACTTCCACACCAATTTAGTAAACACCGCTATATACTACACGTAAATGGTAAATTTTTGAATGCTTTTTTTCAATTGATCTACTTTAATATTGCCATCGCGTGGTTGGTTAAGAAATGTTACGTGAAGCCGCTTTCACAGATTACGAATGTTTGATAATTGTCGGTAAGTTTTTGGCTGTCCTTTTGCGAGAGCCAAACGTTGGACTCCGGCGTTGCGCGCTCTAAAGCGTTTGGCGAGTGCAGTGGAGACAAAGACAGCTAGCTTTAAGACTACCCATTAGTCTTTCAAAACAGAGCTGTGCGTTCTGCAGTCACCATGCGCTCTCGGCTCCTCCTCTCCCTCACTTTCTCGGCGTATAAGTTCGGGCTTATTCGCTCAAGTACAGGATTGCTCTAATCGCATAAAAAAGCCACGGAAGTGGATTCGAATGTAACAATTATAAAAGGCTTAATTACACTATAAATCAGGCAAACTGCCTTGCTCAATCGCCTAACGAAATTATATACTTACAAGATTGCCGGCAACCGTTATTGATTACGAGGAATATAACTTCCGCGTCGCGTCTAATTGGCCGATGTATGCGTCACTTTCTTTCTATTGTTCACCACGACTCAGGGCGATAGCGGGACTTTATTTATTGTCGACTGCCCGGGTTGAAGTAATAAACATCCCAATAAAAGAAAAGGCTGTGAGAGCATAATTTGTGCGCAATTTGTTTCGCGACCTTGAATCTTTTAGTTTTAATTACCTTGATACATTATTCGTTCGCTCATGGCTTATTGATGCTTGCGTAATTACTTCTGAGTAATTATTTAACGCAACACTCTTCGGCTGTCACTCTTTCGAAATATGGTCGGGCAGTATAATGTGTAGAGAGTTTTTTAGTTGTTTTCTCGACTACCCAATGGCGGCACAGAAGAAAAAATGTGTTCGTCTTGTTCCTCTTTCTACCAAAAAACAGTTTAACCTTATTACTATCTGAATTACATAACTGAAACTTCAACTAGAATTGTTTCTGGAAAACGTAAATGCAGATTAAAGACAAAGGAAGAAATTGTGAAACCGTGAAATCCTCATAGAATCCACACAGATTTCCAGTTGCAAAATCCAAACAGCGAAAAGTTATACGGCTTTTCTGTAGAGCTGGCCTCTTGCATACGAAGAAGTTATCCTTCATATACAAATATAGCGCTTATTGATTCTCTGCAAATGTCCATGAGAAAAATAAACGTTAACTATGACCAAGTATTGTCAGCTGCGATGGCAATTAATGTAAAGTACATTCTCATCTCTCCAAGGGCATCAAAGGTATTGGTGTGCACTCTATATACAATAGGTGCTATTTAATTGTGTTCTAACGCAACAGCAAAGCGCCCGAAATGCAGTCTATGATTAATCCATGAGATTCGACTGGTCATCATATTTGCATCCGAAGACGAGTGTTGAGATTTGTTTTCAGTTCACCGAGTGTATCATATTTTGTTTAGTTCGATTAACTGTACCTTTTCTGGTGACAAACGCACACTGAGACAACCTCAATCAAGCATTCAGATATAGAAGAGGTCGGAACAGCAGATATGTGCCTTGGCCGGCGTTCTTTTCTCTAATACAATCTGCAGTTTCTGTATATAAAAAGCGCCTATCAACTTGCCTTTATTACACGCTTTCCTTTTTTTTTCACCTCTTCAAGTTGATTGCGAGGGCCTTCGGTTATGACCGTCAAGAACTTTGGCTTTCGTGTATTGTAGATTACCTTGTTCAAGACACCTGAATACACATAACAATTTCTTTTTTTTCCTTCAGATTTACAAAGGGATGAATAAATAATATATTGTCAGCTCAGTTATATACGTATATTGCAAGTGGGCGTTAAAGTTTATATATTGCCGCGTGCGTGGGGAAGGGGCAAAGCTCGCGACTTTAACGTAGAAAAACGGTGTCCGGACACCACTCGGCCCACATCTTTCTTTTGTTATTCTGTACTCGGTGCACGATGTGGAGATCCATAGAGTTGGCCCACCTTGCCCGCCTGCCAAATCGTCGGTGGTCCTTTCTTCCGCGAGGGGCCCAAGGGTCGTGCTCCGCCACTGATAAAAAGACGTCGCAGTGTCGATAGCGGTAAATAAATGATTACGTGTCGTCGAACCAGTGCGTTGTGTCATCCTCCGAGGCGGGTGCCAGCAAGGGAATTCTCACAGCTCTTCTAAAATATTCCAACACATTCTCGGCTGTCATTGAGCGCTCTCTTCAGAAATATTCCTGAGCGCGCCGAGTAGATAAGAATAGCGGTAACGCACTGCGTTATAAAGTCGTCCTTCAATCACCGATCCAAGATGTTGAAACATAAATTGTTAAGTATGTCAAAACAAATTACCCTCAATAAATTGTTATTTTCAGTTTTAATGCGAAAGCATTAACTGTCACATGGAGCGAAGCCGGCGTTGTCGGTAGACGTTGTCTTTAGGTGCGAAAAACGGCACCAAAATTCCCATTGGCTGAGCGAAACGGCACCTGAATTTCCATTGGCCAAAAGCACAGCAAGGCAGACGCTTCGTCACGAAAGTCGGCGGGGCGCTCAAGGTAAAAGCGGGCGTGCCTCAGGAATAAAACACAACAAAAAGCACAGCAACGCAGAAGCATCGTCACGGAATCCGAGGAGTCCGGGGGGTGCGCCGCGCATGCGCAGTGGAGGAGCCCGATGTCACTGCCGGAGCGCCGCTTGAAAAAGGAAGCCGTGGCGCGCTGCTTGTAGAAATGTGCTGCTTATAGGAATGCTCTCGCAGTACTACACGTAAGCAGATCTTAAGTATTTCAATAAATGTTTACATTCGTTCGTTATTTTACATTTATGACATTTTGTAGAAGTGCGGGGTAATGTTCACCCACTTTGAACGCATCTATAAAAAGGCGTGTAACACCGGCGGTGAGGACAGCGAACGCAACTGGACCAAAGCAAGAAGAATGACAGATGACAATGACTAAAGACCACGACGAGCTACGCCAAACGATGGAAAGCTGAGACGAACGACGGCGAACCACGGCGACGAACCACGACGACGAATTACGACGATGGATCACAATGACGAAGTACGACGACGAATCACGACGGTGAACCACGACGACGAACCACGACGACGAACCATGACAACGAAACACTAGGGCACACCACGACGAAGAACCACGACGACGAACCACGACGACGAACCATGACGACGAACCACCCTGACGAACCACGACGACGACAACCTACGACGATTACCTACGACGACAGCTTACGACGACGACCTACAACAACCTACGACAACGACCACAACAGTGATGACCAATGCTCTCGGCAAACAATTAGTAGCCTCTCACATCAACGGGAACCACGATCAAGTACCCATAGCAACTGTGACTATAGTCTTCAACCGCATGGCATGTGTTGATATTCTCACAGTTCGTCATATATGACGAACTGTGAGAATATCAACAAGTGTTATGCGGTCAATAGTTTTTCATAATACCTGTCTGTGATAAGCATCGGGCGGCTGTTTCTTAAGGCTCTGTTATTCTCCGACCTCGAAAGTAGCAAACGCGGAGTAGCGCAGCGCATACAGGCACTGATTGGTCACAAACATCGAGTTCCTGCTCGCCGACTAATGAAAAGCACACGTTCTGCGCTACGCTGCGTTAGCTGTGCACAACGTCGAAGAATAACAGAGACTATAGAGTGAGTGCAATGCCACCGGCGTGGCGCAGTTGGCAACGCACGCGATTGTCACACGGATGAAAGGGGTTCGAATCCCACCTAGCCGGGGTCTTTCTTTTTTAAACAGGCACTTTTCTTGAAATTTCCCAACCCATTCTCGGCTGTAATCAAGAGTTCTGGTTAAGAACATTCGTTAACGCACCGCGAATATACGTAGATTTAAGTTTGTAGGAACAAGTGCGCGTCCTTAAACTTTTACTTTAAGCTTTACATTCCTTCATCTTTTTTTCTATCTGTGACAATATTTCCAATGTGCTTCAATACTTTCAACAAAACAATTGGAGTATTATCACCTGTATTCCTCTACGAAGCGAACTCTGTTAGATACTCTAAAGTTAAGGTATTCATTTCTTGGTTGTTTCACTTTTATTTGGTTTCAAAAACTGTCGGGTGCTAAAGAGATTAGTCGAGCTACTTTTTGATGTACTTCACCTGTCGTTTCAAAATTCCACCCTTCAGGCTTGACAAAAATAATAATTTGAGCACACTTTTCGTCTGAATTCGGATTTCTAAAGCACATCTTGATTACTTGAAAGTTAGTTTGCTTCATCGCACGATTTTATTTGAGCATAAATTGCTCTTTCACTTCTTGTTTCAGCAGCTTTGAAGACACTAAAATTCATCTGGAACACAAGATAATAAGTAAAACCTAACCCGAATTTTTTTTTTCTTTCAGGCTCACATTATTTTGCTTACTATATATGAAAACATGGGCGAAAAAACATCTTTCACGTTCGTAACCCTCTCCTGCAGAACACTGGAAATTCAATCTAATATAGACAAACAACGTTTTCAAAGTTATGTAATAACAAAAATTCTATCTGCGCTACAAAGAAAAATCAAACGAGCTCATTACAACGATAACACGTTTATTTAGTAGCAGATATTCATGCCGAAAGAACAAATGAGACCGAGGTAGGTCACCTTAACAATTACCGAAATAGGTTCAAACCAAGTCGGTCCCTTAACCCTGAAGCGTCTCGGATATCGTATGATTTTATTCGCTGATATCACAGACTCGGGGAAATTTGAAAATGCTAAAACTTTCAGTTTCGAAACTCCGCCGCTTTATTCCGTAAGCCGAGGGCACATTCAACTGAAACACAGCACTGTCTTGAAATGAAATCGAGGTTATCGTACCACCGCACACGTCTCGCCAGGTGTCAGCAGAAACGTACCTTATAAGTATATCTCTGTAAAATATTTTAACTCAGACAGGTCATTGTCGTCGTCTGCATTAGAAAAAAAAAAAGAAACCCGAGACTCTTACTATTGATTCAGTCTCCTTAGACAAGCTTAGTTTATACAAAAAGAGATCTACATACTAAACGAGAGGGTGAACATTTTAAGTAAGATAAGTAAAGTATACGAACAATTGAGTCTGAGCTTCCAACCAGTTTTGTGCGTAACACGCCAGTAGTAATGCGTTACTTACATTTAGTTACTTTTCTAGTTAATAAGTCATCACGTATAGTTATTTTCCGGGAGAAGATTCGAGTTGTGTATTTTTGTTACTGTCTTATGAACAGAAACGCGTACAACAAAATTTACCCTATTTTTTTCCCTTGTGTCTTTAAAAAAAAAGTGCATAAAAATAAAAAAGTAGCCAACGAAGGCGTTAGAAACCTAGGCATTATTTACGGCACAAACTATTGAAAGGCGGCTACAGTTGCACGAAAAACGACACATCCAGAGCAACGAGTAAGTAACTCGTTACTTTACCGCTAAAATTACGTTTTCCTTTCGAATATGCAATGATCGGTAGCGTACATTGTTTTTTTTTTAGGTGAGCAATCAGTAACGGCATTCAGTTACTTTTTTCAGTAACGTGTGCAAGTTCTACCAACGCTTCTGACACGCTCAGATACGCTGGCACGCGCTGACATACGCAGACACACGCAGCCACCCGCAGATGTAGCGTGCTCATTGATTTCTTGCAAAGAGTGACACTTGGTTTTGTCATAAGTCTGAGCTCATTCAAAGGCTAAAGTGTCTGCAAAAACAGAATAACTATGGCCACTTAGAGCTCACAAAACATAGGCCTGGAGGTTTTCAAGCGTCTTAATATCGCTATGCAGTCGACACTATAGTTGTATAAACCGATAGGCGCACCGAAGAACAAATCAATACGCAATAACCATGTACATTATTAGCTACACCGTGCCCTGTGTTTCTTAAGTATCGTGAATATAAATCCATAAAATCCTTATACATTTGCTGCACCTGATTGATCTAGCTGGAGCTAGCTAAGCATACGCACAGGGAGGCGACGGTCACTGTGAGTTTCCACTTCTGGCGCAGCCTGGATGGCCAAATGGTCTCGTAGTGTCGGCTGCAGCCTGACTTAATGCGCAACAAAATTTAGCATCCAGGCGATTACATTTCATCACGTGCAAAAAAAAAAAATACCTTGCGGGCCACAAGTTCAGAAATGCGCAACCCCAGATATATTTTACACTAATAAAATGTTGGGCAATAAATGTAAAAAATTTTCATCTGGATATTCCTGTCCCCTTGCTTCACGTGTTAGTATCAGAGCGGGAGTTTTTATGATGATAGTTTGGAGTGCGGGTATTACCAGACATAGCCGACAATTTAGGGTTATTGGTTAGTTTGACTAAACCGAATGCGTTATGTTTTTTCGGTATATTTATGCAAATGCAGTCAAATACTGTCATTGTAGCTTACAAGAAACTAACTTTCTTCTAGGTTAATATTACTTTATTTTTGATGGTGTTATTATTAGGCAGGGACTTTTAAAAAGCCGCAGCTGCAAAGTCCGAAAACAATACTGTTTTCAAGAGCAATTTCAACGTGTTTATTTAATTCACTTTATTATTTTATTCCCGTGTATTTCCGTTTAAGTTCACAAACGAAGGTTGAGGGTGAAGAGAAAAAAAATATGTTCATTCTTTAAGATGCCTCCAAACTCCCACCAGTGATTAATAAAACGCCGTAAACAAGTATAAACAAATTTGCAAAAATAACCGAATTTGTAAACACAATCTTAACGACCGTGAAACTCTAGAAAAGGATACTCGGGGTTGAAAAATAGTATAAAATACACATGATAAAATAAAGGCGCTCTCAAGAATTTGGCCAGAATAAGTACCTTAAATAATAAAATTATAATTTAGTATAACTTTTTAACGATTTGCTTATAGTTTTTAGAAGCCTAAGTACTTTCACTGTCTCTGTTTGAAGTGAAGTAACTTGAAATACCATGCTTGATTTGTAAATAGAAGGGTCGTGCAAAGCGGTGGAAGAGTTCCACGCGAAAAGGTTGATGAGCAGTTAATGTTAATTTTTATTAGAACGTACAAGTCAATGATCAAGTAATTGAATAAATGACGTTGAGTTTGAAACTGCAGCTGTCTTTTTAAGTGTGTGCGGTTATATTTCCTTGATCTTTGGCAAAGGCTTCCGGGGAGTCCTTAAATAGCCGCTAGTCCGCAGAATTTGTTGGGGACGCAGTATCATTTTTAATAACACCTGTAGTATTTGTGGGAGGCAATTTTCTATTCTCTCCCCACCCCCCTCCCCCCCCCCCCAAAAAAAAAAAAAACAATTCCCGGAAAGCAGAGGGCTACTTTGTCTGTTCTTCCCTTTGGTGCTAAAGAGTTTGCACGGCGGTATTGCTACAAAAGAAGAACTAAATCTTCTTTTTGCCTTAAATTTAATTGTTTTGATTCCGGTGGCTTTGCTCGCTTATAGTATAGAAAAAGCTTTGTAACGTCCAGCGTTTCTAAATTATTTCCCTCATGTCTTCGCGTTGCAGATGAAACGCTTTTTTCTTGCACTTCTAAAAAATAGCTAGTAGTATTTACTCGGAAAATTCTAGTAACTGCTTGTCACATATGTTACTACGTATCTAGTAAGCGTAGGTAATAGCGGTCAGTCTAATAACGGTTACTAACAAACCTAATACCTTTAACAAATTTTAGGTAGTAATGGGCTCTCGCTCTCACAATGCCCAGGTGGCGCTAGCCAACTTCAAATTCAAACTTGGCAAAAAAATTATCACTAGGATATATTTGTTTTTCCGCGCTGCTTACATGCACATTTTCACACGTATTATAGATTTAACACACGCAAGGAATTAGAACACAGATGACAGGCACGCACAACACACGCGACGACGCGACAACCCAATCGCTATTCCCAGTACCCACTCACGAGCCTTCTATAGTGATTCTTTGACAGATGTCGGTTGGGCAGTGTCCACCTCGTCCGTTAACAATCTTACAAATATGATGCTGCTTTCAAACCAATATTTTTCTCCATCATTGCTGTTAAACATTTCATAGAATGTATCCCTTACTAACAATTACCGGTTCACACAGTAATTATTTGTGTCAATCTATAAAGCAGCTTCCCCTTATGTTCCCCGCTGCCACGTTTTCGCTTCCCCGCATAGCAACTGCAGTTCCTGCCTGTCGCGCGTTTCCAGAAGCTGTGCAACAGTTTCAGTGCTTTGCTTAAATAATTTTGGAGCTGATGCCTCGACCTTTCTGAAGTAAAGAACAAAAAAAGAACGCTTTTGCCTGCATGTCCCAGTTTTTACTTTAAAAATCTCCAAAGACTATAAGTTTTCCGCACCTCTCAACTCCTTCATCATCTTCCGAGTCACGCGCGCTGTGACGTCAATGGGGGTTGCGCGGGGTTCCGGTGAAGCTCTCTCTAGAGCCATCAGTGAGCAGCGAGAACTCATCCGCTCGCGACCGCGTGACCACGTGCTGGCGGGCGCAGCCAACACAAGGTGGTGTTGGCGAAGCGCGAACAATATGGTGAAAGGTGGAAAGTCTCATCCGGGTCCGGCCATACCCGTCCGGCTCTGTCGCCCTCCCCCTCCGGCTTCTGGCGGCTGTTCGCGGTAGCAGATAGAACTGACAGTTTTGTGGACCTAGGATAGATGGCGCCGCTAAAACTCCGTATAATAAGAGTTTTGTCGATGATTCCAGGTTTTTGGCGGATTTATATTTACGTTGGTCCGAAAAGATTTATAGAAAACTTAACTTTTATCGAGCAAGTATTCGCACAACTTGCTATATTTCTAAAAGACCCCCATTGACGTCACGCCGCGTGTTTTTCATGGCCGCCGCTGGCGGCTGCAGGTCGGGGAATGTTCTAATTTTTGCCTCGCAATTACGCGGCGGAATCGCAACATTTCGAAGGAAGGAGGTGTGCTTTCTGTCCTTTGTGACAAGGTGAACAATGTCAAAAGTAGAAGACGCCAATTCTTTCAAAGTTTAAATCGTTGCACTGCTCCTTTAAGGTAGTAAATACCTAGTAAAAAAATTAGTAACTGCTGCACTTACTAACATGTTACTGCCTATTGTACGTTTGAGGTAGTAAAAAGTTAGTAAAAGGTACGGTCAGAAAAGTTAGTAACTGCTGCAGTTAATAGCTTTTTCCAAGTTTTTTTTTAACTATGTACAACAGCAAAAGCGAACTAAGTCGACACCACATAGGCAAGAGAAGAGTTGACTGTAGTAATGTAGACAGTTGGGCTAGTTGGCATATATTGAACATAGTTACAGTTGAGCACAAAAGGACAGGGACAGAGAAGAGGAACACGTAAACAACAGACAAGCGCAAAATTACGACTCATAATCACGAGAGAAAAAATAAATAGGCACACTAAGCGGGATCAGCTCGAGCGTTGGCCACACATGAACCTAGCGACCACAGGCTTGAGGCCCCTCAAGCTGGAGGGGGATACGTCAAATTACCCGCACGAGAAAGATTAAAAAAAAATTCATTTCTTCCTATGTTAATGAAACAGAGAGAAATCTGACACATCGCTCCCCATGCTTAGGATAATAAAAGCTTCAAAAATCTCTTAATGTGCTATTCGCTGTACCTGCCAATTATCGTTGTTTTTGCTAATGATTGCTTAGAAATACAGGATTTACAGTGCTGGGGTAGATGCCCCCACCGCAGAATTTAGAGAGAGATTGTGTTCTCGAAGCCGGTCATTTACACACCGCCCGGTCTGTCCAATATGGCTTCTACCACAAGAAGGGGTGATACTAAATACTACACTCAGGGAGCAGGGCACACAAGGGTGCGTAGTGGTTCTTGTAGCACTAGTGTTTTAGAGCGGAGCTCTTAGGCGCCCGTTTCCGGCTTGAGCGGCGTCGCTGTCAGCGTAGCCACGGCAACGTTTCGGCATGGTGACGTTTCGGCACCGAGCCGAAACGTCCGCGCGGGGTCACGTGACTCCCGTGACGTCATGTACCCCCATGAGATAAGGTGACCCCGTGAGGTCACGTGACCCTCGTGAGGTCACGAGGGTCACGCGACGTCACGAGGGTCACGTGACCTTGCGATTACGCCGACGGCGACGCACAGCCGCTCGGAGGGAGGAGTAGCAGGCTGGATGAGGAGGTGAGGAGGAGGGAAGAGGGGTATACCCTCCCCTCAGTATCCTTCTCTCCTCCTCCTCAAGAGCTGTGTTCTAATTCGTCGTTACAGGGAGTTGTAAACGACGGCTTTCATTTATTGTTTTTAATTGTTTACCTTAGCATGAACCTTCTGACAAATTCTGAGCCATTTTGTTTTGAGGGGGGGGGGGGGGGCTGACATCACTAAAGGAATCGCGTACCGGTTAGCAACCTTCCTTTTACGTGTTCTAGAAAACGTAGAGGAACATGTCTACGTGTTCCTCTTTTCTTTTGTCCTTATGTGCGTAACTGTAACTATGTTAGAAGAATTGACATAGTAGAAAGAAATAAGCCCTTGCATGATCTTTGCAGAAATAAAACAAATCGTGTATAAATTAAGCAATTAGTAAGTATGGGGGTACATGGTTTCCGAGATCTTTAGAAAAGTAGAGCGAGTCCAATTATGATCGAGCTTCTTTCTTTTGAGACTCGTTCTTCGGCACACGTATTTGGAAAATGACGCTATCACATTGGCTGCTCAACAATAATCATATGCTCAGGACACAGCTGGTCTTGCGTTTTTTGAGTTGTCAGTTACGACAGCTTGTAACACCATCTTATGAACTCTTGCCTGTCTAGGGAGTACTTTAGAATAATTGTTTTGGCTGCAGGAAGCGCTCGCTGTTTTGCGAGCTTTGACACAAACAAGGAACCGACAGGGGATGCGACGTGGTCGGTATTGAGAAGCTCCAAGATAGAAAGCAAACCACTATTAATTCAAGAAAAAGCACCAAGGGCGGTTCAGGGCTCCTGGCAGCAATAATGTAGATAATGTGTTTCGAGGTATTGTCTGAAATACTTATAAATTTATAACTCAAAGATGTGGTCGGTTTGCATTGCTGCATGCCCGACCCGGAGGAATAACACAGAGCCAACCGTTCAACAACAAGAAACTACATATAATTGGGACATGAACAAGACGATTAACATTCTTACCAGCGGCGCCTGAGGCCAGGCAGCGACTCCCCGTGCGTCGCCTCTCATCCCCCTTATCTAGGCGGCGAGTACGATGTGCGCCTGGCCGGAGTGACGTCGCCGCAACGCGGGAAAAGTTCGCCACCTGTGCCCCGCAGTCGGGCAACTGAGGTGGGGGGCCGCCAGGGTGCCCACAAGGATTGAAAATAAAAGAGAAAGTCATCGTGCAAAACAACTTGTTTAGAGTTTTTTTAGCAAGTTACATAATGGGAATTTACTTGTTTTCGGAACGCCGTGACTCAAATTTGAACCAAAACTTGCAGGTGACAAGGTTACAAATTATAAAGAAGGCTCGTCTGTTTAATCATTTAGCAATTAAACAAGTAAGTTCGTACGTTGACCCGCCAAAATGACGCGGGAACGTATAATATATAACATCAATTTCTAATGCAATTTCATTACGCCTTGTCTCCACGCATAATTCCCCAAACAGCCTCACTTCTCATTGTGAGTTTGCAGCTGTGGGGCCCCACGTAAAGAGAAGATTCAAGGCAGGAGTGTGTAAATAGACCTTAAAAAAATGTAATCCAGCGTTGTTGTTTTTTGTTTTTTGTACGTCCTTATTCTGCGTAGGTGAAAGCATACGCCCTTTTCTATGTGAAGACGAGGCTTTTGTCAACTGAGAGGTAAAGAAGGGCAAAGCCGCTTTAATTGACAGCCTCCAGAGCGAAATTTCTATCTTCAATTACGCTTTGGCTTTTGGTGAGCATTGAGCTTGCACGCGCAGACAAAGCACGGTGGAAGGCAAGGAGCGCGCGTTGGTGAGCAAGCGGTTTAAAGAAACGCCCTGGTGTTCTAGCTTTCCAGTAACTAGAACATATGCTTGCGTCAGGCCCCCTTCCTTTGCAGGTCAGCGGGCTGTGGTGAACTGCCAAGTGGGAGATTGTGGCGTCCTGAAAATAATTGGGATACGGGTTATTGGATTTGTTAATAACAGTAATATAATTTTTCCACTCCATTTCTTAAACTGTGCAGTAATATATAATTGATACACTTTTCCACCACGCATTGCTTTCTGGTTTTTCTAAAGTTGCCCTCTCATTAAACACTTAACACACGCTCAAGGTTCAACCTATTGCTCTAACCTCCCTATTGCCCACGCGCAATGGCTAGACCTTGATGGAACGGTTTTATCTCAAGGAGCGGTACTTGTTCGAAAATCCCTGCTGCGCTCTAAACTCTTCAAGATTTCTCCACCTGCGCCATGCAGTGCTGATGGAAATTTCGCAGGTTTAGATCTAGTAGTGTACGTGGATTTCGGAGTATTTACAATTGTTCTACCGGAGTCCTGTGGTTTAGGGTACGCGTTTTCTGTACCAGCTGCGAGAAGAAGGCGGAAAGTAATTCGTGAGCAGGCGTCTTCAAGCTTTGCTCATCTTCTCCGCCTGCTGCACTCCTGGCCACGTGGCAATGGCCGCAAGCGCAGGTGCTACCAATTTCCGCAGATGTTTTCCGCATTCAAATTGCACACGCTCTCCAAGGATTTAGTAAATCCCTTTCTTAAATCTTGGCCGTCCAAGTCTGACGCGCTGAAAGAGTGCCCACGTCGACTTGCAGAAGAACTCGTGGGAGACAAGAGAGCTCTATTGGATTCTAGACTGTTTATCTCGTTTAGGCGCAAGTTAGGGAGATCCTTAAGACCGGGCTATTCAAGGAATGCGCGCCGCTGATTACGATATGGAACCTCGAGCATCCAGTGGTTCAGCGAACTGTCGGACCGTTTGCATAGATACAATGAAGTTCGACCTTGGAAAAGTGTTGCCCAACTATTTGCAGATAATTGGCATCGCTGATTATTGTTAATTATTTAAGGAAGCGTAATAACATTAAGTTAATTGAGCTGGTCCTACGTGCCCCACCTTTACGGGCTGTGTCAACATTACGTGGCACATATCCTTAGCGCTACTCCCACATCATGCAAGCGAACCTTTTATCACTATATGTTAAAAAACTACGAAAAATAAGTCGGCAGTGTATTTAATAAAGTAATAGCCGTAGTTTTTGTTTTTTTATATATATAAAACAAGGCCCTAGCGTCAACACCCACGCAAAAAAGACACTCGCCAATTAGTGAATTCTAGATACTAGGCGTGGCCAGGAAAAACGATGTTTAGGAAAGGATTCTCTGAGAAAATGTGAGCTGCGCAAATTCCATTTTGATAAGCCCAGTTTTTTCAGCGCATATGGCTACTCCATGATCAATAGCTCAAAAGTAAATTTATAGTCACTTATTATTCAGTTTATGTTTTTGACGGAGGTCATGGTACTGCGTTCAGAAGTTTGTCAAAAAGGAAAATACACGCCAACTAATTCCTAAACATCTGTCAAACATGCTTGCTTTTAAGTTCAGAACTTTTTTTTTAATAATTCTTCGTGCTAGTGAGCCTGGCGCGAGTTGAATAAGAAAATTAGTCTCTATATTGCGAAAAATATTGACCCTACGCAATATGCCCCCTTTAAAATCTTATCGACCAAGAAAATCCAGGTTTGCCTTGGCGAGGCAGAGTGGAATATATGTTTATAAATAAACCTCAAATAAACATACAATAATATGAATGTGCAGGTCGCTAGTTTCAAGTTTTTGATTTCCTGGTGACATGTTTAAGTTACAGAAGGTCGCCTACAAGTGCGACAAGGTGAGCTATATGATGTCACGACTTTTTTATGGTCTTGCTGATGTTAACAAAATAAGACGAAACACTTGGAAAGTCTACACTTTAAAACAAATTCGTTCTTAAAGGGTTGTTCGACGCCCCAAGACCTCTCTCAGCTCGTGAAAAACAATTTCGCCTCAATCACTGTCGCTCCTTGGCGTACTCGAAAGTCAACTTGGCGACGAAGGACTCTTTTGCACAAAAGAGAGCCTAAATAACCCCTTATAATTTTTGTTTCAGAAAATCCCTTTTTAGTGTTGCTGAAAATAAATTTCTAGGGTGACAAGTATAGAAAAGCGAAGATACCTCAGTAGTTCTTTTACGACCAGATGTTTCAGAGTATGGAATAAATTTCTGTTCATTGGAAATTACCTTGAACCGATATCTACAACAATATTTGCAAAACAAAATATATTTAGGAGGAGAATTTCAGTTCGTGATCAATATTTTTCCTCACAAGGGTATGGAAAAAATTGAGATTTGGATGTTGCTGCTGCCACCTTGACATACAAACGGAAGAGACGCCTGTCTTATTCTTTAATTTGAGCGCTGTTGGGCCCGGGCTGGAGGTCTCGGCTGCCGACATCACGGTACCGGGGAATGTCGAGCAACTGACAAGGTTCGAAAATGTTCAGAACCTGAAAGCGTGATCCAATCTTCTTTATTTTAAACATCAATATGTCGCCTTCATTTAAAGTAGAAAGACAGAGATAAAAGGAATTCAAACTTTGGCTCACGAGCCTACCTCTACCTCAGCAGCAAGAACGAAATGAGCCACATAAAAAATATTTGTTTTAAAGCAAAGTGCAAAACAAAAGAACGTAAAACACGAAAAGTTGATTCATTCGAAAATTTATTCGCTTTACGTTCAAAAACAACATAAAAGTCGGAGGAGAGTACATTTTAACATCTGATTGTCATAATTTGTTCTGAAGTGGGGTATTTCCCTGGCACAGACCTACGAGTTTGATATACCGCATAAGCAATTTGTTTGCGTTTAAAAGATTGTTTTAATGCGCTAGCATTAGAACGCTCGAATTTCACGAAAACCGGGCGGTGTCTTTTCCGTTTGCCAGCGCCGGGGAGAGAGGGACAAGGAGGGTTACAGGGTGACGCGTGCGACGTTCCCATTTGTCTGAAGCGCTTACGTGAGCACGCGTCAACCTCTCCCTCACTCCACGGTGCTGGCCAATTGAGAGACATCGCAAGGTTTTCATCGAAACGAACCATTTCGTCAAAATCACGCGCACAGCTGGCGCGGACCCAGAGAGGAGGCGCCGTGCAACACCTCTTAGATAACAAAGCCACAGTTCTGAATGAGATCGCTTAATGAGAAAAGGTCAACGCTGGACGCAGATTGAAAACCAGTGCTGCGCGAGCTCTCGGCTTTGCGTCAAGTTTCAGCCAAACGATGACGCAATCGTCGTGTCCAATTTTTGCCCAGCATTGGCCTTCACTGATGACGGCATTTCATTGAGCACTGCGGCATTGTTATTTAGGAGGTGTTACGCTGCGGTGCTGGCGGAAAGCGGGCACGCGGGAGCGCTCAGTTGCCGCTCTGCCGTCGCCGGTTGTTGTTCGATCTGGATTTTCGTAGTAGCGGTGCTTGGGTTGTGATGTGTCTGTCTGTGTAGTTAAAACGAAAGATGCGGTTTAGTCTAGGAGTGATATGAATGCGGTTCCTTCCACGAGTGGTATAGATCGGTTTTTTTGACGAGTAATATGGGTGACCGCATCCAAGAGCATTGACGTTCCCTGACAGGCAGAGTACAAAAAAAAAGTGTGAAAACATTACCGGAAGGTCTATTGATAGATTTTTGGGGAATCCGTTAGCATGACCTTTCGAAAACGCCGCACACGTCCCCTTTTGAGAAACGCTAGCACTGACCCCGTAACGAGGCCAAAAAGAGGTAGCAAAAAGATAGAGGAAGCAAAAGCGTTACCATTTACCATTGGGGGGCATATGTGGCGTTTCCAAGGCTTATGCTAAAACATTGCCGAAGAATTCACCAGTGAATATTCCTGGAATTTTTCTGAAGGAACAATATTGTAATTCTAATGATATATAATCAACCCCCGGTCACAGTCCGAGTTTCGCGGCGCTGACATTAGCGTCGCCAACATTGGCGGCGCTGTGAATAGCGTCGCCACCGGCAGCAGCGCTTCGGTGGTGGGGGGCTCTCATTAATATAAAAATACAAATATGGAACTTGGTTTGCTAACAGTTATTTCAACAAAACGTCTTCATCTCGCCATGAAAATAAAATGTAATTTATTTTGTATAATCATTTTTGTCTGTTCCTCTTTCAGTCTGAAACCAAAACTCTAAACCGACCGGACGGAGGTTGCATGAGCAGTCAACTCGCTCGCCTTGCCGGCGCCGCCGCTCCCCTCTCCCAAATTTAAAACTTCGTAACGGCAATGTTGCTGTGCGGCGTGCGGCTGCGCGTTGCGCGCGGTCGCATGGTTTTGTTTACCCAATGGTCGTGCGAGCGTAGTTCCGCTCTCCGGCGTTCCGCGCGCCTGTCGAACCCGATGGATATTTTTGGTGCAAACTTTCAGAGACTGTTGAGGGATGCATTTGACGCGGCCATTTCCAAATGGTGCACGAACAGCGCAAATGCCAAGACCTACAAGTTTCTGTTTGTTCGTTTTTTTCAACAAAAGACAGGTGAGTATGTATACTTCCCGTACTCAGTTTTATTTGCTCAGCGAACTTACCGTTGAACCTTTGCTGCCCATAGCTGTTGGTTTGCGGGTTGACCGTACTAGAGGCAGGCTCATTCTCGCAGTGTGTGTGGTGTCCTTTTTATGTGCCTCACTCTCAGGAAGTTAAATGGCGTTATACCCGCACCAGCTGGCTGCCACCATCTATACCGTCTCGTAAAAACAAATGCTTTCTTATATTCTCCACGAAGTAAATCCCCTAACTACTACGGTTTTAATGAAGAGAAAGGTATACTTTGATTAAAGCACAACTTCATATTTAAAGTATAACAATAGGGTTTAATCTTGAAAATGGTCTCTGGCGGTCCTCGGACAGACGGAGGATAATAAAGACAGAATTCGACTCCCTATATTTTTATTTGAAGTTTCATTTATTTCTGGTCCCGGGTGCGACTAACGGCATTCTTTGTCATTAGTCTGTTCTCTATAGATAGACGTTTGTTTTGTGCCCTGACTATTTAAATAAGTATACAATTCTAAATATCATGACCACATTGTCATTACAGCTGCTGGGACATGGAACGAGCATTTGAACGTTTTCTCACGGAGGAAGAAAGCTTTGGACACTTCTTGGTTCCCAACCAGTTCTACAGCCTCTTGAGTGCCAAAATTTCCGAAGGTTTATTTCACCACCTTTCCATCTTGCTTGCGTGAGAAGCTTTGAATATGTAAAAATGAAGCTAATGATTGCTGGAGGCTACCTAGTGGCTTATCAGTGAACAACTTATTTACTTTCAGTGAACAGCTGATCCAACTTGGCATGCTGAATGCGTAATTATGTGGGTCAATGTGTACACTTGTATAGATATATATGATAATTCCCAAGAAGTGATAATGTGATAAAATTAGCGATAAAGTCCATTCCCAAGAAGGTGTGCGGCGCCGCATCTAATAATGAAGTTATGAGATCGTGCACAGATGAGAGAGGTGCTGGCGGTCTATAACTGGAGCTTGTGGGCGAGGGTAACGAAGTGATTTTGTCAATGCTTTATCTTTTCGCGTATGGAGATGCAGTGCTGTACTTGATTCGTTTTAGCATGTGCGCAATAAATATGCCTCGAAATATTTCGGTCGCAGATCTCGAGTCGTTACTCGACGGCTGGACGTCTCGAAACAAAAGAACAACGAGCACACACGACTACGCACCTTATTCAGCTGAAAGCGAAATCGCACATAGTAGGCGTGTACTGCGTTAGGGGCTTTTAGCAAACCGTGACCGTGTTCCGCGTACCGCACTGTCGGGGCCTTTGAAGCATGCTTTTTAAGTGCGCGCCCGAAGTGATACCGTGACCGCGGGGCGCGCGCTTAAAACTATGCTTCAAAGGCTCCGATAGTTCGGTACGCGGAACACGGTAACGGTTTGCTCAAAGTTGCTATTAAAATACTACCGGGACCGGGCGTGATGCAAAGGAGCCTGGCCCCAGCGCGACCCCGAAGCGGTCGTACGACAACCGCCCCACAAAAATAGATGGGCGCCATGCTGGATTCTTTATGGCTTGGCATACAAACGACTTCAAAGTAGGCTACCACGTCCCAAAAGTGCTATAAAATAGCCATTTTGAAAAGTGAGCCAGATATTTTATTGATAGCATGATTAGTTGTTGATATGATTTTATAATTTACTGAATATGAAATGATATGTCGACTCGTTCAAGTAATGAGAGCCCCCCACCACGGACGAGGAATTCGGCGCTACTGTACAAAAGTCAACTCCATTGGCCCTATGGGAAATGTCCGGGGGTTGATATAATTACCAAAACTTTTAGTTTACTAAAGAGTGCTTTTGTATGACTGCCATACGTTGCACGAAGCAAAATACTAATTAAATATTGTTGTATATGTGTTTTCCTGTGTTTTTAGTGAAGTTGTAGCTCCCCAGACTGAGATGCATTAGTGAAATTGTGAGTAAAAATTAGAATTACAGAATAAAGGACTTACCGTGGTAGGGAAATACTTAGATATTTATAAATATTACCAACTGCCCTTGAGAGTTTATTACATACATGTTGAACAGCGTCATCCCAGTCCATGAACTGATTAAATATTATTCCCAGTACTTTTACATTTTCCACTATATCTACATTATTTGCACTAAGCTTAAGGCCAGACCTGTGAAGACAGTTTGTATTTTGTGATCTAAATATAACGATTTTCGCTTTGTTCACTATAATTTGTAAAACAAAACGCTGTCGCCCAACCATTTCGCCCAATTTTGAATTGATTTGCATAGTGTATATTTTGCTCGGCAGCATTCTCCGAAAAAATGTTATCGTCTTCATTTATAACATATTTAACTATCTTCAGTGTTTACAATGTCATTTATGTACAAATTTAAAGTAGTGGGCCCCGTGCACTACGATGCTGTACACCTGCTGTTGTGGTTTAACACCCGATATATTCTTACATATTTTACACATTGATGACGATAATTATGAGTTTTAGTGAATCACCACGTACAACCAAAGTATATAAGTTTTGAATTAGCTTATTATGATTTAGTCAGTCAAAAGACTCTGAGAAATCTATGATACCCTAAGTTTTAAGTTTATTTTAGAGCGCACCTCTTGGGTGCCCCCATTTCCGGGTTGAGTGGCGTCGGCGTCGCCATTGGCGTAACCGCGTGTTGCATTATGAGAAGTTTCCCATAATTACGTAACATGTGACGTCCCGTCTTATCTAACGAGGGCAAAATTCTCCCGCTAAATTTCGCAGTAAATGTTTTCCTGCGTCACGTGACGTCAAACGTGACGTCACGCTAAATTTAGCGAAACTTTTACCGCAAAATTTAGAGGAAAAATTTCTCCTAAATTTAGCATGATATTGTCGTCACGTGACCTCAAAACCAATTACGTTTATTCGCTAATTTGTGCAAAAACGTTTTCGCTAAATTTCCTGCAAAATTTGGCCTGAAAATGTTGGTAAATTTTGAGCTAAATTTAGCTGGATTATTTTCCCACTAAATTTAGCGGAGAATGTTTTGCTTCAATTAGTGGAAAATTTAGCGAAAATTTCCCGCTAAATAGAAAGAGAGCAGGAGAAGATGAGGGGGGGGGGGTACAAAGAGGGAGCAGGGACATACCCTCCCATCCGCATTCTACTCTCCTTCTCCTCAAGAGCTGCGCTCTAATACGGAATTGCAGAGAATTGTAAACGCCTTTATTTAAATATTTAAAAATATATCTTTTAGCTTAAGAATGCCGCCTCAGTCAAGCGACCTTCTCTAAATCAATGTCGATATGGTGTCAGGATTGGAAACATAGCAAAAAATATGAAATATTGTATGGATAATGTTTTTACGAATCCTTTTGAGAAGATTGGTAATACAAGAATAGGCCTATATTTCCAAACTAACATTTATATCCAGCTTTATAGAGTACTAACAACTTTGCCACCTGCAGTTTTCAACAGTATTTCATCTCTTAGTGCCAGACATGTAGAACTTACTAAAATGAGTTGGTCAGTTAAGTGACTGAGCATCGGCCTCAAAGGTAATTTGAGTATAGTAGAAATTACCAATTTGAAAGCATTTGAGAAAACACTACTGCCAAAAAAAGGAGCGAATTACTTCTAAAGTATAGTTTTATAGTTTTTACCATAGCAAGAAAGTATACGCAAGTTTTGATTCTTTGCCAAATCCCATAAGGTCAATAGAGTCATTGTTTGGTTTGTGTTTTCACCCATGTACTTTATTAGCTGGAAGAAGCAATTTTCTCTGAAATTTTATGCCCGAAAGTTGTTTTTCTGCTTGCCTTGGTGTTTTTAGTGCGTTTTTGAGGGTAGATGATGTAGTACGGATATAGAATTGCTAATTAGACAATTATGCTGTCTCAGCTTGGTTTTGTAAACAGGCTTGGTTATTGCATTTGATGTTAAGACGTTGGGGAAAACACTAAGATTTTTCTAACGATTATCTAATTTTTTAGAACAAACTTGCGCAATTAAATTCTAAGAGAAAAGGTAACGCAAAACGCAACGATTGTGTCGTCTTTTAGCAGCGATTTTTTTTAATTACAGCATATAACACAAGAGCACCACACAAGCTTCTGAGCGAGTGCTGCATTTTGTTGCCTCATTTGGCTGAGGGTACTTTGTAATGGCACAGTACCCTCAAATGTTCAAAGTGCTTATCTACGGGAGCTTGTGCACTCAAAAAAGGCCAGCCTTCCGCGTTAATTCACTCGAGACACACCACCTCTTGTCGTCTTCGGTTCTAACTGTCATTGAGGCAGACGGAGAAGCTTACATTTTCCTGCAAAGATAGTTTTCTCTCTGGAGTTCGTTGAGTTCAGGTCTTCCCCTGTGTATTTATAGACTGATCTTTCGAGATATTACCTCTATTCTGTGCGCGAATGTTTGTTTACAAGAAAAAACAGAGCCCTTTATTAAGGTACATGGACACAAAAGTTCTCTGTAAAGCTATGGGAGAGCTTGGTACTCGACCACGCGCGGCGCTGGCGTCAACAAGGTTGCTAGGAGCCGTCGATATAGCCTACACTGCTGGGGATCTGGCAACTCGAGTGTGTGTGGAAATTTCGAATCCTTTTTGAATGAGCTTCTATAAATCAAAATAAGATGACATCACACTGACCGCGTTTTAGAAAATGTAAGCATATTCGTCTTTGTACAATCAATCAACTGTTGTTTTTTCTATCTGCAACAATTTCTTGTATATCTGCAGCAATACGAGTTGGCCGAGAGGTGACGTTGAACACTCCATAATATTGAAATAACAATACAAATTCTTGCTCACTCAAAAAAGACGAAAGCATATCTATATGAAAAAGAAAACACCCCTCGAAATTCAGGAAAACCTATTATATTCCCGTTTAGCGGTCTGTAGAAAACAGAATACAGTATTGGCATGCGTTAAGCTTACATTTTCGTAGTCACTAGTGAAAACCGTAAAATCCTTAAATGCAGAACATTCGAAACCTTCTTGTACATGCATGCACGCGCCTCCGCCTTGTCTATAACTTCGATTTAAATTGAACAATGAATAATTTTCGAATTGTTACACTTTATAATTCTAGTTATGCCATGTTGCCTTAAGCATTATTATGTCTTAAAAAATTAAAGCTATCTAAAAATGCCTAATAAATCAATTAATCTACCATATTCTCAATGATTGTGCATTCAAGTAAAAGATGGAAAATGTCAAACTTGGTTGGCCTTTATATTGAAGCCACACGTTTTTTGGTGCCGAATAGGATTTGTTATTCATTGTAAGTAAACAATCACAAAAATTCACAAAAAAAGACAACGATTTTTCTGTCAAGTTTTTCATAATTCATCAGGCGTCGATATTACATTTACATTTGCCCAACTCTTCTTTCTAGCAGGAACTTTTTCATTTTTATACCAGACATGCTAATAGCCTTTTTGTTTGCCCAGTCTTTGTCTCCCAAAAAATCGCTTCCTGCCATTACATGGTGTTTTCTTATATAGGCGTTTGTTACTGTACGCTTCAAACTTGACCGTTTGCAAAGCCAAAGTTCACGTCTCGCCTGGCTCGCAAAGAGCACAACAATTCCTGGTATCACATCTCAGCGCGACACCAGCCTCTGGGTTGCATGGATGTGATCTGCTGTCATATTCGGAACACCTATAGTTGTCTCGCTACGTCATTGATCGCGGCTATTATATCTTCTTTTTCACTCACGGTGATCCCGTGTATTTCCAAATTTTACTTCCGGCTCGTCCATTCCAAATAATGAACTTTATGTCTCAGTCTATTGAACTCGCCTGATCTCCCGACTTCTCTACAATAACAACCCTTCTCTTAAATGTCCTATTTCCTCCTCCTGCGCCCCAACACGCTTTAGCTCATCGGTATAGTTATCAAATATATGCTGGAGTGACTGAGCCATGCAATCTACAGTTCCCTTAAGGACTAAGGGGGTGTCGAGCTTAGCATTATTGACACCCAACATTGCTGCCATTTTTGGCTCAATATTTTGATGTTTACTCTGGTCAGCCATTTGTACAACTGCTGTTGGCCAGTCATTAGCTTTTGGCTCTGCGAGGTTTGAATACACATCACATGACGGTTAGGATTCAAGCAAAGAAGCGGAATGATATCTGTTACGCAGTGTGCATGTGCTGCATGTCCAGCCTTTTAAGCTGTCTTTTGACATTGCCTTGAGCTACGTTTTGGGTAATCCATACCATTTTCTTTCTGTGGTAGTTGTTTGCGCATTCCGAGCACGTTAGGCAGGAATCAAGTATCACAGATTTCATACATGAGATCATTCACTCATTTCAGACGTTCTTGGTGACATTAAAACTTAACTGCAGACCAGCAAAATCCATATACACAAACTCACCAGTGATAACTGCAAAGACAATGCAGAACTATAAAACCTGAAGCACAGTGTTGACTCAATGTGCAGAGCAAAGCACTCCGCTGGACTGCGACGATCTGTTCAATGTTCAACACTTTTGCAGACAGCTGCTCCGAATTCCCGATGGCGTTAATGATAGCGCGGCCAGCTGAAATGGTTTCACGAACGCTGAGCTGCTACACTGAGCACGTGCTGTCACTGTTGGGTGACATGGCGATGTAGTATTCGCCCATCGATCTGTGCAGCAGAAAGAAATCCAGTTGCAGAAGGTTCCGTTTAGTATAAGCACCGCGCTACCTCAATATGCCACAGTGAAGTACTGTGACATATGCACGTGAAACCGTACAGTTTTGGGGCAACCTTCTAGTGCCAAGAGGAGAATCTACGGCGCCCGGTGCCTTTCATGTGTCACGTCGATTCCTGGAGGGATCGGCGCCGTGACGACAAGAAAGCACGGTTTCACGGCGACGTTCGGCTGGCCCAGGCTTGGCCGGTCCCCGTTGCGAGCACCTCTGCGTGCCGCCCTGCTCACACTTCTCTTACCGCGCTTCTCTGTCTTCTTTCTTCTCTTCTTTTACACTCCGGAATCTACCGTGGCAATGAGCATATCTTTATTGGATATTTTTTTCAGACTGAGAAAGCCATATAGATGGTTATTGTAAGTCGTTTCAACATAATGTTGATAAATACATGAGTGTATAAGACATATTTAATTGGACAAAATACCAATTCTTCCAATTAAATATGTCATCAATATAATTGCTCCCGTGTTAACGTATATATTTAATCGTTCTTTTGAAACGGGTGTATTCCCTACACAAATGCAGATAACAAAGGTGTCTGTTTTATATAAAAAAGGCGATAAAAATGAGCTAGGCAATTATAGTCCCATTTCTATATTGCCCGTATTTTCTAAAGCTTTAGAGAAATTAATCTATCATCGTTTAGTAAACTTTTCAAACAAATATAATCTTATTACCTCCTCTCATTTTGGTTTCCGGAAGGACTGTTCTACTGAAACAGCGTTACCTACCTAAAAAGAATTCATTTTGAAAAATTTTGAAAACAAAAAATAGTGCTAGGGTTAAATTTTAGATTTCACGAAACCATTTGACTGCCTAAGTCATGATGTCTTATTTAAAAAAAAAACTTGAAATGTATGGTATCCGTGGACAGGCACTGTTGCTTTTACAGTCCTACTTGCAATATCGTAAACAATTCGTATGCATGAACAGTTACTCATCCACGGTAAAACCCATCACCTCAGGAGTTCCGCAAAGAAGTATTTTAGGACCCTTTCTTTTTAACTTATGCGTAAACGACATTGTTAACGTTAACAGGGAAGCAAAATTTGTTAACTACGCGGATGATACTAGCATATTGTTTTCTTCCGAAACAGGTGATAACTTAATAGATATGGCCAACCACACTTCATCAAAGATAATATCCTGAAGCGATTGTAACTCTTTAAAGGTAAACATTAATAAAACGAAAGCAATAATTTTTTGTCCAAAAAACAAGTCTGTGGTTCTATCTAGATCACTGAGTTTAAATTCTTGTCCAATTGAAATAGTTAATTCCTTCAAAACTCTTGGCGTATGTTTTAATGAGAACATGTCCTGGGAATGTCACATAAATTATGTTATTCCAAAATTATGCCAAGTAATTGGGATCCTAAATCGTAACCGTTTTTTTTGTTGCCCACGAATGTTAAATTGTTAGTTTACAACTCTCTATTTTACTCTCACTTAACATACTGCCATCTAGTATAGGGTTCATCGACACTAACCAATATGGAAAAAAGTTTTTGTTACAAAAACAAATATTAAGGAGCATATGTAATGTCCCTTATGATGCTCACACTTCTGAAATATCTAGGAATATTAAGATAATAACTATCTACAAGTTATACGATTATTGACTATGTGCTAGTTTCAGGAGGGAAAAAATAAGGGGCTCATGTTTTTTTAGAAAACTTTGCAGGTTTACTTAAAAATTTACCAGCATACCCCACTTGCGGCGCGGAAAAGAGGAAGATCGTCACTCAGCGTACGAACTATGGACTCCAAATGCTTAAATTTGCCCTAATGCACTTGCTAAATAATTTTTATATTGATGATGTAGATTTTGACTCTAAAACTTCTAAAGAATTGCGTTTGTATTTTTGCTCCTGATTTGTACCTAATTTCTATTTTGTTTTATTTTGCTCATTAATAGGCCAGACTGCATAGTTTTGTAAATTTTAATTGTTGCTTTTTGTGTTTGTCTATTTGCTTAAAAACATTCAAGTGCGTATTTATGTCTTTCAATTGTTACTTTTTGTGTGTATTTTTTATTTTTATTTCCGTTCCGTTGCTGCTGACCATTGTAGGGGCCCGAGGACCAGTCAAGCTGCATATCGCATCTTTTTTCCATGGGTGCCACCATCACAATCGATGGAAATAAAAAGATTTATTATTATTATTTATTTAACTACGCTCAATTTCTTGCTGTCATTCCCTTTGTATAATCATTTTAGAGGCTAACTATCTTATTAAAAAGATGCTGGACTTTAACTTTGGCTTTAGCACAGTTATATGAAAGGCTGTGCATATATACCTGTAGGATTAACCTGCGATCGTAAAAGCAGCCGAAAGTGTATTTCAATAAGAGAAATTAAGTATTTCTTAGAAGGCATAAAATATCCTCTATGATTGTTGCTTATAGAAGTCATTCAAATGTTCTGTTTAGTGTATAATATAAAAATAATACTTTTGAAGTATCTCATGACTAAAATATATATTTATAATTTAATTTTTATTGAAAAGATGTATACAAATGTGCAAGAGTATTGTCCGCAATGTTCACTATGAAATTGTACGCAGTAATTCGCAGTTATTATAAAAATAAAAAGTTAAGCACTTTAGAGCAAGCTCAAGTATTGTAATAGATAGCCAAGGAAATAAATACGAATCCGTTAGCAACATTAAAAACTAGTAGCGCATAACTCGGAAAAAATACGCTAGAGAGAAATAGCAGTATAATCATCTTTTTTACTTCTTCGGTTCGTTGAATTCACTTAATGATCTCTATGTTACAAAATAATATTAACTCAAACTATTGAAATAAATAAGGCTATGATGAAAGACTTGGGTTGAATGATATATTTTTTATATATATTATTAAGGGGTCATTCTCTAACTTGTTTTCACTTTTTCACATTTGAAGGTTTACTATTCATGAGATTATGTTATACTTTTGTTCTTATTGTGTACATAACGCAGAGTAGTACATCGTGCCTATATGAAGTGAAAATTATTTGAGCACACTATAAAAAAAATGAAAGCCGTTTATAAAAAAACTGAAAGCTGTAACGCCGAATTAGAGCACAGCTCTTGAGGAGGAGGAAGGGAAGGTACGGAGAGGAGGCTATGGCCCTCCTCCTCTCCTGCTCACCTCCCATTTAGGGGCAACATTTTTCCGCTAAATTTAGCGGGAAAAGTTTTTCCCTCAGATTTAACGGGGAAAGTTTTCTGATAGATTTAGCGGGGAAATTGTTCCGCTAGATTTAGCAGGGAAATTTTTCCGCTAACTTTAGCGGGGAAATTTTTCCGCTAATTTTAGCTGGGAAATATTTTCGCTAGATTTAGCGGGGAAATTTTTCCGCTAAATTGTGCAGGAAAAGTTTTCCGCTAGATTTAGCGGGGAAATTTTTCCTCTAGATTTAGCGGGGATATTTTTCCGCTAAATCTAGCGGGGGAATTTTTCCGCTAAATCTAGCGGGATAATTATTACGCTAAATCTAGCGGGGAAACTTTTACGCTAGATTTAACGGGGAAATTTTTACGCTAAATCATCGGAAACGTTTTTCCGATAAATTTAGCGGGAAATGTTTTCGCTAATTCTAGCGGGAAAATTTTTCCGCTATATATAGCGGGGAAAACTTTTCCGCTAAATTTAGTGGGGAACTTTACCCATAGTGCACCGCGCGCCGCTCAAGACGGAACCAGGCGCCTAAGAGCTGCGCTCTAAAATACCGTATAAAATAAACTGAAATAACAATACTTTAAAGGAGAAAGAGGAACACTGTGCTATTCACTTCTTCTCAGTATACATACATTTTAACTGCAATTATTTTTAAACGTAATGTTTTAGGCAGTCCGGCTAGCTATATCTAGGAAATGCTTGTGAAACAAAAAAAAGTGCTGAAAACGAGATACGAAAAAAGGAATTATACAGACAGATACACCATATTTTCTGTCTACTCCACGTTTCTAGTTTCACGCGCTGGCCACTTTTCTTTCTTAGAAAGATAACCATATAATTGAATTTCTCAGACATTCGCTGTCTGGGCCAAATAACTGAATGAACAGGCGCCAGAGGGCACAAAGAAAACTAATGTCAGAATATTAGATTAGTACGCCGTGTTCAAACTCTCCAGCTGCGGGGTGTTTGGGCTCTAACCGGTTCTACGTGAGACGCGCGGTTCTCGGCCAGATCGACAATCCCTGACCCAGTGTTGTCTCGGTTCAGGGTCGGTAGCTCGAGGGCAGAGCTATATTTAGGACAGCGTACGACGGGGGGCCTCGGGGTGGGAAGAGAGCCCAATTGACTCTTCCTCTTGCACTCCGTGAATGGGCGGTGGCTGCCTGTCTGGCTGCCGACGGCGCCCTAGTTTCCTCGTGCACAATGGGCCGCCAGAGACAGACATCTTTTTATTGTTTCGTGTGGAAGTCGTTTGGTGGGGCCTCAATAAAGAGCGACTAGCGTCACACTACCACGACATACCGTAGTGTAGGGCGGTTTTACAAAAATATTTCACGACCGCTAAGCCGCATTCCGGCATGTTTATGAATAACATCCGCCGTTCTGTCTATTAGTCTGAATGCAGGCGTTTAGCTAATGGCGTGGCTTTCACATGACAACCAGTGACCCGGAAGAGTTCATATACGGAAGCATTGTACAACAAAAACATACTTGATTAGAGCAGCCAGCTTCTTTGTGACAACTGACCAGAAATAAATCATTTTTATGTCATCTTCTAGCTACTGTCCTTGACTCGATATTTCATTCGTTTGTTACACGCCCATTCACTCCCCTCTCGTGCACGCGCTGGGTGAAAGGGCGCTTTCAAAAAGTCGTCCGAGTGCGCGCTCAGAATAGTGTGACTCGCTTTTGCCAACAAATGTGCGGTTCAATTGATTTGTTTTCGGAATCATTTCTAAGTTCATTAGACATACATTTCAACGATTTTCAAACATATACTTTGTGAAAACACTGTGTTACTCATCCACATTTTTGAAAACCGGAGACGACGGACGAAAAAAGGGGACAACACACAAACGTCTCAAACGAATGAGCTGCGTTTGAGACGTTTGTGTGTTGTCCCCTTTTTTCGTCCGTCGTCTCCGGTTTTCAAAAATGTGTAACATCAACCAGCTCGCCTGCCTACTTACATTATCTTCAAGTGTTACTCATTCCGTGGGGAAGTTGAAGCTTGAATCTAAAATTGAGTGTTGAGGCCTCTGTCTAAGTATCTATTAATGCATAACGCTAAACTGTCGAACCCAGATAGACGTCATGAAGCCACACATGAAGCAGAAAGAATCATGGAAATATTTCCATCCGTTCCAGATATACGTACCCAATAAAATAATCATACTACGTCCGACGATGATATGACGGCGCTCGATACGCCACCTTTTATCACACCTCGGAGTAACATGCGGTAACCCGCGCTCCCATCTGCACTTGCTTTGATTGCCTTTGTGAGTTATGACTGAATACATTTGTTTAGTGTCTTTACAATTGTTTCTTTTTGTTTCTTGTTTATCGTTTAGTTCTACAAGCCTGCCTAATGTTTAAATATGTTTTTCGTTGGATTTACTTAGTGACCAACAAATACACATGTTCCGTTCGATATGCAATTAAACGCAGGAGAGCTGGTGCACAATTATAATTAAGAACCTTTAAACAAGGGAAATATAGAGGATATGTACATTACCGTCTCGTAACCAGCACATCATGAAGTTGTTATTTATTTCCGCAGCAACATTTTCGCCCACTACAACGAGTACGTCTCAAGCACTTGGTAAAATATCCGAAGGCATTTTTCAGTCGACAAGATCTCGCGGATCAAAAAGTATTCACAAAATACACAAGCAGGCGAGTTAGAACCTACGTGGTACTAACAGGAAAAAGCGCTCGAGTATCTCGTCGTCCAAGGTTAATGAGGGCATGCTAAAAGAATCTCCTGCACTCGTGATCCCAATTGTCTCATTATAAAGAAACTGAAGCGGGATTGCATTTGAGGAAGAACACTTCAATTGTCTTCACTTGTCCTCCAGGGTGACGATTATCAAAATTACATTTCAGATTAATGCGCCAAATAGCCACAATCGAGCTTTCGATGTAGCGCTGAAGTCCTACCTTTCCTGTCGCGTTCGGTGCGAGGAGGGAGTCATGACGTAGCTATTATACCAAGATCTCAACATGTCCGCGCTTTCCTCAAGCCTTACCTCAACAGTCAAAAGCACTGCACCTATTCTTTTATAAGAGGCTACGCGTACGGCAGCTAAAACCTCTGGGTATGACGTCACGCACTGCGGTAAGTTTTACGGTTTTCCTCGCGCATTTTCAAAAGCTTGGGTCAGATGCTTGTTTTAATATAATTCACAAGAAAACAATACACTAGAGTTTAACTCTAACTCCGTTTTATCAAGAACCTTTATTTACCCTTTAAAATTACCCTTTTCTTTTCTAAAAACAGTCGTCTGCTTACAATCTGGAAAAGAACTGCTACCTTCACGCAGTGGTCTGACAATTTCAGAATTGGAAGAACTTGGCTTAACTACTTTACGTGCTCTAATATTCGCCCATTCTGGTAAACAAGGTTGGCAAAAAACAAATTGCGGAAGCTTCTTGTGAGGTGGCATTAGTATGTTATATACAAACGGCTGTGGGATCTCGTACGTCGGTCAAACTTGCCGCTGTCTTAATGACCCAATGTTGAATCTCATAGAACGGTTAGTTCTGATTCTGCCACTTTACAATTCTCGGTTCTAGTCGTGTTCTGAGCCTTCGTCATTCGCCTGAATCCTTCTATTGCTCGTCGTTAATGGCTGCCTTTGCATTCCGCAGGAAGGTTAACTCATCGACTTGTTTCAGTGTTTATCCTGACAAAGAATTTGACTGCGTTAAAGAGACGATACTAGAGAATACACAGAAAGAATAAAACACGTGAAGGACGAACACACGCTACAGTCACAGCATCGAGTAGCTCACGTCAACGCGACGTGAGCCTTAGTAGTTAACTATTTTCTCATCGCAGTGAGAGAGTGCCTGGCGGCAATAGGGGTGTAGGATTAGTCCCTGCTACAGTCTCGACATGGATCTTACCATAGGTGTGATCATGGAAGCTTTCATCCTCTGCAGGAGGACGAATTATTGAAGTGACCCCACAATAAGAGAGAGAAAAAGTCCGCGACATAAACTTGCTGCATATGCTTCATGCTCTTCTGTCTGTCTAGTATTTCCGAACATTTTCTTTTGGCATTAAGGGGTCCTGTAATGTTAACCGGAGCTTTTCCCATAGAATATTGTTCAACAGCTGAAGTGCAATCAAGCTTGCTGAGAAAGTAAACGTAATTATACTTGAATTCATCGCATCAATAATGACTCATCATACGTATGCGAGGAAGTTTCAGCAATCATGGCGGAGAGAAACGTGTATGTAGCTATGAGACAGCAGTGCATAGTACAATTTCTAATGAAATGGGAAATTAAGCTAGCTGAAAGTCGGGAAGACTGAAAGCGCAGTAGAAAGATGCAAACAGTGTCAAGGACAAGAGTGTACGTACAGTGCCAACGGTTCGGCGAAGAATGACTGCGGCAAATGAACGGAATGGGCACGCTTGACCGACTGCATCCGCACAGTCCAATTCTTTCTGGACCAAATAAATCATGAGAGCTGCCTAAACAATGACATTGTTGACTCGATTCTAAAGGGAGTACTCTAAGATAGAAAACCATACATGGTTTCGTCTTTCGCAGAATTTTTATTTACTCTTAAGAGTCACTTTCAATCATGAATGATCCTTGTATTTTCGCGAAAACACACAACATATGACAAATCGTCAAATAAAATTTAAAAAGGCTCGAGGCGCATATAAGCACTTCTTATGAGTTGTCAATGCGAAAGCATGCACGCCATTCTTCAGCTCCCTTATTTCGTCTACAGCGTATTTCCGTCGATGGCAGAGCGCGCCCTTTCCTCGCCCCTCTGACCTTGTACGTTTCGTGTTACCGGCTCACTGACGGACACGCAGCGCCATGGGGTGGCGGTCGTTGAATCTGACGCGCAGCGGCCAATGGGATCCTCGTCGACACGCGTCAGCCAATGGGACCGAAGCCGAATTTCATCAGTGTTACTCCGCTCCTTTGGGATTGGGGAAACCAGGCGCCATTTGGCTAGGCTTTTCGCGTGGTTTCATAGGTGAGAGCTGGTTTCACTTGGAGAAAGGATTTAAGGTGCCGTTTGGCGTGGCTGGTCCGCAGATTACTGCCGTATTTCGCACTCTATTATCAATGCGCCTTTCTAAGAAACACTTGGCCCTAGAAAGAACATATACTTTTTCGAGCCTTTTCACTGGGTTTAAGGCTAGTCTCCAGCGTTTCTGCTAACCAAAATTGAGTGGATGTTTAATTTCAATAGGCGCAGGCTACCATTGCGCAATGTCACTCTGCTGGCGGCTAAAGTCTCGCCTTCTCCCCACGTTTTTTTTTTGTGTGCTTCATTGTTTATGTATTTTATCGAGGACATTGAGAAAGCATTGTACCGTGTTTCAAACAAAAAACAAACTGTGAACCATTTTCGGGGGGTACGTGCGCGATAGAGCGAGTGAGACTGGAATCTTTTGTTTTATTTTGCGATGAGTTCTAACAGCAGCGCCTGCTCAGCCGTGTCGATCAACAAAGCGCTTAGGTGTAGAAAATAATTTACAACAAAAAATAAAATAACAGCATGCAAATTTCTTGCCCACAAATAAGGTAATTACCGATATACACGACAAGGCTCGGAAATGAAATTATCACGTAGTCGATATTCGAACTATATATTGTACTTACCACATGTTGCAGCGTCATCTCAAAATGACTCATTTGAGAAAGATCTCAAATAACATAATACAACAGTGTCGACTACAGCCACATCACGAGGATCGGCCGAATCCAAAAGCAGCTAATTTTGTAACACTTTTGGGGAACTTGATTTTCTTTTTCACAATACCAGCTCCAACGCAAAGGAACATACACGACTGGTTCGTAACCCACCCCATTCCGAACAGCTACTTTGGGCAATGAGTGACAAGGATTCTACGCGGGTTATCTCTGGGAGTGTGGAGAACAGTTGTCACTGTTACCCAAATAACGACGAGTGCCGTTCGACATTTTTTTCTTCTTTCGTTTAGCCTGAATGTCGAGCTGAAACACTTAAATAACACGCACTTACCAGATTTATTTGTCACACTACAAGGTAACACACAAAGGGAACGCCGCATGCACAAGGGAAAATTGAGTGGAAACTTTCAAGAGAGGCCGGGTAACTTGCAATGCGAAATCGCAAAACGTAGGCGGAGTGTCGCGCTCGCCAGGTTCCGACAGCCCGAGAGAGTGGCAGAAAATGTCTAGCTGTTAGGGGGGGGGAGGGGGGGAGGTGCGAGAGTCGCACCAGCTGGATCAGCATCAGCAACATGGCGGCGGTCTAACAGCGTTTTATTTTTTCACTTTTTGAATAGGCGCAGAGGCAAATATCGGTTCAAATATTTCTGAGATAGTCAGCACCTGGTGCATGGTTTCTTGGATAGTACACATCATGAATATGACACAAACCCCGAGACTCCTGGTAAAAACGACACAAACAATAAAATGTCTCCTTACCATATGAGATGTCGCCGTACCCGATAAGAACGCTGAGGGGTCCATCACGAAGCTGGAAGCGAGAACATAATGAGCTAGTCTCTGCGTTTCTGAAGCTTTCAGTAAGGAAGGCTACCAAGGAATTTCGTTTCAGACATATATCATCACTGACATATTCTGCCATTCTCAAACTCTGTCGCATGTTATTTAATTTTACAAGAAATCCGGAAGAAAATAGTAAGCGTGCGTCTTCCGCTCAGCGTAATTTTTTTAATTCTGTACATATATTACACGGACAATAGAGTTCGGAAGATACTTCACTTGTAAGTAGTGACTGAGATAAAAAAATAATTTTACAAAATAAAAGTAAGTCTTCGACCGTTGAGTGTGAGAATATATTACGTCATATTCACTGTGCGTGGCAGATGTTATTTCTGTCTTCGAACAATTCTGGGATTTATTTTGAACCGCTTTTCATCATTTCATCGCAGTGATTCACGTTCCGCTTGCTTAGCCAATACCAAACAAAAGCGCGTTTTTTTTTTTTTTAAACTTGAAGCAAAATTTTGACACATCGCAATTTCAAGTGAAATGGAGCATCGCGATTACTTCGAAACAAGGCCGAAGCTACGAACCAGGGGGCGTTACTCAATGAAAAATTGTACTTGAGCAAGGCGAAAGCGAATCTTCGCTTATTGCAAAACGACTCCTGGAAAAAGGTAAATCATGCGTTCCCCTCACAAGCGCTATTCTCTCCCATTCGGTCCTTTTTGCGATTTCCTTTGAGAGCTAGGGAGCAAGAGAGCGCATTCTTCACCTCGCGTTTTTTCTCTTTCTTACACCGCGCTCTCAAGCAGTCTGCTGTTGAAAAAAAAAAAAAAAAGAAGAAAGGAACTTAAGCTTTTATATTGATTTTTGCATAAGCAGCTTCGATTTTGTCGCGAAGGCAGACGGCCTTCTACCTCTTCTACAACAGTTTAGACACAATTGTTCGACAAAACACTGAACAAATATTACCTACACGTTTTGAAAACGCCGCGTTCAATTACCCTGTAGCTTAATCCCAACGTGCCAAAAGCCCCGTCCTCACTGCCCCCGTTCCACACTCTTCGCGCTTCAACCAGGGTTGTTCTATGTACTTACCTAATCCGTTGAGGGTCTACATAGGCTATTTTAAGTGAAAGAAGCAACAAAATAAGTTAGCATGAAACGCAGAAAAAAACTTAGAATAGCGTAATGGCAATCGAATAAATATGCGAAGCCAGCGATGCATCCTGCTGCCATAGAGGTAGGCTCAGACGTAGAATTGTAGACTTTACCTACCTAGATGGACACAAATAGTTTTAGGACGACGTAAGAAGGGAAGTGGTGTTTGGTGCTGTATATGTAGTAAGTGCGGCGCCATGTGCTGCGGGCTAACAGTTTTAAGAGGACCGCCAGAACTATGAATCCGCGTGTGCTTCAGAGTCAACGAAATATGTGGTTCAATGCTTTTTTATAAAAAACTGTAACTTTAAACGTTTTGCCAGCGACTGATATTTTCTGTTTGTTTTCACTTCTAACGTCACAAGAGGTTAATTTGTTTAACGTATGCCTGAAGAACAGGAAGCTTTATCTAATTATTTCTTACTTGAGTGCCGGATACGGCATAAGTGTTACATGAGCTCGCGTGCACACTTACTGTATCTTAGTTAAAAGCAAAATGTCCCGCCCTCGCGCTGAGGGCCCAGCCACCTGACACGGGAGATTCGTGTCATGGGCTTTTGAAACTGGGCTTTGAAAGAGAAGCAAAAAGCTGGGGCGTTAGCCACCGGGCACGTGACACGGGGCTTTTGACATCGGGTGCTTCCGTGCACCACTCCGTCCAGTCCACTTCTTTGAGAAAATCTGTCATCACAACGTTTGAACAAATTGGACTATTGTAAGTAAAATAATCCGTTTAAAGGTGGAAGCTAGAGATGAGGGACGCCGAATTAAAAACATGTTAAAACTTTTATAAAACACGTATGTGACAAGAACATACAGTTTCACCGAAGAAAAAAAATCCCTAACATTTTGCTTGCTAAACACGTTGGAAATATAGCAATGTTCTTCTATTCGGCGTCTTTTTTTTTCTTTTTTAAATCACACTCGATAATAGAAACACGTTCTCGCGTCCCTTTGCGCAAAACAATTACTCTCACGACGTGATATTTCATTTCATTTAATTTATTTACTCTCAAGGCCGAAAAATTACAGACAGGGGTGGGAAAAAACAAAACAAATAATAATAATAATACACGTAAACATAAACACAACAGGAGGGTTACAAAAAATGATTGCAAATGGCAGACTTGAAGCAGACGGTGTCGGTGATCAGGGCGATGGAGGCGGGGAAGTGCTTCCAGTCGGAGCAAGTTTTGGGAATGAAGGAGTAGAAATGTAAAGTACTGTGGCTGCTTGCCACGCCAACCTAGTACTGGTGGTCGCTGCGGGAGTAAATGTACGATTGTGGCAGATAGAGAGAAAACTGAGGAGAGAGTTAAAATGATAAATCTTATGAAAGAGACAAAGACGAGACATTTTACGACGCATTGAAAGATGGGACAAGTTAAGATTAGATTTCATTGAGGAGACTTTGGCAGTACGGAAGTAATTCGAAAGGTTGAAAGCCCGAATGGTTTTGGATGGCTTCTATTTGTAAAATAAACGAGTTAATAACAAGATCCCAGATTGATGATGCGTATTCTAGCTTTAATAAGACTAAAGATTTATAGAGCAAAATGTTTTAGGTTAGTTGGGGCTAAAGAAGAGTTACGTCGTAGATAACCGAGTGAACGATCAGCATTACTTGTGATGTGGTCGACGTGAATTTGCACTAAAAGGTTATTAGAAATTGTAATGCCTAGATACCTGTAGGAGGAAACCTGCATTAAAGAAACACCGTTAAGTAAGTAGTCACATGGTAACAGAAGATTAGACTGACGTGAAATTATCATCGACTTGCATTTGGCAGCGTTAAGTTTCATTAGCCAGGTACCACGCCAAGATGAAACATTATCTATGTCAGACTGAAAAGCGGAATGATCACCAGGATTGAGAATTTGACGATAAATAGCACAATCGTCAGCAAAAAGGTTTATAGATGAATAAATGCAGTTAGGCAGGTCGTTAATATAAACAAGGAAAAGCAAGGACCCACGCACTGACTACTGCGGTACGCCGGATGTTACGGAATAGTGAGGGGAGTTCTGATCGTTAGCAGTTGCGAATTGCGTGCGATTAGACACAAAACATTCTATCCATTTAAAAATAACAGGGTAAAGGTTAAGCTTACTTTGTTTACAGAGGAGCAGACTATGGAAGACAGTGTCGAATGCTTTATGAAAAGTCGATGAAAATGCAGTCAACTGTGATTAAACAATCCATAGCCGAGAACAGGTCGTTAGTAAAGGCAAGTAGTTGAGTCTCACTCGAGTAATTATTCCTAAAGCCGTGTCGATGAATACTGAAAAAAGAATCAGTATCAAGGAAGGACACAACGTGACGATAAATGACATGCTCTATGAGTTTGCATGGTGTGCTTGTTAGTGAAATGGGCCTATAATTATTGGGATAATCAGTGCTACCTGACTTGTGCAGAGGAACCACCTTCCCCACCTTCCAGTCGTTCGGGAGTGCGAATTCCAATTACTGTGGAAAAATCTTTGATAATATTATAAAAGTATACACTTGGCTCTTCAGAAATTTGGGATCAACGCCGTCATCACCTGGAGAAGAGAGGCAAGCTTCATATATTGGATTAATTTGCATATACCTGCGCAGTCAATAACTATCGAATTCAACGGAAAGAAACCATGAACCGGAATATCGGGAAGCACAGCCGGTGTAATGTTAACAAAAAACAACGACGATAAAGTGTTTAAAACAACACAGCAACTCTCCCTAGGAACGACCAGTTCGCTTTCGACAATAAGCTCATTCGTTTTTTTTTTTTCATTTCCGTTCACCACGTGCCAAAACTTGCTTAGATTGGTTTCCAGTAGCGATGGGAGGGTTTGATCAAACTACGTAATTTTGCGAAGGGACAGAGCACACGCTTACTCATCTTCTGCACGATGACATGCTGTCCGTCTATCTGGGATCATAGATAGCTTGGCCTGTCGAAAGAGACGCTTGTTCTTGTTCAGTAACCGTTTCAATGATGAAGTAAACCAAGCCGACTGCGAGTTCCTAATTTTACGAAGGGGTATGTAACGGTTAGTCAGCTCAGTTGCTTTCGGTTTAAACACAAGCAAATTCTCTTCTAGCATTCGCTTAAAATATTTCAAAAGAAAATTAAATAAAAATACCTCAAGTTCAGCATTTATTATGGTGTAATCAGCTCTGCTATAGTCCCCAATTACCTTTGTAGTAGCACGTTTGCGAGGTGAGGTGTTAGGAATATTGAAGTAAATAAGGGAGTTGTCGCTCGCACCTGGTAAAACTGAAAGCGAGTGAACAAGGTCTGGGTGTGTAGTGAATACTAGGTCAAGGACAGTGGCCCTTGTCCCAGTTGTGCGGGTTATATATTCAACGAGTTGCGTTAAGTTAAAATCTGAGCATGTAGAAAGAAAATAATTGCATTCTGAAGAATCGAACCTTGCTATGGGAATAGGGGCGTTCGAAGTGAGGCCGAGGAAATTAAAATCACCAAGGACTAAAATGGGTGATAACGGGAACCTTACATGTAATTTATTTAAAGCCTCGTGTAAATCAGAAGAAGAACCAAAAGCTAGGGGGGTGATAACAAGCGCAAAATATTACATCCTTATAATTCAGACGAATGCACACTGAAATTAATTCTAGAGGGGAAGCAAGCGACACATCAAAAGAAACAAACTTGACACTAACCCGTATCAAGACGCCACCCCCAGTCCAAGTTCCCCTGTCACCCCCATAGAAGCTATACATCTTTTGGCTATTTAAAATCTCACTGTTATCTACTTTTGCGGACAGCCAGGATTCGGTCAATACAACTACATCAGCAAGACACGTGTCGATTAAAGATGAGAAAGCATCACGCTTTTTTATAACGCTCCTAACGTTACAAACGTTATGTTACTTTTATTCTCTATTTTTTTTTTTTTTTGCGGGAATTTTAGTTTTGCTACAACAACAGCAATTGAGGTATTTAAATTCTTTTTGTGGAGTTTAGAGTTTCTAGGAGCGATTCTGATTCATGCTTTTATTTCGAGTTAACGTTCACGAACTCAATGCCGCTAGGGGAACCCAAGTATACTCGCACGCAACACTATTGACCAAGTAACCTATTTGTTCTGGTGTAATTTCAACAGTAAAAGCGAATGTTTCCTTTATATATATCCTTCGCAAAACTTGACCACGTAGCTGGGGGTCAAAGTATCCCCCGTATGCATTGAATAAGGTTAATAGATGTGACAGGTTCATCGCGCTAGCACAGATGTGGGCTCACGATAATTAATAGCTCAATAAGCATTGGGGCATTGGGGTGTTGCCCAATCGCTTTGATGACGACAAAATCCGCACCCCTAGCAATGTCTGGAACTCAGCTCGTGTACTGTGCTTTACCATTCCCAGCGCCTGGCTATGATAAATACTAGCGGCATATAGACATTTCCAAAGCAGGGCTCCTGGTAGGTTCCTCTTTCTGTGTTCATGAGCACGGCGCGTGATCTTCCCGCTTTTCGAGGAGATTGCATACTGTGCTGACGATTTGTAAATATTGTAATTGTGCATAATCGGCTCGCGAAGACCTGTTCGCTTGTTCTGCCTGCGAGTTGAGGGGCGTGAACGCTGATCGCTATTCTTTCATTACTTTTAGGCCACCATTGGACGGGGAAAAAAATTAATACGGCGTTTATCATGCTATGCTTTGCAGGGGTTCATTATGTGTGGCATTTACGCGAAGTACAAAAAATTATTGCACCGTCACTTTAAATAAATCTGTCTCACGACGTAAATATCACGATTCTTTTTTGTTCGCGGAAGTTTGTCTTGGGAAAGACCTGTTATATCCAAAGGCTTATCAAAAACATGTCTTTCTTTTGCAGTTTAGTGCTTCTACATGTTTGTTTTCACTTGTGAATGTTGACTATTTCCATTCCGGAAATTACTTAAAACAAAGACTCGCTTTTATTTATATAAATAAAAACTACAAAGCAGTAAATCGTCGGTCGGACACATAAACTAAGCAATTTAGAAATTTAAAGAGACCCGCTCAGCTCATATACATTTTTAAAGGGCTTGGTGCTTGTCCAATGCTATTCATTAAAGCGTTGCAACGTCTAATGAAATTCCATTCAAAAATGCTTTTTTTCTGTAGATCACAATAATAGAATAGGAAACGAAGGAAAGGGACCTGTGTATGTTTTATTATAGGAAATAAAGACGTAACGTCAATATGAGAAGATAACTAACTACATTTATTCATCACGAATAAAAACTAATAAACAGAAAACACGTCGCGCATACAAAAAGGGGCGTAGAATGTCAAACAAAAATGATCTGAACTCAACCTGTGGAGGAGCAACAGGAGCGCACGCATTCACGCACTCAGCAGGATGAATATGTCGTTGATGTATCTTGTGTGAAACAGCGGTTAAGAGGGGCGTTCGGCGAGAAAGGTGGTTTCCAGTTGTTACATAAATATGTTAGCGTAATTTGGCGCCATCTTAGTTCCCATAGCGGTTCCGCTGTTCTGCAGGAAGTGCCTATTCTCAAATTCAAAGTAATTGTTCTCCAAAACCAGTTTCACCAGAATCGAAGGGACGTCCCCCCCAATGTCAAGTGTGCGATAACCGTGTTCATACGCTTCGATCACTGCCGCAATTCCGTCTATGTAGGGTATATTTGTATATAGGGAAGCCACATTAAGGGTTGCGAGAAAAGCGTTATCCGGGGCGATTTTCTGCAGAAAGTGGCTGGTGTCCTTAACAAACGAAGGGAAGGTTGCAGGAATGTCCTTGATCAGTGTATCGACAAGACTCGAGATGCGTTCGGTGACTGTACATATTCCTGACACTATGGGTCGCCCGGGGTTGTTGATCTTGTGTATTTTAGGAAGTAGATAAAAGCGACTGGGTTTGGAGTGGGATGGCTTTATGGCGTTAAAAACCTCCTTGGTTGTTTTGCCACTTTTCTTTAGATCTACTAATTTCTTTATGATGGCCGTTTCAACATTTTGTGTGGGGTCTGTTGGTAGCTCGTGGTAAAATGATGCGTCATTCAATTGCCGAAAGCCCTCATCAAATAATCTTGTCTGTTCATAACAACTGTGGAGCCGCCCTTGTCTGCAGGTTTAATAATTAAATCTGCCCTGGCACTGAGTCTTTTCAGGCACTCACTCCCTGATCGAGAAAGGTTATACTTTGCCGGTCTTTGCCTCTTCACAGCGGAAATGATTTCGCGTTGCGTGATATCAATGTACATGTCGAGATACTTATCCTTTCTTGGATTAGGCGTCCATTGCTATTCTTGGTTCGTCAGAATCGTCTGGTTAGGATTCGGTTGGCGGTCGTAAAAGTACTCGCGGAGTCTATATCAGCTGTGAAATCGAGCCACCCCTTCCCAACCAGGAACTTTCGGACAAACCCTTTTTTGTGTGTGTTTTCCTCCTTTTGCTTCAAAACTTCTCACCTGTTTTATTTTTTTTTATTTTTTTACGTTTTAACAGAACTTTTTTTTTTTGCACTTTTTTGTTGTGCGAGCGTAGATAATCCTCCGCCAACCGTCTAGCTTTTTTTTTTTTTTTTTATCATTCGCAAGTTTTGGTTTTCCCTCCCCTCTGTGTGAACTACTGTCTGATTTGACAACGTTATTTCCATTTCCTATTGCTCTTAACCGCCTCTAATTTCTTCCTAGGGGTATACAAACATTCACGGGCTGTGCACTCGTTACCTGATGAAGAGATGTCCCCGCTCGAAACGTCGTAATAAACTTCGTATTAACAACTCCGTCAGTACGCATCTTTGACTTATCAACTTTTCCCGGCCCATTGTTTTATAATTGCCTCATATATATATATATATATATATATATATATATATATATATATATATATATATATATATATATATATATATATATATATATATATATATAACCTAGCTATTCGCGCGAAAATTTGATTGAGGAAATGGCGAAAGAGTAAAAGAATAGGCTATATAGTATATAGAGAGCTGAATTAATAACGTAGATTACTGAGGTCACACAAAAGAAACTGCGTAATGGGGGCATTAAAAAAATATGTGTTGAAAGCTTCGATAACTTCATGCATCGACCAAGCCTCTTTATCCCTCGATGGGAAAAGGTAAAGTTTTCTGGGTATCGCCAATGGAATTCATTGAAGTCTCACGTAGTCAATGAAGGCTCGGATTACCATTAGAGTCAAATGTATAGTTAATTGATGCAAGGGTTAACCCCATTTTTGAAATCTTGATTTAAAAAAAAGAACCATTTTTGGTTATTCTTGTCAAAGTCTTCGGTCCACACATGAAGGATTAGATGTATGTTGTTCCTTCAAACAAACAACTATCCCTTTGTCTCACACAGTACCAGCGTGGCTCGTAAGGATGTGGATACAGCGTTGAGGTCTGCCAGGGAAGTTTTGCACTGCGCGTCTGAATGTCCAACAGACCTGAATTTTCAACGAGACGAAATGTAGAGTGGTGGACATTCAGACCTTTTGGACATTCAGCTAAGTTGGATATTCAGTCTCTGTCAGACCTCCCATCTTATTCTATAGATCATTGGTCATTTCGTTCGACTAGTTTTTCCATCTTCTATGCGGTCTCAATTGTCACGCGACCGATCAGCTATTTTGACATGCTGGAAAACTCGGCCTCGGGAATCCAGGCAACAAGCGGGCAGTTAGTAGGTCATGCTGTTTTGTATCATTTTCGGGAAGTCTTTGTGACAATCACAGACGGCTGTATTCTATTCAAAAGAAAGTTCTTGAATGTTTTGAAATGTTTTGAAATAATGAAAGCAGTGCTGTGTTCGAAGTTGTGCACTTTTTACATTTTTTTTTGGCTTTATGTTTATAATGTTCATTCGAAAGATAGGATGAGCGTACTTGGATCATTCGTCACTATATTCATTAGGGAAGTCTAGTAGCTTCCTCCTCTTCCAGCTCTTTTCCTGGAAGCGGAAGAACCGCTTCCTATAGCCAAACCCTTAGCTTCTGCCAACAACAAATGACAATGTTCCCGGTTGACGTCGCAACGAAAAGGCCATCGGAAACCACGGGAGATCTGGGTCAGCTTGGGGTCATCACACTCGGTTCGAGCAAGCATCAACAACAGCAAGCGGAACGGCTACAATGAGCGAATAAACTAAACGAGAGCCCCAGACTCCCAAGAGGGGAACAGCCGGCGACTCGAAGCCGCACGTCATTTACAATCTCCCGAAGTGGAGAGAGAGGGAAGGCAGAGAAGGAAAAAACACACAAAAACGAATAAGAGTAAAGAAGAGGGAAACAGCGGGAGGCTCTTATAGGAAATGTTCGTGTCGCTCCATTTGGCTTTGTTCACAGCGGGATCCGATATTGCTCCGGTTTCCGGGATTTTTCCGTTCGACCGTTTTGAGCTCATGCGAGGCGCCAGACATAAAGGGGCATAACTTCGACAAATGACTAAAGTGTCCGCGGCTTGCAGAGGAGAGAATATACGAATTAATGGGAACATATATGCATGAAGCTGGTTTTAGAAGTACTGCCTGACAATATTAAGGGTTTCTCACATCTATGTGGACGCCAAAATTAAACAAAATCACCTATAATTGTGCACTACATTTAGCTTCACCTTAAATCAAAGCGAAATCGAATTCCAATTGAGTTTAGTTTTGATATGTACAATCCTACAGGCTACGGATGTGGGAGCAAACAGTTAACCTATGTTTATTTACTTTCTTGCCCTCGGCGCCAAATACATTACTGAGGGGAGTGGTAAACAAAAAATCAAACAAAACGGGGAAAAAAAACTTATGGTACATCAGAAAACAACAATAAAGACAGGGCATATTTGAAAGGAGTTGGGTCAGGAAAATATTTCCATTGCACAGAAGTGCGAGGAAGGTAATTCCATTCCACAGAAGTGCGACGGATGAACGAATAGAAAAATGCATTCGTGTTGCAAGGCAGAATGCCAACCTTATATTGATGATCTAATCGACGAGAAATAATTGACGAGACCGTTAGTAGCTTTTTCATTCAGAACGAATGATATAGCAATAGTACATTTTTTTTAAAGAGACAGACGAAAAAGCTTTTTGAGTAAAGAAAGATTGGTCAAAAACAATAATAGTTCTATAGACTCGCTCAAATAGGAGGGCTCTTCCTTTTTATCCCCACAATCGACACATGGTATCACCAAGAACAATAACGTAGGTATGTGCAAACAATCTTCGGCATAAAATGTTCGATATTTTTGATAACTACGTAAATCTTAATCGACAATTAGAAGACATTATTTTACGTCGTTAGAAATGCACTGTTGTGTTTTGTTGCACAATAACTTTATTGTTATTTGCATTTTTAAATAAGTATTGCTGAGCTCGTTCTACAACTGTTTCACTGTGCCACATTGCAGACCATGATTGGTGGTTTACTGGTGCAAATAAAGGCTTCATGTTAATGATGCTGATAATGATAGAGGTTACAGTAAAATTACAATAGCTAGAAAAAATAAAACGTGCATATTTGTTTTGAATCGATTCAATTGACTGAATGGGGTACCCCATGCCGGTGTACCAGACGGAGGCTGCGAACTCAAGCTTCGATCGAACCAGTGATTTTTAAGAAAGGTTGATGAGAGAACTGAACAAAAATTCTTAGAAAACCGAACATCCGGTCAGCATTGTTAATTACGTGCACTATATGAATGTTTCATGACCGGTCAGACGTAAGATGAAGACCAAGATATTTGCGCATTTGCACGGATTCCAATTACACAGTGTTGAAGTAGTCAATAGGCGAAACTGTGCTACGACGGAATACGCGAATTGATTTGCTCTTGGTGATGTTTAGTTCCATTAGCCATGGGCTGCGCAAATTAGCTATGGAGACTAGATGAAACAGCAAATGGCTCATGTCATTATCGGTTAATACTTCTCGGTAACATGCATACATACATATATAAGCTTATTACTTAATGAACGTGTACATACATTATCCGGGACACTGTTGCAATGGACAGGATGTTATCACAATTACGCAAAACAAAACGACGTACCGGCATGCTTTCAGAGAAAAAAAACGTCATGGCACATGTTACAAAAACCCAACAAGTTACAAACTGTAAATTTAAAAGTAAAAATAACAACCATAAAATGTATTTTTTTATATATATATCTATAACAAGTGCAGAAACCATAACCTGTTATTCCGTATCGTAGTATACGCTCCCCCAGTGCCTGATATGTATTATACCTAGTACGCACATCGGTCAGAAAACGAAGACTGTATATACAGTGTTTTACAAAAACATCGAACAGTTTTACACGGACGGAACGAAGTGCAGCACTATTGTTGGATGTGCTGTAGTCGGGCCGTCATGCAGGATTGTAAAGCGGCTCAGCACTCAAGCCCCTATCTTCTCTGCAGAGTCATATGCCCTACTGGTAGCTGTGGACACTATTTGCAAAAGTAATATCAAGGCCGCCGTAATTTTCTCACATTCTCTCAGTGCACTCCGTGCACTTGCATCCCTAGATAGATAAAAAATGCGTTTATTCTCGAAATACATAAGAAGATTTTAACGGCCCCAAACTCCAACATCACCATACATTTTTGTTGGGTGCCTGGCCAT